>JAQQAC010020896.1:43784258-43894920 GCA_029783875.1 Phataginus tricuspis | reverse complement strand
TGTGTGTGTGTGTGTGTGTGTGTGTGTCTCTAAAAAAAATGGAAGCATCATGTACAAAATCTTTTCTTCATTTGGGATTTTATAGTGACTATTTTTCCACATCTAAAACTATTCTTTTATGATATTGTAAAGAGTGTTTTATACAGTGTTCTATTAAAGTGTAGTAATTTATTTTAGCAATTCCCTGTTGTTGGACATTTAGGTTTTTTTCTGATTTTCACATTATAAATAATGCTTATTGAATATTACATTTATCTTTATATATTTCAGAATAAATTACTACAAATGAGTGGTAGGTCAAAGGCCATACTCACTTTTATCTTAAACAATTTTATACTAGCTTATGCTTCTACTACTCAAGGGTTTTCATTTATTTGCTCATTTAATAATATTTAGTAGATGCCAAATCTGTGCACATGGGCACTAGGGAAAATGGGTGAGAAAAATAGTCTCAGCCCTGCAGATAGAAACACAGTCTAAAAGAGTAGATAAGTGATTAACCAAATAATTGCACTCTACTAAACAGAGTAAAACTCAGTAAGAACAATTAGCAGAGAGACTTAAGCTGGTTAAGGGAAAGATTTATTTCCTGGAAAAACTGATAATCAAGCCAGCATCTGAAAGGCGAATAAAAGAATAATTAGTTGAAATGAGAAAGGGCTACCGAAGAAAGAACTCCAGGGAGAGGGAACTGTTGCACTTTTGTCAACAAGACTAAAGACAATTTATGTCAGAAAGGGTGGCAATACTGTTAATTGTAAAGTTAACATGTTCCCACCATTCAGAGAATTGGAACCCTGGGAAAAAAATTAATCAGTTATAAAGAAGAAACAAGCTGCCTTTTCTTTGTAGTATGTGCATATTTAACCCTACTACAGTGCATATAGCTTTTTCTTTTTTGTATGTTTCTTTGATAACTGGTGCAATTTAGGCATTTATAAATTATCTGGAATGTTTTATGCCCCTTATGTTATCAATATGTATTTTTAAATAATTTTCATATTGATATGTGAGTTTTTCATATAAATATATTGGCCTTTTGTCATACAAGTATTTTCTTTCTAAATTACAAGGCAAGATTATGCTATTTTTGATATACAGAAGTTTCTTCTCATGCAGTCAAGTCTTCCTTTATTATTTCCACCATAGTTTTCCTTTATGCTTTATGACTCAGGTGTCATACTTAGCCTTTCCCTACTAAGATTACACAATCTGAGCCTTTCTTGAATTTACTTTTAGAGGTACTTTTGTTTGACCTGCTAAGAGGGATTTATACTTCTCAAAAGGAGATTTAATCTTTAGCTATATATACTTAGGCATTTTTTAACTACATGGCTTTATATTATATATGGCTAACCCTTTATACTCCATCTACATTATGGGTCAAAATGTGGGAAATGGTTTCAAAACTAACACTACTCTGTAGGAGTATAGAACTAGCTTAAGGTTGCTCTTCAGAGCATGTGCATACATTAAGACAAAAATCGTACAATTGAGAACCATGGTGAGTTCTTTAAAATAGCCATTTGGATCAAAGTTGATGAGAACTATTTGAGAGATGTACTCTGGAAGCTGAGGGAGTACAGATGAGTACCTGGATCAAACAATGAGAGGTAGGGAAACCTTTTCAGAAGACTGATGTCTTGGCTGAGTGCTCCAAAAAGGGCTAGAAACAGCCTCTTGAAGAGTAATGGGATACAATATTTCTAGCCAAAATCCTGTTATAAGAGATAACATGCTGTTTTAGAATTGCAAGAAAATTCCTAAGGCTAAAGTATGTGGAAAGGCTGGAGAGCTTCATGAGTCTTTGTATGACAGATTAGGTAGTTTTGGGCTACCTCCAGTTACTATGGAGAGTCACTGAAGATTTTTAGTGCCTAGTCACATGATCAGAGGGAGAGAGACGAAACTTCAAAAGTAAAAAAAGAGCACAGAGCTATAGGATGTTAATGTCTTAGTCACCAAATTTGGAAATGTTGAAAACCATCCAGAAAAATAAAAGCTTGACTCTAGAAGACTAAGAAAATCCACAATATAAATTATAATGCTTTATTAATTAGATTTAAACAGAAGGCTGGCTTCTAAAATTGTTATGCAAATTCTAAAGTACTTGTGGAAAAATAAACAAGCAAGAATATTCAGGAAGACTCTGAAAAATATATCATAATAGTTAAAACCATATGGTACAGATATATGAATACATATATAGACCAAAGGAGAAGGGAATAATTCAAATGCATGTGGAAATTTTGTATATAATAAAGGCAATATCTCAAATTAGTGGAGTTAATATGGACTTGTGAATAAGTGATTTCAGGTCAACTAACTGGGTTACAGAATTTAAATCTATATCTCAATTCATGTATAAACTCCAAATTAAAAGATTCAAGTATAAAAAATAAAACCATGCATATGCTTGAGGGAAATGTGTGAATTGCTTTATAACTTTGCAGTAAGGATTTTCTATTTATGACCACAAACCTAGAAACCAAAAATTATAAATTGACAAAATCAACCATAAGTATATATTAAAAAACAAAACACTTCTCTGCATGACAAAAACTATTACTATAAGGGTTAAAATAAGAATGAAAAACAGAAAAATTTTCATGTCACAAAAAGATATAGAATTCCCAAGAATTCAATAAGAAAAAAACCAGTAGCTCATTAAATTAATGAACAATGTCTATACACAGTTCACAGAAAAATAAATACAAGTGACCAACACTTCAGCATATGGAAAGTTGTTTAACTTCTCTCCAAATAAGAGAACTGCAAATTTCCAAAAGGCTGACCACACTGTTTGTTAATGGGACAACAGAGAAAAGGTCTTCTCATAAACTGTTGCCAAGATTGTGAAAAGGAAACAACTCCTATGGATGAAAATTTGGCAACATCTTTTGAAATTGCAAATACACCATCTTTTGTTTCTGCAATCACTTTTGGGAATCTATCCCACAGATATACCTGAACATGTGCAAAATATACAGTAAACCATGTGACATTTTCCTTCATTACAGCATCTTTGCATTCCCTAGTATGTGGAAGCAAACTAACATTTAGGGTACAACTACACATAAAAATACTATGCAGGATTTTAAAAAACAAGGAAACTCTCCGTCCTGATATAAATGATCTGTATGAAAAGTTTTAGGACAGTATATTATAAAGGAGAGGAAGAGAATATGTGTTAGTATTTCTTAGAATTTGCATAAAGAAACACTGGGAAAATATATAAGAAACTAAAGATAGTTAAATAGGGAGTAGGCATGATGGAACAAGTCTTCTCATATATCTTTTATATTGTTTTTAATTTTTACATGACTCATCTATTCAAAACATAAAATTAATCTAAAATAATAAAAGGTAGCCTAAATAAAAATGCTATTTCATATACATATATAAGGGTTCAGAATATAGAGAACTGAAGTCAATTAACAGTACATAAAAGAGAAAGAAGATCCATAATTTACTTTTTAAAGTGTTTACCTCCATAAGTGTTTTATGATGGAAGAACTTCAGATATTCACTATAATCATAAAATAATAAACATAGGTGCCTTCTGTACCATCTTAGCCACCCATCTCTTGGGTACAGTTGGATGGTAAAACAACAGGTATCAGAACAATGATAAAAGAATACTTTTAAGGCTGCAAGGACATAAAATGAAAATACCTGTTCATCTTGCACATATCACTAATTTGAAGTTCCTTGAAGTTAAATTCATTTGTATATTTGTATGTTATATAGTAGAGATGGAAAGTGTCAGTGGCTGTATAGTTTATTAAATACACTGCTTTATTTTTTTGCTCTTCTAGGAAGTTTATTTTGGTTTCTTTTTATACACTGATGAGAATTGTAAAGCTTCATATAGAAATCCAACTAAGGCTAAAATCAATAGCATCATCAGCCACTTGCTGCTTCTCAGGCCCGCTGTGTTCTGTTGTACCATTCAAAGTAGTGCTTGTGAGAAACAGGGCTTTAACCTTGGAAGTTAGAGCAACTGAATACTGAAATGGATTTGACTACTTTTAGAAGTCTTCCAAAAGCCTTCAAGATTCTTCTGTAACAAAACTATTTACTCCTACAAAGCTTCAACTCTGAATTGAATGAAAATGACAGACTTGGGCAGAAAACATCAGGAAAATGTATGATCAGAATTGCCAACCCTGAATTGCAGTTATAGAGCACAAACAAGAAACAACCACTTCCAAGGCCTTTCCTGAGGGAGGGGGGATGGATGATTAAGGGGGAGAACTCCATTCTGCCTAATATTACCTAGGATTTTTGGTGGAGAAGGGAATGAATACTCAAAACAAGAAAACAGAAAAGATTAAATTCTTCAAATTAGCAAAAGATGATGAAGGAAGGAGGAGGTGGGAACAGTAATGATTTAGTGCATATTCAAATGATTCATTGAGCTTTCCAGAACAAACAGAACTACTTGTAGTAGGCAATCAAAGTTATAATCCAATAGCCTCATTGCCTTTCATTGAGCCTTCACATTTTGTTCTTTTAAATAAGTATTTGAAAAAGGATGGGTAGCAATAATAAAGATCTTGGCAAAGAAAACCAGTAATTTAGAGCTTGATTTCCTAGTGAGTAATGGACCAGCTGAGAGATTCTACAAAACAGCAGCAAGATGCCATTTTATCCAATGGAAAGGGCTTCCTATCAGCAATTAGATTTGTCAGTATCAATTCCTTGGACCTAGGTGTTGTTTATCTTATTTGTTTCCAGTAGAAGATCAAACAGCAAAATTTCCTGAAAAAAAAAATTAATCAGTAGTTTGAAATGATTACTTAACATTTTCTTTTAATTTTAAAATGTTATTAGCAGAAAGAAGATTTTGGCATCTAGTCATTATGTGAGAATTCAAAATGAAATCAATGATACTCTAAAGTGGCAGATGGAATTTCAGTCATTTACAATGAGAGAAGGCAGGGTTCTTGGTGCACTGAATTTTAATTTAGTGCTTATAAAATATAGGAATTTGAAAACTTGAGTCGAAAAGTACTTGTGTCTTTTTATGAGATGAATGATTACAGAACTACATGGCTCAGGTAAATTTTGAGAATTTAAGGCATTTCGAACTCATATTGAATATAGAGAGAATAAATTGACCACGGTACAGAGAAACTTTATGTAAGACCTTCTCTATATAAATAACAATGTACCCCACCACACCTGTCATTATCTGTCACTGAGCTCTGATTTTTTAGCTTATTTGTAGACTTATTTCTGTGTTTACCTGTTTGTTACCTCTTTCTTCCTGCTGGCTGAGAGCTGCTTGATGGCCAGGATCATTTATGTTTTCTTTATGACGAAGGATTTGGCATAGAGTAAGTACTTAGTAAATGTTGGATTGAGTGTATCAATCAAGCAATATGACAATCAAAACAGGAAGTTTGTATCTTCTATTTGGAGTTGAGGTGTGAGATCATATAGTTGGTGCTTTAAAAGAGGCAAGCTTCCCAAGGTTTTGTCACTAAAATTTTTATTTCTGTGTTGCTTGGAAGTTTTATACAGATTTTCCACTATAGGTGCCAAGGGTGGTTTGCACCAAAATGTGCCATTTTAACATATTGATTATTTTAAATTAAAATTACTTAAACACACACACACATAAAACAGCAGTCAATGCAAGAAGACTCTGACCTCCTTTTTGTTTCCAGAAAGCAGGAAATAAATCTTCTTTGTGAGAGATACCCTCCCTCTTCTAGGAGGTGGAGACATCCTTAACCACCAGAGAGAGGAAATTCAGAGCCAAGAAGGTTGTATAAACAAACCTTGTACTTTTATTAATTTACTACTTCAGCCCAAATTCTATTTAGAATTCCTTATTAATTGAAGATCCTGAATATAAGTTTTCTTTGTCTTATCATTTCCTCACCGATCTACTGTCTATCTAAAGAGTATAAAAACTTCCTGCCTTAGACATTTCTTTGGGTTTCAATTTTATTATTGGGTCTATGTGCACACATAATTAAACTTTAGCTTTCTCTCCTGCTAATCTGTCTTATGTAACTAAATTCTTAGAGCAGCTAGAAGAACCTTGAAGGGTAGAGAAAGTTCTTCTTCCCAAACACTGCCTTTATGGATTTTCAGAAAAATGCATATACTTGCCTGGCACATGGAAGATGATATGGCACACCAAGCCTAAGGAGTCATTTTAGGGTCTTCAATATCTTTTCCAAGCTTATTACTTCTCGATTTTCAAGCTTATTATCTGACAGTTAACCTCTGTCCAGAATATACGGTGATTCTCCTAAGAAGTATCATCTCGCCAGCCCCAATTTTTTTTTTTTTAGGGCTGAAAATATCACTTGCCTAGGCAAGCTGCAAGTATATATTTTTCCTACTGAGAGAGAGTACTTCCTTCTTGTGTCTTATTGCAGTTTATATATAACTACTATTTTAAATCTCTGTGCAGATACCTTTCAAAAAACTGTATTTGTTACCACAGCTCTACTGGCTTAGGCATTATTTTCAGCATTCCACAACTGAGTAAATGAAAGCTGTGAGAGATTAAGTACCCTTCTGAAATGTCTTGGCTAGTAATTGTTGGAGCTAACATTCAAAACGAATCATCAAACTGTGAACAAAGTTAATGCTCTTAATCTGCTACCTTCTACCATTTATAGCTCAAACAAGTGTCTCGTTTTCATCTCTGAAATAGGTAAATGTATTGGGCTCAGGAGTTATATTGTAACCCAGTCTTTTAATGGGTAAAGTGATGAACTGACCTCATTTCATGAGGAATGTAGAGAGAAATGGCCACAGATAGGTATTTGGATGGAAAAAAATTGAGGGAAAAACCATGACTCTTTCCTACCTGTATGTCCTCCCCATTATGTTTCTGACCTTAATGAAATTTCTAGTGAGAAAAGAATAATCTTGATTCAAACCGAGCAGAACTACATCAGCCTTGGTGTCTTTTGACTACTAACATGGCACTTTGGACACAGGGAAATAATAGCCTCATTAAACCTAATAACAATGAAATTCACAGACACGTGCTCTCTAACAGGGAAAGACTTTGGCAATCCTTTTGATTAGCTCTTAAGGCACTTAATGTTGGTTAACTACTACCTAGGTGAGAGGGTGTTTTAGACAGGAAATCACGGTTGAATCTTCAGCTTAAGTGTAGGAGACTATTTGGGTCATGTGATTCTCTTTGCTGCCATATGGAATTCATAAAATTAGCTATTATTGAGCACCCACTGAGTACAAAGAACTAGTTACACAGTCCAAAGATACAAAGATGAATAGATTATTCCTACGTTGTTTTTATCTATTGTTTAATAGGATACGTAATTCATTCTCAGGGTAACAATTTGAACACTACAGAAAGTCCTCTTCCCCTCAAAAAAAAAATGTCTTTATCCTAACACCCTTGCTGGTCTCATTCTCTCTAATACACCTCTCTAACTATTTCAATTTCCCCTCCCAAAATGTTTTGGCATGTGTGGATAAAATTTTAACATTTCCAGAATATCTTGCCTGGCTTTAGTGCATTTGCATATCCTGAGGGGTGGAGAGAAGTTCATTCCCATGTCAATGGGTAATTACCGGGGCAACTGAGGATGTGTCTGAACCTGAGAGTTTAAAGGGAGGGGCTGGCTTGGTTGCTTGCTTTTTCAGGAGCAGAGGAGAGAGACGGCCCTGGACTGAAGTTTGTAAGCAATAAATGGGTTTTAAACTTTATAAACAGGTTTTAAACTTTATTTCTCCCTTTGACTGATTTCGATTTTTAGAGGTATTTTGCCCTGGGATTTCCTTTCCCCGTACTTACAGCATGCAAGTGCATATGTGTACACACACACACGTATTTATATATACTTATAATAAACGTATTTTACATACATTAAACCATACCATAATAATGTTCTGTATCTTTTCTTAATATAACTTAGTATAACAATAAATCTTGAAATACTCCAAAACACTAGAAAGATGAAAATAAAACAATAATCCAGTGCGTGGATATAGCAAAATCACTTAATGAGTTTCTTTTGAAGGATATTTCTGCCCTTTATTTCAACACTGCAGTGAATATCCATACATACGTCTTGTGCTTTCATGCAAAAATATCTGTATGATGAAGTTATATTAGTAAAATCGCTGGGTCAAAGAATATCTGTGTTTTAATTCAAATAGCAATTATTAAACTACCTACCAAACGGATTTTACCATTTATGCTATTTATATGCAAGAATGGTTGGCAAGCAGCTATATAAATAGCTTTTTAATAATCAAAGTAAAACATGTGCATCATTAAAAATATTTAATAATACAGAAGGGCTCACAATAAAAACAAACTGTTTTTTTTTTTGCATTCTTTTGTTCTGTCCCAGAAAGGTATCAAATTTTAACTCTTCTATCTCTGTTAAATTCTGGTAATTACCTCCTGTGACTTTGTGATTTATAATAAGAGCTATATTTGGCTTTTATTTGGAACTATTTTTGTCACTGTTTCTGGCAATTTCCTAAAAGAGCGGTAAAGGTGTCTTTTGTTATGTAAATGAGGCAACTTTTGGAAATTGCCTAAGGATGTGAACTGGTTGCCAGTGGAGTCAGTCATGTGATTAGAGGTTTGGAACTTTCAGTCCCATCTCCCTGATCTCTGTGGAGGGAGGAGGGACTACAGTGCCCTTTCCCCAGACTCTGCCCTCTGCATCTCTTCCATCTTGTTGTTCCTGAGTTATATACTTTTATAATAAGCCAGTAATCCAGTCAGTTAAATTTTCTCTGAGTTCTATCATTAATTTAATGGAATCCAAGGATGGGGTTATGGAGATCTCTGATCTATAGCCAGTTAGTCAGAAGTAAGGTAATAACCTGGGCTTTTGGTTAGCATCCTAAGTTGGAGGAGGCCATTGGAACCTCTTATCTATAGACAGTAGGTCGGAAGCACATGTGACAAACAAGACTTGACGTAGGGGGTGTGCAGTCATCTGAGGTAAGGGGTACATAGCCTTGTAGTACTGAACCTGTGGAACTAATGCTTTCTCCAGGAAGATAGTGTCAGAATTGGGTTGAATTCTCAGACACCAACAAGGTGTTCAATGGCTTGGTGGTGGTGGGAAGGCCCACCCCGACAAGAATTGGAATTGGGACTTTCACATCTGTAAATTACGTTTTATCAACATCATGATAATAAATTTTAGATATTATGTAATCTACTCCTTTTATGACAGTTGAAAAGAAAAACATAGGTTCAACATGGGGTTCTGCTAAGGTCAAGTCAGCAAACCAGGGATCAGTGCCTAACCTAATTATAGTTTCAGCCTCTTCCAGGAGTGGAATTTTAAGCCATTCAGTCCAGAATTTCCTGTTCACTGCTGAGGCAATCTGCATAAGACCCACAGCTCTGACCTTACCTGAAAGAATTCCTAATCTTTTATTTCTTCTGCAAATAACTTTTTGCCCCACCTTCCTGTCTACAAAAACCTTCCATTTTGTACAATTCCAGAGCATTTCTCTACTTGCTAGTGGGATGCTGTTCCATTCATGAATTACTTACTATAACTAATTAGATCTTCACATATACTTGGTTGAATTTTGTTTTTTAACATGACAAATGGGGATTTATCATACATTCTTATATTCTTAGTCACTCATTTGACTGCCAGCTTCCTTCTCTTCTATGTGGCTGTTTACAATTAATTATTATACTATTTACTTCAATGACTTTGTACAGCATATAAACTTATTTTTAGTGCCATCAGATATAGACATTTTCTCTTGGCGTGCCTGTTGCTCCAGGAGGATGGAGTTCCCCACCAGGGCAAGTTTGCTATGAATTTGTTGAGATTGAGGGAGCCGTAGAGAAAGTCGATTGAACCTCCTTGTGTGATTTGAAAATTGACTCCTAAAACGTGCTTCAGTGCATTTTCACTAGTATTGCACTCAAGGAGCAGTTTCACTGTGCTGTTCAGAAAGTTCTAACTGTGACTTAGGATGAGAACATGGTAAGATTATAAATCTCGCCTGCCAATAAATAGTGCTTCCTTCATTATCTTGAAATAATTCTTGCTAGGTACCCACAGGGTTCCCTGGCAGCTCCAAGCACTGTACAAAAGAGAATTGAACTGAAACACTTATCTCTCCTCTAAGATTTAGCCAACTAGCCCCTACCCAAGATACTTAGTTGTAAAACCTGATAATATTTTTATGTGACCCCAAAGGTCATTTTGAACACCTTTAATAGTCTTATAAGGATTTAGAAAGTTTTTCAAAGCTGAGTTCTTTGTGGAGCCTCATTTTCAACTGATCTTTTACCAAACACTACCTAGTGAAATCACTGAAGGCAGAAAGCATTCAAAATTTGAAAGAGAGGACACCGTTACCCTTCTTAGTATTAGAATAAATAAATGCAAATGTGAATAAAGAATAAAGAAAAATTTTATTTCATTTACAACAGATGTTGTTTACCTAGACTATAAACAAAGAGTTAAAGCAGCTATGGCTTAGGACAATTAACTATCTCTCCTGCAAACCTACCTTTTTAACAGAAGTCTCAAGTATGTCCTTGGTCACAATATTATATGAAATGTGCTGTAAGTTGAAAACAAATATGTGATTTCTTAAAGGGGAAACTTAATCTGCTTGGAGCCTCAGAAAGAAACCCTAGAAAATTTCATATGTATGAAATGTTAGTGGTGGTTATACATAAGCAGGGAATGTAATACCTAATAAGAGTTTTCATGGGCAAGTCTTTCTAGGGAGAATGCAAAATATCTGCCAAACCTTACAGGTCTGAAAGAACTGGACATATGTTATATATGGACTAACAAGCAGTTTGCTGCAGCTGGACAAGGGGAAGCAGGAATGCCAAATAGAGAATTTGGAGGCTAGTTACAGAGAATCTTGTGTGCCTTACCTGTTAGGGAAATGAGGATTTGTCTTATAGCCATAGAAGAATCATTAGACCATGTTGTTATAAATGCTGTCTTCTAGAAAGCTACCTTTAGTAGAGGTATGGAGGGTGGGCTATCTAGAGAATGTCTTGAGGCCAGCTGTCACCCAGGAGCCTACTGACCAGAAGTAAGAAAAATGCTGAAAGCCCAAAACAATGTGAGAAGTGAGAACACAAAGGAAGCAGAGAGCATGTGTGTGTATAGGTGTGTGTGTGTGTGTACGTACTATGTGTGTCTCTGCATGGATGGATGGGGAGATACATATACATATACATATATACATTTATATGTCTATAAAAACTCATTGAGTAACTGTATCTGTGTGGTATTCATAGGGTTGTCTATAAGTAATGTGCTCCTAATATAAAGTGATGATGAAAATTGTCAATAAGAATGTGAATCAATAAGATCCCTACTTACATGATGAAATTTTGAGTGTGTCTTGTCAGAAAGTATCTTTTTCATCAGGATTTTTGCAGAGATTTGGTGGGAACATGGCCTTGCCTTCCATATTTTTATGGAATCCTCTAAGATATGAAGAATGGCAGAACACAACACCCTAGAATACACCACTTTGGTACAAGGATTACTGTGAACCAAAGACTTTTGAAAAACAGCAAATACAAGGACATCCTAATCTCCCCTTTTCATCCTGAAAATAGGAGATTAAAACTTCCATGTGAAGGAGGCCCTCCATGTACTGGGAGAAAAGAAACATTCTTTGACAGGGAGTCAAAGCCAGGAAAATTCTGTACAAACAGACCTTGTTAACATGATTCTTATCTTTCTTTAACCCCCTTAAATAATTTAGTTACTTGTCCACAAGTGTTTCTCTTTATTCAACTCAATATAAGAGTATGTAGTCTTGCCATTTATTTAGATCTTCATTCCTTATGAGTGCTTCCATACCACGTAAAACTTAGATATATTTGCGTGCTTTTGTCCTTTTAGTCTTTCTTATGTCAGTTTAATTCTTGGGCCCAGCCAAGACACTCCAAGAAGGGAAAGGCAAAAATTTGCCTCCCCTAAAGCTATGTCAACAAAATTTGAGGATTCTTCATATAGAATAAAAAGCAATATTAGAATATAAATTACCAGAGTGTCCTGTAACTTTGGATACATTTTCTTACTTCTCCTGCTTTCAATATTGCAAAAATGAAATTAATATCATGGTGTGATTTTTCTATGAGTTCATTTCTGTTTCTGTTGCTCAGACCATGAGATCATTTGGGGCAATACAGTCTCTCAAATACGTAGGCTGTTAACCAGAAATAAATCTGAATCAGAGAAGAATTGTCCAACCAAACTAAATCCAACTATGAAAAGTGATGCAACACATTCTGTTGGTTTAACAGTAGCATGTTATATATAGAAAAATAATGACATTAATGTATGGGTATCACTACTCCTGGGGAATGCTTAAATCTTTCAAGGGCAGTGATTAGCATGAATAGAGGTTTAGCAAAATCTTGAAGAGAGTAATATATGCCAAGTGCATGCTCTGATAGGTTTGAAGGCTTCTGTAGGATTACAAAGCTGATGAATGCACTATCCTGAGTGTGCACATACCCTCATGACCCCATAATCAGTAAACTCAGGCTGTGGCTGTTTCCACTTGTTTTGTTTTTCTTTTTCAGTTTGCTGGAAATGTAAACTAAAAGAGCTGACTGGTAAGCTATTTTTGCTTTCTTTAATAAACCGTAGGGTAGATTTAGGCTAGAAAATTTTCTTATGCCATCATTTGGATGCAATTTGTTTGGCTTTAAAACTCCCCATTTTGTTCATTATTGAAAGACTTTTAAATAGAGAATATCTCTACTAAATTCCAATGCAATAATTATATTCTTCCTCTCAAATAATACTGGTATATTTCTTTTTTAAATGTGTAAAGGGTCATTAAGTTTAAGTATATGATGATAAAGTTACCCAAATTCCTGCTAATTAAAAATTGTCACATGAAAGAGAAAAGTGAAAGAGAGAGAGAGAGGGAAAATGACTTCATTGAAAAAGAATTGGGAAAGTTAAAAGTATTCCCGAAAGTGACTTCTTACTGAAGAGTGTGGTTTACATTTTTTTGCAGAAATGTCTCTATGTGAATCTGACTGTGAGAGTTTTAGCTCACTGCTACTTTATAATTGCAAAGCAACTTGGATGTATCTCATTTTCTCATACAACAGAGATACTGCTATTCCATTTTCTAGTCCCATATGCAAAATAATGGCTCCTCTTGCATGCCTCCATAACTTTTGAATTTAAATTAGGTCATGAAGGTAACTGGGGAGGAAAAAAATGCTAACATTTTTCAATGTTGATTACTTAAACTTTCAAATTACTTGAAGAAAATCACAAGCTTCTCTAAAATTAAATCTAGGCACAGTCCAAAAGTCAAATTTTTACTCAGGCAAGCTGGATATACAGTTATATTGGAAGCAGTTATTTTTCCAACCCCAGTTTTCTAGTGTTTAAATTCTAACTGATCTTGGAGAGGAATATCTGTGGCAAATTCTGCTACACCAGTTGATTGAATTTTGTGTTCATATCATCTGGCTGATTTTAATGAAATGAATTGTCATAGCCAAAATTTGTCTACCTAGCAAAGTTGAAGGACCTAGCATTATCTCTAACTAGATAATTTTGGTAGTGTTCTCCCTTAACTGCCATCTTTACCATCCTAAACAGCAGGAATAGGAATCTTAAGATATTGATTGCATTGATGGCTGCTTAGCATCCTATTTCCTGAACTGTGATTCTCTCTGGTTTTGTTCTTTTATTGAGTAAAACCTACAAAAGCATAATTTACTTGACAACCATTATGTAACACTTATTATATGTCACTGTTCTAAGTATTTTTAAAAATATTAATTTACTTAATCCAGCATAATCCTCACAACACCTCTATGAAGTAGGAATTACTGTAATTGCCATATTATAAATGATGAAACTGAAGATCTAAGAAATTAAATCAAAGCCAGAAAGGTAGTGAGAGATTAAGAAGACAATTCAGGTACATCAGCTTTCAAGGCCATGGCCATTTTCGTATGCAATTGTAACTTTTTAAATACAGGGATAAATATAAACAGGGCCATGAATTATGTTGTAGACAGTTCCTTAAGGAAATAATTCTAAGTTACTGTTTAAACTACTAGTTTATTAACTATTATTCGTTGATTTATTCTATGGATCTAGAGTCTTACTGTCCAAGAAAATCAAGCCCAACTTGTAGCAAGTATGGTGTGAATTTCAGTAACTGGCATGTTTGTTAAGCCTTTATTACCAGCTTAATTTTGGTCTGTATTTTATCTGAGCTTCCTTCATTAATATTCATGACAATCCAATGAGGTTGGCACTATTATTTTCCCAATATTCCCAATCAGTAACTTAGGCTCATAATAACTTCCTAAATTCTGTTGCTCCTCAGTAGCTCAGTTGTGGCTTGAATTGCACCTAATTTGTTCCAGAGTCCAAACTATTAACTTCAGGACTTGTCATTTGGAGTAATACTTAGAAAAATGAGTAAAACAGTTCATTACTGACCTCAGATTTTATTCTACATACCGAACATGGGGTGATTGGACATTGCTTCCATTTCTCCGAAACTGGGATTGTAATCGTGTTCAACCTTTGCCCTCTTCTGGTCACCTCATTTGTCCCAGGTTCTGCATTCATCAGAGGGATATGTAAAAAAGTGAAGAGGACAGAGTAATGCCTAAAATCCAAATCTACACACCTATATTTCATGGTGAAAACCTCGCATTTTGTTAGTTTGTTTTTCCTCTATTCCTACACTCAAGATACTTTTCTGATTTCGTGGACGTGAAATGACGATTTGCCCCTTCTTTCCTTGGGTGAACTCTTGCCTGCACACCCATAGATGTCCATCTCATCCTTCAAACCCTGTCTCTATCTCTGCTGTTCACTCCTTGCCTGACCAGACCTTTGCTGTGTGCTTGGATTGCCCTTTAGCACCCTTTCTGTTGACATCAGAAGCACAGTTGGCCTGGTGAACACTCTGGCTTTCTGCAAACTACCTTTTGTTTTTATTCCTTTAATTGCAGGTTTTGATAAATTTTGTGATTGAAGGATGGCTGTTTCTATTTTTACATTTTTTTGGTATATGAAATATAAAGTATCTTTCAAGGATACTAATAGGCATTTGATAAAGATTTCCACAGGATTGGGAGTGTCTCTGGAGCAGCTGTGTGAGGTGGTATCCTCATCTTTATATTTAGCACCACTTTTGGACTTGGGGAAACATTAGTAAGTGTGAATCTTTTGGATAGATGAAATGATCTTCAAATTCTTGACAGTTTCTTTTCTATGTTATTATCAATTATTTATTTAGCAGTGCATTTCATACTTCTTATGAACCTAAATCATTTTATTGTCATCCTAGAGTGTTCACACCATTAAAGAACTTCCAATCATCAGCAAAGATCTGTACTGATAGGGTTTTATTTATGTACTTTCAGAAACATAAAAAAAACATTTTATTTATTTATTTTTCTAATGGCAACAAAGAAGCAACTGAAAAATATCTTATAAATTAAAAAGAACATATTAAGTTATTGAAAGTTGTACTTATATTTTGAGGAAATGCCTTAATTGTTAAATTGGAATATTTGTGCAGAAGCAAAATGTTACATTTTTCTACATTTCTCTGATAATGGATTCATTCACTTCTGTGAAGAGTATGAAATGAAAATATGGTGACTAAATTGAGAAGAACTAGGAGACATACTCCAAATGCAAACAAATGGAAAGAGTTCTGAACAGGGAGTAAGAAGATCTGTGTTCACAGTTCTACCCCTCATTAGCAGTTTGCTAGTAAAGTCATTTTACTCTTTTCTACCTAAAGACCATTTTTTTAAAAAACATTGAGAGGTCAGTGATAAAAATTCTTTTAAAAATGTTTCAGTTCTATCAGTAGTACTGGTATCTATCAGAATTAGGTGTTATGTGTGTGCAAAACTGTGTTACTTATTTCAATCCCTGAGAAAATCCAATCAATATTATCTGTTCACACAAAGGATGAATTTAGTCATTGCATGTAATGTGGTATTTGTCTAGAGATTCTGGCCTTTCAACAGACTTAAGCTCGAGGTTTGAACAAATGACTTGATTCCACAGACTCTTACAGTTTTCTTAACTATAAATTGGGGAGATCAGTGTTAACTTACCAGCTAAAGTATTATATGGATTAGTTAACAGAGGAAGAGCACATATTTTGGAGTCCCACAGTTTCTATTCTTTTTTCTTGATCTGTTGTTTTAGATTATTTCTATCTTGAAAGAGCTTTATTTTTTTTATCGGCTAAGGCTGCTTATTTCACAATCTCTTATTTTACGTTAATACTTAGGAAGATCCAATTTACCCAGTGACTAGCCAGCACCCTCATTCTCCTGCTGGTTGATTACTTTAGAAATGGTTGTTTATTAACCTGCTTTAATATTCATTTTGATACCTTTAATAGTTACCTTTTTTTACAGTTGTTCCTTTTGTTGGTAAATATGACAATAGAGATTATGAACACAAGTGAAATACCACAATGAGCTAATAATTGAAGTAAAATGAGCAATTGAACAGTCGTATAAGTGTTCTGGTGATAATCTGTTGTTGACTTAAGAATACCCAACATTAAGTAGCCCCATAATAAAAAGACAAAATAATCTAGTGTTTGAGATAATTGGTTCTGTGATTATGCAGAATCTTTTTGCAAAATGGGTATATACCTCTTTATCTGTATGATTGTAGGTAAAGGTCTTTGCTTTTCTGGGCAAGTCTCTTTGTATGCAAAATTCAGATACTAATAATTTTCTACATTTGGATTTTGGAAACATTAAATCAAATATAAGCTAAGAATCAAGAATAATGCTTAATGTCTAGGAGATGCTCAACAGTTTTTGGCAGCTAGTATGATAATTGAAGTTGTATTTCTTCAAGAAATCTTCCATGATAAGACTTAAAGAATTTGAGTGTGAAAATGATGTTCCAATATTTCATGGTATCAAATGGCATCCTCAGAAAGCTTAACTTTGTGGGTAACAGTTTTAGTTTCTAATTCAGTAGAGAGAGAGAGTGAGCACCTGCAGTAAGATATAGAAGAACACTAACTACCCTAGACCTCATCCAAGGATGTTGATCTCAGTGATATAGAATGTACTTATGTGTATATTAGTCCCCTACTGCATTGTTTCGTGCCCACATATATTTTCTGACATAACCAGAAATTGAGCATGGAAAGTAATGAAAATATACATCATAATTTGCCATTTTTTTCTTTGTTTTTGAAAATCAAGAAATAAAAATATTCTTTATATAAAGGTGTATTAAAATATATTATCACTAAATTAGAAGCATGAGAAGTTTCTATTTAATAGTAGGCAGACACGGATATCTGATATGCTGTAATGTATCCTGTACAATATGTAGAATAATGTATGGTCCAAATGATACCTAAATATTTGACAGATTGGTTATACCCGAGATTTGTACAACTATTACATCTAATACTTATTGTTCAGTACATATAAATTATCTTACACTCTGCTCTGCTGTTCTGTACTGTTTTATATCACAGCACACTGATTCATACAACTTTATAATTCCAAAATCCAAAAAACCCCATAAACCAAAAATTTCTATATAATTATTCACAAAATTCATTTGATAACAAACTTGAAATGAAAACTATGAGGTTCTTTGTTGTCCTTAGTTTTTCTGCTTAGTGTAGCTCTTTGTATGTTTCATTGCAGCAATATTATGAGGTTTGATTGCTGTAGTAGACACTATTGGGGTTGTTAAATAATACCTAGCATATGCATTATATTACTTTCTGAAACCTGATGGATTCTGAATCCTGTAAAATTTTATTAAAATAGCCAAAAGTTGTCTATATTCACACTATCCCTGATCACAACTAGGGTAACGCTGCCTTTCCATTGTCAATAGCACCTAGCACTTCTCCAAGAAGCTTGCAAATCTTTCTATAAAGCAAAACATTCACCCTTCTTTTTCTCACATGTCAAGATAAACTCTAAAGGGCATTGCTTAATCAAAAAAGTTGAAACTATATTCCATCTCCTCTGATGATTTGTCTTGTTCTTGCTTTTTTGGGCACATGGATATTCCATGTGCCAAGGGAAGTGATAGATAAAACTATGAATGATGTGTGTAGACATCATACTTGTCATAAGCATCTATCATCATCTTCTCAGGAATAAAATAATATATATTCATTCCATCAGGAATTTCTTCCCAAATAAATTGTGTTTGCAATGAGGACTGTTGTTGAGGCAGTTATTTTAAACTTCTCTGGTATCCAACCTTCTATGACCTTTATTATTGTAATATGAGTCACTGCTGAGCTATATTTAATGTTGTATGTTAATATAGCCCCAGAACTGCTATGAGCCTCTACAATTGCACAGAGAGCAGGATGGGTTAGTATAGACTTCAGTGGATGAATTGGAAGCTGTAGTGTAAGGTGAAAACAATAATAGAATGTGTCCAACAATAAGAAATCCTTATGATGTAGTAATATATAATTGTTAAGAACTATAAATGCAAAATGCAGTATATTTAAAGATAGGAAATTATCAGACAAATTTAAGAAGTAATCTTTAAAAGTAATATGGAAGTATAATACCAACTTTACTATATATATCAGCATACATAAATGTGTAAATAATACATAATTTCTTTTGAAGAAAAGATCATGGAATTATTTGACTCAAACATTTGTAGTAATGATTCCAATAGAGCTGAGTTACCAATGATTTTAATTTCCATTTATTTGACTTTCTTCATGGGTGGAGTTTCTGGTGCTTAGCATTCTTGCCAACACATGGTATTCCTGCTTATTTCTTTTGCCCATTTTTCCATGTTGTTTTATAGATTTGTCAGAATTGTTCATATTTTCTGGGTACTAATTAATGTTCCATAATATATATTGCAACCATAGTCCCCAGTTTATAGCTTGCCTTTTTGTCCTCATTTTATTTTCTTCCATGTAGTTTGGTATCTTTCATGATTCTTAGTTCCTTATTTTAAAGTAACCAAACTGATCACTATATCAGTGTTTTACTTTATGCTTCATAAATAAATATAATTTCCAAAATGATTTAATTTTATTTTTCATAAATATATATGTCTATGCATAAGTGTAAATGGTAACTACACTTACCATGGTGTGCATTTTGTAATGTATATAACTGTCAAGTCACTATATGGTACACCTAAAACCAATATAGTATCAACTATACTTCAATTAAAAAATATGCTTATGCATACATGTATATGTGTATATATATATATATATATACACATGCATATATATGTGTGTGTGTTTTTACCTATCTAAAATACATATATATATTCATTTAGATAATTAATTGCCCATGTCCATTCTTTCTCCATGGATATGCAATAGCAAGTGTATCAAACACAACTGTCCATGTATATATGGGTCTTTTAGCAGGCTCCCTTTGGTTACATTGATCTGTTTGTCTATTCCTATTCCAGTAAAAAAAATCAATAAGCACAGCTTATAAAAATAGTGAGCATTAAGGCAAATATTTCCATCTGGTCCTGATTCTTCAGGGATGTTTTGACTGTTCTGGCTCTTTTTCTTCCATACAAATTTGAGAATCATTTTGCCAAGTCCCCTCACCTGCCCCTCCCAAAAGCATACTGAGGTTGCTATTGGAATCATCAGTTAATTTAGGGAGAACTAAAACATTTAGACTTTTAAGCCTTTGATTACTTGAATATACCATATCTTCATCTTGATCAATATAGATTTTCTCCAGTATGTTTTAATGAAACATTAAATAGTCTCTGTAAGAGTTTGAGCATATTTACTAAGATTTATTTCTAGTTACTTTGTATTTTTGTTGTACTTCTAAATAGTATCTTTGAAATTTCATCTTCTAAATATTTGATGTTGATGTATACAAATGCAAGTAAGTTTTGTATATTGCTTTTGTACTTATCACACTGTTAGTTTTAACTGTTTACCTATAGTTTCTTCTGGATTTTCAATACATATATCAGATCATCTTTGGATAGTAACAGCTTTTTTTCCTGTTTTCTTTTTATAGCTATGTTTCTTACTTTTGCCTTATTGGACTATCTTGGAAATACTGTATGGTATGGAATAGAATGGTAGTGGTGTCATCATCTGTCTCTTGAACTGGAAGAAAATGTTTCCAGGATTTATACCTAGTTATTGTGATTTTAGTTGTTTTTTTTCATAAACAGCCTTTACATAGTTTAGAGAATTTCCTTTTTTATAGGTTGCTAAGAGATTTTTGGGTTTTTGATATATTTGTTTTTATAATCAAGAATGAAACTTCTAGAGGTTTGGAATTTTCCATTGTCTATTTTGTTCATTGGTTTATCTACACTGCTTGGAAGAGTGACTGGAATATAATAAATGACCAAAAAAGTTTATTGTTAAACTAGATGTTGAATTTTATATACTTTTTTCCTGCCTTTATTTTGGTAATCATATAATTCTTCACATAAGTTTATCAATATACTGAATTACATTAATGTATTTTCTAATATTAAGCTAGCCTTACATTTCTACATTTTCTTATAGGAGGGCAAATGCTAAAAGGTATGGCAGACATTACTGTGGCTATATAAATTCTGTGGCAAAATATGTTCTTGCAACCAAGAAGGATGTGATATCAAGCTGAGACTATCATTTTGGGATATAATTATATTTTCTCTCTTTTCTCTCATTTTTTAATGCTAAATGTAAAAGATAGGCAGTATGTTATTGTACTTAGAATAAAAATCAATTCACTGTCTACTAAATATTTAGTTTCCAAATTAATGTGTGAAAAAAATAGGCTTATGGGTAAAGTTCAAAACTGTAATTTTATTAATCAGTGTGCTAGAACTAGCTATGTGTGAAACATCAGCTATGCAATCTCTGTGGGAAAGTCAATGAGAGAGATTAGCTTAAAGGGGGACGCATAACAAAGTACCTTTAAGTTGTATTTTCAGCTCAAGCCTTCTTGTTTCTTATGAATAAAGTATTAGAAAAAATAAAAGATCCTAAATATATTCTGCCCTATTAATAATTCTGCTGCATACTTCTCTCATTCCAAACCTGAACTTGTAAATGGTCTTGCTGTTTGAGGCTTCTTAAGAAATATTCTTCTGATAAACTATATGGCATTTCCCACATCTAATCACTTCTTAGAATATTTAGTGAGTTGTTTTCCCACTGAATAGTTCTTTTCCTAGGTATGTTCTTGCATTCATGAATAGAAACCAGGTCTTTCCCTTGCTTTGCAATATCTAGAGTAGAAAAATGCATCAGAATGAAATAATACTTTAATTCTTACATGGCAAAATTTATTTGAATTACCTATCTACACACAAACGGACTTTCTGACCTCTTCCCCAGGCATTTCGATTGTCAAGGAGGTGTTTTCTATGTTCAATATTGACAAATTTCATTAACTGTGCAGCATATTAAATCTGGGATATCATAATTGTTCACACACTGCTTTTACTTTAATGATGCCAGTAGCATGTATTTATTTAACATTAGTATTGGTTATTCACAGAAGGAAGGATAGAACTAGACCATATATATCACTGTTTCCTAAATGTTCTATAACACCCAATCTGTGGCAGATGCAATGACTCATGTAATTTCTTTGGCCCTGATTCACATTTGTGAAATAATTATTAATTTTTATAATAATTATCATCGTTTGATATAATGTCCTTCAGAGGTATTATAAATTTGGGTAATCCCAACCATGAGCAAAATATCAAATTAGGTGATATATTCCTTTCACCTATTCATCACTTATGTTACACTGAACGTCTTTTCCATGTTCTAATCCTAATCTCCACTGCTGCCCTCTGTGTGGACCCAAGCCTCCTGCTTCCCCATTTATCCTAGCAAAGATTACTTATGCCTCATATTTATACTTGTATATGGCTAATTGTGTTTGGTATTGTTTTTCTTGGAGGTATTTGCATAAAATAGAGGTCTGTAGCATGTGTGCCCAATATTTCCCCTTTCACCAAAATGTTCACTCTGCAAAAGTCTGTTTCAAGGCACTTTTGAGCGTTCTGTACTCCCTGGTCACCATAAAGAAGCTAGAGGGGTAAAGTGCAGAGAAAGATAGCATCCTATAAAAACATTTTCAAGCTGAACTGCAATGACAAAGATATTTCTGAGATGCCATGTTTGATAGATGAGAAGACTGATGTTGTGGGACCTTTACAATATTTCACTATCAGTTTCCTTTGTAATGACACCAAGTATAATTTATTTGTCCCCTCTCTAGAAGCAATGTCATTTATGCAAAATATTTTTCACATTGGTAATCAGATATTTTTCCCTGAACACTATTTCCAAGGGAATAGTGATACAGAATATGTAGTTAGCTCAGTCATACTGATTAGGGAAGGAGGTTGGGCAAACTTGTTGATTGATTTTTTTAATGTTTTTCCTTTGATATCCTTACTCCTAAAACACCTTGCTTTAGATTCTTTCAAGCACTCCAATGACTCTAGTGAAAGACAAGAAAATAAAGTTAAAATTTCTATGCTAATTGCAATTGTTACTGTCAATAGTGCATAATAGTAAGTCTTCTGAGACTTCACATTCAGTAATAATGTTATGATCAACTACTTATTTCTATCTTGGGTGCAAGTGGGAGATAGGGTAGTCAATGTGGCAAATTAATGTCTTCATTGGACTATATGTGATTATCAGATGGAATCACAGCTTTTTGATCTATTTGAGATACATGGTCTTTGGTCTTTATTGCTAACAAATTATAAGAAATTCTAATGATTTTGAAACAAATTTCTCTTATTTGCATTTTTCATTTGAAAAGTTTGTTCTGCCCATAAAACTGAATGAACTATTTCAACTATATAATTGTGGAAGAGCTCCTGTGGGTTAAGGAACAGAAAGAATGCATGAGAATCAACTTGTTTTGTATTTGATTAATCTGGCAAAATCATAGAGTGAAAATTGTAAAATCAAATATTAGGTTTTTACAGCTCTTTGTATCAATGTAGATCTTTATACTTTCAAAGCACTTGTCTATTAGATGTTTTAAATTTTTAGTGCCCATAATGAGCCTTGGAGATGTAAACTGGGAGTTCTAGTGTTCCTACTTCATGTAACATGAAGCCAGATACATGGCAAATCAGTGATTGATCATGGACAGGAATTCAGGTATCCAACCTTGAAAAATAATGATATTTCTGCTCTATTACTTTAACTGCCATTTAACCACGTAAATAGGAGGAGGGATACCTAATATACAAGCCATTTACATGTCAAACACTACATTGTTACTTTTAAGATTATCTCCCTTAATCCTCACCTTAACTCTCTTGAGGTTGCCGAGAAATACTTTATGAATTTCGTAAATAAGGACATTAAGATTCAAGAAGGTTAATTAACTCACCCAATGAAAACAGCTAGTATATTGGAAAGCTAGCATGCAACATGAGGGGTGGCTAATGCCAAGATTACTAATTTTCGGGGATATTATATAACCTTTTAATTGATCAGCAAATGTTACCACTTTCCTAAATTGCTACCTGTTTATGACTTTTTTTCTGGCATCTCTTTGCAACTTCTCCCTGCCAAGTATTATATTTATGCCGGGGTTGGCAACCAAGATAGCAATCATCCTTTGCCAGTGGTTGAGGTGGTGTTTTGCCCATGAGTCACATCTTGTTCAAAACTTTGTAGGTGCTAAATTTAAAATTGTAAATACCTCACTAGGGTCTATCAAGAAATGAGAGGATTTTACATGACTAAGAACACTGGAATTTCAATTTCGCCTACTATAAGATATATCTATACCTTAGAATTAAATGAGATTATACATTTAAGTGTCAGATAAGATTCTAGACACATAGTGGGTTTTTTCTCCCTTTCCTTTTGTTCTCCACTTGCTTTTTAAGGATTCTGAAAATTAAGTTCTATTGTTTGTTATTTGGACTGTTTCTCTTTTTCTTTTCTTTTTCTGTTCTCTAAACAAAAACAAAAGCTAAGTTTCATCATATTCTGTTTTATAATATCATTGTGTATAGTCCCTTAACAATAGCAGTCTGTCTGAGAAGTAATCTTGAAATTCTTCCAAACATACTTTTGAGAAAATGTGTAATGCTAGTGTTTTCACAAAAATAGAAATTTTACATTTTTTGAAAACATTTGGTACAGCCTTAATGAGAGACTTTTCCTAAAAGATATGAATCTTCTATTTGATTTACATGTCCAACTCAATCTTTGAGACTCATTTCATGATGGTTCTGCAAATGTGACTGGAATGTTAACCCTGAGTAGCAATTTGGAAAACATTTAAAGGCCAGTTTTTGCAACCTCTTCAGTGAAAGCGTTTCTCAGGGTTGTCCTTCATTTTGGGCATATGGTTTTTTTTTTAACGTGTTCACAAATTTCTCAGATTTGAATGCTTTCCCAAACATACCCATTTTCCTGATGCCATTCTGAATCAATTTAGTCCAATGATCGCTCCTTCTAAATATAAATTCAGAATCTGTACCACACATTGTATCACTAGTTCTTTCTAATTATTCTGTGAGGGTTATCTCCTCTCTGTAACTAGCTGTGTATGTCTTGGGAGTTCTGTAAACCCTAGGGTTAAGCCTAGGATGTGAATATTAAAAGCATCTTGAAATATTTGTCTTATGGTAATCAAATTGGAGCCATTTGCAGAAAAAATTATTATGCAAAGGGGATTTTCTTCTCTAGTCTATGCCATTTAGCTCCAACTTGACCAAGAATAACAATTAATTTGGTCTTTTGTACCAATTATTATCAATTAGAGAGTATTTGCAGGCTCTACCAGGTTTCAGTAAGCAGTGCCATGATTAATTAGCAATTCTTTCCTTAAGCACAGGAGGTGGGCGTAGGGCAAGGAGTGGAACACATGGAGACTCTTTAATTATTATTATAATTTCTATGTTAGTTTCTGAGTTATTTTCATATTTTTTCACACCAATTTTTATACAGGGGAATTAAAATTATTAGTTGAATGAAAGAAGTAATTAAGAAAACAAGTATAAGCAAGACATTTCCAAACAAATCATCAATGGTTAAATGAGTGATTACTTTAAAAAGTATGCATCCTTGTAGCCAGAATCAATTGCTAAGAAATTAAAAAAGATGTAGAGGTATGATTTAAATATTGATACTAGTTCTTCCCTTCTATCTTTGAGAATGATAACACCAAGCCTTTTGAGATGCTGTAAGAAGAAAAGTCCAATATGCTATCCATTGTGCAATGGAGTGAGATGCCATAAAGAATAAAACCATCTTTTATACAAATTTCATAGTCTCTTTTATCCCCAATAGGCTAATGAATTATTGAAACATTTCACACTTTTGTGTATAAAAAATCTGGATCATTGATTCACAGGAACTTATACCATATAACACAAGGTCACCTTACTATGGGAGGGGCATTTCACACACATTTTTCTTTCTATTATCCACCAATGTGCTTTCATTGGGAATCCTTTCTTGTTTTAGCCAACATGGCTTAAGACATCCCCAGTAATCATAGAAAGCTCTTAGTAACCATAACTTTTTATATATATTGGAAATTGTTGATCTGGTCGTTAACTCTTTCATTACAGACATGTTCTACTTCCCTTTTATATTCCATCCTTCTCTCCCATTTATTTGTAACTTCAGTGAGACTGTAGGCTTCACTCTAGAGTTATTTTCATAGTAAACACTTTTAGATGAATGAGAAATTCTCCCATATGCATGCAATTTTCCCATGAATTGATGGGGGTAAACAAGTAGACCTGGGAAACAGAAAAACTATGGATTGAAATCTGGATTGTTACTCAGGATCCAGCTGGATATCACTTCTTGCAAAAAGTCTTTCTTGAACTTAATCAACTCAGTAGTGAGGTTGCACTATTTTCTGCTCTTGCAAGCTTTCATAAGACTATGCTTATGTGAATCAGCATATATATATAATATATTTTATGTTTATTAGCTTATGAGTTAGCTCTGAGTGTAAGGGAAAAAATCTCATTGGTTTCTTAATTCTCAGTATTTGTCATAGTACCTGGCAATTAGTAGATTTCATCTTTGTGGTATTGAATAACATTATAACCATGGGCAAATGAGAGATATTTCTGATAGCATAATAAATAAAGAAGCAGTAAATTTTTGTATCACTGAAATCATTTTATTTCAATTTTTTTTTGTTTTAACATAAACCATACACCAGTACTCTATGAACCAGTACTTTTCCTTTTTATAATGATAATAAAATTTTTACAACCACAGTAGTACTTTGCATTACTGGAATAGTTCTTGATAAAGACCTAAGTGTTTTATAGCCAATGATAAAGTACTCTAATTACGTTTTGAGGGACAATAACTTACTAATAATTCTTTACAGCTCATTAGCATCTGGCACAGAATATTGTAGTGAAGATCTATGAAAATGTGTAAACCAGCCACTTCTTCTAACAGATGAGACAATGAAACTCCAGAGAAATGGCATGATCTGCTAAAATCATACAGATAGCTAATTATGGTGTCAAGGACAAAACTTGTAACTCCAACTCCTGCCATGGCTCCACCTCTGTCTGAGGGAAGTGATTATGGGAAGATTTGCACAAAGTAGAATGGGCTATGGCATGGCATCTACTGCCCTGTCTACAAAGAATGTAGTAGGAATGCCCTTCAGCCAAAGGCAGGATTTGGTAAACTGTAATTCCATGCCTATGAGATGGATTGCTTCCAGACTGTTTTTAATATTGGAGAATCACATTGTCAGCTGACAAAATCATCTAGTCCTACTTTCTATTATATTGTATAAATAGGAAATGCACTTTGGGAGGGTGTCATGGGAAGAGGACTATTACTTGCCCTTAAGTGAAATCATTGATTCAGCTCATATGCACTGATTACTTAGGATATGCAGGGCGCAGTACCAATGGCTGAAAAAAAAAAAAACTGACAGGGTCCCAATACTCATAGATCTCTCAGATTCTTAAGTAAAATTAACATTATTCAAATTATCAAATAACTATAAACTTAAGATTGTTTTAATTGTATTGACAGAGAGGTGTGTGATGCTTAGAAAACATATTACACAGAGATTTGACCATATCAAAAAGATTAAGAAAGGTTTCCCTGCGTAAGTGAACTAAATCTGAAGAATGAAGAAGTATTAGGATGAGAAGGATGAACATTTCAGGCACAAAGAATAATATGTCCCAAGACTTTTGGGTAGGAGAAAGAAAGGCTATTTCAAGTGACTGAAACAGGGACACTACAGCTAGAGTATGAGAAGGTATGTCACTGTTTCTAGTTCCTCTTAATACACAAATCTAGGAAATATATATATTAGTATATATACTAACCCTGAATAGTTCACATTTTATTTACTTTGTATTTATCTAACTGTAATATATCTTTAGAATGTATATTCATACTAATATCTCAATTTCAAACAAACACCACATAGTTGATTCTATCTTTCCCACTTTCTTTATCTGTAATTTATTTCTCTGACACTGAGAATCATTGCTCTCATTATTTACAATAAATTTACTTATTACTTCAACTATAGTATTTGCTTAGTTTAGGATTGCTAATTCATATGGCTGTGAGTGAAAAAAAAATACTAACTAGAGTAACAGTCATTTTATATATAGTCCTTTGTCTTTAGCCTTAGGATATGCAGGCAAAATATTATTTTCCAAATTTACCCAGGTTAGTTCTCTTCCCCACTCCTTCAAAGTGATTATATTAATCATTAGAAGTAGATTTCTTTGTTGCAGTGTGTATTCCATTTTTTATTCTCCCTTCATCCTTGTTATGTCCTTTTTTAAATTTATATATTATAAAATTCAATCTTTGTGGTCTACAGTTTTGGGAAATTCACAAAGTCCTGTGTCCATTTCCACAGTTGGGATACAGAAAATTTCCATCATCCCCAAAGTTCCCTAGTGCTTTCATTCATAGGCAACCCCAGTCCCCACCCCCGGCAGATGAGTGGTGGTAACTCAGGAAGGGTACATTGTCACTCCACGGCATAAGCTGAAGCTGCCACCCATGGGCAGAATGCCCTCCTCAGGAAAACTTGAGCTCTGCTCCTAAAGCCTTTCAATTGACTGAATATGTCTACTGTGATTCCTTAGAATAATCTCCCTTACCTAAAGTCAATTGACTATGGACTTTAATTGTATCTAAAAAATATCTTCACAATAACAACTAGGTAATATTTCATTGAATAAGTGGAGTCCATAGCCTTGCCAAGCTGAAACATAGAAAAACCATCACAGACATATTATTACTTGGGGAAATTTGAAGGAAATTAAAGAGATAGTGCAGGAAATATTTGCCTATGGATATCTACTCTCCCTTTTTTCCTTATTAATAAAAATACAATTAAAATATTACATTTTCTCATCCTACATTGTAGTTAATATAACCAACTGGCAAAATTCAGATTAGGAAAATATAAAGGAGGACCATATGGATTACCTCCAGAGAGGTACTAAAAGAAGATAGACTTCTTTGCCACACATAGTACTTTGCCCTGTTTATATCCTTCCTATGAACTGGACTTGGATATAACTGTGGGCTTTCTAGCATCCATTCTCTATGTATAAAGAAAAGAATGGAAGAAAGTAAATCTATGTATGGTTTTCTGATAAACCATGCAACATCCATATCATTCTTGAGCTACTTGTGGACTTCACTTCACCTAGAGAATAAACCTTAATCTTGTTGAAGTTACTATTATTTTGATTTTCAGCTACAAAGCTAAATGGAGCTCACATATGTAAGTTTAAGCCATGTATATTTGTCTTAAGGCTATAATTCTAATCACATACACCAAGCTAATCTCACTTTCAAATAACATAACATAAATCTTGAAATCATTATGTAGTTTAAAGTCTATTGAAATTTTACTTTCACTCTTTAAATAAAATATATGAAAAAGAAAAACTAGACAGCATTATTCAAGAAAAATTGTATTTCAACAGAATTCTGAAAAACCTAACTGATCAAATAAAACTTGATCAAAATTGTTTTCATGGAATCAGAAATTTGGATCACTGAGGAATCACAGTGATCATTTAGACTGAACTACCTATTTTGCAGATAAGGAAACTACACCAAAACAGATCCAGTGATGTGCCCCTGCCACACAGGTCATACACATCAGAATGAGATATAGGCATAGTGTTTAGAGTTATTTAAAGATAATTCTTTCCTTTGTATCAAAGCAATCACCTTGGATTAAAATATAAAAATAAGAAATAGAAAAGATGAGACATTTTTTCTTTTTAGGGAGATTCAGATCTTCAGAGAAACCCAAGCATCACTTAGCTCTAACTTTACTACATGCTTGAGCATGTAGTCATACAGGGATAAAAACAAAAAGTAGTAGTTCATGAATTATATGAGTAGTGGGTAAGAATCAGAAAATAAAATCATCTTGGATGATTATAACATGATACGTCAGGTCTATTGTTTCTTTAAAGTAGATTTTGAAATAATTACAGTTACATAATCATGCCTTTTTAATTGCTGTTCAGAGTTCTTTCTGAGTCTAAGCTTGAATAACCTTCAGGAATCGCAACTTATTTAGGCGAAAGACAATTCTCCATTTGTGGGAGCTATAATGACTGTCATATTACAAGAAAATAAATTAGGTTGAGTTGCACCAAATGATTCCCGAAAGAGTAAATTGATTAGAATAATTCAATGTTCTACTTTTTTGCTATATTGTTTTTTTTTTGTATACCTCACCATACTCCCATTTAAAAAAAAAAGGAGGAAGTTGAGTTACTGAATCATAGAATGTTTTAGTAAGAACAAAAATGATTTAGACTAAATTTCTTAACTACGGATAGAAAATTATGATC
Organism: Phataginus tricuspis; assembly: GCA_029783875.1. NCBI lineage: Eukaryota > Metazoa > Chordata > Mammalia > Pholidota > Manidae > Phataginus > Phataginus tricuspis. Next base: position 43,865,074 of record JAQQAC010020896.1, on the reverse strand, counting down.
TACAAACTTAAAATGTCTTCTCAAGGCACTGGAGGAGACAGCGGGGATGCATGTGCACTAAATAAATATCCTGTTATCTATATTCTTAGCTTAATTACTCTTCTACTAACTCACAGGATTCATGGATAGTTATTATCAATCTACCTGCCTAATAATATGTGTCAAATTTTTATGTTGCTATCTGTAACTCAGAGAAACATAAGAAAGGGGAATTTTCAAAGTAAAATAATGATTTTACATGGGCTTTATTTTCTAGAAAGCTTAAGCTGTATCTGTATCCTTTAAATGTCTTTATGACACTCTTCTAATTAATCTTATCAGAATTGTGCTATTGGATTTTGTTTACATCTATGGATTTTTAAAAAGTTATATTAGAATATTCCATATGTATTTGGGAGTTTAGAAACACAAATGTATTTGAAAATCATTTGGCTTTCCTCTTTTCAGTTATCTGTCAGTATTCCTGTACCCTTGGAAAATTGTCAAATTCTGATTTTTCCCTAATTCTGAGTTTAATTTTACCTTCATTCATTTTTTAATTCAAATATTCTTTTACAAAACAGATCTCTCAGCATCCAATGGGGAGAATAAGAGTTCATAGGAAGAGAGGAAAGAAGACAGAAAGAGTCCCAGGACTGATGTGACACAGGTTGTTATTGGGTTGATCTGCAGAAAGAATATTCCCCCCCTACTGTGAATTCCCAGTTTCACTTCTGTGGCTTATGATACATAGGTAGGACTTATAAACAGCCAACAAAAAGATGTATTGATTGACTACAAGCACTAGTTTGAAGAACACATTTTATTTTATGCAGCTATTTTTTTCATGTTTATCTCAGTTTTCATGGCAGTATGTTTCCGGGGGTTCAGAAATTACTAAAAACCCTGGTTTCAATGAAATAAAACAGAAATGTCTATTTTTCTATGAAAATTTTTCTTGAATTGAAGAAATCATTTTGTTACTATGTTTAATTTTTTATAAAAGAAAATAGTTGGCTGTGGCTTTACTACAAGCTCTTTATAGAAGAGGTGCTAAATATTTTATACATAACAATACACTTTTTATTTAAGAAACATTTATTGCTCACTATGTGCCAGACACTGTTGTGAATTCTTTCAAATATTTACTCAATGCTCTCAGTAAACCAATAAGGTGGGTATTATCATTATCCCTCTTTTACATCTGAGAAAATGGTTAAGTAAATAAAAGTTACTGAGGTTATACTTATGTATACTATTTGAATTTACTGTCATGATGCAAAATCTCTAATTTCAATAAATGAAATATCTGAAAAAGAAGCATTGGCAAATGGCTGAAAAAATAAATGTTACCTTTAAATTTGGTGATTCTGTCATGTTAAGGAATTTTTAGCACACTGAAAGTACTCTTCCTTTATTTCTTAGATTAATTGGTATTTGTGCTTTATTTCTTAGCTTAATTGGTATTTGTGCTTCAAGGTAGAGCTATTTTATCTGAATAGTAATGGGAAAAGACAGAATGTATCTTACTGCTACCTGGTGAACATGAGGTGTTTACTTTTTGTTTCTCTTACATGGAATGCAGATATTCTATGTATACAGCAAGATAAAGATGATCATGACTAATCTCATAGAAGAATACCTCTTAGATAAGAATTCATCCGAACATGGGAAAACTGAGAAAAGACTACTAAATAATTGATGTGCCAAAGATAGAGTTGTAATGGAATTTATAAAATATTAACAAGTGAAAGACAACAAAAAACATTTCATATAATCCTCTTGGGTTTTACTAAGAAATATTTAGATGATTTACTGACCTTAAAAGCATATATAGAAAAGACAATAAATTAACAATAATGAAATATACATTCAAGTAAAATCACATTCAGAAAACAAATGCTATGGTATACTCTAAAAATATACAGAAATAAAAGTCTAAATATAGAAATTGATGAAGTGAGAAACAATGAAAACCAATGAGTATCAATCAGATCCTTAAGACTCAAAAAAAAAAGCTCTGTGACTAAGAAAAACTTGGCATTTAAATAGTAAAATTGAAAAAAAAGGGGAACATAAATTCATATACAATAGACATTAGAATATCTTAAGAGAATATTCTAAATAAATGTATGAAAATATATTTGAAAACTACATGAAACAGGCCATTTAAAAGAAAAATGCAATTTGCCAAAATTTTCACAAGAAGAAACTAAAACTAAACATATTCATCAAGGAAACCAAATTGGGAAAAATTTACACAAAATCAACTAAACAAGTCCGGAGACTCTTTAGTCAAGACTGACCAAAGTTCAAGGAAAATATAATCTTTCATTGATGCAAATTGTTCCAGACAATTGAAAAAGATATCTTACAACTGCACTTTAAGGGACTTTTATAAGCTTACAAGAAAAATTAGAAAGAATAGAAAGAGGAAGGAAATCAGAGGTCATTCTCTCTAATGCAGATACTCACAAAATTTATAAATTAAAAATAGCAAAGTCAAGCAACATATGAAGTATAAGTTAATCAAAAAAGGATTATTATAGGAATGAAAATATATTTAAAGTAAGTATATGTATTAATCTAATTCAACCCCTTAAGAGAAAAGAGAAACCTATTATTGTCTACATAGGTGCAGAGAAAGCATTGAATACAATTTAATATATCATGTTACAACTTTGAACAAAATTAATAATAGTATATCTTAAAATAACAAATGTATTTTTTCCAACCTGTGAAATAGATATTAGTGAAATATTAGATACCTTGAATTAAAAGTCAGAAATATATGCCCAGTGCTCCATTTATATTTTCCATTGTTCTAAAATTCTGACCAAGGCAATAAGGCCAGAATCTATATCAGGAAGAGTCAAATTTAGTAGAAATTATGATTGCCTATGGAAAATATCAAGAGAACACATTGACAAATGGTTAGAATTAATAGAATCTATTATTGCTGGATACAAGATTTGCATAAAATAATAGATTTTCTATATATCTGAAAGCTAGAAAATGAAAATTAATGAAAACTAGAAAAAGTAATCATAATTGTAAATCTACAATGAAGATTCAATTCATAATAGGAATGGCATTTAAAGTTACCTTGGCAAAATTTAAATTACCTTAAAAAATATATAAAACTTATATGGAAATAAAACAAAATATTATTCAGGTCAAATATGACAAATCACAAATTGTTTAATGATGCTCATGTATGGGAAGACCTATTATATGAATTTGACAAACATGACCAAAAATTCATATGGAAAGATAGACTCAATAAAACAATAAAAAATTTGAAGGAGGATGGCTTTCTTATATATATATATTTGGGTAAATTATAATTCTGTAGTAACTTAAAGAGTGAAATATGACACATATATGGATGGATATATGGACTTTATACATATGGACTAGATATATCACAGAAGAGGCATTAAATACACTGAAGAAAACAGGCTGCACAAACTGGAATAGGTAAATTGACTATCCTATAAATAATTTGGGGACAGTTGCTATCCCAAAACAAACTATCTCAAACATATTCTAAATATATAGTGCAGATTTTACTTTATTTTAAAATGCAGAATATATACCTGATAATCAAACTTGCTAACTGGGTTATATATATTTAAGTAAGAAGTAAACACCTCAATAATATTTAAATGCTTGCCAATTTTGTTTTAAATTATAAAACATTTTGATGAGTGAAGATAAAAATGGATAACACCTTCATTTTGTCCTTTTATTCCTACGGTTTTGCCACTCACCACTTCATTATTTTAAATGGAGATTTCTGAAACAATGATGTAGAAGTTGAAATCCAAATGTGTATTTCAACGATAAATTTCAATAAATTTGTAAACTAGTTATAATGAAATCATTGATGTGACAATAGTGTGAACAAACAGCATGTGTTTCTTTTTTTCTTGAAATAATCTCATTAAACTTTAGATCAATTGAAGAAATTTTGGTTTCTATATAGTTCTAGTGAATCAGTAAATGGTGAATGAATTGATTGAATTGGAATTGGCATGAGATTCCAGATTTTCCAGTTAGTAATCACCATCAGTCTAATGGGTAAGTTTATTCTTAATAATCTTGTTAATAAAAACCACAGTTCTTGGAAATAAACACAAGATATTAGTGGCACAGAGTGTAAAGGACATTTGCTAGATCCTGACTTGCCTTCATTTATAGTACATGCAAAGTATTTTTCTGAATAAATATTCATGTTTGTACTCTGTGAAAACATAAATAACACAAAAAGGTATGTTATAGAAAGTGAAAACCTCTAAATCCTACATTTCATATATAGCTATTGTTGACAGTGAAAGTTCACATGTAAAAAATGAAGATTACCTAATTTCTCTAAAATATGGAATTTCAATTTCATCCTAATCTCTAGATTACTGGAATAATATGTAAAGACTCTTTTCTATAACATACAGTTTTAATTAGCTCACTGTGATTAGCAAAAATGAAAATAATGACATTGTAAGGCCGAAGTTGTATTGATTCACAAATGAATTCCAATGCAAGATGAACTGCAATAGAAGAAAGGTGGAACTGTCTTGAATACAACCTTCAGCAGGAAGAGGGAAAGCCCTCAATACTGCAGTTTTGGCACTACCAATAATATCATTTTGTATTGTTTTTTAATGAAATTAAAAACAAACATGAGTACCAGAGTTGCTTTCCACAAAACGTACATCACCAGCTTAGTAGGGCACTGGACTTAACAGCAGGTGGTGCCGTCTACCATGCCTAACTTAAGGCCCATTCCAGTGGCCCGAAGGTCTACTTCTGCCTTTTTTCAGTAACTGCCTTTCCAGTCTATTGTATTTGTGTGTGTCATGGGTTGAATTGTTCCCCCCAAATTTGTATGTTGATTTGTGACCTTATTTGGAATTAAGGTAGTCACATGTGTAATTAATTAACATGAGGATTATGACTAGTGTCCTTATGAAAAGGGGAAATTTGAAGACAGGCACATACATACACATACACACATAAACAAAGAATATTCCTTGTGAAAATGAAGGCAGATCAGAGTGATGCTTTTACAGCCAAGGCATGCCAAAGATGGTCAACAAACCACCAGAAGCTGGGCAAGAGGCGTGGAACAGATTCTTTATCATAGCCCTCTGAAGGAAGAAACTCTTCCGACACCTTGATTTTAGGCTTCTAGCCTGTAGAACTGTGAGACAATAAATTTCTGTTGTTTAAGCCACTCAGCTGTGATATTTTGTTATGGCATTCCTAGAAAACTAATACTATATTATTTTATTAGCAGTAGCTCTTTTCTTTTTATTGACAAATAGTATCCCATTGTACAAATATACCACAGTTCTTTACCCCTTCATCTGTTGTTAGATGACTGAGCTGTTTCCCGTTTGACTGTTAGAAATAAAGCTGCTGTAGACATTCTTATACAACTTTTTTTCTTGGAACGTGTGGATGTATCTGTGTGTGTGTGTGTGTGTGTGTGTGTGTGTATTTGTGAGTGTGTCTGTGTGTATGAATATATGCTTTCAATTTTCTTCAGGAAACACCTTGAAAGTAAAACTGTTGAGTCTTAGGGTAGGGATATGTTTACTTCCATAATAAGAAAACTGTGGAATTTTCTCCAAAGCTGTTGTAGCATTTGACAATCCCACCAATCATGTATGAGAATTCAGTTTGTTCTTTATTCCACACTTGATGACCCATTTATTTTAATATCAGCTATTCTTTTGAATGTGAAGTGGCATCTTGTGGTTTGAATTTGCCTTTCTCTGATGTCTGATGACATGAGCACGTTTTCACGTGCTTATTAATCATTCATAATTCCTCCTTTATAAAAATTCTGTTAAAATATTTTGCCATTTTTCAAATGTTGACTTTTTGTTTTATTATTTCTATTATCTATCTACAGCTATCATCTATTATCTACATATCTATACCTGTCATGTATCTATTCATCTATCCACCAGACAAAAGTATTTTGTTAGATTCATGCTTTGTGAATATTTCTTCTAATCTGTGGTTTGCTTAGTCCCTTTCTTAATAATATCTTTTGATTAGCATAGGTTTCTAATTTTGGTGATGACTATTGTACCATGTTTCCTTTAGTGTTTTTCTTTCTGTGTACCAAGAAACTTTTATCTGTACCCAGATTATAAAAAATATTGTTTTTTTCTAGAATGTTAATAATTTTAGTTTTTTAAAAATTTATGTACTTGCAAAAAATGATATAGTGTGTACCCTTTACCCTATTTCCCTGAACTGTGTATCTTACAAAACTGTAGTTAATATCACAAATACAATATCAGCATTGACACAGTCAAGATACAGAACATTTCCATCACGACAAGGTACCTCATGTTGCTCTTTTATAGCCACATACACTTCCCTCTTTACGCCATACCCTCCTTACCTTAAGAATATTTTCTATAATTTTATCATTTCAAGAATATGATATAAATGGAGTCATGCAGTAAACAAACATTGAAGATTGTCTGTATTCACTCAGTATTGTTCTCTGGAGAGACATCAAATTTATTCCTTTTTTGTTGCTGAATAGTAGTTCATGCTATGGATGTGCTACAGTTTGTTTAATAATCTGCCTGTTAAAAGACACAGGATTTGTTTCCAATTGACTAGTATAAATAAAACTTCTTTAAAACTGTTTTTGGGTGAGCATAAAATCTCTGAGTTTTTTAATTTCTACAGGATAAATGCCCATAAATACAGTTGCTGGATTGTGTGCTAGTTGCAAGTTTTCCAAAGATGCCATATCATTCTGCACTTTCTGCAGTATGTATGCTAGACAGTATTCCTTTGATAGATATGTGGTTGCAAATATTTTCTGCAAGTCTGTAGCTTGTTGTTTCACCTCCTTGATGAGATCTTAACAGAACAAAATATTTAAATTTTGACAAAGTCAAATTCAGCAGTTTTTCTGTTTAAGGATCATGCTTTTGGTGTCAAGTCTAAGAACTTTAGTCTATCCCTAAATCCCAAAGATCATCTCCTGGTTTTACTGAAGTTTTACAGTTTTATATTTTACATTCAAGTGCATGATTTATTTTGAATTAATGTTTGTATAATATGGAGCATTTTGGTCAAGGTTAATTCTTTGCCTATGGATGTCCTATTGCTTCAGTATTATTTATTGAAAAGTTATCTGTCATCTATTGAACTGCTTATACATCTTTGTCAACCATCAGTTGGGCATATTGGTACGGGTTCATTTCTGAGTTCTCTATTCTAATTCATTGAACTATGTCTCTGTCTCTCCATCAATAATACATAGTTTTCATTTTTGTAGCTATACAATGTCCTGAACTTGGGTAGACTGATCCATCCTGCTTTATTCTTCCTTTACAAAATGGCTGTAGTTACACAAGTTTCTTTGTCTTTCCATTTAAAATTTAGAATAATCATGTTTATATCCACAAGAGAATTGCTGGGATTTTGATAGGAATTTTATTAAATCTGTATGTCAATTTGAGGATAACTGACATATTTACTGTACTGGGTCTTACAATTCATAATCACTGCATGTCTTCCCATTTATTAAGATCCTTTTTGATATCTTTGACCAACACTTTCTGGTTTTCAGCATGCAGGTACTGTATATGTTTTATTTGACTTACACTTCAATATTTAATTTTTTGAGTGATTATAAGTGATACTGTATTTAAAATTTCAGTGTCCATATTTATAGAAATACAACTGCTGTATGTTTCCCTTTATCTCTGTGACCTTGATGAGCTCACTGATTAGTTCTATGTCTTTTATAATTCTTTGGGATCATCTACATATAAAATCACATCTTCTGGATATAAGAAGTTATCTTTCTTTCTTTCTTATTATCTAAATACCTGAAAAATGTGAATTGAGATTGTGAAAAAGTGAAATAAAATGGAGTCACTTACGTCAAGGGTTTTAAAATGGATCTGAAAGGCCATTAAAAAGGTGGATCTTATGCACATTCTTACTAGGTGGAACCATGAACTTTAGAACTGGGCAAAACTGCAAGTATTCAAAGGATATTGCATGAATATATGCAACTTGCTACAGTAGCAGACTTTTGCTTAGTGATAGCCTTAGCAACCAATCATGTTTAGCCAAAATTAGTTTTCTGCCATCAACACCAATAAAAGTTCTTTGCAAATAAAGTATATAAGCATTCCCTTTTGTTTTAAAAATCTCTGACTTTTGCTCCCTAGCTACCCAAATCTGTGCTCCCCTAATTGATATTCTGAGACTCCAAATAAATGCTTTGTTTTATTTCAATTCTGCCTCTTTATTTAGTCAGCAAGCTATAATAGAGTTTTCTGGTATTTAATAGGTCCAACCATCAAAAAACAGACATTTTGTAATATGAGATATGTGATGGTTACTTCTATGTGTCAATTTGGTTAAGCTGTCCAGTGATATACTAGATAAAAGGAACAGCAATAAATAGGCCTTAGTAATGTAGCAGTGAGATGGGGAAGGAGAAGCTTCTTATAGTCTCATGACTAGGTCTCAGTCTTTTGTAGGCTATTCTTCTGGACAGTGAACTTCACAAATTTCTCAATTTTTTTCTCCCACCTTCGGTGGGACAGGAGGGTTAGAATGGTCTGGATTTGGGTATTTCCATTCCTCCAGGTCAGTTAGGCTCTGATAATAACCCAGCATGTTAGGCTCTGGTTGACCAATTTCCCCTGAGAGTGAATGTTCTGGAGTATTTCAGTATGTTTCATTCACCCTTCCACTACCACAAGCAGGAGGGGATTTTTCTCTGATATTTACTGTAGGAACCTGGTCAAGTTCTTGAGGGTAAAACTTACCATATTGTTTGGCCACCTTATTGCTGGGTTCCCCTGGAGTTTTTAATTCTCAGAGTTGTCCACATTGAGCCTTCAGGAATTCTTCAATTACAATTCAGTTTTTCCTAACTGGCATTAGTTTCCTTAACAGTTTCTGCTTAAGAATTTATGCTTACAACCACCTTATTCATATGTCTGACTCTCCAATCTTGGGAATACATAAGTGATTTGCCTTGTGTCCTACCATCTCTTACAGATCCAAGAAGAGTTGTAGACTATTCAGTCTGTTTAGCTTTTACCGGTTGTTAGGACAGAGTGGTGACTTCCAAGCTCTTTATACGCAGAACTGGAAACTGTTGGGTAGTTTTTCGTAAGTTTCTTTCTATATCTCAATAGAGATTGTTTTGTTTAAAGCTTTCTTTCTTTACTGGGGCCAATTTTAGTAAATAATTTTTCTTGATTATTTCATCTAGGTTTTCAAATATGAAAGCTCAAAAAATGTCCCTTAGAATTTTATTTTCTCCATTTGTCATATTTTTCTTATTATTTCTTCTTTCGTTCAATTATATTTCTCTTTTTTTTTCCTTCGGTATTAGGTTAATTAGGTTTCAGTTATTAATTACTTTTTTGCTTATTGACATTAGTTTTTGTTTTAATCTTTGCCTTTTTCCTTTCCTTTCTTTATCTCTCTTTTAGTTTGTCATGTATTTGTTATACTTTACAGCTTTCTGATTTTATCATTTGGTTTATTTTTTCAATTAGCATAGAAGTAGTAACTATATGTACATTCATCATAGAGCTAATTGGAAATGCTAAAATAATCGTTCAGATCTATGAAGAATTAAACTTCTGGATCAATTTTTAGTGCTGCTTGGTATCCATTTAAATTTGTCTACATATAACAGACTCAGACATTAGAGGAATATTTAAAATAATAGTGTCACAATGCTAGTAACATAATTCTCTGGGAAAATGCTGGGAAAAATCCTGCTGCTTGTGGGTATTGAGAAGCCAGAGGTCCATTAATTGATTTGCTCACACTCTAGATTAAATTTATCATATATAGACTGCAGAGGGGAAACTGACAGGACAATTCTTCTTCAGTTACAATTCTTTATTACCTTTCCCTAAAGATCAGCATCACTGTTTCTGTGTTATTAAAGACATTAATCTAAAAATACCTGAAATGACCCAACAATTGACTTGCTAGTGTGATGGTTTGCTCAGCTGACTGATCAGGTTAATTAGATTCTTGAACTACAGAAAATATCCTTAGTTTTAATGTGATACTCTGAATTTGAGAGTTTGGAACCTCCAGACAATCCATTCACTCTTAGGGAAGACGGGCCATCTTTAGAGTCAAAGGTGTGAATGTAAAACTAAACACATTATAGAATTAAATATGCTCACCCATGGAATTCTTCATAGGAAGACCTTTAACTGGAGTATAATATTACTGGAACACTTAGTCCAAAAATTTCAAATACATTTTACTAGAATGCTTTATATTATGTAGTTAAAATGGGGGAAAAAATGAAAACTAGAACATAACTAAAAATAAATGAGCCTTTTCCCCTCCTTTTGAGAGTTATGGGGTGTTGCTTTCTCTAAAATGACAGAGACTGAACTCTGCAAGCACTTCCATTCTTACATGTTCTCAGTGCATGTAGGTTTAGTCTATAGAGAAGGTTTAATAGAAATGGTGCCTGATGCCTTGAAGAGTAATTTGACTTGGAAAAACACATAAGAAAAACCATAAATTTAAATAAATGTAAATCAGAATGGCAAAGTTGTATTATTAGTAACTCTGGATTCAGTGAGACTGAATAGCAACAATGGAATATTGGGGGTAAAAGGGTTTATACCAAGCTTTATTCTCACAGTGGCAGGTCAGATGCTGGAATTACATCTGCCTCTGGCAAGTCCACAGTTTGTCTCCATCTCTGCCTCTGGGCAGAGCACGGGGTGGAGCTCTTTATATAGTAACACCAACAATAATGGCTCATTGCCAACGGGTGTCTAAGCATTAACTTACGCAGTAGGCCAATTACATCATCAGGTACATTAGGGTCAGATGAGAATCCTGGACATAGGAACTTCCATTTTCCCTACACCAGGGAAAGTCACATATCCGCAAGTGGAGGTGGATTGAAAGGATCAAAAGAGAAGAAAGATCAATATTTTTGGAGAACACTTCTAGTATTCTAAGATTCAAGCCTTCCAAATATAGACATTTCACACATAATCTGATATAAAGACTTTTTTTTTAAGTCACCATCATCTATCTCTGACTTAGATTGAAAAACTCCCCTAACAATTCTTTTCACTTCCATTCTGGTTCCAATGAATGCACATTCTACAGTTCAAAAGTCAGAGATCTCTTTATAGCACAGGATCTTTATGTTATAAAATAGCAACAATATCCATGCCATTCCCCTGTCATTGTCACTTTGAGTAAATGCATTTGCCTTATCAGATGTACATAATCTCTTTCCAGTATTGTCCCTCACTAACCTGACACTTTAATTCCATGCTGTAGCTATATTGGACTTCAGGGATTTTTTTTTAATGCCTCCAGTCCTTTCTGCTGCATGAACACGGAACATCTACCCTCACACCCCATTTCTCATCTCCTACCATGGCTATTTCCTATTTTTCAAATGCCACTTAAACATTTTTTCTCAGAGTAGTTCTCACCAACTACCTAATCTTAAATTCTCACCATCTGATCTTAAGTAGTTGGCTCCTGCTATCCGTCCTCAAACATTATGTTCTATTCTTCATAACATTTAACACACTGTACAGCTGTATGTTTGCTTTAATTAGAATATAAGCTAGGCTGCAGGAAAACAAACAACATAAAAACCTGACCCCAAGATTCAGTAGTCGGAATGAAATAAAATTTGATTTCTCACTCTCCAAACAGTCCAGAGGTGAATGGCCCTGTGCCTGGCATGGAGACTGCAATCTTCATCATGGATCTTCTTAGCATCATCCAAAGACTACTAGCTCAGGTAGTATTCCATGTTCATTTTTATTAACCACCTAATACTGACCCCAGGAATTTGCATATTATTGTCTAAATTAATTCCATATACAACTTCAGTAAGTGTTACAATCTGTTTTCCCAAGTCACACCTAATTAAAAACAGTACACCGACAAGGCTCGGCACAGGGACCTAGGAGGCAGAAGGAAGAAGAACAGAGGGAAACAAACAAACAGAGTCAAAAGAAAATGCTGATGACACAGCAGAGAATAAAACAAGAAAGTCATACCTACTGGAGTCATTAAGAAAAGATTGAATGGTATTTCATATGATATCTTTAAAAGCAGACAAATATATAATACAATACAAAAATATTCTCATCCAGAAATATGTAAAATTTAAAGGTGTTAGCTCTTAATAAGTTTTAGATTTGTGAAAAATTAATTTCTTTACACAGGTATTTACATATGATGCTAGATTAAAGGTGTTCCTATATTGATAATTCAATAATCTATTGATTAATTTCAACTTTTGAAGAAAGTTCACATGGAAAACCTATGATGAGTTACAAGAACAAGAATAGTATTTTCTTTGGAAGCTACTCTGACGAAAAAATCCTTCCTTAAGTTCCTACTCTATGCTGAAGCTGGGTTGTAATGATAAATAGTATGACACTAAATTTGCATTAGAGATTAGCATAAAAAGAGCATAAAGAGGAGGTGTGGTTAGTTCTTAGAAAAATCCTGTCTTCCCAATTACTTAGCAAGCGACAGGTAGATGACTCCTTTAGCCAAATAGCTGAATGTGGTATGAATTTATTCAGCCAAGCCCTACCTTATTGTATTTCTTAAAAGACTAAAACCGACTTCAACTTTGAGATTTAGGCATACACATCAAAATTTTTTACATGCCTTTAAAAATCCCAAATTTCAGGTTATATTTTTATTTTCTTTGCTCAACTAGCCAATTTCAGAAGGAGCCACCCAGTTTCTGGACTATTTCTACATATATAATTGTATTCTCATTTATTGAGCTTTATAAAATATTCAACATGGTATCTACCTCCTAGATAGTGACTCCTCCAAGCTGTTTCTAAGGGGAAAAAATTATCTGAAGCATTATAACATTCTTTTCTCAGCTATGGGTGATGATATGTCATTCTGAGACTTCATAACAGTAACTACCACCATAAAATGAAAAACTTCCTAAAGATTAAAACTATGAAAAAAACTCTTAGAAACAGTGAAAGTAACTTAGAAATAATCTTCCCTATTCTGGTTTTGCTCAAAATAAATTTGAGACCAGAGAAGGGATGTCTTTTGCTTAAGATCATATATCTAATAATAGCTAGCATACAATTAATGCTCAGTAGATACTCACTACAGGTAAGCCCTTTACATGGTTTGTTACATTTAATCATTTCTACAAGGTTATGAGGTATATTATTGTCATCTTTATTTTACAGATGAATCTTGGTGAGAATAAGAAATTTTTTTAAATGTAGAATACTCGTACTAGAAATCAAGTCTGTTGCTTTCTGGAATCTTAATACTTATACCACATTTTAATGCATGGTTAATCCTCTATTTAGACAAATGAGATAAAAACTTAAATTGAATTTTTATGTGGGTTTTATACTTAATTTAAGAACATTGGGTGAGTGCAAATTCTTGCACTAACAAATTTGATAGAATTGGAGTCATGATAAATAATTTGGGGGCAGTTTTTAAGGTTAGCAACATCTGAGAAATTCTCAAATCATGATATGAATATCCATCTACTTCTATATACATAAAGTCAATCAAATCATATTTAATTGATTTTTGGTGCACTTTTTATTTGCTTTTTTAACTTTTTGAAGTCAGGATGCTCTGTACTATTGGACTCATCATATAATGGTACCAGTCAGGAGGCGGATATTGCAGTTTCTGTGGCAGGACATGTACAAACTTGATCTTGTTTCAGTTTGAAGTAGCTGGACAACTCAAACATACGTATATTTTTAAGTTTAAAAACTGAAGACCAATATGCTACCTCACAATCCTCTTCTCATGATTGGGGCACATGGTGTGTGTGGGGTCACAGGGAAGACAGTATAGCTCAGAGAAGACAAATAGGAACTCTGTGTTATCTTACTACACTGATGGACAGTGTCTGCAGTGGGGCTTGGGGGGACTCGATAATAAGGGTGAATGTAATAACCACAAATTGTTTTTCTTGTGAAACCTTCATGAGTGTATATCAATGATCACTTAATAAAAAAAAACTAAAGACCATTTGTGGAAAAATGTAAATACTGGTTGTTCCCTGAATACCTTTCTTGTGAGATCAAAAGTGTCAGCATCTAAACTTGCAGGATAATGGCAGTATGCATGCTGAAGAAACGCTACATCCAAAATGTATGGACAATAGAGGCTTTGGATCCTGCATGAAAACTCTTTGGCTATTGTTAACTTTAAGTTAAAAAAAAAAAAGTAAGAAACATCAAATTCTTCCTGTTAAGAAAATGGAAATAATTCAACAAATTTGTTATTACATTTTTCATTTCTTTGTTATCATTAGCACAAACATGATATATGATAAGACATCAACATATGTATATGTCTACAAGAGATCTTTTAATATGTATAACTTTTAAGTAATTTGAAGTCAATATTTAAGTGTTTAATTGCTGGCTCTTTTCTTAATGACAAAATAATGGGGCATTTTACAATAGATGGTATCTTATTTATGTTAAAATATATTAGCATATGACTTGATGACTTTGTGATTAACAGTAATAGAAGGGAAGCACACTTTCAAAATATGACAAAATAATTTTTAACTTCTGGATGAATAACAGCACAAATATAGCTGGGAAATTTAGTGAATGAAAAGATCAACATGGACAAATCTCACAAACAAAATGTTGAGCAAAAACGCTCAGCACAAAAGTATGCTTATTGTATGATTCCACATAGCATACTTTTAAAAAGTAGGGTAAACATTTGATTTTGATGGGAGGAAGAAAAGGGTAGTATTGGAGAGGATTATGAAGAGATGTTCTAACTGATTAACATGTTTTATAATTGACCTGAATTGGTACTTGTGTGGATGTCTTCTTTGTGATAATTCACTAAGCTGTTCATTTGTTTTGTGTGCTTTCTATACATGTACTATATGTTCCAATACAAAAAAGGAAACACTTTAATATGTTAGTAGGCGTGGAACAGACACAGAATAAAGTTGGAATGGCTATTAAAATCTATCTTGAAAGCTCCCAGTATCCCACATTAGAGATGGTGAAATTGAGAAACAATAATGTTGACATATCTAATATATAGATAATCAGTCAGTGCTAGAGATTAGTCCTCTGACTCTAGAAAGCTATGTGCAATTATTTAAACAGGATTAACTAATGTGTACAATATAGAAAAAAGTCAGACATACACTTAGGACATAAGACAAAGAAATTAGCAAATTTCTCTAAGACTGTAATCTAAAAGCGTACAACTTTCTGGCCCCAAAGCTTTCTCTGCATGTGAGCAATTGTGATGATGTTCGCAAGAGTGAGAATCACATCAGAATTACCATTTGTATAACTCTGTCCACAAACCAAGCCTAAATTAGAATTATAAACACAAGCCTGGGGCATTTACAAATACAGGTTTATCTGAATATGTGCAGGAGACCATCTCACCTAAGTGGTCCATCTCCACCCAGTATACACACAGGGAATGATTTATAAAACATCCATATACCACTGCACAATTAGTCATATTGTAATTTTTATTATCAATTTTTTCCCAAATTTAATTCATGATTTTCTTATTTACTTATTGGGTGATTTAAGAGTAATTTTAATTTTTTTCTTTTTCTTTCCTATGTAGTAATTCTTCCTGAGATCAATTTGTTTCTATTCTAACATTTTTCAGCCAGTGGTCAGAATTCGATTTCCAAATAAATACTTTTTTATATTATTATTACTTTGGAAATCTTTCCATTAAGTAATATTTATGTGACTTGTACATTTATAATTATAATAAATTGATATTTTCTTGTTCCAAAATTAAGACATCACACAAAAATCCTGTGGCTCTACAATTTCATTCTTAGTGGTTGAAAATAAAGATTGGCTTCAGGCTGATGAATCCAGAAAAACTATAGTTTTCAGAAAACAATGTTTTGCCTTTTATTTCTGCCAATGATAGATTAACAGGTATGGAGTTGCCCTCCTGCATAAAATCAGACGACTGGGCGAATGTTTTCAGGAGGGCAACAGACAGTGTTGGAAGTTTTAGCTTACCTGCATTGTTTCATGATGCAGAGCAGGGAGGAAAAACCCGAGTAGAACTATGCAATCTGAGTAGAGAAGGGAGATATCACAGCTTAAATATATCAGGATGACTACAACTTGTGGGACAGAGTGTCAGAGAGAAGATAATATCACATAGATGTAGCTGAGTCTTTTGAGTGAGTTTAGGGCTAATTTATTCCCTAGAGCAAATGCTGCTCTTGAACTGGCTTAACAAAGTTTACAGTCAAGTCTAGGAAGGATCAGATTGACACAGGAGTGAAATAACTGCATGTATCAACAAGTCTAATACTTTTTGAAGGGCAAATAAATCCAATATGCAGTAATGTAAATCACAATGTGTAGCATCTAATAATTACCGAGCAAGCAAAAGGAACAAGAAAATATAACCCATAATATGTGGATGTGGTAGGATGGTGTGTTGGGGATCAATCAATTAAAAGGGGTACAAAAATGCCAGAATTAAAAGAATTTGCAGCAGTATTCTTAAATCAGCTATGGTAAACTTATGAGTATATTCAGAATATAAAACAAAATGATATCATAATGAAGAAAGGAATGGAAGATTTTCTAAAAGACACACATTAAAATTTTAGAATAAAATGTAAAATATATCAGCTGGTATTAACATCAGATTACACACTACAGAAGAAAAAGTTAACATGAATACATATGAATATAAACTATTGAAAATGAGCCAAGGAGAGAAAAATGAATCAAAATAGAACATCAGTGACCTATGGGACTGTATCAACCAGTCTAACATGGGATAGTTGTGGGAAATGTTTGGAAAAGAATGATTGACATTTTCTAAATTTGATAAAAGTTTTATTTATTTATTTTTAATAGTTTATTTTGGTATCATTAATCTACAATTACATGGGCAATATTATGGTGATTAAACTACCCCCTTCATCAGGTCCCCCCACCAACCCCATTACACTCACTGTCCATCAGTGTAGTGAGATGCAATAGAGTCACTACTTGTCTTCTCTGAGTTGTACAGCCCTCCCCATGCTCCCCCAACATTACATCTGCTAATCATAATGACCCTTTTTCCCCCTTGTCCCTCCTTTCCCACCCATCCTCCCCAGTCCCTTTCCCTTTGGTAACTATTAGTCCATTCTTGGGTTCTGTGAGTCTGCTGCTGTTTTGTTCCTTCAGTTTTTTTCTTTGTTCTTATACTCCACATATGAGTGAAATCATTTGGTACTTGTCTTTTTAGGCTTGGCTTATTTCACTGAGCATAATACTCTCTAGCTCCATCCATGTTGTTGCAAATGGTAGGATTTGTTTTCTTCTTATGGTTGTATAATATTCCATTGTGTATATGTACCACATCTTCTTTATCCATTCATCTACTGATGGACACTTAGGTTGCTTCCATTTCTTGACTATTGTAAATAGTGCTGCGATAAACAGAGGGGTGCATATGTCTTTTTCAAACTGGGCTGCTGCATTCTTAGGGTAAATTTCTAGGAGTGGAATTCCTGGGTCAAATGGTATTTCTATTTTGAGTTTTTTGAGGAACGTCCATACTGCTTTCCACAATGGTTGAACTAATTTGCATTCCCACCAGCAGTGTAGGAGGGTGATAAAAGTTTTAAAACCACAGATCCAATATGTTAAATGAAACTCAAGAAAAATAAACACAAAAGAAATCATATCAGGACAAATCATAATTAAATTGCTGAAAACGAGTGATAAAAGAGAAAAATCTTTAAAGCAGCCAGGGAAAGGAGTGGAGGGAAGAGGGGGGCCACTACTCAAGAGAATAGAATGAAAGCATACTTTTCCTTAGAAACTATGCAAAACCAGTAGGCAAAGGAGTAATATCTTTAAAGTGCTGGAAGAAAAAATATACTCACCCTGGAATTCTATAATCATTGATAATACCTTTCAGAAATAGAGGCAAAATGAAGACTATTTAAAACAAACAATCAGAAGCTGAGAGAATGTATCACTCTTAGACCTTCACATTAAGAAATATTAAGGAAGTTTATTTCAAGATAAAAGAATAATCCCAGATGGAAATTTGCATCTAGAAAAACAAATTAATAATGTCAGAAGTAGTAAATATATGTGTGCACATAAAAGATAATTATTCTCATTTCTTTATTCTCTCTAAAATACAAAGACTTGTAAAACAAAAGTAGTAACAACAGATTGGAATTTTCAAAAAGCATTATGATACCCAGAAACCACATTGTTTCTGTATGCATCTTTACTTATCTTTTTTCTAATTAGTTCTTTACATTTTTTTAATGTTACTAACCTCAGATTGTGTCCACTTAAGCAATTGTGTGTTTTTTTATGTACAACATATAACCATCTATTTCAGACAGACTTTTGCCAGTTCCCTTCTGTGATATCTGTTAGTGAAGAATACTGAATAGTGCCCAGCTTTGTCTGTGGGTTTGTGTCTGTGTGAATAAAATTGGGGATTATTTATTTATTTTTATGAGTTGAAGCTATAGTAAATGCAACATACTGATTTAACCTAACATTTCTTTTTTCTATGAGAATATTTACCTTATATGATGGTGGTCTACAGTCTTTAAGACATAGCCTTTCTCAAATAAAGCAACACTGCAGTGAGTTAACCAGACTCATTCCCATGCAATGCAGTGGATGACTCTTAGAAACTTTGTGCTATGTAATTCAGAAACTAAAACCATATGATTCAGATTACAAAATCCTGGAAAAAGCCTACTATAGTGACACAAAGCTGATTGGTGGTTGTTAGGGGCCAAAAGTGATGGGAAAGGATTGACTATAAATGATTGACTTTTTGCATGATGCAAATATCCTATATTTTGTATGTGATAGCAGTTACATATCTGTATATATTTGCTAAACCTATTGAATTATACATTAAAAGGGGTGAAATTGGTTATATATAAATTATACTTAAATAAAACTGACTTCCTAACCACCCCCGACACCCCAAAAATAAAACTCTTTTTGGCATAGACCTCATGCCTCATTTCTAGAGATAAGTTGTCTAGAGATTTAGTCAGACTAAGGCATCTGCTGTTTCTTGCCTATGAATTCTATAGATAGCTTTGGATTCACTCTATTCATTATTTATGTTTCTGAGTATATAATCTGCATATTTAATCATTGAAATTTTTTGAACTGCTTCATTCTTAGCAGAATATATGTTTTTCTTTGTTTCTGACATCACTCGAGTATTACTGGAATCTTTGCTTTCAGTTGTTTAGTGTCTGTGTTTGGTAAGTGCAGTATCAACTAAAGCCCCGAAACAAACCAATAGCTGATATTTACTGAGCATTTCTTGGGTTCTAGTCACTGTTCAAAACTGTTTAGATATATTAATTATTTGCTGCTCATAACTACCTTGAGAAGTATACTGTCCTCATTTTATGCATGAAAAACTAAGATACAAAGAGGAGAGTTATTTGCCCAAGCTCACAGAGCAAGTAAAATCTGAAGCTAGGATAATTGTCTGTCATAAGGTAAGTAGCAAGCAGATTCATTAGTCAATTGTTGGGTCCTATATTCCAATGTCACTGTTTTTACTCTCCTTATGAAATTTACCAAAAACTCCAAACAACATGGATCTCTGTAGTCAACACAGAGTTCAATCTCATAAAGATATAAAAATTTAACTTTTTGGTTGTATTTCGACCTGAATTATTAGTCAACCCAGGACATCAGGTTGAACAACGCATTCTCCAGTTAAGAATATGCTCTTCGTGATGGCTATATTTAACATTGCTGTATGATAAGCATGAATGTTAAGAGAGTAAATCCTAAGAGTTCTTATTACAGGAAATTTTTTTTTTCCTTTTTCTTTTATTGTAGCTATATAACATGATGAATGTTAACTCTACTATTGTGGTAATCATTTACACTATATGTAAGTCAAACCATTGTACTATACACCCTAAATTTATACAGCTATGTATGTCAAACATGTCTCAATAAAACTGGAAAAAAGCTAAATAAAAATATAAAAAATAATTCACCCTTCCTTAGTAATTGGTTTTTACTAATAGCAAATCATCAGCATAATTAATTTTAGCTCTGGTAGTGATTTAACAGTTAATTTTTTCTTTATTAAATAAGCAGGGGCATTAAAATATCTCTGGATGATAAGGCAAAGGTATCTTTCATTCTTTCTTAAGTAAAGTGAACTATTTTTGGATATTCCTTGAAAATGGATTGAAAAGAAAGCATTAGTGAGATTAAGTAGCTTGTTCAACTTTATTCCATTTGGCTGTGCTCCCTCTCCCA
Organism: Phataginus tricuspis; assembly: GCA_029783875.1. Lineage (NCBI taxonomy): Eukaryota > Metazoa > Chordata > Mammalia > Pholidota > Manidae > Phataginus > Phataginus tricuspis. The sequence continues at coordinate 43,844,750 of JAQQAC010020896.1, read as the reverse complement.
CAGTGACTGTGACAGGCACGTGGTTGGGTGGACTTCCCACAGCAATGAGAGTCACCAAGACCTACTAGCTGTTGATTTTACTTGCCAGCCGAGCCTATTATATCAAGAGTTTGAAGTTATCAATACACCTACATGCATCATTTCTTTAGTAAAAGAAGCCAATATTCTCTTGTCTTTCAGGGAGTCTGAGCTATTTGAATTTTATCACAGCTCTCCACTTCAGTAACTCTAGAGGTTCTTAATTAGCATGCTCAATTAAAATGTGGTTAAATGAAGATTTTGTTATACCTTAGCACCTAAACAGTAGTAGCCGGATTTCCTAGTCACTCATAATACATAGATCACTAATGCATTCTGGTATTAGAATAAACATCATATCTCTCAAAACAGAGATGTCACCAATATTTATATTGCCACCACTTTTTTTTTTACCTTGTCATTACTGAATGCTCTTATTCTGTCATAAATATTATGGAGTATTTGTTAGAGCATCTAAAAAATTAGTACAAATTCCAGTATTTGGAAGTCAAAAAAATTTCCCCTGAAACTTTGCAGTATGAAACCAGATCTCTCACAGGAAATCTCATGAGGGCACATGACCTGACATCAGCTGGAATTTTTATCCCTCTCCCAGGATTAATTTCCTATATAGGAAGTTTTTAATTCTATATCCATTGTTGGGATTTCTGTTCCCAAGTCTTTTGCTGTTGCCTTTCCTAACTGTCAAAATTAGGTTAGATACTACAAGCAAGTTTTAGCCAAAACATAGTATAGTCGACCCTTGAACAACCCAAGCTTCAATTACATGGGTTCACTTAATATACAAAGTTTTTTCAATAAATATATTAGAAAATTTTTTGAAGATTTGCAACAATTTGAAAAAAAAAATTATTTTCTCTAGATTACTTATTTTCTTTTCTCTAGCTTTCTTTATTGTAAAAATACAGTATATAACAAATATACAAAATATGTATTAACTGACTATGTTATCAGTAAGGCTTCTGGTCAACAGTAGGCTGTTAGGAGTTAACTTTTGGGGGACTCAAAAGCTTTATGTGGATTTTTAGCTGTACAAGGGGTCAGTGCCTTTTTTGAGGGGGTGTGCATACTTCATTTCCAACACCGGCAAGGGGAACGCTTGTTCAAAACACTGATGGGATGGTTTCTGTCACTCATGCTCTTAACTTGAGGGTCTTTGTGACACAAGGGGGCCTGTGAGGCTGTTTCTTCTCTTTTTTCTCAGGATTTGCAGTTGGTTCTGTGTCCAGTGTTCAGCAATCTGATAGCTTTGGGCCCAAACAGGCCTCTTAGTCTCCCTGCACTTTCTTATCCCTCCGTGAAGAGCCGAGCTCAAATGCTGGAAACTACGAGGTCTCTGGTGCCAAGATGTCAGAGAAAATGAATCGCACCAGCCATTCCTCCAAAGAGAGAATAGGGTCTGTCGGGAATGCGGCACCCATGTGCCTCCATACTCAAGACCTTTTTTTTTTTTCCATTTACTGGGGCTCTGAAAGTCGGGTGGGGAAGGCGTACAGCGGCTCCAGGAGCCCACCCCGAAGGCGCCCTCCGTGCCCCTCCTCTCTGTCTTCCTGACTCGGCCGCTCCACGCGCTGGCCCGCGACAGCCACCTTGGCCCCTGCCTGCCTTCCCTACACCCTAGTGCAGCCAGGACCCTGGGAGGGAAGCTTTGGAAGTCGAAAGGCTGCTGGAGGATGACCTGTCCAGAGTGTCTCCGCACCCCTCCCCCAACTGTGTCACATGGCAGCCCCAACGAGGCGCGCAGTGCGACCTGCTGCGGAGACCCAGGGCAGCGTTGCTGCAGGCAGTGGGTGATGAAACCTCCCCGGCGCATTAACGCGGAGGGTGCGGGCAGGGAGCGGAGCGGGGGTGTGCAAGGGTTCCCTATAATCTTCACAGCCAGAGAGTACTTGCTCCTATAGTTCATAATAAAGAGAACCAGTACAACCGGGTATTGACCGTCATTTCTTTTTCCATTCCATATGGAAAATAGCCATCAAATGAATCCAGTTCTAACTGATACTTTCTTTACCCCATCCTTACTGTAATCTTTTTCTTCTTCCACTTTTCTTTTCTTTCATTTGCTGTATCAGGCTCATGTTTCAGTCTCCCTGTATCAGTCTCAAATTTCCCCAAAACCTAACCTTGAAATGGTAACTTGAGTGTCTATTTGCTTAAGAGGTGAGTCCAAGATCTAATTGATGATCTTATTATGGGTGGCCTGTATGGCCAATTAATACATGACCAAGGAGGAAAGAATATACAATGGGAAAAAGACAGTCTCTCAAAATATGGACAGCTACAAGCAAAAGAATGAAACTGATCACTGTCTCATACCATACACAAAAATAAATGCAAAGTGGATTAAAGAACTAAATATGAGACTTGAAACCATAAAACTCTAGAAGAAAACATAGGAAGTAAACTCTTGAACATCAACATCAGTAATTTTTTTCCCAAGCAAGTGTAATCAAAGGAAAAATAAACAAGTGGGACTACATCAAGCTAAAAATCTTCTGCGTGGCAAAGGAAACCATCAACAAAACAAAAAAGGCAACCTACTGTATGGAGAATATATTTGCAAACAATATATCCAATAAGGAGCTAACAGAACTCATACAACTCAACACCAAAAACAAAAAAAATCTGATTTAAAATATGTACAGAAGACCTGAATAGTCACTAAAGAAGACATACAGATGGCCAACAGACACATGAAAAATGCTCAACATCACTAATCATCATGGAATTGCAAATCAAAACCATAATGAGATATCACCTTACACCAGTCAGAATGGCTAATGTCATTAGCCAATACAAGAACTAACAATCATTATTGAGGATGTAGAGAAAAGGGAATCCTTATACACTGCTGGTAGGATTGCAAACTGTTGCAGCTACTATTGAAAGTAGTATGGAGGTTTCTCAGAAAATTAAAAATAGAAATACCATAAGACCCATTTCTGGGAATTTACCCAAAGAAAACAAAATCATTAATCTGAAAATATATATGCATTCCTATGTTTATTGCAGCATTATTGACAATAGCCAAATACAGAAACAACCTAAATGTCTATCAGTAGATGAATGGATAAAAAAGATGTGGTATATACATACAGTGGAATATTACTTAGCCTTAAAAAAGAATCAAATGTTGCTATTTGCAACAACAAATGGATGAATATAGAGGGTATGACGCTAAGAGAAATAAGTCAAACAAAGACAAATACCATATGATATCACTTATATGTGGAATTTAAAAATAAAAACAAACAAATGAACAAAACAGAAATAGATTCATAAACACAGAGAGCAGACTATTGGTTACCATAGGGGATGAGGTTTGGGCAAAATGGATGAAAGAGGTAGAGGAGAAAAAAGAAATAGTGAGAATGCTTGATATCTTGATCTGGGTGATAGTTACATAAGTGTATATAAATGTCAAAATTCATCAAGTTATACACTAAGATTTGTGCATTTTACTGTGTGTAGCTCAATGTAAGTTTTTAAAGCCCTTGGGAAAATTAATTAATTAATTAATTAAATGAAAAATATTAGATTGTGGGAAAAGTGAGACAGAGAAAGGCGTAAAGTCCCCCCAAAATGATGTGTAATGAGTGTAATAGAGGTTTGACAGATAAAATACAAGATGTCCAATTAAATTTAAATTTCAGATAAAAAGTAAATACTTAATACATGTGTGCCAAATTTTATGTGCATAGAATATATGTGCACTAAAAATTATTTGCTATTTATCTAAAATTCAAATTTCACTGGGCACCTGTAGTTTTATTTGTTCAATATGGTGACTCTGGTGTGGTACCACCATGGACAACTAGGAATCAATCCCCAGAAGTCATACAGAATATGTTTCAAAATCATCCCCTCAGTGGACAGGAGGAGTGACTCCCTTCCCCATTATGCTTAGGGTAGCTCTGATGGCTTAACTCTGTCCTCCCTTTGTCCTCTCCCAACTTCATTCAAAGTTACACCTGATTGCCTTAGGAAGTTCTTATGTGCGGTGTTGGAAAAATCCTTGGGAGAGAAGAGAAACAAATGGGATTGAAAGGGGAAAGTACATCTGGCCATGGCGTCATTGCCCTGTGACCACAGCTCCTACCAGGAAGCTCTACCTTCATGGCTGTAGCACCCAGTGGCCTCATCTTCTCTATGTCTCCTTTTTTTTTTTCTTCATCCCAGGAGTTAGCAATAGCTTTCAACACATTTTGGTTCTTAGTTTTCTCAATATCATTTACCCCTTTACTTCTTCATCCTTCTTTAATTAGTCACTTAATAAAATATTAAGTGATTTTCATTTGAATTCTATGAGATCAATTTTATTTCCTGTTAAGACCTTGGAGTGAAAGCCTATAAAGTTTTCTGTACTTTCCTGAACATATGTATTAATATTTAAAAAAATAAAACAAAAATAAACAAGACAGAGAAAGAAAGAAAAAGAGAGATTTCTGATTGGTTGATTGGTGGTGCGTGAGGAAGACTCTACATAAACAGAACTTTGGGACTTTCCTCACTTGGGACTGGCATGTGTGTAGGAAAGTTGCCTTCTGGTCTGATTAGTGAGCCCAGGGGGCAAAGTTAACATAGTGGTGGTGGTTCTCAATTCAAGGAGATGTCAGCAAATCCATCTGGCTGCATGCCCAAATCACATCCTCCAATATTTTTCATCAGTGATAAAATTGATTTTTTTATTGTTATTTGTCTGAGTCCAGTGTATATCTCAATTGATTTAGAAAACAAATTGGAAAGAGAAATGCATTATATAAGCAGCCCCTTAAAATTGGACTTGAGGAATAAAAACAGAGGGATGAAAGGATACTTGATGTGCATAAAACATGCTAATGAAGGCTTTGGGCATTAAAACTAGGGACCAAACAGATTTTTTTAATTTTAATGATGTTCACTGACTTACATTGTGTCAGGAGGTTTGTTTTTCACTTCTGTGGTTGGCTTTGAACTGGCATAGCAAGTTCAAAAGTTTATTGATATGATCATATGACATTTCTTCTTTAACCTCTTGATATGGTGAAGTACATTAATTAGATTTCAGATGGTGATTAGCCTTGTATATCTGGGATAAATCCTACTAAGTCATGGTTTATAATTCTTTGTATGCACTGTTGGATTTGGGAATTTTTGTTGATATTTTTTGCTGATATGTTCATGAGTGGTATTGGTCTGTTATTTTTCTGTCTTGTAATATCAGTCTGGTTTTGGCAGTAGAGTAATTCTGGCCTCATAGAATGTGTTAGAATGGGCATTCTTCTGTTTCTATTTTCTGAGAGAGGTTGTAGAAAATTGTTATAATTTTTTGCTAAGTTATTGTTAGAATTCACTAGTGAACTCCTGTGTGCTTAGTGGTTTCTGTTTGGAAAGTTATTAATTATAAATTCAATTTATTTAATGGGCATAAGCCTATACAGATGATTTATTTCTTCTTGTGTAAATTTTAGTAATTTGTGTATTTAAAGTAATTGTTCTGTTTCATCTTGATTATCAAATTTGTGGGCAAAGACTTGTTCATAATTTCTTTGTTATCCTTTTAATGTCTATGGAAACTGTTGTGATGGCCAGGTACACTCATTTATGATATTAATAATTTATGTCTTTGTTTTTCTGTTTTAGTTAGCCTGGCTAAAGATTTTTAATTTTACTATTCTTTTCAAAGAACCATCTTTTGGCTTTGTTGATTCGAGTTGGTTTTCTAAATCTGTGATTTTAAACAGCAATTGGGAAAATATCTTTAGAGATTATGACAGCTATACTGGTGGTTATAGAAAATTTGATGAGATCTGAAAAGAACAGGAAGATCAGTGCAAAATAGAGGAAAAAAAATAAATGGTTGGGTTTTAACATGACAGTTATTGTATATGCAAATGGAGGTGTTCCCTTTCCCATGAGTTTCCAACGTACAGAAATGTACAAAATTATGGAATGGGCTTAATGTTAATCAAATAGGAGAATATCTTTCCTATCTTCCATTTTCTAATCATAGAAAACTCATAGGACAGTATATAGAGGAATTTTTTAGAAAAATTAATTTCTGGACAATAAACAGAGAAAGAAAAGAAGATATCCATATTCAGTAAGAAGCATAAGTTATATTTAGGATAGAAAAAGGGAAAGAACCTACTTAAGAAATTTTTCTAATAACCTCTTCTCCCTTAAATGAGTAAGAGAATATAAGGGAAAAAAATGCATCCATATTGTATCTATATCTAAAATCACCTATCTATATAAACTAAAGATACAGAGAAATATGGAAGATAAAAAAAAATTGTCACCATTGAAATAGCAAAAGCAGATAAAGAATTAAAATATAGAGGTAAATAAATGTCAGAGAGGTATTATTTTTAACATGGTCTCTAGGCTTATCAAGAATCAACAGCATTTGCAGACCAGGAATTTGAGTGTGGTTCTCCAACTGGAATTTAATGGGAATAAAGGTAAACCATTCCAGGAACAAGGATTCATAGGTCCAAGCAATCCACTCGTTAATGAAATCTGTTCAAAATGGCAGTGACAAGAGTTATTTGGTTTTGGACAAGAGTGGTAGAAGTTATATCTCAAGATGGGACCCATAAGAACTGTGCCAAAAACACAGGAATCAAAGGGAAATAAAAATCAAAAGTTTCTAATATGTTAGAAATGTTTTTTAAATAATATTATGTCACTGACATTTTCCTTATTGCAGTTTCTAGACCTCTTACATTAAGAATGTCAGAAATACAACAGTACTAGAGGAAATACTTTTTTTAAATGCCTTCTATCCCCCAATTTTAAACTGTGCATATTAGATTTTTGATGCGCTATTTCTGCCAGTAAAATTAACTTAGTTTTTCTTTCACTACCCTGGCCTTTATCAAACCAACCCACATGTGGGTCTTTGAGACCTATGCAAGGCCTTTTGCACCTCTCCTTTCAGTCATAGCCCGTACTTCCTTCAGTGCCCTTATCACTTACGGGCTGCCCTATGTAGGGAACAAGAGTGGTCACTAGGGACCCAAAGAGAGATGGGGGAGCTGTAGGCAGCACCAGCTTTCTCATTCCTATGGTGAACACCTCCTCACGGGGGGCCCTGGGGGTCCATATTACAGATGATATATTTCATACCCAATTCTTGCAACACCTGTTGGAGCTCTACATACCTTTTCCAGCTAGTGGGTAAATATGGTAAATCAGCCTGATTGGGCCAAACTGCCCTGATGGCAGCTGTCAGCCACTCCAGAATTTCTGATTCCATGAGGCGTGATTGCAGCCACTGCCGGAGGGAAGGGTGAGTCGTCAGGGAAGCCGGTCTACTCATATCGGGACCTGACATGACAATGTTTTCCACCCCCATATCCCAGAGATGTAAAAGCCATGTAGGCAGAGAGTCCGATGACTTCTGCCTACACCAGATGCTCCTGTCCACCAGCTCATCCTGGGTGTAGGGGGCAGAGCATGGAGTCTCCACAACCTAGGGAGGCACTGGCTCCTCCTCCTGGGGAGCCTGTGGTTATTTCGTTGTTTTTTTTAAATTACAGACGGCGGGGCTTTAATACAGAAGAAGCTGGTGCCTTGGTCGTGGCCTTGGCAGCAGAAGGGCCCTTGGCTCCCCTCCTTATCCTCTCCCTCCACCATATCCAGGGCTGAAGGCACTGCTTTTTCTTCCCCTTCCCTCACTGCCTCCTGCAATGCAGCTTCTCCTTTTGCCTCCCCCTGCACTGCTGCTAAGGAATCTTCCAGGAGCATGACCTGTTTTCTCAATAACTGTCTCTCTTCCTTAAGGGCATCCCATAGGTCATCACCCAGCTCCTCCAAGCGATGCCGAGGTGTGTCTCTCTCCTTGATAAATCCTCTCGTTCTCCTCGATAACATTTTCCACTATCTCAAGGAAAAGAGATTCTATAACGCCAGCTGCTACATGGCCACTCAGGGCCTCTAAGCAGTCTTCTATCTCATGCATGGCTAATTCCACAGTTTCTGGTGTCTCCACCCTTCCCCAGTTCTTGGGAAGGCCCTACCCCTCTAGGAGGTGCTTTAGCCTAGACCAATTCTCCACTAGGGGCTCCCAAATGGGAAGCCTCAAAGATGAGGGCTCCTGGGTGAAGCTGCACCCTCTGCCACTGCAGCTACTGGGGCCTCCCCACTATCCACAGTGGGAGTTCTGGGCATCTCCCCACCATCTCTAGGGGCAGCCTGCCCAAGGGTCACACCCATGTAGACAGATTTCAGATTCAGAGGTCCTGCTGACTACTGCCAGATATAACTCCAGGGAGGGGAAAATCCCAGGGCACAATACCTAGCTGAAACCGAAATCAGTCAAAGGGAGAAATAACGTTTAAAACCTGTTTATTGTTTACAAGCACTCGTCCTGCGTCTCTCTCTCTCCTGCTGCAGAAGCAAACGAATACCACACCCCAAAACCTCTCAGATCCAGATAAGCCCTCACTCGCCCATGTAATTACCCACTGATGTGGTGATGGACTACTTCTCTCCATCTCTTGGAAACACCTGTTGATATGGAGATACACTAAAGCCAAATGAGAGATTCTGGAAATATTGCAATTTTATCCACAGTGACCTTTGTAATATGGTTAGGAACATAAAGCAACTCAGATAAAGGATTAAAAAATATCTGTCCCTGTTAATATCACTTTTTTTAAACCAAACAATAACTTTTCTGTTTCTGCTTTTTTCCTATGTAAGATTGAATGGTAGGAACAGGTGATGTGTAAGGTTTATTCTAGCTCCCAAACATTATATTTAAATGTTTTAATATTAGAAGAAATTTACCTTAAGACATACAATTATTACTGATATCATAAAGTGGAAAAAGGCTTATTCCATAAATGACATATATGCTAATGTGTTTGATAAAATTTTATAACTATATTTATTCTGGAAGTACACATGAGGCAGGCCGAGATTTATTAATACTTACAACAATAAGCACTCCTGTTCTCCACAACCCAACTTCTCTCTTTTGGGGTAATACAATGAGAATCAGATGTCATCCTATATGTACTAGGGTCTATATTATAAGTAAGGAACCTTGATGGCTATGTTGGGGAGGAAGAAATTTTTCTCCACCCCTCAAGGTTCTTCTAGCTGGCCTCTGAATCAAATTGACATGAGAAAGATGAACAGGAGGGAAAAAAAGTTTAATTACATCCTTATGGGAAGCTATACACATGGGTTCCAAGCACATTCAAGGGGAATGAGGCCTATATGTCATCCTGAACCAAGGAGAAGGGGGTAGGGGTCTGAAAGTTCAAAGAAAAAGGAAAGTAATTCACAGGAATATGAAAAGAGTAAATGTTTGGTAAGCAAAGTACTTCATGGCCACCCAGAAACAGTGGAACATAGAGAGAAATTTTAAGTCTTTGTTACATTCCTTCCTGTCTGTATCACCCCTAGTTTACATTGTAATACACCTATCTATGGTGATAGCTCTCCTCCATCTAAATTCTCTTTATGCAGCTTGGGTGGACTGCAGGTGTCAAAGTGTCTTCCTGAGTCTTTTGGTCCTTGGTGTTTAGCTCAAAATAATCTGCATGTCACAATGGCACATCTTGGGGTATCCTGCCCTTGATTCCTACAGTTATAATGGAAAAATGGTATAGCAAGCTTCCTTTCCTCTTAGGGAGGGAGGGAAACCTATTTCCTTGGGGCAAATTCTCATTAGGAACAGAAGGGGAAAGATCCAGATGGCTTATCCTTTGAAACAAATCAGTATGTCCAGGGAGAAAATAAGTCAAGCCTCCCTGAATTTACAACCGTTGGAGTGTCTTCATTGCTTCAGTTCTTGAAATGTAAATACATTCCTCAGACAGGTAAATCTCTCTCAAAGTAAATAAACTATTTATTTACTATAAACTTAAAAATTTCCTCCATAACTAGGTTCCAAATTTCTGTTTTCAGAAACTTCTATCCATGCAGAAACATAAAAAAATTACTTCCTGATATTATTAAGTTATATTTTTTAACTAGAATTACTTTTACAACTTACCCTTCTTTACAATCAATGGTTCTCAGTGTGTGGTCCTATGACCAGCAGTTACAGTGCCAGCTGGGAAGTTGTTAGAAACACAGGGTCTTGGACCCCACCCTGACCTTCTGAATCAGAAACTTTCTGGATTGGATACAGCAATTTGTATTTTTCAAGCCCTCATGATGTTGATGCATACTCATATTTGGTAATCATTGCTTTAGAGAAATAATGAATAGCATCAATATGTGAGATTGACTTTCCCTCCCAATTTTTTTATGTGACAAAATGCACATAACATAAAGTTATAATTTTAACAACTTTTAAGTGTACAATTCAGTGGTTTTAAATGCATTCATACTTTTGTGCAACCATCACCATCATCCATCTCTTGAACTGTTTTCATCTTGCAAATCAAAAACTCTGTAGACATTAAATAACTCTTCATTCTCCTCTCCTCCTAGCCTTTGACACCCACCATGCTACATTTTGTCTCTGATTTTGACTACTCTGAGTACCTCATATAAGTGGAATCATATAGTATTTTTTGGGTGTGTGACTGCTTATTTCGCTTAGCACAATGTCCTCAAGATCCATCCATGTTCCACCATTTGTCAGAATCGCCTACCTTTTTTGAGTCTGAGTAATATTCCATTGTATGTCCATACTACATCATGCTTATCTATCTACTCATCCTGTGATGGGCACTTGGGTTGCTCCCATGTTTTGCTATTGTGAACATAGGAGTGCAAATATCTCATTAAGGTCCTGCTTTAAATACTTTGGGGTAAATACCTAAAAGTGGAATTGCTGGATCATATAGTAATTCTATTTTTAGCTTTTTGAGAAACTGCCACACTGTTTTCTACAGTCACTGTACCATTTTATATTCCCACCAACAGAAAGGGTTCCCCTTTCTCCACAACCTTGCCAGACTTATTTTCTTCTTATTTTGTATAGTAAACATCCTAGTGGATATGAGGTGGTACCTCACTAAAGTTTTGATTTGCATTTCCCTAATGATTAGTGATTATGAGCATCTTTTTCATGTGCTTATTGACTATTTATATATCTCCTGTGGAGAAATATCTCTTCAAGTCTTTTGCCCATTTTTAAATCAGTTCTTTGTTGTTGAGTGTTAGAAATTCCATATATATTCTGAATATTAATCCCTTGTTAGATATATGATCTGCAAATATTTTCTCCCATGCTGTAGATTGTCTTTTAAATCTATCAAAAGTGTCTTTGGTAAACAATTAAAAATTTTTTTCATGAATTCCAATTTGTAATTTTTTCTGTTGTTTCCTGTACCTCTGTTGTCCTATCCGAGAAATCATTGCTGTATGTAGCTGATGTTACAAAGTTTTGTCCTGTGTTTTCTTTTTAAAGTTTTATAATTTTAAGTCTTAGACTTAGGTCTTTGATCCATTTGAGCTAATACTTGTATGTGGTGTTAGGGAAGGGTGTGGCTTCATTCTATGGCTTGTGGATATCCAGTTTTCCAAGGAGCACTTGTTGAAAGACTGTCCTTTCCCCATGAATGGTCTTGGCAGTCTTCTCAAAAATCATATGTATTTATGTAAGGGTTTATTTCTGGGTTCTCTATTCTTTTCCATTGGCCTATTTGTCTTTCTTTATGTTAGTAACAGAGAATTTTGATAACTATAGCTTTATAGTAAGTTTTGAAATACAGAAATGTTAAGCCTCCAGCTTTGTTCTTTTTCAAGTTTTTTGGCTATTTGGAATCCCTTGAGATTCCATATGAATTTTAGGATGGATTTTTCTATTTCTGTAAAAAAGCATCACTGAGATGTTGATAGGGATGGCTTTGAATCTGTAGATCACTTTGAGCAGTATTGATATCTCGACAATATTAAATATTACAACTCATGAGCATGGGATGTTTTTCCATTTATTTATGTCTTCTTTAATTATTTTCAGCACTATTTTGTAGTTTTCACTGTACAGAGTTTTTTCCTATTTGATATAGTTAATTCCTAAGTATTTTATTCCTTTTGATGTTATTGCAAATGGATTTTTTTTCTAACTTTCCATTTTTGTATTTTTCATTTTAGTGTAATAGAAATGCAAGTGATATTCATGTGTTGACTTTGTATCCTGCTACTTTGTTGAATTTGTTTATTAGTTCCAAGGGGCTAATTTTTAAGTATAGTGACTAATGCTGATTTATTTTCTTTGCAAGGATATAATTGCTATCATCATATAAAACACATATTACATGGTTGGTATGACAAGAAAGGCAATTATGAAATAAATAGGTGGTACACCAAAATAATCTTGTACTAATTATATGTTAGAAGCAAAATGTTCAGAGTGGATTTTCAGAAAAGATGAAATTTGAGATAGACCTGGTAGTAATGCTAAATCAAATTGTTAGGATCATAAGTTAAATTTTATAGGAAAATGTATATAATTACTTCCGACTCAATATTGACCTACTATGACCAATACTTGTATTTCTCTAAGACAAGGATAAAAGGGAATTTTATCAAACACCCTAATGATACAATGAAATTTAATGCACTTAATTTATTTAGAATGAGGAGTTATGCTATAGAATTTGGGAAAGAATATAATTTCTCTTTTGAATATATTTTACAACTAACATGTACTTGTGTTGAAGATGTTTTAAATAGAGCTTTGGGTTTATTATAGAAATTATTTACGCTTTGATAACATTGTGTTGATAATTCTTAAGCAGTGAATTTATTGCCAAGTATGGCATTGATGAAACCAATATTTAAGCATCTTATAAGTGCTTCATGATCTAGTTTACACATTTCAGGGGGACATTGTAAGTTTAACATAATGGTAGAATGCTTTCAGTATGAAATAGACTAAAATTGCTTCATTACACTCAATATTTGAAGTTCAGCTTGGTATATTATGGAATGTTTCTTAATATTTTTCAGGATTTGCTCCAAAATGACCATCATGTATTCCTAATTCAGGTGCTAAAAGAAATAAAATCTAATTCAATGAAATAATGAACTATCATAGATTTTAGGATCATTCCATTCTACATTTTTTGAAAATTGTGAAAATGAAGTTTAGAATTCCATTAGTAGTTTCCTGGGACATATAATTTCTTAAAAAAAGAAAACACCCTTGCAAATATTCAGCATAATAAAATTTCCTGTATGCAAAATTATTTATTTAATGATTCCATATAGATGAAAGGTTTTAATTATCCCTTAGAATAATTTGTGTCCCTACCTAAGTATTGATATTTTGACTTAGTTCTTTCTTTAAGTTTAGTAAATACAGAGAAAAGGATTACTGGAAAAATCTTCCACAGAAACTAAATTATCTGTTAATTTTATTATATCATGTTCTTTCCTAGCTATATGAAGGTATCTTGACAAACCAAGTCAGAGCTGTATTTTATAGTAGTATAGTAGGCACTGTACAAGTAACTGGAAATTTAGTCTCACATTAAAAGCACAAGGTTCTATTAGTTTCTTCAACTTGAGTGATATAGTACTTCTAATATATTTCAAAAATACAATTATGAATGACAAGCCACCAGTAACATAATAATAAAAATGTTTGAATTCATTAAACTAACTTGTATTTAAGAAAAGTTATTAATTGCCAAATTATAAAATCTAACCAATTATTTTCAAAATATATTCAGTATGATGGGTTGAATTTATTTATGCTCATCCTTAGGATTTAGCACAAGATTTCTTCAGCAGTTTGACATTTATTTATAAAGGGGAAGAAATAAAATTATAATTATTTTACATATATCTACTTTTATTTTTGGAATTCTAAATTTTTAGAATCTTTGAAAATATACTCTGAATAACATAAGGCCTCCCTGAAATAGCATGTGCTGGGTGATTAAAATTTCTTTTTTAAAAATGACTTGTTCTTGCTAAATTTTGGAATTAAGAAATATAGAGATACAAAAAATACTATAAATTTGAAGTCTCCTTGCCTCTGACATTTTGAGCTAAGTCATATTATATTGCTGTGTTGCTCAGGTACTTCTGAATCTGATGGTCTTAATTCAGAGATCAGCAGTTTTTTTCCTGTGAAAGACCAAGGAGTGATTTTTTAGGGTTTGCAAGCCATAGAGTCTCTGATGTTTAATGTTTCTGTTGAGAGACAAAGTCTTAGAGCTATTATTCTGACATTTTTGCTGGTATCATTCTATTCAACTAGAAGTAATTTGAATCAACAAGGCCTAATTCCTTAGCTAGCTAACAAAGATGTCCACACTAAGTACTTCTGATGCATACCAACGTGAGAGTCTTGTTTCAGGGGAAAATAAACAAACAAACAAAAAAACCACTTGTGCAATTATTTGAATTTCATACTGAAGTAGCTGCTCTATTGAAACATCATTTTAATTGAAAGAATGATCTACACTCAAATTACGTTATTCAGTCTTGAGTATTTGACAGATATTTCAGAGACAAATGAAGTGAGTACTGTATTTGTGGCCAAAGGTAAAGTTGAGATTGTAAGTGAAACTTAAGTCTGCAGAAGACTTCTTTCTGCCACCATAAGTTATTAGGTTCCAAACAAATAAATATTTTTCTGATGAGATCTATGTTTATACTAATAAATTTGGGTTTTTTTGATATTATATGAAATATTTTGACATTTGGAGAATATGGGTAACTCAGTGAACAGATAGTTTCTAAGTGACCAATGCATGATGTTACAAAATCATGCATTGGTAAAAAATCCAAATGTGCAACATAGCCTAATGAGTTTTAATATAATAGAATAGGAGAAGTTTATATATATGGTTCTGAATTCCACATTGCAACTGTCTTTTAAGGAAATACAACTTGTCAAGTTTGGGCGTAATATCAAAGAAGAACATTTCTAGTTATACTCCTCTTTTTCCACGTCTGTATGAGGCAGGATTTTCTTCATATAAATCAATCAAAATACCATATAAGAATTGTTTAAATGATATGAGAATGAGAACATGAGATATGAGAATACTACTGTCCTCTACTAAGCTAGACAATAAACATATTTGCAAAAATGTAAAAAAAGTGACATAATTTTCACTGTTATTTTTATTTGTGAAAATATGTTTTCATAAGGATATGTTATTTATATAACATGTAATAGATTTGTGTTCATTAGATGAATTAAGAAATTATTGCTTTTACAATTTCTTAATTTCTAAATTGGCAGATTTGGGTAATAAAACTCATGCAAACACAAGCTCTTCAGAGTCCTCAATATATTTTTAAGAGCATAAATGTTCTAAGATGAAAAGGTTTGGGAACCATTGCCTTAAGAGATATTTCATATTCCTTTTTATGCTAACTTTGGCATTAACAGGTTGAATCCAAAAGATAGATGTTTGAGATAATAATAAACTTGTGAAGAACTGAATTTTCTACATATATGTTTCATTCTATGCAAACAAATGTGTAATTAATTTTAAAGGGAATACAATATTTCCTGAAATTGGACTTTGGTTTAATTACATTATGGAATTGATAAACCCTTAACCAACACAGATATGGGAATAATAGTCCAGGTCCACTCTGACCCTCCTGTATGAGTAGAATCCTGTGCTGACCCATAATATCTTTATCCTTCCATGTAGTTGTTACTTTTTCTTTGCTTTTCGTTTAGTATTTGGTCAAGGTGTCGTCTCGAAACCTCACATTTATTGAATGATGTGGAGGTCAAGGGACCTGGGTCACATGCTCTGTCAGTGGCTGGCTGTGATGGTACCTGCTGCTGCAACTCTCTCTCCAGATAAGAACTTTGCTCTAACATGTTTTAAGTGCTCTTAGGCACTTTTTTTCGCAGAGTTCTTATACCAACTGCAGCAAATAAAGGGAGTTATGCATGGGGATGACATGTGCTACAATGAAGTGTTTATTTCCTTTTGTTGGGGAGATTCTGTACATATCACAGTGAAATGAAGACACATATCTCATTCCATAGATGAATGCATGGATGAAACACAGATGCCATTGTGCTTCCTTTGCACTCATTAGTCATATCCAACTCAAATGAATGTCACTGTTAAAAAACTCCATAGTGATTGATCACCATGTGGATTATATGTGTAAAACTATGGATTTTAGTGTAAGTTTTAAAAGTATGTTTATATTGAAAAAGAAAAACTATAGTAAGCTGCAATTAAAATTTTATAGAAACACCATTGCATATGCTAAAAATAAAAGTACCTTTCCACTAGAACAAAAGAAAGAAAAAGAATGAAAGTGGAAACAAGACGTTTTGTTTTCACTTTCCGTATGAGGAGGCCAATTTGGTCATCCTGTGAGCATTTGGGTAGCAGAAAGAATTAGTCCTTTTATAGATACATCTTTATTTTACCTCAAATGGTGTGATCTATACCGAATAGCAATTTGGCTATTTAAAGACAACCAATCATGCACCCTCTAAGAGGCTTTTAGTCTTTTGTCATACATTTTATCCCTTTGTCTCTAAGATCAAAACAATGTAGGAAATTGATCTTGGTAATACTTAGGAAATATAAACATGCTAGTCAAAAATAATACTGGCAAGCAGATTTTAGTGAAACAATGCTGACATCAGTGACTAGTTGAGCTAATACAAAATTTGTTAAAACAGGATCTAAGGGAGCGTGTTCATTTAAAGGTCTAGTCAGAGTGAAATACTACTGTTGTCTGCTTGACTAATCAATGCATCTAGGTCAGAATTTAGTAAAACACCTTACATCTTAAGTCTCTGGATGATCAATAATTGCTATTCAATAAATGCCTATAAAATAACTGATGTTAAAGTTAATGTGCCTACCACATGTGATATATTAAAATTTTTCCCAGTATAGAAGTGGAGCAAAAAATATATATAATTAGGGATTAATTTTATGAAAATGGACACTATCTCCCACTGAGAGAGATTCACATTTTTATCATTACTATTATTATATATACAAATGAATATATTTTATCAGTAAAATCATATATAACTTATTAAAACAGCAGTTTTATATATTGAATATAGACTTATTCTTGCTAAATTAAATGTAAAAGCTATACTAACAAATATATTAAATCAATAATAAATTTTAAAAACACTCAGTTCTAGTATATCTAATTCTCATAACTCATCTAGAGCTAATTCTTTTAAATATTTTATAATAGCATACCAATGGTACTTATGCTTAATTGCAAAGTTTGTTGGGTTTTATTGCTCATTCCTTTTTATGGGTACCAAGATACAATTTCTCTGTGAATTCTCACTGGTTGGTTAAATATATAAAATGCTTGTTAATTGCAACAGTTGCATTCCTAGTTGATTAATGCTTTTTGTAGAGTTATCATATGCCAGGAAATGTATAGTATATCAAAAAGAACTTTAGCATTAATATTGGAAGTTAGTTCTAAGCTTCCTTATATTTTCATGCAACAGGAAAAACAAAAAATTCCTTATCTTTTTTTGCTCCTTTTCTTCCATGCTGAGGTTGGAAATCATTAAAGCAATTCCTTATAACTGTCAAATCTTATTAAATAGAGATGGGATTCTTTCAAAATTTTATCCATAGTGATATTTTGAAGATTAATGCTTTAACCTTTAACCATTACTACAGGTAATTGCTTTTATCATTCAGCTATTGATACTGACATTCACATTTTTGTGTATTTGGATATATATCATAATGCATATACTTATGTGCATATATATAACATATTGAGAAAAAATCCAAGTGTTCCTTTTTTTTTAAGAGCTTTTTAAAAATAGGAATGAGTATTCAGTTTTATCCAATTCCTGATGAATACTTGTAGATGGTAATATGGAATTTATCATTGGCATTGTTATGATTAATATCATTATTAGTAGATGTTTCTACTATTGAATCATATTTGCATACATAGGTTAGTTTCTTTAGCTAGTTTTTCACTTAGAAAGCCCCAAGGAATACAAGAAAGCAAGTAGCTAAAATATGCCCTAACTGTGTAGCAATTTCTTAGAAAGTAGAACAAAATGGATATGTAATAGGGGTAGCCTGGTCCAATAGGGAGACATCTGGTATGCTCTGTGCTATGACAGATTTTGTTTTTTGCTTGGTACATGTTTAAAGTCAAGGAATAGTAAGAAAATCTCTCTGGCTTAGTAAAATACTATTTATCTTAACCAATGGACTATGGAGACAATGACTAGAGAAGGTTATTAAGCCATGTAAAAGTCTTTATTACTCTTGTAATAGAACATACTAGTATGTTTATTTGCAATCAATTTTTTTTTTTTGCAATCAAGTTTTTTGCAGTCTGGAATGTTTTTATTACTATTTGCCCTGTTCATCAGATTTCCACAGATATCTCCTTCCCTGAATTCTATAAAACTTGCACACCTCTCATTAAAACAGTGTCTAATCTATCCATATTCCATAAGTCCCATATCTTCTCAATCCTGCATTTAGAGTCATAATTTCTTTCTTGTTTTGTTTTTCCTCGTATCTACATGAAAAAAAGAAAAGAAAATGACTGACTTTACAGTGAGTGATGTGATTCTCAGTGGTGAAACAGTAATGAACCATTGTCACAATTGTCAGTACCTTACTCATCAAAAAAAATCACTTCAAATTTTAAAGTTTTAACGTATCTTACTATCTATGTATACAACTTTCAGTATTATTTCCTTTTTTGACTGCCTTTTACGATTAAAAAAAGATGTATAACTCTTGTCAGTCCTTTAAATATTAAAGCTAGCAAGTAAAGGAATTGGTAAGAGTTTATAAGGCATTTTAGCAGTCCTTTTAGTTGTTTTGTCTTTATAATGTATTTAAAATTAATCAACAATTGTAGTTTTTAAAAAGTTTTCAAGTAGATGCACTGTTTACGTAGCACTTTCTAAAGGACTTTTTATAGGTGAAGTGGAAATAACTCTTTAGTCAATAAAACGAAACAGTCTTTCTTCTTTATTTCTTATACTAAGAAAGTACATAAAGACATGCTATGCCATCATTATTCACCTCTTCAGTAGCATTGAAAAGAGTTCATGGGAATTAATGTTCATAATTAGAATAAGGAAGAATAGAAGACTAAGATATCACATAATTGCCTTATCCTCAGTCCACTGTTACTCCCAAGGTTTGACTGTGATGTTGACTGGTTTTCAGCAGCCTACACATGACATGGGGAAAACAGACTAAATGGTCAGGATGTCCCACTTTTATTATGATAAATTTGTCCAAGTACCTAACAGAGTGCCTAGCAAGCATTCAATAAATATTAATGAATGAATAGATCATGCTCTGTAGAACAATATTAAAAAAGACGAGTTCATTATGTTACTGATTTGAGAGTTTTGTGTGCTGTGGAATTTTTTCCTATGAATAGATACCTGGATCTCCCAACTGGAATGATAGCTTTTTAAAACTCGGCGAATGTTTTCCACCAGTTTCCTCATCATAGCAAAAAAACACATAGTTTCTGCTCAACAATGATTAGTTGTATAACCAAATAATTTTTCTGACAAGAAAGAAGTAATTTTGCATCACCCAAATGATACTTCAAATAATACAGATAAATGTTGTTATGAATAAAAATTCCTAAGAGTATTTATTATATAGTTTATATACATTGGCACTGTAGGAACTACCATTTTTATGTAAGTTAGATGGATTATTTTTAGGCTTAATATACTCTAATTTCCAATTAAATTTTCATGATAAATTGAATTATATCACAGACCATTTTAATTACTTAGGATTGTAATGGATTACCTCATTTTCATGGTACTTCCCAAAGAATTACCAACTAAAGGGTTATTTTCCTTTCCTTTCCTGATAGAATTTGTCTCTAGTTATGTACACTGAATTCTTTGTTAGGGTAAACCAATCTCCTTTACCAAATATTACAGAAAATATCTTTTGTCTTGACAATGGAAAATGCCCAAGATGCTAAGGGTAAGTAATGAAGTAATTTTGAACGCTAATCTTGCTCTGTGTTAATACTAAGCCTGCTGATACTTTCAAGAGTGCATTAGTATACAATTTTAGGTAAATTCTAGAGCCAAAAGAAATCACCGAATTTAGAGTTTGACATTGTATTTTACTAAGAGAAGTCTTTGCATTGCAAACAGATGATGCTCCACCTCTCTTGATATTAATTTTCATGCTGAGAAAGCACAGGCGTCATCTTGATTTAAAGGCATTTAACAATTTCTATACACAGAACCCATGAAAGAGGCAAATATCCATCTTTCCCTTAAAATGCAACTTTAGACAGGTCTGGCTTGCACCCAGGCTATTTATAAATAATTATGTGATCAAACATTGCCAAACCACTGAAAAATAGAATTTACTCCTTAAATGTTTATTTAAAACAACACAATTTAATATTCTAATAAATAGAAACATATTTTGATTTTAAGGTTGCAGTAGAAGAGAATCAAGATGAACCTGTAAGTGTTTAAAAACTAAGTACCTTTAATGAACAATTGATACTTGGGCAAAACAAAGTTTTGATTCTGTCCGTTTGTATAACTGAGCCACATTCCCATTGATTCAGAAAACACACCTGGTGTCAGAAACAACCTCAGTCAGACAACTTGAAATGTGAGTTTAGAAGCTGATGTAGTGTAATGGAAAGAATCTGTAGAAATTGGACTATTAGAAGATACAGCATGATTGATGGCATTAAAAAATAACATAATATTTGCTACTCTTTGCTATTTTTTGAAGTTTTAATTACTTTTCCAAGAGCTTCTTATTATTAACTCATTTAATGCCAGACAGCCTTAGGAGGTTTGTTATTATGAGAGTACAACTGAAGACTCTGAAGCAGAAGGACATTAACATACTTGCCCAGGAACATGTACAAAGTAGTTTTAGGACCCTGGATTCAATCTCTGATAGTAGCTTAACTATTTCATTTCAACATTCTGCTGCTGACAGCAGGAATCTTGCTCTTCAAGAGTGGGACTCTTGCTAATTTGAAATGGTTATAACAATAATATAGACTTGATATGTTTATTGTCAGAATTAATAATGCCATGTTTACTTAAAAATGTTATAAAGTATTCTACAAATGTTTACTCTTACCTTAAGACATATTAATATGTATCCCTCATGCATATGTCAGGGTACTTATGTAAGATTTTGTTTCACTACTTAGAGTAGAAGTTGGAAAACTTTTTATGTAAAAGGCTCTGTGGTATATACTATGTTGCTGTGGACCATAAAATCTTTGTCTCAGTTACTCGACTCTAGCACTAAGCAAACATAAGCATTATGCAAACAAATGAGTAACTATGTTCCAATAAAACTTTACTTACAAAACAGACAGGAAGACTAATTAGGTTAACAGGACATAGTTTGTCAATCCCTCATTAAATAATATTATTGGTTTAAACATAATAAAGAGAGAGATGACATATTTAAGTCTTACATTTACGGAATCTATAATCAGTATATTCTTGTGGAAGCCCATTATATTGGATCTTATACAATATCTCCATTAGACAAACAGAGTTGCATTTCAAGCTTGCTAGATTCTTAGCATGGTTTCGGATTATATGGCATTTAAATATCTCAACAACTCAAATGATAAACGCATAATATACTTCTAAAGTCCCCAGTGAGCAAACTGGTTGACACCTGAATCATTAATTAGATGAATAAAGGCTACTTACATGTATGCTTCATATGTAGCTATTCTTAATTGTACATAAGACAACTGCAAGATGGAGATTCTATACACAATGTCAAGAACCACTTTGCAAAATGTGATTCGAGGTAGAAGTGAGTTTCTGGGGAAGTCTCTATTACATTTAACTGACAGCTTGACTGCTGAGTAGATAATACTAATGCAGAAGGTGCTGCATAAATTCCCATTAAAGCAGAAACATGGACATTTTATATGAAAGCAATTTAACTCCTATGCCTGTATCTGCAGTTTGCTTCCCAGTGAACATCAAGTTTGAAAAGATTATATGTATTCTTATTGTTTTGAATAAAAACTAAAATGATATGCTTGCAAAAAACACATAGGGAACAAATGTATGTTTTCACATGTAAGATGATGCTTGATGAAAACAATATTTAACTCTATTTTTTATAGCTTCAAAACATAGATGTAATTTCACTTCGCAGTTACGTTTCAATATTCTGGGTGGCTTCACTTTCCATTAAGTTAGTGGAAATTGCAAATTTTGCATTTCTTCATTCTCAAGTGACCTTGCCTCTGACTTTACAAAGTTCACACATAGACTAAATCACCTTCCTGCCCCTCTGAAACAAAGATTTCATGTACATACACACATACAGAGCCACAGATTAAATATAAAAATGTACATTTGCCCCCAAAATTGTTTGCTTTCTTGTATTTCTTAAACAGAAAAGCACCTCTTCTCATGCAAAGCTAACTCCTTTTCATCTACTTTCTAGCCCTTTAATCCTCTTAAGGCTGGATGCTGTCTTACTCTCCTGAATTTTCAGTCTTTCTCTCCAGAATCCTTAGTTTCTCTCCCCATTCACTCATTCTCCTCAGCCTGAAAAGCTCAAGATTCTATTGGGTTTTCTACCTTAGACCCTGGATATCCTCTAGATGTCAGTTAAATTTTTTTCTTTCCTTCTTTGCGAAACATCCTGAATAAATAGTACCCATTTCTTACCACCTTCAAAATAAGGTATCTTTTGGTCCTGTTCTTACTAGTATTTTATAAATCTGTAATCTAGCTTTTTACTATTTCAGGACCTTGGATACCTTTAACAATCTCATTAAGGTTATGCATTTTCTCCCTCACTAATACACATACATAAAGAATTCTTTATATAGGGTGATGAGGCCCCTTGAAGTTCTTCTATGACAATAGGGATATATCCATCTTAAGCCAAGCAATCCTGGACTCCTTTCTGTCATCAACTCCCATAGATTCCAATACCACCTAAGTAGTTATAAATCCTCAATTCATGAATCCTTTCTCAAACTCCTTCAGGACTTCCAGATCTTCTACTGGACATATCTACTTGTCATACAATCAATGTCTTAAATTACCTATAATATTCTCTCCCAACCTAACCCCTCCCTTATTTCCTATATTAATGAAATACAACATCATGCCAAAAACATACAGATCATCCTTGCTTCTTTTATCCTTTATATATGATCTATGAGGAAGTCATTTTGACTGTAATCTTACATGCCTCAGATTTTCCCCATAATCTTTCTACCTATTGCTACAATTTCTGGATATATCATCTTCAAACATACAACCACAAGTCTTAAAATTGGCTGTCATCATTACCTCCCACACCTCCATTGTATAGTTGCTCTCAACTAATATCCATCAAGGTATCTCACACACTAAACATAATATATTCAACTTAGCTTAGCTGTAAAGGTAATTTAACTCCTGCCTATACTTTTAGCCTAATGGCCCATTGATCATTTATATTTAGCCTGGAATCTAGTCATAGTGAACAATTTGTGATTCCCAAAAGATAAAATATAATTTCTTGACAGTCTGGCTTTGCATACATAGTTGACTTTGGTTAGAATTTTATTCCTTTCCCTGATCACTGAGAAACTTTTACTGAACTTTTAAGACTCAATTCAAGGATCAAAGCCTCAGGGGAACTTTGCCCAAATCACCTTTGCAGACTTTGATGTTACCCTCTCTTCAGCCTTAGCAGACCTTCACTGAGGAAGCAGGACAATCCAAAGATAGCAAATAAAAATTGTAAGTTAAACATATTACTCGGGATGGGATTATTTGAGCTATTTTTTAGTTTTTCAAATACTTCTGAAGATTAATTTTTATATCACTCTTGCATGGATGTCCCAAATAGCTTTGTGGCTTAATTTTGTATGTCTAAATATTAATAACTGTGGTAGGCAAAAAACAAACAAAAAAATGTCATCTTAAAGTACCCACATCTTAATCCCCAGAATCTATAATTATGATGGGTTATATGGCAAAGGGGAATTAAGTTTTAAGATAGAATAAGGTTGCTGATCAGCTGACCTTAGAGAGATGATCATGTAATATATGGGTGGGCCCAATGTAAGTACACAAATTCTTATAAGTGGAAGAGAGAGTCATAAAGAAAGATAAGACTAGGAAAAAACTGTCAGAGAGATAGAAGGTTGATGATTTTGAAGACAGAGGGGAATGATGAGGCAAGGAATGTGTGAAAGCTGGAAAGGGGAAAGAAGTAAATACCTTCTTGAGGGACTTTAAGAAAGGAACACAGCCCTGCATTTTGGCTGTGAGCTAAATGATGGACTTACAGACTTTTGGATAATAAATTTGTGTTGCTTAAGCCACTAAATCTGTGGTGTTTTATTAAGAATGAATACAACAACCAACATTCACCTTTCCATGTTGCTGATTCCAAGTCTCAAATACTAGAAATATAAAATTGTGAAACATATGCAACAAGAACAAACAGCAATTAAATCAAAGATGAAAAACTTGAAAATCACAATAAAAAGTAAACAAAAATAACCAGAAGCCTTAATTAAAAAAAAACTGAACAGTCTTTATAATGTGTCTATAAAGATGAAATGAAACAAATAAATTAAAACTTCAGAGAAATCTTCCAATAGTTAACACTATTTCATCTAATAGGTTTGCAATATTTCCAGAATCTCTGACCTGCATCTCCATTAACTAATATCCATCTCCATATCAATAGGTGTTTCCAAGGGGTGGAGAGAAGTAACATCTCCATATCAATAGGTAATTACAGGGGTGGAGGCAGCGAGGGTGTATCTGGACCAAGAGAGGTTTGGTAGGGCCCCTTTTTGCAGCAAGAGACATGGGAGAGCAGAAGTGGATGACTGCTTTTTTGCAATAAGTGGGTTTCTCCCACTTTATTCTCCCTTTGACTGATTTTGGCTTCAAAGGTAATTTGCCCTGGACTGAGAACATATTTTCCCAAATAACAACAGTTACAGGTTTTTCTCTAAGTTTTATAAACAGTTAAAATATAAAGTTTTGGAAAATTGGTATATTAGGTAAAAGAGATTAATTGTTCACTTGGAAATGTAATAATTATGAGAATAGATTTTATGAGAATTAACCAAGAACTCTATATTAAAGCAATGGTGTCAAAATACCCTCTGGGTTTACTAGTAGGCTATTAGACTCCTCAAGATTCTTATATTGATGTGAACAATACAAATTTTTTCTTTCATAATTATGAGCAAACGTGGCACAATGATATGATGCTTTCATTTTACATATGCCTGATATCTTATCTTTAGTAGCCTATTAATTAGGTTTTAAGTTTTACTAATCTTTGGAATTCATAATGTAAAATAAGAGTATAGAGATTGTATTAGAATTATGGTTTAGTATTCTCTAGAAAGGTGGGGTTTATTTTTCAAAGTATTTCATTTAGGTTTTTTTGTCTTTCTGTTTGTTTTTTCTTCTTATCCTGGTTCAGAATTTAGCAGATATCCTGAGGGCAACAGTATGCATTTAAATCCCCCAACTTTGGGCCCAAAAATCTGTTACTCTGCCCTGAGTAGGTGTAACTCTGAGGGGAAAATCCCGGGGAAAAATACCTTTGAAACGGAAATCAGTCAAAGGGAGAAATAAAGTTTAAGAAACCCACTCATTTCTTACAAGCAGTCATACCATCTCTGTCTTGACCAGGCTACAGCAGAAGCTGCCCAACTTCTCTCATCTGGGTTCCCTCACATGCCCTTGTGATTACCTGTTTATATGTAGATGGACTACTTGTCTTCACCCCTTGAATATCTATTGATATGCAGATGCACTAAAGCCAGATGAGAGATTCTGGAAATATTGCAATTTTACCCACAGTAGGGATCTCCTAGAGTATACCCTTATTCCTTCAAATACCCCTGGGAAAATGTGGCTGCAGAAGTCATTTTCTTTCTCCTGGTTTATCCTTTCTGAAGTCTTAACCTTCAGTCTTCAGGATCTTTGTGAAGCCTCAAAGAAATAATTTCTTTCTTTTTTGGGGCTTTTCTTGTTGATCAGATGGGAGTGTGGTCTATAGTCACTCCACCTTACCTAGAAGAAGAAATTCCTCTTGAGTTAAGGCAGGGACATGGGACAGGCATCATAATTAACGTTTCCTGCCTATGATGAAAAAGTGTTGAGATATAAACAGTATAGTAAGAACAAGAGGGACCCCATCTTAAGGCTAAGATTCCATTTTAGAAAATAGAGAGTTGAGAAAATTCCTAACATATTCCTTAGTAATCAGATAATAACCTACTCAATCTTAAGGCAGGGCAAGCAGTCTTAACGGATATATCCCCACTGCTTGAGGGTTACCACTATCCTGGAGAAGAACAGGGTCAATAAATCCCTTGTGTTGAGTTTATCTTACAGAATTATCTAGAGGACTGACTGTGGATGTGGTCATAGTGTCCTTCACTAGAGAGAGACATCATGAGACCACAAGTTCAAGTCTATGCTCAACAGCCACCTCCAACTCCCACCCTTTGCCCCTTTCTTGAAAGCCTTAAAAAGATAGAATTCCCAGTCTTTCAGCAGACCTTCTCTCTGAGGACATCCACACTTTCCTTTCTTTAAATGTGTACTTTTAAATAAAGCTTTCTCACTGCTCAAATGACTGTGCTTTGTCTCTTTGCTATTTCATTCTATTTCCAAGTCTTTGCTCTTGTCTCTGCTTTACTCCTGGTAAGTAGGGAGGGGCTGCTGACAGCTCCTATTTGGGCCTGCAAGTTCCCGTCACTTCTGTGATCTGGACAGAACTGCAGCTGTGTGATCTGCTCTTAGTTGCCTGCCTGAAAAATCTCCTTTCTGTGGGAAGTTCTCAAAACACAATCTCACTTCATCCTGTGCTCCGTGGCTTCCCCAAATCTTGGGGTGATAGAGGCTAGGCCCCATGCTGTGCAAATCCAAGTGGACGCAGGATGCCAGGTGACCATGGTTTCAGGAGTTGGCAAAGGAAACTTTCCCTCTTTCCCTCTACACTTACCTGCTCTCTGCTTCCTGCATGGCAGCTGCCATTCCCTGCTGCTTCTGCTTTAATGAATTCCTTCCTTACCTACACTTGTCGGACCCTGAGAAGTCTTTCCTGTTCAGAGTCAAGAACCCTCCCACATCCAGGCTGATGTTTCACCTGGTGTGTAGGGAGAGACCTCCCCAGATGCAGCTGCCTGGCAACACTCCGACTTAAAAAAATTATTTATATTTGAAGAAAGTTTTCCTGTGTTACTGTTGAATGGGTGTTTCCATGATACTTTGACAATATAGCTACATTTAGAAATGAATATCATTTATACCCTGCCATTTTCAAAATATTGTACAGTTAATATAAGAAGATAAAGAGGGCCCATTTTTTGAGCAGCTATTTTTTTCCCCCAATTACTTATTGTTTTATGCTTTTGTCCTGCCACTTCTTTTCACTGGCTGTTTTAATTGCCTGTTCCATTCCTCATCAGAAGGGAAATTTGGTTGGAGGCAATAGAATATAAGAACTTAGTTCATGAGGTTCTTATTAATACAAAGAAATTTAAAGTGTGAAAAATAATCCATAATCTCTGTACATAATACAACTCATATAAAGTTAGAAAATTCACATAGTAAAGAAAAGCAGATAATACAAACAAAATCTCTCCTGTTGGAGTTGAGTTTGTTCTCCTTGGTTCTTGTTCTCACCAGAGCAAAGAAGGGTAGAGACAGTAGTGAAGCAGAGCGTAAGTTTTATTTGAATGCACTCTAAGGGAAGAATGGGCCAGGGTCAAGGGAGACAGAGGCAGTTTACTTGAATAAAGCAGAGAGGAAGGAGAAGCTCATTGATAGGAACTTGCAAGCTCAAATTAGAGCTCTCAGTAGCCCTTCCCTACTTATCTGAAATAGGACAGAAAGGGTGAAGACTTGTGCTTAATGTTTGGAAAATAGAGTGAAATAGCAAAGTGACAAAGACACCACTGGAAAAGCATAGAAACAAAGCATAGTAAGTTGAGCAGTAATAAGTTTATTAAAAATACACACTCCAAGAAAGGGGAGTGTGAGCAACCTCAGAGGAGGCACGCATAAAGGCTTAGGATTCTGTCTTTTAAGGCTTTCATGAATGAGGCAAAGGGTCGGGGTGGGGATTTTTGGGCTTAGGCTTGACTTGTGATCTCATGTATCTCTCCAGTGAGAGATGTCATTATCTATCTTTCAAGAATGGGACAAAGGTAAAGGGTTAGGTGGGGTGTAGGCTTGTCATGCGGTCTCATGATGTCTATCTCATGTGCGTTGGCTAGGGCAAGTCTCAAGGTCAGCCCAGATTCAGAGCATGTGGAATGAACTCACATTGCAAAGGATGTTAACTCTGTGAGTCCTTTCTAGTTCTTTGGCTTTATCTGATTAACTCCCTGAGTTCTTGGTGGGCCCCACCCTCTTTTCATCCCACTCATATGTCTTTCTGCCTAACACCCCCATCACCTCTTATCCTCTCCTATCCCTAGTTCTTCTTCCCAAAGTTTGCCAGTGTTACTGTACTTTTGTGATTCCTTACAAAAGAATACAAAAAGAGAAAATATCCATCTCTATTTTTAATTATATGCATAAGAGATAACTGCATACATATATTTACTTAATAAAATAATTTGGAGATTCATTCATCAAGCAAATGGTTTCTGAGCATCTATCATGTTTCTGAAATTGAATTATAACTTTGTTTTTTGCCTGATTATGACTCTGAGAAAGCTTCCTAACTGGTCTCTGTATCAAATTCTTTATATTTAAAATAAATGCAAACTTCATTATAGGTTTTTCTGTATTTCTACAGTAGCACTCCCTAACAGAACTTTCTGCAATGCTGCAAATGTTATATAATAAAGCAATGTCCAATGTCGTAGTGGTAGCCACTTTGGGCTGTTGAGCACTTGAAATATGCTTAGTTCACTTAAGAAAAGGAATTTTAAATTTTATGCAATTTAATTGAGTTAAATTTTGCTTATCTTATTTTTTTATATGTCAAGATTATGGAAGTGAAATGTTTCCTTATTTTATACCATGTTTCTTTTCCTCAAAAAGGGCTCATACAGGTTTCACTCAAACTATGCCACTTTATAATGCCTCTACCCATCTAGGCTACATGACGCAGAAAGAAGAATAAATTACAAATGCACACATGCACACCCACATGTACATACTGCACATGTAACTACATGACTGATTGTGGGTAAAATTGCAATATTTCCAGAATCTCCCACCTGGCCTTAGTGCATCTCCATGTCAATAGGTGTTTCCAAGGGGTGGAGAGAAGTAGTCCATCTCCATATCAATAAATAATTACAAGGGGGAGTGATGGCATATCTGGACTGGGGAGGTTGGGTGGGGCCTCTTCTTCTGCAACCTGGTTGCGAGAGATGCAAGCAGCTGGAAATGGATGACTGCTTGTAGGCAATAAATGGGTTTCTCCCACTTTATTTCTCCCTTTGACTGATTCCGATTTTGTATTTTGCCCTGGGACTTTCTTCCAGAGTCACACTGATGTTGGAGAAGTATTAGGTGCTTTGTTTCTTTATGTTACATTGAATTTACTCAAAATGTTAGATTCACTTTAGACAGAAACTAAGTGAAATATTTTCTAAAGATTGCCTTAGCACATTTCACTGATTCCAAAGTGTGTTCATGTTCTTATTGATCTTGCTAAGGAAAATAAAATTTTATAAACAAAACGGCATTTCAAGAAAATATGTTTTGTAAGTCCCATATATCTGCAGACAAAACTGTCCTAATCCTCTAGTGGAGGCTTTATTAGGTAACTAAAGTCAAATCAAAATTATTTTAACCTGTTTGCTTAAAAGTTGACACATCAATAGTGTTATATACCACTATTGTTTTAATTTAGTCTTTCAGATTTTTTTAGAAAATCCCCTCAAATTGAACACAGCATATGTGAAAAATCTTTAAGATGTCTTTCCTTGCTTATTGGGTAAAGTAAGTTACTGCCTCAGAAACATATGTTACACTGAGCAATTTCCAAATGCTTCCATCAATACATCCTATTTTGTATAAGGTTTCAAAAAGGTCATCAGTCTACAAAAGTTGAGAAAGCCCTGACGACTTTCATATCTTGGCTTGGCATTAGCAGTTGCACTGTCAAATGTGGCCTTTAGAGAGAGTTTTGACCTACTGAAAAACAGGCATTTCAGGGGGAGCCTCTACAGCAGAAGCCACTTGTCAGGCAGGTCTGAAATATAAAAATATCCTTTCTCTGCCTACTTCTCAGAAAGATTCTTTACATGCCAATTTTTCACTTTCATTTAGAAAAAGAAAAAGAACAAAGGAGTGAATATATTCATTCAGCAATTATAGCCATTATGCACACTCATAAATTTAAAATCTTAAAGCTTGCCTCTTCGTTTAGTCTAGTCTATTGTTCATTAATTTGAGGGTGATAAAAAAAGAAGCATTGGAATAGGAAAGGAAGACAAGTTGAGCATTCATATTTGCATTTTGAGTGCTCTGTTCATATTAAAAATGAGACTACCACCATTTTGAAAATCAAAAAAGGTTTTAAAAAAAAAATGATGATTAACATTAGGAAAACCTCTGATACCTTCTATTTCAAAAAGCTATCTTGATAAACATTTTTTTCCTTGCCTAACACTAGTTTGTTTTTTTAAAAAAATGAAATAGTTCTTTTTTTCTAAATAGGTGTTTACCTTTGCTGCATGTTAAAAATTCATAAACACATTTTATATCAACAATTATCAATTTTTTTCTACTAGTGTTTTTCTAGTATTTGTGTTAGGTCTCCATTATCATACAGTTGCGTCTGCCAACAGCTCTAAGCCGCATCCGGATATAGCAAACCCCCATCACTTTAAGCAGCTGCATCCGGGTGTAGCAAAGTCCCTTATTGCCTGTGGCAGTTCTTAGTTTCTGCTTCTCAGAAGTCACGAGACCACCATCCTGCTCGTCAAGGCCCCAATCCCTTATATAAGCACCACCCTCCCTGCTGCTATTGCTGCTCTCGTCTTTTCGAGGCAGCCATTTTATCTTGCAGGCAATAAAATCACGCTGACGGAGTTCTCGTGTCTTTCCTTGCGAGCAAGCCGGGTAGCTAAAGAACCTTTCAATTTGTATAAAATGTCATTTTTTACAAAATGTCAAATAATCTAAAAGAATGTGATATAAAGTTGATAAACATTATATGGTAGAGTTCCAGGCCTTTTATAGGCTTATATGGAGTTTTTTCCCCATAATTCAATGAAAATAGGGAGAATTATTTCTATATAAGCCAATTGAACATCATTTTTTCACTATTCATCCTTTCATTTCACTCAAGATAAAATCAAAGCCATTACATAGCTTTATGTATATATTATTTTGTCTCAGTTTATACTTCATCTACCACACTCTTTTCCCTAGTGTACATATGGCCTGTCCCTTCTTATTGGTCAGTTCCCTCCTCACATACCCCCTTTACAGAACTTTCCAACTGGTATAAAATAGCACTGTACCTTTTAAAGGTCATTCTCTAACCCATTGCATACCCTACATTTTCTTTCTTAAAGAATTTATTACCTTCTGTTGTATTATTTAACATACACTACCTATGGAGTTTATTAGCAGACATCTGTCCAGGTTTGCAAAACACAACTAAATGTAAGATCTATGACAGAAGGGATTTTATCTGTGACATTCCTTACTGTATTATCCAAAGCTTAAACTGTACTTTACAAATAGTAGAGTCTCAATATTCTGACTGAATAAGTACATTTCATTATAACATCCTCATTTCTCTATTAAGAACCTAATCAATTATTTTGCAAACCAAAGTTATTTTTATGTGCCTGTTTTTATTTTTGTATCTACAGTGTATAGCTATATTGTTTGCTACTGGTGTGTGATTTAATACATATTATAAAAAGATGCATTGTATAAAATGTGCTTAGTAGAAGCTTAGAAGCATCAATTCATGGGTTGTTGATATTAGACTTTACTGATATTCTAACTGAACTTTTTTTTCAGAATAACTTTCAGCCAAAGGCTTTATAAATCATTTAAATAAATAGCGTGCTGTTTTTTATTTTTATTTTTTATTTGTTATTGGAATTTTTTTTGAAACATTATGTGTATATTAATCCATGTATGTATATGTGTATTTATATACATATATGTGTGTTTGTGTATGTATTTGGTAATGTCAGTATATCCAGAATTGCAAATAGCTGATGATAGTATTTTTATCATTGTATGTAGTATTAGAAGTGATAGAATCCAGACCTGAGTACCACCTTTCAAATAAGCCCACCCACCATCTCAGAGAGACCTAGGTGTCATCTTACCTAGGCTACAAGCATTGTCCAGAGGACCCGTCAGCAAGCCACAAGCCCACCTTTCCCCCGACCCCTTCCCTCAAAGAGCCTGCCAAAAACCTTGGCCTTAAAAAGCCTCTTGATCTGTTAGAGACCCCCTTTCTTTTGTTCTGCTGGCCAGAACAGAAGGGTCCCTCTCAGGTTTAGTAATAAACCTACTTGGACTGTTGAGTTTGCATATCCCCTCTCTTTTTCTTTCATCTATCCCCTCTATCCCTTTCAAGAAGTAACTATTATCCATGGGAAAAACTAATATAATACCATATATTACATACCATATTATATACCATAATATAATACCTAAAATTTCTAGTCTATCAATAAAATATCAATAGATGTATGCTATTTTTCACACGCTGAGAGAGGAAAGGGTCAAGTGAATGAATCCATCACTCCATTTGAATAAAAGGGCAAAAGTGCTACAGGCCTTAGCTGGTAAAATCTTCAGAGTTAAAGGTTGGCATATTTAAGTATTATATTATAATTTTATTTGATTTAAATAAAGTTCATCAAGTTTCTAATTTTATTTCTTCTTTATGTCTTTAATAGCTCTTTTTTCTCATTGTAATTTTAATATTGTTTATACTCTTTAATTTTGAAAGTGGTTTATTTTGAATTTTTATGGTGTATATAGTTTAAAATATATCATATATTTTTCTGATACCAGCTTAGAATTGATCTTTTCTCTAACATTAGCTGAGGAATACTTTCTGTTCTGCAGGTTTGCAAAAAACACCTGGCTTATTCTTGTCAAGAACTGTGAAAGGTATGAGATCCTGTTTACAAGCTAACCCATTAGGCTACATCAGTTTCTAACTCAAGACACTCTTAAGTCAGAAATAAGACAGAATACTGGTTTGTAACTCTGGGGGGAAAATCCCTGGGCAAAATACCTTTGAAACTGAAATTAGTCCAAGGGAGAAATAAAATGGGAGAAACCCATTATCTTTTACAAGCCATCCACTTCTGCCCTCCCGTGTCTCTCGCCATCCAGCTGCAGAAGAAGAGGCCCCCCACCCAACCTCTCAGGTCCAGATAACTCTCGCTTGCCCCTGTAATTGCCTATTGATATGGAGATAGACTACTTCTTTCCATCCTTTGAAAACACCTATTGTGTGGAGATGCACTAAAGCCAGGTGAGAGATTCTGGAAATATTGCAATTTTACCCACATGGTTGCAACAGTTGTACGAGCTGGAGTAGCAGCAACTTTGTGTCAGTCACCTGAGCCTTGATTCCCATAGGGCAACACAAAGAGGGCTGGACACTTGCACATGCGGTGGGAGAAGAACCTCAAGATTAAGAACCCAAAGCGTTTATAATGGTTAACCATCCCTGCTCTTTGTAAGGAGGAGATTCCATTTTTACATTCTGAGACTATAAGGAAACCTACCTTGTGCTCAGGAGAGGTACCTTATTTCTACCTCTCAAGGTTGTGGACCCATCAAATATCTTTGTAAAGGTCACCTAGAAGAAAATACAGTCATTGCCTCTTTCCCAAGAGGTGGAAAACACAAGAAATTCATGGAGAATTTTCTCTCTACATTTATCATGTTAGTCAATGTCGCTAAATGTAGTCTGTGTAGACTGATTCTGCCTGTGGGGGAATCTGCATCCTGGGCCACTAAAGGTCAGGGATGTGGTGAAGTCTACAATTTGACTTCCAAGCTAGAAAGTTTAAGAGAAAATTGTTTACTCTCCATTGTGGCCACAGCATTCCATTGTTGTTGTTTTTTTCTTTTTTCCAAAACAGTGGGTCCTTCTGTTACCACAGGCATGAGGGTAGACTTTTGCAGAGTCAGATTTTAGAGTAAAGTTGATGATTGTAAAACTGAACTTGCTCACTTGAACATATTTGAATTAAATAATTGATTCTGAGGTAGGAAGATTCAGAATGTATTCATTCTTGAATTTGGATAATTTCACTGTTATTAAAAAATACATAGCGTAAGATGAAACAGTGTATGAATATTAAAATACTGAGTGTTTCATAAAATCTCTGAATTTTGATGGGAACCACTGTGATCTGAGACCACTAAGCACTAAATTATGGCACTGGGCTTTTCTTCCCTTTTCTTCCCTGTAATTCCTCTTGACAACTTAATCTTGGAAAACAGAGAAACTGTCTCTTTCAGGGCTTGACAGTGGGGTCAAAGATTGATGTTAGATTTAATGTGCTTGTAATATCTGTTGTAGCACATTGAACTAAATGACCATTCCGATAATGATGGATGTAAAAATGGGTAATACCCCTTCAGCATTTATTTTGTACCTGGCACATTGTTAATTATTATTTCTTATCTCTTATTTCCAACAGCAGCTTTATCAGGTAAATATTACATCATTTTTGAGAAAAAAAGTATGTAGCATAGAGGGGTTAAGAAGCCAAAGCATAGAGAAGTTCAAATGTATATGCATTGTCAAGAAACCAGAAAGGAGTAAAACCACAGTCAGCCTCTAGATGGCACTACCTTAATCTCCACATTCTTCCCACACAAAAACAAGGATTCCATAGTGGTGACCTTCAGATGTACTAACAAAATACAACTTGAGAACCTGACATATTTTTTCATAGCAATGCTAGAAAAGCACACACTGATAAAATAACTTTTTTTTCCTGCTTTACAGGATATTTCAATGTTATATGGTAATTTTGTGGCAGCATCTGGCAAAAATTAAACTCTTTTCAATGCATCTGTGACAGGGATCCTGTTTTATTAAAGTGCATTTACTGTCAATTAATTTGGTGAAAATACATTCTAACAGATTGAGTTATGGGTGTGGCTCATTTTAATGAAACTCACTCTAAATCCAAACTCCTAAGGCACAAATTAGGAAGTGATGAATTGCTTTATAGAAAAGATTCTTCACTGTGTAAAACAACTTACTAGAGTTACTCTAAGTGGGTAACTCTCCTCTTAGCTTTAGAGTAAACTTAGTTTTACTTAACATGGAGCAGATTCTACAAAATGTGTGCATAATTCAATAGCTGAATTATTTTTCTAAATAATTAGTTTCACAAAATAGTTCATTCACTGTTGAAAAATGTTTAAACCCCTAATTTTATACATAAAATTACTGAGTCAAGTGACTTTTTAAGGTTACTTAAGTAAGTTAAGGTTACTTCTATATTCTTGATCATTTCTTTGGTTAATATATCACTTATGGAAACAGTTAATATTATACAAATGGGGCATGTAATTTCATGTATTTCAAATTTTGGCTACATACAATAATAAAATTGCTATAAATTGCTATAAACTGATGTTTAAACTTTTGTCTTATGTGCTCTCTTCTCTAGTAATGCTTTTTTCCTCATTGTGTCATATGTCTGATATTTGTCTTTTCCACCATTTTTGTTGTTAATATTTCCTACTTGCAGGTTATATGAAGCACTTTATTTCATTATGCATTTTTTAAAAGTATATGTTATGATAATAATATAATATTGCCACATGTAGTCTTTCAATCAATATCTTCTGGCAGGATAATTTAGTCCAATTGGAAAAAATTACTGATTTTCTGATATTTAAAAATTCAATTCTATCACTTATTTTATATCACTTTTTATACTTCTTTAATGACTTTTTGGGGGGTTAAGGTTTAATAAATTACTTTTTTATTAGTTTGGTTGAAAGATCTCTTTTATTGATATAACTAAAAATATTAACTTTCATATAAAACCTAAAATTTGATTATTTTAAATTTCAATTTAAAATCTTACATTTCTAACTTCTTTTATAAATATGTTGGTACTTTGAGATAGGTTTTCTTTTACTCTGTGTTGAAAACTGCCTCATTGTCCATCTTTTTATATTTTCACATCAATAAATCTACTGGAGTAGTATTTTGAATTCATTTTTTAATATGTGCAGAACTACTTAGGACTGATGTTATTGGTTTATTTTCTTGCTCTTGTTGACAATATCTTTTCCTATGTACCTGTGATATCTTGCCTTTCCCTAAACAGAGCCAAAGCTGAAAAGACAAGTTTTCTATCATTCTTCTTCTGAGGTATGTATTACATATCAGTGAAGGTGACTGCTATTCAGGGATCTTATTTTCTGTGGCATCTCCAATTTGGCTTCCCAGTTGTCTCATGCCAAGGCTTTTTTTCACATTTCTTGTATGTGCCCATTAAATCTGAAACTCTAGGTTGTTGACTTCATAGCATATTTACCTACCTGTATATTTTTTTCCAAATCATCTTAGTGTTCTTACTACTCTAATGTTAATAGAACATTTCTAGCATAGTTAAAAAGTAACTCAGAACCCTGCATCCCATCTTAGATGATTGTTCTCTTTAATCATCTAACCAGGTCATAATATGGTTTCTCAAATGGAGAAGCACATATTGTGAAATCACTTATTCTAGTTCTTTGGAAGAAAAGAGAAACTATTTTGCTTCATTCTTACACTAATGTTACTGGTGAACAGGAAAGAATTGTTATACTTTGAACACCTCAATATCCATTTATTTGGAATTTTATCATAATCTATTCTGTGATACCACTTGCATTGTTTTAATATACTATAATTAAATGTTTCTTATAATTTTGCTTAATATTTCATCTTTACAAGAATTGTCACTCTAGGTGAAAAATTTAATGACAAACGTGATGAGAATGCTACATCTTTTTATAGTCACCAAGACCATGTGTCACACATTTTGGATATTTAACAAATACTTGTAGTTAATTCACAGATTCCAATTTTAAGATTTAACATACTTAGAGACTATGTCATCTGTTGTCTTCTAAAATCAAATAATCTCAACTTATTGAATCTTCACATCATTCCTGTGTTAACATTTCTGCTACTACTCTTTCACTAGTTTTTAATTTCTTCAAATATCTCCCAGTATGCAGGATAAGAAGACATCACATTTCAATAAGTACAGCAGCATGCCAGGTGTAACAAAATGATCATTTCTTGGCTCTTAGGCATTGGATTTCTTTCATGCATTCCACAATCTTGTTAACACTGAACAACAACAGCATGACTGATAGACAATACAGTTTTGGTCAGTGGTACACAATTTGTTAGTGGTGTTTTGTGGTCAAATGGCTATCATCAAATGAGTCATTTTTTATAAAATCTGAACAGACCAATAATAAATAAACAGATGAAATCAGTAATCAAAACACTCCTACACAGAAAACTCTAGGACTAGATGGCTTCACTGGAGAATTCTACCAAACATTAAAGAAAAATTAACACCAATCCTCAAACTCTTCCAAAATATTGAGGAGGGAATATTTCCAAACTCATCTTTTGAAGCTAGAATTACTTTGAAACTAAAACCTAAGAAGGATACCACAAGATAAGAAAACTACACCAATACCCTTGATGAATATCCAGAATTCTCAATAAAATATTAGTAGAGAAAATTCAAGAACACATTAAAAGGATTGAATACCATGACCAAGAAGTATTTATACTTGGGATGCAAGGATGGTTCAACATACTCAAATCAATAAATGTAATACATCACATCAATAAAATGAAAGATTAAAAAAAATTACATGTCATCTCAATAGATGCAGAAAA
Organism: Phataginus tricuspis; assembly: GCA_029783875.1. Taxonomy (NCBI): domain Eukaryota; kingdom Metazoa; phylum Chordata; class Mammalia; order Pholidota; family Manidae; genus Phataginus; species Phataginus tricuspis. The sequence continues at coordinate 43,806,918 of JAQQAC010020896.1, read as the reverse complement.
TCATTTAGATGCACACAACACCATTTCATGAAAAAAACACTTAATAGACTGGCTACAGAAGGCACATGTCTCAACATAATGAAGGTTATATATGACAAAACCATGGCTAGCATTATATTCAATGGAAATAAATTGAAAGTGTTTCCCCTAAGATCAGGAAAAAGGCAAGAATGTCCACTCTCACTACTCCTATCCAATATAGTATTGGATCATCCTGGCTAGAGCAATTATGCAAGAGATAAATAAAAAGCATCCAAATCAGAAAGGAAGAAGTAAAATTATTTGTTGATGATATGATCCTATATATAGAATGTCCCCCCAAAAAACAGTCAAAAAATTGGAATTAACCAATTTCAGTAAAGAAGTAGGATACAAAATCAACATACAGAAATCAATTGCATTCTTTCATATTAATAGCGAAACATCTGAAAAAGAAATTTTTAAAAATCCCATTCACAATAGCATCAAAAACAACAAAATATTTACAAATAAATTTAACCAGGGAAGTAAAAGATCTGTACAATGACAACCACAAAACTTTGCTGAAAGAACTAGAAGACACAACAAAAGGGAAGACATCCTATGTTCATGGATCCAAAGAACTAATATTGTTACAATGGCTATACTATCCAAAGCCAACCCATTCAATGAAATCCCCACAGAAATTGAAGAAACAGTCCTAAAATTTGTGTGGAACCCCAAAAGACCCCAAACAGCTAAAGCAGTCCTGAGAAAAAAGAACAAAGCTGGGGGTATCACATTTCTGGATTTCAGACTATGCTACAAAATCATAGTTATGAAAACAGTATGGTATTTACACAAAAATGCACTCATTGACCAATAGAGCAGAATAAAGAGCCCAGTTTTAAACCCTGGTATATAAGGTCAACTAATATTTGAAAAGAATACCCAATAGGGAAAGAATAGTTTCTTCAACAAGTGGTTTGCAGAAAACTAGACAAACTTATTCAGAACAATGAAATTGGACCCCTATCTCACACCACTAACAAAAATTAGCTTGAAATGGATCAAAGATATAGGCCCTGATACTATAATACTCCTAGAAGAAAATAAGGGAAGAAGTTCAATGATTGGTCTTGGCAGTAACCTTTTGGTCATAATTTCAAATCACAAAAACAGTAACAAATAAATACATGGGACAACATTAAACTCAAAACCTTTTCATAGCAAAAGAAACAATTAAGTTAGCATACAAAGTGGGAAAAAATTCTTGCAAACCATATGTCAGATAAGGGGTTAATATCCAAAATATATAAAGAACTCAGTTAACTCAATTAAAAAGATCTAATCAAAATATAGATAAAAGAACTAAATAGACATTTTTCCAGTGAGGACATCAAAACAGCCAACAGACACATAAAAGATGTTCAACATCACTAGTCATCAGGGAAATGCAATTCAAAACCATTAGATATCACCTCACACCTTTGAATGGCTATCATCAAGAAGGCAAGAGATAACTGGTGCTGCAAGGATGTGGTAGAAATGGAACTCTTAAACATTGATGGTGGGAATGTAAATTGGTGCAACCACTATGGAAAACAATATGGAGGTTCCTCAAAAATGTAAAACTAAATCTACCATATGATTCTGCAATCCCACTTCTGGGTATATACCCAAAGGACATGAAAATAGAATTTCAGAAGTATAACTCCCATGTTTATTGCAGCATTAATCATAATAGCCAAAATATAGGAACAACCTAATTGCCCATGAATGAATTAATGGATAAAAAGATGTGCACCCATACACAACAGAATATCATTCAGCCATGAAAGAAGAAAATACCTTTCCCTTTGCGATAACATGGATGGAACTTGAGCACATTATACTGAGACAAGTCAGACAAAGAAAGATAAGTATTGTATGATACCACTTTTATGTGGGATCTAAAGTTAAATCTGTAAAAAAACAGAATAAAATGGTGGTTACCAGGGGACAGGGGCCGTGAATTTAAAAGTGATAGCACACTTAAAAGTAAGGGTACAAACTTACAAGTAGTAAATAAGCCATAGAGATATAATGCACAGCATAATGAATATAGACATTAATATTGTACTATAAATATGTTATGCAATAAATACCACTATAGCAGAAATCATAGTATTTAAATGTATCAAAGTAACACACCGTATACCTTAAAATTACACAATGTTACATATCAAATTTATTAAATTAAAAAAATGGGTAGTTTTCTGTAAGGACATATCTTGCTATCACCATATGCACACACATACACTCACACACAAGCACAAATTTATGGCATATTGCATGCCAGTCTTATATGGGCACTTTGTAGGGCCATATAAAGGATAACATTTTTATTTTCAAAGCTCAGAATAATTATAGGGGCTATTACTCTGGAATTGAATTGAACCTATAAGGAAATGTTTATTGTTAATGAGAAATTAATATGTATTCCTAGTTCTTAACCTGTTTTATGCCCATTTTAGGTCCCCAGAATGAATTATAAATTGCTTACACATGAGTCTAACATGTCTTATAATCAATAAAATGATAGTATGTGTATATATGTATATACATATTATCAAAACTTTACTAATTGTCACACAACTACCACCTCTATTCTGGGACAGATGGCTGAGACCAAAAAAATAGAAAAATTTGAACTATTAGAATAATAAAACCATAAACAAAAGAAAGCAGTTTCATGGAGATTAAGAGATAAAAGAACTGTGAAAAGTAAAACTAAACACCAATGTGAAATAGTACAAATAATTAAGCACACACCATTTTCTTTGAAATTTAATGACCTTTTTTGTAGCCTTGCTATGGGAAAATTAGGTAGAAAAAAATGCCATCAGTTGGGTACTAAATGAAAATTGAACTGTAGTAGAGTACTATGTATATTTTGTTTAAAAAAATACTTAAAGGAAAAAATTATGATTACTAAAAAAAAAACCCTAAGGATTGTATTTTCAGACCAAGGAAAAAGGATCCAAGGTAGAGAAAAAGAAATTAATATTAGGAAGAAATTATTAAAGAGGGTTTCTAGAAACTTTGTGAAGGCAGTGAATCCATAACATATGTGGAGGCGCTGTGAAGAAAAAGAGTGAAATATTATTCTCCTAGAGAAGTAGAAGATAAGTTCTTTCTGCACCTAGAAAACTGGACAAATCTTTTCATATATTGTTTTGTGATGTTGAGACAAAAAGGAAAAAACGGAGTCCTTGTTTTACTCTGCCTTTTAATGTGGAATCATATTCTAGATTTCTGATTAGGGCAGGGATCTCCAAGAATGATCTCACTGAGTTTTGGAGATAGTGACCAGAATTTAGTATATTTGGGAAGGCTACAAGTTGTAGAACAATGTTAGAAAACAGAGCATGCACACAAAAGCCCCAGAAATCTACATTTCTGTGGGTCCCTTGAATACTTGCTGAATACTAAGAGGCCCCATGTGAAACTCAACTAGGTTGGACAAAAAGTGACCAGGGAACATTATGTTGAATGGTTTCAAATTACACTCAAAGTTGGGAGACTTTCCATTTTCCATTAGTCAGACTGCAGAGTTGTTGATCACTAAAGGAATGAAATCTAGACCAAAGAAGGAAAATACCTCCTTGGTGAAGTTTAACCCTCGATTTCTTGCCTAGAAATGCCTTTACAGAGTTTACAAACTGACCTCAAAAGCAACCTCAATCTCTTATAACTTGACTGCCTGCCAGAATACAGTTCAGCACTCTTAAACTGAAGTCAATAAAATTCAGATGTTCATCAAGATAAAATTCTAAATATTCGGTGTCTACAAAAAATTAGTAGCTATTCCAAGTAGCAGGAAAATGTAATTCATAGCCTAGAGAAAAATTATTCAATAAAGCCATGTCCCACAGTAATGATGGAATTAGCAAAGATATTATAATAGTAATTATAATGAGTTTCAGGTGTTTAAAGGCAAATATGAACATAATGAGGAGAGAAATGGAAGATGTAAGAAAAACTAAAGGAACATCTAGGTGAAAACAATACTTTCTTAAATCTTAAAAGCTGGTTTAAATTAAGAGTAAATTAGACACTCTACAATATTATAAAGCGTCAAGCATTCTGATTTCTATGTAAATGGATCTCAAAATGAGACGGGGAGTAGAAAAACATTTGAGAAAATAATTGCCAGAATTTTTCCAAATTTGTGTGAGAATTGTAAACCCAGAGATCCAAGTCCTCAATGAGCCTCACTTGATAAAGAAAACCACAGAAAGACACACCATAATCAAACAGGTGAACATCTGTGATAAAAAGAACATCATAAAAGTATTGAAAGAAAAATATAAATTACATACAAAAAGAACAAAGAAGAAATTCTGCACACCAGAAGATAACTGAAAAACATCTTTAAAGATTTTTAAGGGGAATAAAATCAACATATAATTCCATCTGAAGATAAAAAACGATTCAAAATGAGGATGCGATAAAGATTTTTCAAAGAAAAACTGAGAGAATGCATAATCATTATAACTGCTACAAAAAAATGTTAAAAGAACTTCTTCAAGCAAAGGAAAATGATACCAGACAGAAATGTGGATCTTCACAAAAGAATGAAGAACAAAAGAAATGATAAATATGTAGGCATTTTCCATTTTTAAGTAATGTAAAAAGATAGTTGGGTGTTTAATGAAAAAATTACAACCACGTGTCATGTTTTGAAATAGGTAGAAGTAAATGCATGACAGCAATAGTATGAAGAATAGGAAATGAATAAATAAGGCATACTGTAGCTTCTTATATACATGAAGAAGAGATATAGAAAATTCCAAAGAAATACACTTTCTTACATAAATGAATTGGAATGCTATTTGGAAACAGACTGGGATGAGTTAAAGATGCATACTATAAAGAACAGCACAACTGTTAAAACTATAACAAAAAGAAATATAATTAATAAGCCAATAGTTGACAAAAATAAATTCCTAAAAATACTCAATAAATTCAAAGAGGAAGGAAAATCAGAACAAAGAACAGATGGGAAAGAGAGAAAACATATGTATTAATTTTTTAGAGCTGTCATAACAAAGTACCACAGACTGGGTGGTACAGAACAACAGAAATTTATTTTCTCACAATGCTTGAGGCTGGAAATCCGAGATGTCAGTAGCGTTGGTTTTTCTGCTCTCACATGGCCTTTTCTCTGTGTACACCCAATTAAAAATTGCCAAAAAATATGAATAGATATTTCTCCTGAGAAGATATATAAATTGCTAATAATCAGTTGAAAAATTCTCAGCATCACTAGCTTTCAGTAAAATGCATATCAACACCACAATAAGATGTCACTTCATGCCCAGTATTATAGATGTAATCAGAAAAACAAATAATAATAAATGAAATGGCATAGCTGCTTTAGACAAAAAGTTTGGCAATTCTCAAGCAGTTAAATGTGAATTTATTATATGATCCAGCAATTTCACTCCTATATACATGCCCAAAATAACTGAAAAGATATGTCCACACAAAAACGTTCATAGCAGAATTTTCTCATAATAGCAGAAAAGTGGAAACAATGCAAATGTCTACCCACTGATGAAGGGCTGAATAAAAATGGTATATCCATGCAATGGAATATTATGTAGCAATTAAAAAGAAACGGAGTACTGACACATGATACAAAATGGATGAGTCTTGAAAATGTTATGCCAAGCGTATCAGTTTCCTTAGGCTGCTGTAATAAATTACCATTAACTGTGTGGTTTAAAACGACAGCAATTGTTCTCTTTCAGTTCTGGAGACCAGAAGTCCAAGATCAAGGCACTGAAAAGATTGGTTCCTTCTGGAGACACTGACTGAAAATTAATTCCATGGCTCTTTCCTACCTTCTGGTGGCTATATTACTTCAGTCTCTGCCTCTGTCTTTACTTTTCTTGACCTCTTTTCTGTAAGTCTTCTGTTCTTTTGTAAGGACGATTGATCTTTATAGGGATACTTGGATTTAGGGCCACCCTAATGTAGGGTGATTAGTCTCAGTCTCTGGCCCCAGCTCCAGGCTCTGCTCCCCTGGGGCTCCCGGCGCTTGTGGTTCTGTCTCCGTTGCCTCCTGCTCTCCCTTCTCCAGGCTCCCTTTTGTCTTTGCTCCCTGGGTTCTGCTGCTTCCCTTCTCCAGGCTCTCTTTTGTCTTTGCTCTCCACTTCTGCTTCTGGCTCTGCTCCTAGCAAGAGACAGAACTCTGTGGGCAGGTCTCCATGGTGACAGGTGGACTCCACGACCAATTACATCCAGGCACTTGCTTGTTTCCTCTCCACCCCTACCCCTGGGCTGATACTTCCCTGACTGACAGTTCCCTCTAGCTGGCTCTTCTTAAAGCAATATTGGCCAGTAAACAGCTTACTGCCAATGGGTATGCAAGCAAGCTAAGTATTACCTCATCGCATGTATACAACGGGTAAGACCCTTGGCTATGAAATTTCCATTTTCTACAAATGTTTTTCCCCAAAAAAAGGTTACATTCTCAGGTTCTGGGTGCACATATATTTTCTTTTTCTTATGGGGGTGGAGGGGACACCATTTAACCCACTGTGCTAAATTGAAGGAGCCAGTCACAAAGGACCTATATCATGTTTTTATAAGAAATGTCCAGAATATGCAGATCTATAGAGGCAGAAATTAGCTTAGTCATTACCTTGGACTGGAGGATGATGGTACTTGTGGAAGAGGTAATGACTAAAGGATGTGAAGTTTCTTTTTGGGTAGTGAAAAATGTTCTAAAATGGATTGTGATTGTGGATGCACAACTCTGTAAATATACAAAAATCCATTGAATCCTAGATTTTAAATGGATGAATTGTGTATTATGTGAATCATAATTCAATAAGCGGTTTAGAAAGTAGAGATAAACAAAGATCTATAGTAAATTATCTAAATTTCCATCTTAAGAATCCAGAAAAAAAGGGAAAGTTAAACTTGAGCTGACTAAAAGGAAAGAAATAATAATTATGAAAATAGAAATCAATGAGAGGAATTTTAAAGAATGCAAAAACAACCAATGAAACAGAAAGAAGACTCTTGTAAAAGAAGAAAAAAATTGATAAAAATCTAATCAGACTAATAAGAATAAGCAGAAGACACAAATTACCAAAATCAGCTATCACCTCAGATCATACAAACATTAAAATATAATAAGAACATATTCTTCAGAGCCCATAAATTGGAAAACATATGGTATATACAAATTCTTTAAAAGAAACAGTTATTAAAACCAACTTGGGAAAAAATAGAGTATCTGAATAGCTCTGTATCTATACAGAAATAGAATCCATAGTTAAAAAACACTTCTATGAGGAAAACAGGGCCTGATGTCTTTACTAAAAAAAAAATCAAACAGATAAAGAAATAATACCAAACTCACACACTCCTCCAGGAAACGAGTGGCAAATATCCCCCAGGATATTTTCTAAGGTACTTTGGTACTGAATGAGATGATTTCACAAGAAAACAAAACTACAGACAAATATTCTTCCTGAACAGAGACACAAAAATGCATATCAACTTTTTTGTAAATAAAATCCTGTAATATATTGAAAGCTAATAAATAATGAAGTGGGGTTTATTTCAGTAATGAATTTCAGTTACCTTCAAAGACATTTTTCATTGAAGTATAGTAAGTTCTAATGTTAAAAAAATCAATGTATTTCACTATATTAATGGAATACAGAAGAAAACTCAAGTGATGAGCTCAGTATAGACAGAAAAAAAAACAGTGAAATTGAACATTCACTCATGATATAACATCTCAGGAATCTATAAATACTAATGGAACTTTCTAAATCTAACCTAACAGTGGAATATGACTGGGCGATCCTGTAGAACCATGAGGGTTGCAGGAGTAGGGAATGGAATGAAAAGGAAGAAAAAGGTCAGGTGGGAGAAAGTGAGAAAAATCCTCTGGCAAATTAGCCTCCACTATAACTCAGGTTGTCAGTAGAGGAATTTAGGAAGCTAGTTTGCCTGAGTATTTTTCTCACTCTTCCACCGACAATTTTATATCTTCCCTTTGCGCAGCTCTTGCTCTCTCCAAACAACATTCACTGCTTCTTGTTGGTTAATGCTGGCTAGGCTGTTGAGGAGGGTGTCAAGTCACAGTGGCATTCTCTTTCATGTGACTAAGTCTGTTTAGCAAGCACTGTATTTTGGTTTAGAGGAGTGTAGTATCTTCAATGCCCTTGCCTTACTCCCCAGCTCTCTAAACAGGACATCCTTCCCCAGAGGTAAAAAATTATTTTTCTGTTACCTCCTCCAGCTGCCAAGGTTTTTCAGCTGTGACCCAAAGGCAAAGGACGCTGCTACTACCATGACAACCAGAGCAGGGTAAGGCTTTTGATCCATAAGGGAGTTATTGAGAAAGGTTTGGGCAGAACTTTGTGCTTCTCACTCAGTTACTGTTGTGCCCTTACAGTCAGCACACAAGAAGGACGTTCTCATAGGACTGTGAGTGTGTGTGTCCCGTGGGGATCCATGGGGGAGTGGAATCTTCCAAGACAGCGTGAATCCCTATCCTATATATGTGGCCCCTAGGGACTCCATACTCTCTCACAATCCCACACTCAGTCTTCAACATTTTTTAGGTATTCTAACTAAAGTATTCTTCCTGGTGTCCTGCTGCATCTTCCCTAGTTAAGAGGGGCTCTCATCCTGTTGTTCCTTGTAGGTACCTGTCTCTCCTTAAGATTTCTGCCTCATTGATTACCCCGTGAATCAGATCTCTGATACATCCATCTGTTGATGATTGTCCATCTTTTTGTCATTGTTGTAAGGTGGAGGCATCACTCTTTCAGCTTTCTGCATCTCTGAGCAGAAAGTACTGTATTATGTTAATATTATTTTTTGTTTTCCTTTGTTTCTGTAATAGGCTCTGCTGACTTGAAGAGTTAGAATTTAATCATAAATCTTATTTTTATTCCTTTAGTACCAAGCATATAATGGGGTGTATATAGCCCTCAACAAATGTTTAATTCATCCAACTGAACTTAAAGTCAAGAGAGGCATATAGTTGCATATTCAGGACAATGTCTTAAACTACTCTTGTCACCAGTCTCAGTGCTCTTTGTTTCTTCAGCAGTATTGGATTTTATTCCTCTTTTTTGGCATGGGCTGTCTTCTCTGGTCAGACTTATATATGGAATGGTAATTAAATGTCTTTGAAGAACCCTCCCTATTGTAGAAACTAGTCTTCTGGAAAGAGCCAAAGGTGGTGAAAGGTTCTGATAAGAGATGACTTTATGTAGTCAAATTGCATTCTGCTTTTATCATCTATGATAGCTGCTTGACTTATATTAGAATCATTTGTGGGAGCTCTTAAAACACTGGACTGACTCTACCACAGTTAAATTAGAAACTTTGGGAGTGGGCAATAGTATCTTGAAACTCCCCATGTGATTTTTAACCTGCAGTTAGGAAGGATAACTATTGTAGTAATTTGTCTGTATGCTAGAAATCAGTATCATGAATACACTTAATTATCACAAATGCAATTCTACCAAAATGTGGATGACTAAAACTAAAAATTTAAATAAGAGTCAAGAACTAACCATTTAATATGTTTTTTTTTCAGTCACTGATATTTATCAGAGAATCTTCTGTTATGTTCTCTTCAACACATTATATTGTTAGCCTCTCTCCTAAAAAAGAAACTACCTAGTTGCAAAACCTCTGAGTTTATTTGCATTAATTTAAAATAAAGGAGAGATGAAACAGTCAATTAGATGGGTGAGATGTGAAATTAGGTTCTGTAATGTCAGTCTGGTATCTGGTTCCTCAGAAAGGGCCCACACACTATTAATCCCACTATCATATAAATTCTTTAGTCCCAAGGGCATTTTTCTAAGTTTCTATATTAGTTAGGATAGGTTAATTTTTCTTGTGGTTAACAAACAAATTTGCTATCTCCGCAAACTAATCCCAACAAAACTTTCTCATTCCTACAAAGCCTGTTGAAGATCTAAATGATTTTCCAAGAAAATTGTCTTCTATATTTGCACAGTTAGATATTCAGACTTCTGGGATGCCATCATCCTCTTGCTAAACTGTTACACACCATGGCCTATCCATTTGCAACAGCCTGGAATTATGCCTGGAATTTCCACCCCTCATCCCAGAGATGGTACAGATTCCCTCTGTTCATTGCCCAGTGTCTAGTAATAGATACAAACTTCCCCCAGTTATGAGTAAGAAGAGAACAAGATAGTGTAGGTCCTAGTAATTTCTTCTCCAGACAGTATGGATTGCTTATTTCTGGGTTTCTAATTCACATGTGAGTTAATTTTTTCCTTACAATTGGGAACTTCTCTAATCATTAACCTGCAGTTAATTTCTGAAATTCCATTTATCTGATGTTTAGGCCCTGTGTCTTATAAATCAAATTCCTATTTTAATTATTGCTTCAAATAAAGTGAATATTCAGTACTAAAAAACATGATATTCATGTCATACGAAGGTATATTAAAAGATAAATGGAAAAACCTACCAGATAAACTAGTGACCACATCCTCTTTTACATACGTTCAAACCCAGATCAAACTACAGAATATGTTGATGGAATCACTGACCAATTACAGGAATAATTGCTAGATTCTAGACATTATTCCCCTTTTCCTACAGGTCTCCAATCCACATACTCATAAAGCTCCTGGAAAACCTGTACTGCTTATTTTTAAAAATTTATTATTTTTAAAAATTTATTTCTTCATGGTGATGTAAAGTAAAAAATGGAATTAAAATTTTTTTACAATAACAGACCAAATTTCTCATGGATGTTTATTTCTAAAAAGTTACAATCTTTAAGAACTACTACTCTTTTCTAACTACTGTGACTTAACAAATATCATTATCTAAAGCAACGTTTATATATAATTGTTATTATACACTAAAAATTACTCAAGTGCCAAAAGATAATACACATAACCAAAAACCAAGATAAAAAAGCCAGTAGAAACATACTTACTGATAGTGACCAAGAATTAATATGCAACAATTACAGGATGGGAGGGTGTAGAAAATAGATGAAAAGATAGACAATTCTACCAGGGAATTTGAAACTATAAAAAAAAATCAAACAAAGACTGTAGAACAGAAAAATTAAATTTATGAAATTAAGAACTGGTTTTAATAGCAGATTAGACAGCAAAAGACAGGATGAGTAAACACAAAGAATATCAATGAATAATCCCTAAATTGAAGGAAAATAAGGAAAAAGAAAGGGAAAATATAAAAAGTATGTGGGCCATATTTAGGAATATGTGAGCCAAAATAAAATGGTGTAATAAAATGTTATTGCAGTTTAAGAAAGAAGAGGAGATAGTGGTGCATGAGCAATATTTGAAGATGTAATTCTAAGTAAATATACCACCTCACAGATTCAAAAAGCTGTAAGAACTCCAGCCATAAATAAATGAGAAACACTACAGATAATCACAACTAGCAAAACTACTGAAAACAGAATAAAACAAAATCTAAAACAAAACAAAAGCCAAGAAAAGAGTAAAAACAATGACTAGAGGGGACTTTATACCTTAAATATATATATATATATATATATATATACACATATATGTATATCAGTATTATATATGTGTTTATATATATATATATATATATATATATATATATCAGAAAAGGACAAAGACTAAAAGTTAGTGATCAAAGCTTCCATTTGAGAGGTTAGGAAATATATAGCAAACCAAAGAAAATTAACAGAAAAAATAATAAAGATAAAAAAAGACATTACTATTCAAAAATAACACAGACTGACACCTAAAAATTATGCAAGTCAAAAAACAATGGAATAAGACCGCTGTAAAAATTAAATACTTACCAACTTAAAGCTTATGCTGAGAAAAAAAAATCCTTGTGAAATAAAGTGAAATAACAACTTATTCAGACCACAAACAAACAAAATCCTTGGAGAATACATCAGCAGCAGATCTTCACTAATAGATATTCAGAGAACTTTTTCAGGCAAAAGGAAATAATCACAACAATATAGGAAAGATGGAAAACCAACAGATAGAATAAATATACGAGTACATGTAAATAAATATTGTCACAGACTTAGTAATTATAATGTTTATGTATAAAATGTATAAAATAAAAATGTTAACAATGCAAACTAGGCTAAGAAGTAACTGAAGTGATCTTATTTTTTGTATTTTGGGAGATATTTAAGTTAATAAACTATATGATTATAGTAAGTCAAGATTTAATCTTTAATATTAATATTAACCTCAGCTTTAATCTATAAAATATTTAACCACTCAATGAATATTAAATTAATGTAAAACTAGTAAGTATGAAGGAAAATATAACAACATATATTAATTAATCCAAAAGATAGCATGGTATGGGAGAAGAAAAACCATAAAATAGAAACAGAGTAGATGTAAATTCAAATATATGTTATTACATATGATTCTAAAAATATTATATACTCATTTAGAGATTATGATTATGAACTGGGTAAAAAATTGTATGTATTTCTTCTAAAAAGCACACCTTAAATATGAGTATGACAAATGTCTGGAAATAAAGGTTTTTAAATATATACTATGAAAACAATAATCAGAAGAAAATTGGTATAGCTATACTAATATCAGACACTGTAGATATTAATGTCAAACTACTAGAGGTAAGATGCACATTTCATAATAATTAAGGGGTCAATCCACCAGGCAGATAGGATGATTATAAACATGTATGCCTTTGGTAGTTTAATACAGATAAATAATATTTGACATAAATAAATGAAATGAAAACATTAGCCTCATCTATAATCATTGTGGAAGATATTAAATCATATACCTCATTAATATACAAATAAAAATACAGTAAGGATAGAAAAAATATTAAAAGTGTAGGTAAAAGTGTGTATAAACTATCATGTAAAAACATCTATTCTAAAAAGAAAAACATTTATTTCATAAGTACATTGGATATATATTTTTCATATATCTTGGATCATGAAGTATATGTAAACAAAATTCAATGGATAAAATCATATTTAGGATGTTTCCTGACTGTAGAAAATAAATAACAAAAAGATAATTAGAAAGACTCCAACTGTTTGAAATTAAGCAACATACTCCTAAACAACCCATGAGTCAAAGAAAAACTCACAATAGAAGTTAGAGAGTATTTTAAACAGAAAGATAATTAAGACACAGCACATGAACATTTGAGGGAAATACCAAAAACAATGCCTAGAGACGAATTTATAGCCTTAAATATTTATATTAGAAAAGAACAATGACTAAAAATCAACAATCAAAACCTCTATCTACTTCAAGATGTTAGCAAATATATAGCGCACCAAAGAAAATAAGTGGGAGAAAATAACAAATATAACTTAATGAAGCAGAAAAAATGCATAGATGAGTATATTAACACAAGAGATGGTTCTTTGAAAATATGGATGATATTTTATTAATCCATTAATTAATGCCATTAATATTAATGGATTAATAAAATGCTAGTAAGACTTATCAAAGAAAAAGTGAAAAATTTATGTTACCAATATTAGATACATGAAGTAATATCACTCTAGATCCTATGTACATGAAAGTGAAAATAAAAACATATCATTAACACTTTAAACCAATGCATTTGGCAATTTCTGAGAAGAAAAAAGTCCTTGAAAAGTATATTCCAGGACTGATACAATAAGAAAAATATATGTAAGTCGTCCTACATTTATTTAAAAAAAACCCACAATCTATTACTAAAATCCTCCTCAGAAAGAAGATTGCTTCACTAGAAAAATATTCATTTAATTTTTTTCTCATGTAATTCTCCAATCTGTAATCCCTTTGCTTGAATATTTTAATCATCATTATTTCAAAGTCCTTATCAGTTAAGTCCACTATCATCTGTGAGTAAGTCTGTAAGTACCATATGATAATTATTTTATTTCTAGTATTCGTCTATTATTTCTAGTATTTTGTTTTCTAGCCATGTTGTATAAAAATGCTCTAGTTCATGTAGTTTTCCACTAGAGGAGCTGACCCTTTTTTTCTAGGTAGAGTGGCAAGCAAATCAACTTAGTCCTATTTTAAACATAATTTAGTTGCATTTTTAGTTGCATCTTATCTTGGTTGGAGGCAGGGTTGCAGTTTTAGGAAAGCTCAATCTACTTCTCACTTTAATTTTTGGTACGTAGATTACAGATTTTTCAATTTAGAATTTAGCTGATTCACCAGCAATGCTTCCCTGGGACACCCAGACTTTATATCACCACCATCAGGATATTTAGGGAAATTCTTTTCTGCTTTTCAGAATTTTCCAGCTAAAACTGTATCTCCCACTTCACAGATTCAGAATTTGTCTGTAGCTTGAAAGAAAAATTGACAGTATGTTTGAAGCCATTTAAATCTCCAAAGTTGTCTCTTTAGCCCAGGGGTCAGCAAACTGTACGCTATGGGTTTTATCCAGCCTGATGACTTTTTCTACAGCCTATGAGCTAAGAATTGTGTTTACATTTTAAATGGTTAAAAAAAATCAGAAGAATAGCAATATTTTGTGAAATGTGAAATTATATAAAATTAAGATTTCAATATCCATAAAGTTTTATTGGAATACAGCCACACCCATTCTTTTACATATTATTTAAGACTACTTTTGCTACAATGGCCAAACTGAGTATTTTCAGTAGAGACTGTATAGCTGCAAAGTTGAAAATATTTGCTCTCTGGCACTTACCAGAAAAAAAATTTGCCATCCCCTGCTCTAGTCTATAAGGCCACCAAAAGTTCTGGCAGTTTCTGTGTCCCCTAGAAGTGGGCGTCTGTCCAGGCAGAGCCCAGATTCTCATTGAAAGCCTACAGACAAAATATGCTTTCAGATTGTAAATACATCATCACATGTAGTTCTGTTACTACAAAATCTTTACTCCTTGTGTGTATTTGGCTTTGTAAGTGTCCTGATTAATTTGAACATACGTTTTTTATCTATTTTATTTATTTTTTTCTATTTTATCTAGTTTTTCTTGGCAGGGGTAATCATGTACCACAAACTACTGTATTCCATTTGCAAGTAGAAGGCAACCATTAATTTGAAGACCTGGGCAGTTGACATACTTTGTGTATTATAGAAGGTATCCAGAAAAAAGAAAAAAAAGGTAAAGTTGAAATATTTAAGACTCATTAGAGAGTGTCTGGTTGGAAGGTAACCAACAAAATCTTCCACTTCAATCCCTTATTTTTCAGATTAATAAATCATGCCTCAGACAGAAGTATGAGCAGCTTGTCAAGATCTATCTTTAGATTTTGGTAGTAACACTTGAGTCTTACATTTCTGGTTCTAGGAGACATTCCTCTGTTGTCCATTATCTTCTGTGTGACCTTCACTGTACATGCACATAAGTGTATGTAAGTTTTGTTGGAGCGGTAGGCTGTGGGTATGTGTGTGTGTGTGCATGCACTTTCCAAGACTATGTATATTTGTGCTACTGACTCAGATAATTCCCTGATTTTGCAGTTATGAAAGTTATCTTTAAACTCTTTGGCCTGCGTTCTTCCCAAGAGATAATGTTATCTTCCTGTCTTGTTTGGTAAAATGAAATCACTGAGGATGTTTTGAGGTCAGCTTAAATTTATTCAAAGTGATTTAAATGTTATTTTTGATGTAAAAAATATAATGCGTCATGTAAAAAATAGGGTTAATGAGAAAAATACTGACAGAGTCATAATGCTAGTGTCACTGCATACTAGTTCTTTATTCAAGGCACCAATTAAGTACACATTTACATTTAGCTTGTGAAAAAGAAGTATTAAAAATTTTATTCAGCTTTTATAATTTTAAGCAGAGCTTATACTCTAATACCAAATCAAATGTGCTTGCATTTGCTTCGGTATAGTAAACTATCCAAGCAGATTGGTCTATCCCATATGGAATGCAGTGGAAGTGCTTAAACAAATACATTTGCCATTGTAGAAGTTGACCAAAAGATCAGACAAAGCACTAAATAATAGTAACCAAAATTGCTAAATTGAATGTATTTTAATATCGAGGGCAGGCATATTAGACTATTATTAACATCTTTAGGAATGCATTTATATTTAGAAATTCATTCACATTTTCAAGTTTTTCATGAAGTCTTTTGGGATTAAACTTCCCAGCTCTACATTTTCTATTACTAAAATTTATTGCAATAAGACAGAATTCAGGATGGAGTTAATAAGAAACAATTTATTCTGTTAGCATTCTCCTTCCTACTGATCTTAGTAATCTTAAACAAATATCTCTTATTTAAATAAGAGTTTTCAGTCTTAGCCCAATATTTTTTGGTTTTAATGCTAATATTAATTTACTCCAGAGGTTAGCATATCTGCATGGTTAAGCTTAGTTGGAAAACAATTGATGATTCTCCATTATTTTTTGCTTCCCTTGAATTGACTTATTATTATACTGTTATTAAAACAGAACAGCTCATTGATTTTGGATTTTTAAAAAACTGTATAACAAAAACTTTTGAGTAGATTAAAATAAATTGTTTCTTCAATTCCTATAAAAATCTGCATAGTTTCCATGTGTCTAGTATTTGGGAGGTAAATATCAAACTTCCTTTTTATTATTGATCTTCTTGGAACTAGAAAGGACAAGAGAAATGAAGCAAGGTGCAATCTGATCCAAGGGTGTTCTCAAAAGCAACATAAAATATGTACAAAGGAAAGATTAATTTAGAACAAACATGTAAATTCTTAAATTTATGTGAAGTTTGTTAGTTATTTCCCATAACCACACACATGTTTTAAAAAATTGATCAACCAATTTTCTGTTCATATGCCTTTCTTGGTGAATAGCATAATAGCAGGCTGAGTAGGCATACAATGAACATTAATTGAAGGATTAATTGAATACATGAATGGATGCACAATTATGAAGAAGATAAAAATAAAGAACTCAGAGGATAAAGAAGGGATTAGTAAGTAACAAACACTTCCTGGTTTTGAATTTTGTGAGGCATTTTACATGATTGAATGATACATATATATAGTTCAGAAAAGGGTAGATATGCTATAATTAAGAATAATGATGAAATTTTAGTGGCTTAAAACAAAGCTTTATTCCTAGTTTATGCTATCTCTCCACTATGTACCTTTTGGGAGCTCTGTTTCAGATGGATGAAGGGTTCATCTCATCATGTATTTCCTTAGTCAGCATGGAGTAGGAACAACAGAGCCTATTGTTTAATGCTTCAGTCCAAAATTTGGTCCATGTCTATGTCTAGGACTATTCATATGGTCCCACTCAACTTTAAGGGGAAGAAAACTAAAACTATTTTTATGTTAGGAAGGGAGAATAGTGTCTTCCATGGTGGGGCATTTCTGTATAAGAGGCATATGGCACAACCAAAGACTAAGAGCTAGAATTTATTGGGAGCAGTAAAAAATAAATGAAACAACTTCTGGCCATTTAGCAGACAAGATCACATGGACTTTGATAATCTGAGAAGCCTCCATTATTAATTATGAAGTTATTGGATTTGGATTTGATACAGGGAATAATAGAGAACAGATTCTTAAAAATAGGAAAACAAAAGGATAAAAATATCAACCATTGCTATATATGTATTGAGTGCTTCATACTTATGGAATTTTTGTTTTGGGTAATTGGAGTGGGGAAAGACAGAATTACAGTAAAAAGAGCTAATAAACTTCTTACAATAGTTCAGATAAGGAGTAAGATTTGGACTTGGGCTTGTAGTTTTACTGAGCAAATGAAAAAAAAAACAGAAGAAAATATAGACCTTTCTAAGGAGGGATATACCCAGAAGTTGACAACATATTTAATTTTAAGTAAAAAGGAGAAAATTAGAAACATAGTCCAAGGCTATACACTTTAGGAATTGAGAAAGAATATATTTGTGTGCTTATACATAAGTACATGAGAAACAAGACAAAACAAACAATTTCTGAAACAAATCAAAGCATTTGAACAACTTCACCATCAGTAAAAATCACATCAAGGTAGAAATAAGATACAACAGAGGAGGCTTTTCTCTCTGCCTTTGAATAGCAATATGAAATTAAGGGTGAGATAATTTCCTATTTACGGAAGCTATTTATTCTGCTTCGAAATTTACTCATATGCTCGGATATGTTAGAAAGGTAATGCACTCTGTAATATGAACTTTAAAATGCACAGTGTGACTGGCATGGTTTAAATATAACGTTTAGTTGCAATATCACCCCAAATTATCCTAGCAGGGAAAGCTGAAGCAAACCACCAATTTTGACTCCACATGTATTCCAGAGACAGAAAAATGGATAAATTGGCTTCTTTTGTGCTCTCCTTGCTGCTTGTCTTTATGAGTAGTGAAATTGTGTGGCTGGAGATTTCAGCTCACAGAGAGTCTTCTGGAGGAAAGCTGTAGGAGCTGGCACCTCACAGGGCAACCTGAACCGCAAATGGAACCAAGCAGTCATCATGCTGAAGAGGGTGGGTGTAGATTGGAAGGTAGGAGGTAGTTATTTGAAGCAGCAAGCTTCAAGAGTCTAAACTCTGGTTGGGGAAATGGAAAGGCATAGCAGGCATTCTAGGAAAGATTAATTTGGCTCTTCAAACAGCTGTTACTCAAAAGGTTATCAATAAGTTTCCAAGACTTAATAAGAAGTGTTTTTACAGTTTTCTATCACTGTAATATATGATCTTCAGCAAGTCACTTAACCTCTTTGTGCCTCAGATTCTCTCTCTGCAAAATGGAAATAATGTCTAAAGATCAGAAAGTAAGTCAGAAGATCACACGAGGTCTCTACTCACTTTATGATGTATATAGTTACAAGATTCATAAAGACCTCTATGTAGTGTGCAAAAGCCTATGACTGTAATGAATCACCCTTGTAACTCTTTAGCCTGGAAAATTGTGGTCACTTATGTCCTACCTGTATGTTTAACACCATTCTGGATTCTCAGGTAGTTTCGCTCTGACTTGGGGATAATTTAAGAAATCCTTGATCAGTAATAATTAAGAATTAAGTACCTCTTATAGTGATTATGAGAATTAAATGTATTTATGCATTAAAATTCTTAAGCTACTGCTTGACATAGACTAACTATTCAGTAAGTAGTAAGTGTTGCTGGGTGTATTGATAGTCATCATTGAAATGGCCATTGTGCTAATGGTGGTGTCAATCTTATACGCTATATGCTCCAACATAATACACTCCCTTATGCTGGTAGTAAGTGCCATTAAGTTTCTTGTGACCAAGTTCCCACTGTATATTATTATTCAGTATCTTGCTTCTCTTTTGTTCCTTGGTCTCATTTCTTATGATCAGTCCTAAGTTTGACTCACCAATTCTTCTAAAAACAAAAGATCTGTGCAAGAGCTGTGTTGTGGTTAGATTCTTGAGTCTGCTTTGACCTTCCTGATGCAAGAGATCACATGTACCTTTATTGGCTTGAGTCTGTAACCTAGTGTTCTGCTCTTCTCTGTTGCCTCCAGTGCAAGCTCACTACACCTGACTAGTTTTTATGGTCTCCAGTGAAGCTGCTAATAGATCACACTTCCTTCCTAATTTGAAAAAATCTAGGAAATAAGAGAGAAGTCAGAATACCACCTTACACGTGAATGGTACTGGAGAGTGTGGGTTTAGGTGAGAGATAACACGTCTTGATGTTTAGGTGAGAGATGAACATCTTAACACAGAACTCAGTAGTAAGCAAGACCAGGTGAGGGTGGCTTCTGATGGAGGAAAACAGACGGAAGAGAACAGTTTGGGGCTGAGCCAAGGAGGCCCTCTTTTTTCCCTCCAATTTTCCAATTGAAAAAATGAATAAAGGTGTGGAGAAAGGTTAAAAATGTACTTAAGGAGAAAAAATCCCTCTTTGGGAACACTAGAAGTAGCTCTCTCCTGATGGTCTGCATTGTCCCTGTGAGGGGTTCTCTAAGTCTTGGCCCCATTCGGACTAAATCTTATGATAGCTATTAAGATCTGTATTTTATCTGGGATAGCAGTAAGAGAGGAATATAAACCCTCTCTAAAACCTTTACTTTTATGGAGTTCTGTTTTAAAGCAAATGGAATACAAGTCTGAGTTCATAATATAAATTTAGCAAACATAATATTTGGTGTTAATTAAAAACAGTCTCTGGAGAGAGATGCTGAATGTGCAACATCCTCCCTTAACACAAAATAAAAGAACATTTATTAAAAAACAATGGGCTTATTTGAGTCTGTACGGAAAGGCAAGAGATAAAGAAAATAATTTTCTGAGTAATGGGCATTAACTTACTATTTGTTGTATTTCCCTATGCTATAATCATCTTCAAATTATGTGACCTGGGTGTCATTACTGTGGCTTCTTTGTTATAGTGTTATAACCTCTAAGCACTTCTCTTTTTCATGGTATAAGACAGTGCTACTGGTCACCATCAAGCACTTTTAGGATTTGAGTTCATTAAAATACTTTAATAGGGATGAATATTTCATTTTGAAGTGTACCCGAAGAGTTCTACAGAGACCAGTAGCAAACAATAAATTATCAGAAAAGGAACTTAACATAATGTCAAGCAGTGAAACAATGCAAATAAATTACATGGGTTTCATCTCCAGTAATTATGAGTTAGAAAAATAGAACAGGGAATCTAAAGGGACTTGCTTCTTTTTGATTTCTTCTGTTAGAATCTCAGTGGCTATGTGGTGATAGTGGTGGTGTGTGTGTGTCTCATTTGGCATAGGTGAAGGTCACTTCTGTTCCTGCAACTATATTATTTTAGGTACATTTAGGTACATTTGCAGCCACTACCAATATTCCAGAGTTGTTCCAGAGGCGCACAGGGCCCTTGCTGACCAACAACAATGATAGCCTTTACTGAGTACTTACACTGAACAAACGGTGTGCTCAGCAGTTTGCATGGGATATCTCATTTAATTTTTCAACTGTTCTATAGCATAACTACTACTATTATACTTACATTATAAAATAACTTTAAAAAAAAACTGAAGTTTAAAGAGTCTTGTGCAAGAGCACGTCACTGGAAATAGTTAAAGATAGGTGTGGATAAAATGAGAGCTCCTGTGGCCAGGATTCTTACCTGGCCCTGGCTGATTAGCTCATGCACACCTGTGGGCAATACATGGCTGTTGACTCTATATAAAGAGCTCCGCCCAGTGATCTGGGCTCAATATGGTGTTATGGCTGCAAGGCTGCAGGAGAGCAGAGCAGAGGCTGGAGTGGTGGCAGTGCCGAGGACAGAGGCTCAGAGGACAGCTGTACGGGATGACTGTGCAGAGAGGCCCAGAGGACGGCTGTGTGGGACAACTGTGCAGAGAGGCCCAGAGGATGGCTGTGCACACAGAGGCGCCCAGAGGCAGAGACCAGATTGCTGCATACAGACTCGCTCTGAGTGAACGGGATTTTAGTTACTAACCTGCCACCTGGAAATAAAGTTGGGTATAGCCCTTTCACCCCAAGAACAGTTTTGCTGTCAATTTCTTTGGTCACAATGAATCCATAGCAAACTTGCCCGGGGCTGAAACCCACTGGCAAGACAATAGGATATTAAAGTTTTGTCTGTCTGGTTTCTTAGCCATCCCCTAAGTCAGTGGATTCCAAATTATTCACCAGGGCATGAGCAAAAGGATACACTGCAGAATGGATAGAAAACATTAAGATATATACTTTTTAATTTATCTCATCTTCTTAAATTTTTGATTTTGTGTATGTTTTGTAATGCAAATGACATATCAGTAGGGTTATATAAAGATAGTTATCAAGAATGTATATTAATGTAGTGTATTGGCTCAGTTTTTATATTTTTATTTTTTTTTATTTTTATATATATATATTTTTTAACAATTTATTTTATTTTAGTATCATTAACCTACAATTACATGGACAATATTGTGATGATTAAACTACCCGCTTCATCAGGTCCCCCCCACCGACCCTATTACAGTCACTGTCCATCAGTGTAGAGAGATGAGAATCACTACTTGTCTTCTCTGAGCTGTACAGTCCCCCCCCGTGCCCCCCCACCGTATGTCTGCCAATCGTAATGCCCCTTTTACCCTCTTATCCCTCCCTTCCTGCCCTTCTTCCCCAGTCCCTTTCCCTTTGGTAACTGTTAGTCCATTCGTGGGTTCTGTGAGTCTGCTGCTGTTTTGTTCCTTCATTTTTTTTTTTTCTTTGTTCTTATACTCCACATATGAGTGAGATCATTTGGTACTTCTCTTTTTCGGCCTGGCTTATTTCACTGAGCATAATAACCTCCAACTCCATCCATGTTTTTGCAAATGGTAGGATTTATTTTTTTCTTATTGCTGCGTAATATTCCATTGTGTATATGTACCACATCTTCTTAATCCATTCATCTACTGATGGACACTTAGGTTGCTTCCATTTCTTGGCTATTGTAAATAGTGCTGCAATAAACATAGGGGTGCATCTGTCTTTCTCAAACTGGGCTGCTGCATTCTTGGGGTAAATTCCTAGGAGTGGGATTCCTGGGTCAAATGGTATTTCTATTTTGAGTTTTTTGAGGAACCTCCATACTGCTTTCCACAATGGTTGGACTAATTTGCATTCCCACCAGCAATGTAGGAGGGTTCCCCTTTCTCCACATCCTCGCCAACATTTGGTGTTGTTTGTTTTTTGGATGTTGGCCATCCTCACTGGTGTGAGGTGATATCTCATTGTGG
>JAQQAC010020896.1:43597973-43779258 GCA_029783875.1 Phataginus tricuspis | reverse complement strand
TCATTTCTGCATTGTCTTTCCTCACTTCCCTCACTTCCTCCCTCAGCTCTTGCACATTTTTCTGTAGATCCGTCAGCATGGCTATGACTTTTATTCTGAATTCTTTTTCTGGAAGACTGTGAATGTCCATTTCTGCAGATTCTTTCTCTGGGGTGGTGTTTGTCTGAAGCTTTGTCTGTATCATATTCTTCTGTCTTCTCATGACTATAGAATTGGTTGTTGGTAGCAAGGAGAGATAAGAAAGAAGAGACAAGAAAAAAAAGAGATTTCTACTAATAATAAAAAAGTAAAAGGAGAGAGAGAGAAAGGAAAAGAAAAGAAAGAAAAAGAAAAGGCAGCAACACCTGAAAGAAAACAGCAACAACAACAACAAAAAAAACAAACAAAAAAAAAAAACAAAAAAACCCCAAAACGCCCACTGGGGGTGGTTTCTGTGTGAATGCTGTAGGTGGCGCTATTGCTCCACTATTCCAGAGCCGCGGCCACGTCGCTCCACAAGGCCCTTTAAAGCTGTGGCCGGGTGAGAATGAATGGGAGGCTGTTGAAAGAGAGGGAAAGAAAAAAAGGAAAAGAAAGGGGAGAAAAAACAATAAAAAAAAAAAAAAAAGGCCACCAGGGGTGGGTTCCGCACAAGTGCTGTAGGTGGCGCTGTTGCTCCACTATTCCAGCGCCCCTGTATATTTCTGGCTGGGTTGGGAAGGACTGGTAAGCTGTTGATCTCCGTGGGGGTCTCAATGGCGGGCACTCTTCCCCAGTCGCCAGCCACGGGGTCCAAAGCTCCCCAGGACTCCCAGCATGCTGGGCTCAGTTTGCGGGGCTATCCGGCCCCTCTACTGAGCTCCTGTCTCTTTAAGACCGCTGAGGTAGAGCGCCCGCTTTTCTTCCCTTTTTTCTCCTTTCTTTTTCCTTCCCAGAGCCTGCCGCGGGCAACTTGCACGTTCCGGGCTGGGACCCTGTGCCCTCTGTCTCTCCTATCTCCGCTACACCACAGGCCGTGTGTCGGCGCTCTGGGCGCAGACTTCCACTCCCTCCCGGCTCTGAATCCTCTCCTCCCACTGGAGCGCTGGGGGGGAGGGGCGCTTGGTCCGCTCGCGGCTCCGTACCTTACCCGCCTTGCCGGGACTCCCGCCGGAGTGCTGGGGTGCAGGGGCGCTCTGGTCTCGCTGGATCGTGTTTCTGTCCCGCATCGCCGGGTGCCGAGTCCTCTGTCCGGAGTGTCTGGCCGCCGGAGCTCTGGGGGGGGGGAGTGCTCAGTCCCCCCGGGTCACCGCCCCGTGTCCCGTCCGCCTCACCGGCTGCCAAGTTCTCACAGGTGTAGCTGTACGCTGTGCACTTTCCTGTGTATTCTGGTCTCTCTTTTAGGGATAGTTGTATTTGCTGTATTTTCGTGGATAAATATAATGTTGGGAGGAATTTTTCTGCTTATCCGTTCACGACGCCATATTCCCGGAAGCCCTATTTTTATTTTTACTTTATTGACATGGATTCATGATAAACCTGTAGAATGGCTCTAACTGATTCAGTTAAAAGTAACCAAAAAAGTTTTTGAGGTTCTTTCTGTTCTTTCACTTTCTGACATCCTGTCTTCCTTAACTTCTAGATAGCCAGTGTTCTCATGCTCTGCTCAGGTATTTACAGATGATTTTGATGTCCCATAAGAGCCTCCCTTTAAGTTCATGTCCCACTGCCTCCACTTGTCATTAGGCTTGCCCTTTGATCGATGTTACTGCCTGAATCTCATTATAACAAAAATGAAGGATCCATAATTGTGATCACCCAAATTGCTGATGAGTATAACATCTTCAAGATATCTATAATTTAACAGTGAAATCTTTCACATCAGATAAACCATTTGGAGTGGAGAGTGGAAGGAAAACTCATTCTTATTCCTTCTTTCCTTACTCAAAGATATGGATTATCAATTATGTGGAAAATGTCAAGAAACTTAGGGATGCAAGTTTTCGCATGGTGTTTTCACTTTGCAACATTAGTGCAATAAAAAAATAAAAAAGACATTTTAAACACATGACATTAAATTTACTTTTTCTTCTCTCATATCCACCTTTTCTCTAGTGACTATATTTTGGTATTTTGCAAGTGAAATTGACAATTTCTATGAAAATTTAATAGCGTCTTTAGCATGGAAAGCATTCCAACTTTGCCAAAGACTCAAAAAATATTATTAGCCATACCTTTCACATGGCAGGAATTAACTGCCAATATCACTAAGTCTTAAAAGAAGACCTGCAATTTTTTTGGAATATTGATGCTATGTCAGTTTATACTAGTTGTAAAAATGATTCCCAGGCTGAAATGAAAACAACTAAATATTTGATATATCCTGTAAAGACCTCTTTATTTATAAATCCATCTCTCTGGAGGGATATTGAAGCTAGCAGTGGAGGTGGAATTTATCTGTGGAAGTTAACAGAGAACAGAAGAAAACAATGGGGACTATGAAAAAAAAAATAACCAAACTATGTAACTCAGCTTAGACCTGGTAAGATTGTTAAATTTTATGCAGTTTGTTTTTAATGTAATTCTATTTATTTTCATTATCAAAGATGAACATTTACACTGCCATGATTTCAGATGACATCAATGATACACTGATCCATCTTACCAAGCAGTTTATCCTAGTTCTTTACATAGCACAGTAAGACTCAAAGAACTGACAAAACATTCCTATGTAAGGCAGTGCAACAACAAAAAACCCTATTCTATAGTATGTCAGAAAGTTAGGCTATAGAGACAAGTATGAAACGTTAACACTTGGTCCTGGGATGAAAGCGACCCAGAGGCATAGATGTTGAATATTATGCATTAAGTACACATAACAAATATGTGAAACCTATTTAAATATTCCATTTCTTTATCAGTTTATCTGCATCAGAATATGAACTACACTAATCCTGTAGGTACATTCAAGCTACTTAATCTATTCCACTTCTGCATCTTCAGAAATATCAAATTATCTTTCAAAGGTTCAGAACATCATTTATTCTGACATAAGTGTATGTTTATTACTTTGAACCTTAAAATATTGAGATGAATCAGTCATACATTAAAAAAAATTTTTATTAAGGTATTATTGATATACACTCTTATGAAGGTTTCACATGAAAAAAATGTGGTTACCACATTTACCCATATTATCAAGTCCCCACCCATACCCCATTGCAGTCACTGTCCATCAGTGAAGTAAGATGCTACAGATTCACTATTTGCCTTCCCTGTGCTACACTGTCTTCCCTGTGACCCCTCACACCATGTGCAATAAATATAATACCCCTCAATCCCCTTCTCCCTCCCTCCCCACCCACCCCCACCCCTCCCCTTTGGTAACTGCTAGTCCCTTCTTGGAGCTTGTGAGTCTGCTGTTGTTTTGTTCCTTCAGCTTTGCTCCATTGTTATACACCACAAATGAGGGAAATCATTTGGTACTTGTCTTTCTCTACCTGGCTTATTTCATTGAGCATGTCCCCCAACTCCATCCATGTTGATGCAAATGGTAGGATTTGTTTCTCTCTTATGGCTGAATAGTATTCCATTGTGTATATGAACCACCTCTTCTTTCTGCATTCACCTACTGATGGACACTTAGGTTGCTTCCATATCTTGGCTATTGTAAAAAGTGCTGTAATAAACATAGGGGTGCATATGTCTTTTTGAATCTGATAAGTTGTATTCTTTGGTAAATTCCAAGGAGTGGAATTCCCAGGTCAAATGGTGCCCCATTTTCCACCTTGTCCCTCCCTTGCCACCCATCTTCCTCAGTCCCTTGCCCTTTGGTAACTATTAGTCTGTTCTTGGGTTCTGTGAGTCTGCTGCTGTTTTGTTCCTTCAGTTTTTTTCTTTGTTCTTATACTCCACATGTGAGTGAAATCATTTGATATTTGTCTTTTTCGGCTTGGCTTATTCACTGAGCATAATACCCTCTAGCTCCATCCATATTGTTGCAAATGGTAGGATTTGTTTTCTTCTTATGCCTGAATAGTATTCCATTGTGTATATGTACCACATCTTCCTTATCCATTCATCTACTGATGGACACTTAGGTTGCTTCCATTTCTTGGCTATTGTAAATAGTGCTGCGATAAACATAGGGATGCATCTGTTTTTTGAAACTGCGCTGCTGCATTCTTAGTGTAAATTCCTAGGTGAGATTCCTGGGTTAAATGGTATTTCTATTTTTAGTTTTTTGAGGAACCTCCATACTGCTTTCCACAATGGTTGAACTAATTTGCATTCCCACCAGCAGTGTAGGAGGGTTCCTTTTTCTCCATATCCTTGCCAACATTTGTTGTTTTTGTTTTGGATGTTGGTCACCCTCACTGGTGTGAGGTGATATCTCATTGTGGTTTTAATTTTCATTTCTCTGATGATTAGTGATGTGGAGCATCTTTTCATGTGCCTCTTGGCCATTTGAATTTCTTCTTTGGAGAAGTGTCTAATCATGTCTTCTGCCCATTTCTTAATTGGATTATTTGCTTTTTATTTGTTGAGGTGCATGAGTTCTTTATATATTTTGGATGTCAACCCCTTGTCGGATATATCATTTATGAATATATTCTCCCATACTGTAGGATGTCTTTTTGTTCTACTGATGGTGTCCTTTGCTGTACAGAAGCTTTTCAGCTTGATGTAGTCCCACTTGTTCATTTTTGTTTTTGTTTCCCTTGCCCAGGGAGATATGTTCATGAAGAAGTCGCTCATGTTTATGTCCAAGAGGTTTTTGCCTGTTTTTTTCTAAGAGTTTTATTGTTTCATGACTTACATTCATCTCTTTAATCCATTTTGAGTTTACTTTTGTGTATGGGGTTAGACAGTAGTCCAGTTTCATTCTCTTACATGTAGCTGTCCAGTTTTTCCAACACCAGCTGCTAAAGAGGCTGTCATCTCCCCATTGTATATCCAAGGCTCCTTCATCATATATTAATTGACTATATATGTTTGGGTTAATGTTTGGATTTTCTATTCTGTTCCACTGGTCTGTGGGTCTGTTTTTGTGCCAATACCAAATAGTCTTGATTACTGTGGCTTTGTAGTAGAGCTTGAAGTTGGGGAGCATAATTCCCCCTGTTCTATTCCTCCTTCTCAGGATTGCTTTGGCTATTTGGGGTCTTTTGTGGTTCCATTTGAATTTTAGAATTATTTTTTCCAGTTCATTGAAGAAAGCTGTTGGTATTTTGATAGGGATTGCATTGAATATGTAGATTGCTTTAGGTAGTGTGGCCATTTTCACAATATGTATTCTTCCTAGCCATGAGCATGGGATGAAGTTCCCATGAGTGTCTTGTAGTTTTCAGGGTATAGGTCTTTCACTTCCTTCATTAGGTTTATTCCTAGGTATTTTATTCTTTTTGATGCAATTGTGAATGGAATTGTTTTTCTAATTTCTCTTTCTGTTAGTTCATTGTTAATGTATAGGAAAGCAACAGATTTCTGTGTGTTAATTTTGTATCCTGCAACTTTGCTGAATTCAGATATTAGTTCTAGTAGTTTTAGAGTGGAGTCTTTAGGGTTTTTTTATGTATAATATCATGTCATCTGCAAATAGTGACAGTTTGACTTCTTTTTTACCAATCTGGATGCCTTGTATTTCTTTGTTTTGTCTGCTTGCCATGGCTAGGAACTCCAGTACTATGTTGAATAACAGTGGAGAGTGTGGACATCCCTGTCTTGTTCCCGAACTTAGATGAAAAGCTTTCAGCTTCTCGCTGTTAAGTATGATGTTAGCTGTGGGTTTGTCATATATGGCCTTGATGATGTTGAAGTACTTGCCCTCTATACCCATTTTGTTGAGAGTTTTTATCTTGAATGGATGTTGAATTTTGTCAAATGCTTTTTCAGCATCTATGGAGATGATCATGTGGTTTTTCTTCTTTTTTTGATGTGGTGGATGATGTTGATGGATTTTTGAATGTTGTACCATCCTCGTATCCCTCGGATGAATCCCACTTGATCATGATGGATGATCTTTGTGATGTATATTTGAATTTTGTTTGCTTATATTTCATTGGGTATTTTTGCATCTATTTTCATCAGGGATATTGGTTTGTAATTTTCTTTTGTATGTGGTGTCTTTGCCTGTTTTTGGTATTAGAGTGATTCTAGCCTCATAGAATGAGTTTGGATGTATTCCTCCTTTTCTACTTTTTGGCAAACTTTAAGGAGGATGGGTATTAGGTCTTCACTAAATGTTTGATAAAATTCAGCGGTGAAGCCATGTGGACCAGGCATTTTGTTCTTAGGTAGTTTTTTGATTAGCAATTCAATTTCATTGCTAGTAATTGGTCTGTTCATATTTTCTGTTTCTTTCTAGGTCAGCCTTGGAAGGTTGTATTTTTCTAGAAAATTGTCCATTTCTTCTAGGTTATACAGTTTGTTAGCATATAATTTTTCATAGTATTCTCTCATAATTCTTTGTATTTCTGTGGTGTCCATTGTCGTTTTTCCTTTCTCATTTCTGATTCTGTTTATGTGTGTAGACTCTCTTTTTTTCTTGATAAGTCTGGCTAGGGGTTCATCTATTTTGTTTATTTTCTCGAGGAACCAGCCCTTGCTTTCATTGAATCTTTCTATTGTTTTATTCTTCTCAATTTTATTTATTTCTGCTCTAATCTTTATTATGTCCATCCTTATACTGACTTTGGTCATTTGTTCTTCTTTTTCGAGTTTCACTAATTGTGAGTTTTGGTGGTTCATATGGGATATTTCCTCTTCCCTGAGGTGGGCTTGTTTTGCAATATGTTTTCCTCTTAGCATCCTTTGATGCATCCCACAGATTTTGCAGTGTTGAATTATTGTTGTCATTTGTCTCCATATATTGCTTGATCTCTATTTTTATTTGGTCATTGATCCATTGTTTATTTAGGAGCATGTTGTGAAGCCTCCATGTGTTTGTGGGATTTTTCATTTTCTTTATGTAATTTATTTCTAGTTTAATACCTGTGGTCTGAGAATCTGGTTGGTAGAATTTCAATCTTTTTGTTTTTCCCATGGCTCTTTTATGGCCTAGGATATGATCTATTCTTGAAAATGTTCCATGTCCGCTTGAGAAAAACGTGTATCCTGTTGCTTTTGGATGAAGTTGTCTGTATATGTCCATTAGGTCCATCTGTTCTAATACATTATTCTGTGCCTCTGTGTATTTACTTATTTTCTGTCTGGTTGATCTGTCCTTTGGAGTGAGTGGTGTGTTGAAGTCTCCTAAAATGAATGCATTACATTCTACTTCCCCCTTTAATTCTGTTAGTAGTTGTTTCACATATGTAGGTGATCCTGTGTTGGGTGCATAGATATTTATAATAGTTATATCCTGTTGTTGGACTGACCCCCTTATCATTATATAATGCCCTTCTTTGTGTTTTGTTACTTTCTTTGTTTTGAAGTCTATTTTGTCTGATACAAGTACTGCAACTCTTGATTTTTTTCTCCCTATTAGTTGCATGAAATTTCTTTTTCCATCCCTTCACTTTTAGTCTGTACATGTCTTTTGGTTTGAAGTGAGTCTCTTGTAGGCAGCATATAGATGGGTCTTGTTTTTTAATCCATTTAGTGACTCTACATCTTTTGATTGGTGAATTCAGACCACTTACCTTTAGGGTAATTATGGATAGGTATTTACTTATGGCCATTGCAGGCTTTAGATTCGTGGTTACCAAAGGTTCAAGATTAACATCCTTACTATCTAAGAGTCTAACTCAACTCATGTAGTATGCTATTACAAACACAATCTAAAGTTTCTTTTTTTCTCTTCCTTTTTCTTCCTCCTCCATTCTTTATATATTTGGTACCATATTCTGTACTCTTTGTCTATCCCTTGACTGACTTTGGGGTACTTGATTTAATTTTGCATTTGCTTAACAATTAACTGGTCTACTTTTTTTTACTGTGGTTTTATTACCTCTGGTGACAGCTATTAAACCTTAGGAACACTTCCATCTATAGCAGTCCCTCCAAAATACACTGTAGAGATGGTTTCTCGGAGTTAAATTCTCTCAGCTTTTGCTTATCTGGGAATTGTTAATCTCTCCTTCAAATTTAAATGATAATCTTGCCAGATAAAGTATTCTTGGTTCAAGGCCCTCCTGCTTAATTGCGTTAAATATATCATGCCACTCCCTTCTGGCCTGTTAGGTTTCTGCTGAGAAGTTTGATAGCCTGATGGGCTTTCCTTTGTATATGATCTTATTTCTCTCTCTGGCTACTTTTAATAATCTGTCCTTACACTTGATCTTTGCCATTTTAATTATTGTATGTCTTGGTATTGTCTTCCTTGGTTCCCTTGTGTTGAGAGATCTGTGTACCTCCATGGCCTGAGAGACTATCTCCTTCCCGAGATTGGGGAAGTTTTCAGCCATTACCTCCTCCAAGACAGTTCTTATCCCTTTTTCTCTCTCTTCCTCTTCTGGTACTCCTATAATATGAATATTGTTCCATTTGGATTGGTCACACAGTTCTCTCAATATTCTTTCATTATTAGAGATCCTTTTTTCTCTCTGTGCCTCAGCTTCTTAGTATTCCTCTTCTTTAATTTCTATTTAATTTATCATCACCTCCACCATATCAAACGGGCTTTTAAAACCTTCCGTTGTATGTTTCATTTCTGATACTGTGTTCTGTAATGATTGGATCTCTGACCAGAATTCATTCTTGAGTTCTTCAATACTTTTCTTTACTTCCATGGGCATGTGTATGATTTTTATTTTGAAATCTCTTTCAGGAAGATTCATGGGGTCGATTTCATTTGACTCTTTCTCTGGTGTATTAATAATTTTGCTTTGACATTTCATATTTCTATGTGGCACCCTCTAGTGCCCAGAAGCTCTACTCTCTGGATCTGCTTAGTCCTTGGAGCAATGTCCAGGGTCCCAGGGGAGCGGTGTTGGTGCCTGGGGGGAGGAAAGAGCTGTTTCCTGCTTCCTGGCCTCTATGCCTGTCTCCACTGCCAGAACCAGTGGGCTGTGCACATAGGTTTAAGCCTCTATGCTTTGTGTTTGTAGCTGCTATAGGCGGGGCTTCCCTCTGGATGGCCTAATGCCAGGGTAAGTTTTGCCAGTTTGTGAGCCAGGTGTGGGCTGTCCGGGAGGAAGGTGCAACAGGCTGCATATCATGGAAGGGGGCCTTGTAACTGGGTAGCCAGCCATAGGGCTGGAGCGCCTGAAGGTCGTGAAAGTTCCCAACCTGCTGGCAAAAGTGCTCCCAGACAATTTTGTCTAACAGTCCTTTCTTCTGAGTGGTAAGCTCTGTGCAACCTGCCCATTTAGCATCCCTCTCACTGTTAGAAAGTCTCTTAGACTGCCCACCTTCCTTTTGTCCCAGAGCAGCCAGATATGGATCCCTATTTTCCACAAGCAGTTGGAATCTCAGTCTCTCCAGGTATTTGGCCTGTCTTAGCTTTCCAACCACCTCCCTAATCACCAGAGTACCAGGTAATATAGGTTTTTGCCCCCAGAGCAGATCTTCAGAGTTAGGAATTCAGCAGTCCCAGGCCTCCAACCACTCTCTGCTCTCTTTCTCTTCCTCCTGCCAGTGAGCTGGGGTGGGGGAAGGGCTTCGGTCCCGCCAGGCCATGGCTTTGGTACGTTAACCTGTTCTGTGAGATTTATTCTTTTCTCCAGGTGTATGCAGTCTGGTGCAGCCCTCTTTCCTTTTGCTCTTTCATGATTAGTTGTATTAATTATATTTTCATATTATATGTGATTTTAGGAGGAAGCCTCTGTCTCACCTCTCATGCTGCCATCTTTACTCTGATCCATCAGTCTTATAATTTTGTATCTTAGAAGACATAGACAAATTTTAACTAACTTCAATTCCTTATAAAAATTTTCTCCCTTTTTTGGTCTTACACCATTTATCACCATAAGAACTCTTCATCTGTGTGTAAGTATGTGTGAATAAGTGTGTGTGTGTATATTACATAGTTCTATTTATATAAAGATTGGAAAGAAAAGAATAACTCTATAGCCAGACTTTCTAACAAAAATGGATTTTTCTATATTTTTTTTTACTGAAGGGGAAGTTAATTATCTCCATTTTTATCTGCCTGAAATTAATTTATTAAATTTTGTGTAGAGCACAAGTTTATAGCCTCTTTATTTTATAATATTTTCCTGTTTGCTGCAACCTTTCCTTGTCACTAAATACATTATACACAGAGGAAAAATGATTCTTCTTCTAATGTACTGATGTGGTGGTTCAAGGTGCATGAATAAAAACCAAACTTTGAAAATACAAAGACAGATTGGAGGAATAGAGAAAGACCAATTATAAATGGAAATCATCTGAATTTGTAATTGGGGTGAGCATCATTTATTTTAAACAATATGCTTTTATTTATTCAACTTCCATCAGCTTTATGCCACAATTTATATAAGAGAATAAAGAGAGGACTAGAAAACCTATAGTTTTAAAACATTAGTTATTCTATACTTTCAGATTTTGAAATAAAGACCACTGGACCCACTTTATACAGACTCAGATTTACATGTTATAGACAGAATGGTTTAAAAATCTTTTCACTCAAGAAAATAAAATCATCTAAATGCATTTTCCCAAAGTAAAAGACAGGGTCAGTTTACAGTACATATTTTAAAAGTTAGTTTTTCTTTTTGTGGATGCCCTTGGCTAAAAATGGAAACACTATCATCTAAAGGTAATGGTTCTTTAGTACATAGTTAAGGAGTGGGAAGTCGGGTTCTCTTTCCTTTAGGGTAGAGAACCTACTACACAAATTATTTGGAATTTTTCTGCAAGGGATATTTCTCTCTTCTCTCACATTTATTTATCAATATGGGTTCATGGATATTTGTTTTATGCCAATTAATCCAATAGTCCTTTTTTTATAGTGTTTCAATTTTTTTTCCAGTTTTGAACACTGAAAGCTCATTCAGATAGCTCCTGTGCCCCTTTGATTTTCACCAAGTTTTTATTTTTACTATTCTTTAGTATTTTATTACTTTCTAGCATTATGGTATCTCCAAGAATTATCTTTATATTTGTATCCTAATCTCAGAATCAGCCATTTATCCAAGAAGTTCTTTTTTCATTAGAGAATAGTATTAGAAGTTGAACTCTGGATGTTAGGTGTGCTTGTTACTATCATGTTTTCATTGCTTTTAGACCCTCTCCCCTGATAAAGCCAGGAAGTGCATGTGTGTAAATATACTAGTTCATGTATATACACCTATCTATGAAATATTTTTTATGTAACCATCCATATATTAAGTTAAATATTTGTTTACATTGATGTTTCCAATTCTAATCCTTTGCCATCTGGATAATTCTTGCCTCCTCCCTTTGTTTATTGTTAAATTCTTATTCCTAAAGTAAATAACCTGGCTCCCACCATATACCATTCATTTGTTTTCTTAATTCCAGAGTACATATATAGCAGTATCAGAATTGTTACCCTGTATAATCATTGGAAAACAACTTTCTCAAAGTATAGAACAATGCTTGTGTAATGCTTGTACACAATTCCTTTTACCTTTGATTTTATGGTTTCCATTTATTTCCAGTTACTTAAGTCAGACCCTTTCTCCCCACTCCCTTCAGTGACATTGTTTCATATATTTGTAACAAAGTTGCAGTATTGTGTATATATGAGTGTTCTTGGTAACACTATTCACAATGTCCATCAACAGATGAATGAATAAACAAATGTGGTATATCCATACAATGGAATATTAAACAGTAATGAAAAGAAATGAAGTACTAATATATGCTAGAACATGGATGACTCTTAAAAATATCATGCTAAATGAAAGAAGCCAGACACAAAGGGCTCATATTGCATAATTTAATCTATATAAAATATCCTGAATAGGTAAATCAAAAGAAACAGAAAGTAAATTATTGGTTGCAGGTAAATGGGGAGGGACAGCATAATGTGTAAAAGGTTTCCTTTGCTGTGATGAAAATATTTAAGAACTAGATAGAGATAGAAGATTGCACAACACTATGAACTTACTAAGCGCTACTGAACTGTACACTTAAAAATAGTGAATTTTATTTCATGTGAATTTTGCCTCAAAAAAGTTAAGGGAAAAAGAAAAAAAGCTCATTGTCAAACTCAAAGTTATCTAGTTATCCCATTACATTTTCCTCTAGAAATTTTACAGTTTTGCCTATTTTTATTTAGTGAGTTTTAAGCTGAAAGATATTTTAAAATCATAATGAATGTTCCAATATACATATAGTTTACAGCATATTTTTCTGTTATCTAATAATGTAATTTTACACATTCTTTAAAAATTAACAATAATTAGAATTTAATAAAATAGATTTTGCATTATATTTTTCTGTCACCTTTATTCTCACATATGTTTGTTTTTATAATAAATCATTTATGAAGTTTTAAGAAAAGATAAGCTTTGGTGGCAATATATGGAATAAATACAATAAACTAGTTAATATATGGTGCCTGTTATAAATTAAAATATAGAAATGGAAGTTTCCTTCACTGTCATAGTGAAAGACAGTTCAATTAGTACTTACTGATAGGAAAGTTTTACATAATTTTTATGTCTACCTAATTATTGTATCTGTATTACAAGTATGCAAAATTCAGGTTTTAATTTTTAAAAAAATTAAATTACAAAGAAAGTTGTAACAAAATTTTTATGAAAGTCAAACCAATTCAAAATAATATATTTTCCAGCTTGATTGTTCTCTTTGAAATAGAAAAAAACATTATAAATATGCTATTCATATTTGGGGGGATCAAACCAGAATATACATTTTACTTTACATTGGGAACCTGGAAATTTATATTAGAATGCTAGAGCCATCTCTAATGTGGTATTAATAAGCCATTATGAATTAGGTTTAATGTTTATTATCCTTCAGCCAAACTTTTTTGTCTTTTATATAAATTTCTGAATCATCTAAAATGTATATTATTGTTCAGATGCATAATTAAATTCATTTAAGTTAGAAAAGAAAATAACCAGAATAGAAGTGACTCAAAGAGTTTGAAGGGATTAGTAATCATGAGAGGTACCTTCTTTAGTGCATTCTAGATAAAACTGGCAGCCCTTCACGAGAATGCAATAGCTAGTTTATTGGCTGACTTATATTTTCCATTGACTATTTTATATAGTATTGGTATATTTTGGGTATTCATAAATTTGATTCAACACATGTCAAATTTTCAGAAGCCATGGAGACATTAATTTAGTTAAATAAAATAATATGTTACAGATGATAATGAAATATACAATGTTCTAAAGGAGGATAAGGAAAATTTTTAGTATGGATATGAATGGGTACAATAGCTTCAACAATAGACGTCATTGCATCTGGCTATATCCGAATCCTTAGAAATAAAGATCTCAGGATACTGTAGACTTTTTAGACTTATTTTCTCTATAAAGTTGCTTATTGTGAAGCACTTTCTAGTATGCTGGGCCTTCAAAAGCCTCACACAGCTCCTTTACTCTGTACCATGCTGTCCTTGGCACAAATCATACAGGATGATCCATAAGAAACCTGAGCTCTGCTTGCTTCCTGTCCCAAGACCTGCCTTTCTTCTCCATTTTCTACGACCACCTTTTCACTAGAACTCCTTGGTCATTCCAAAAATAGCAGACTGTTTTCCTTGCTAAGGTCTGATGAGTGAATACAGAATGCCTTTAGAAGCAATCTGCTCTGATGTGAGTGAAGTAGGAAATGGTTTTACTGTTTTACTCCTTACACTGTTCCCTGGCAGTTATCTCATATCAGAAGCTCATGATAGGAAATTAAAATGTGATCAAATTCATAATGTTCAAATCTTATTTTCAACATCATTCAGTTGTTTCTAATATATGCCTATTATTGCTCCAAACTCTCAATAACTATTGACATTTTTGAGAGCCAATTGATTCCACACTTTTTTAGACTAATAAAGATGAAGTCACAGGTAGAGGTAATTTTTCTGTAAAGAAATTTCTACCCTCACAATCGCATTTTGTAATTACTGAAATTGGACTGATTTACTTGGATTTAATGTGATGGCTTTAACTTACGACTCAAGCTTTTTTCACACTGAAACACTGGGGTCTTCTTTTAGGTCACATAACAATGCAATAATGCAGACTAGCTTATGATGGGGTCAGAAAGACCAATGAGTGATCCAGACACTTTCAGGCAGAAGGGTCAGTTAGCTCCCCGTTTGGACTGATTACCCATCAGCAAATCTCAACTTCTCATAAGAGGTAGGATTGAGAAAAAGAAAAATTATACACCACATATCCATAAATGTCTTCCTGTATTTTTAAAATAGGACACGGGATAATTTCAAGTGGTCGCTTCTCCTGTTGAATTAATTGATCAAATAACACAATCCTGATTCTGAATCTCACACCGACACAGGTAAGCAATAATAAACCTAATGCTACATGTGTCTCCTGGAGGAAAGAAGTAGAGATTTTTGCAAACCAGGCCATCTGCAGCAGGTGTGTCAATGGAACCCACTTCCTATTTCTAACACAGCTGCACATATTTTTGGCAAGCTTCTTGAATTTGTGTACCCCAACCTCAGTGATTTTTATCTTGCTTGGCTCTAGATTATGGCATGTCTATGCATAAATTGTCAACTTTATTAGAGCTATAAAAGGCCCGAGTGTTAACATCAAGCACGCAGATGCAGTGTTTGCCTAGCCAAGCACACTTCCTGAACCACCGAAATAGTGTGGCTGCAACCATTGTGTGCCATTAGCAGGGACATTCTGTAAATCTTCATCTATTAAACTGTGGCACTGTCATGAGTTGATTCAAGGTAAACATTTGCTATTTCAACTAGCTAATGGGTATATCTGTATAAATATGCTATTTTCCCCCCTTACAGGCTAAGTTATATATAAAGTTGAGCATTACTTATAAAAAACAGTCTGGTTTGTAATTGTATATTTACAATAATGTGGTGAGTTTTCTTTAGCCTGTGTCCTTAGATCCCTCAAAGTGTTTTACTTGAAAAGTCAAAATTTATTTGGAAAATTATTTTGAGGTTAGGACTTGTATTTCACCTGTTCCAGTTCCTTGCTGCATGTGCCTTTCCATGTGATTGCTCACGACTTGACAGCTGGCTTTCCACGGATCATGTGGTGTAGACAGAAAGCAAAATGATATTGCCTTATATAGTTAACTATCCCAGTCACATACTATCATTATTGCCTTATTTATTCAGTTCACATTCAACAGGAAGGTACTATATAAAGGTGTAAATATCTGCAGGGCAGAGATCCTTGGGACCACCTTGGAGGCTGGCTACCATATATACTTAGTGGAATAAAGGCATAAAATATTTAATAGTTATGCTCTACAGTTACAGTGGTAATAAGCAGTGGTTGGCAAGTTGCATTCTAGGAATCAAATCCATCCCAAGGCTTGTATTTCTATGGCTTTTGAGCTAAGAATGTTTCTTCACATTGTTAAAGGGTTAAAATAAAAAGACAGAGAAAAATATGTGACAGTGATCATATATGGCTAGAAAAGCGTAAAATATTTACTATCTGGTCCTCTACAGAAAACATTAACTTGGTCATCAGGAACAATATCTGAGGCAATGCCAGTATCATCAGTTCAATTACCTGAAATCAGCAAATGCGGGTTTGCAAACTACTTCACCTTAGGTCTGCATTGTCGTTTTCATTTATATAATCCAGCAATAAGCTTTTGTTATAATTGTTGCGTTTTTTTTGTTATTTTAAAACAATTTTATAATATCAACTGTCAATCATTATTGACACTCTTATCAATGAAACCGTTTTCCTTTAAGAAGCTCTTTGGTAATATAAGAGTAGAATAAGCACAAAAGAGCCATAATTCATATTGATCTCAGTGTTTCAGAACTCTGTATGTACAGCTCAATCTCTCCCCTTACCCCTTCCGCCATCCTCTTTTTGGGACTATTATGTTTATAGACTCTTGTATTAATTTCTCAGAATGACTCTTACATTGTGGATCAGAACTGCAGAAGACAATATTTTACTCCACAAATGTTTATTCCTATTTGTCCTAGAGGTTCTCCCACCTGACATATTTCTCTGCTGTACAGAAACAAAAAGTCAATCAACAAACAAACATTTACTAAAAACAATATATTAAATATGTACTGTGGAGATTACAAAAAAACAAAAGGCTGTCACAGTAGAATTCACAGGCCAGTGAGGAAGCAAATCTTTGGAAATTTAGCACTAGCTAGCGACCAAGCCACTATGAGTGATGTGCTAAGTTATTTCTTCAGAGAAGAAAAGTATTAAAAAACTTGTCCAGTAGACAATCTTACATTTTAAAAGTAAGCCGTTGTGTAACGTTTGACCTATGGTAATGATGGAACTTAGTTAAAATCCATGAAGACTGGACTTATGTTTTGGACAGAAGTGGGGAATGACAACTCAATATTCA
This sequence comes from Phataginus tricuspis, assembly GCA_029783875.1. Lineage (NCBI taxonomy): Eukaryota > Metazoa > Chordata > Mammalia > Pholidota > Manidae > Phataginus > Phataginus tricuspis. The sequence goes on along the minus strand of JAQQAC010020896.1, from coordinate 43,762,863 downwards.
ATTTTGCCTTGTTCACCTTTAAAATTTCTTTTAGCACCAATGATCCAAAATGACTAAGAATTTAACTGTCCCAAATTTATTCTCAGCAACTACCTGGTAGTTATGCATATCATAAAAATCAAACATACCAGCCACTACTGTGATGATACCATGAATATTTTCATATTTTCATCATCACTGAACAGCTGTCCAGCTAATGTAATGTAACTGAATTGCTGAGAAAGCAAACCTCTGATGGTTGCAGTCACTTCAGATGATGCCATGAGAGACTATCAGACACAATGGACAAGTGGTTATTTAAAAATGACTTTGTGTGGGGGTGTGTTTAATTATACTCCTTCTTATATATAATGTAATGATGCTGTGTTGAGTCCTTTCATAAAAAGTAAACCAAACACTATTCATTCTTTTAAAAATTATTCTCTTCCCCCCTCTTTTTTAAAAGTAAGCTCATGCATTTGGTTCTCTAAAATAGGGTTCTTCTGTATATTTGATGCATATACTTTTGTGCAATGGAACATTAGAAAAGAGCAAAAAATAAAACTTTTTCCATTCCCTCCAAAATTTAGTTAACCTTCATTCCCACCTTATCAAAGCAATTATCTGATATCTATAGAAGTTAAAATGCTGTAAGTATAAATGTATATTTTCATGTCTGTCTGAAATTTCTATCTGATTTGGACACTGGAAATATTTCTTTAAAAGTCAGGCTTGTTTGTGGTCTTCTTAGGAGAAAATCTAATGTCATACACTTATTTTAGGCAGGAAGAATTTTTCTGAAAAGAACATTGAAGAACTAAAGGCATGATGAAGTATTCAGTTCTAAAAGTTCCTAGACAATTTGAAAATGTCAGGACACGCATTATTCTGTTTATATTAAACAACCTGTCAGCCCAGCACATTTGTGAAAAATAACAGTGGTTATTTGTTTGGTATTTCCAGTGTCTCTGCATTTAACTCAAAATGCCACCTCCCCACCTCCCCTCAATATTGCACAAAATAAATTTTTAAAACAATTTAGTAACCTCCAGTTACATAACAACATTATTAATGTTTTTAAATTAAGAGAGAGCTAGTGATATTGCCCTTGACATAGATGAATGTTTATGTTCCCCCAAAGCACATATACTGAAGCCGAATCCCCAGTGTGATGGTATTTGTAGGTGGAAACTCTGGGAAATGATTAGGTCATGAGGATGCATCTCATGTGAGTGGGATTAGTGTTCTTACAAAAGACCCCAGACAGCTCCCTTACCCCTTTGCCATATGAGGACACAGTGAGAAGACCACTGTCTATGAACCAGGAATCAGGTTCTCACCAGAACCAAATCTGCCAGCACATTGATCTTGAAATTCCTAGTCTCCAGAACTGTAAGAAAAAAAGTTATATTGTTATAAGCCACCCAGTCTTTATTTTATATATATATAAACAGCCTGAATGGATGAATGGACTAAGACAGCCTTGTAATTAAAAAGGTAGTCAAAGGAGTGTAGAATATAAATAGAAGGTAATACCACAAGGAAAAGGATTAATCAAAAGAGAAATGTCCTTCTCAGGACATGTAGGGTCTAACTATTGGTGAATCAGTAGACATTCTGATTGTACTAAAAAACCTGACCTAATTCACTTGATGACCTCACCTATATAAATTGTCTTGCTTTCACTGACTCTTGGGTGGTAAATTTCAAATCAATCAATTAAGATGTCTTGAGAGTTGTACTCTAGTCCAGACATCCTACTAGGAGAAAGTGTGGAGGGAACAGAGAGGGGCTTTTTAAGGCATGGTGCCTGCCTTGTCAAGCTGAAATCACTGGGATAGTGCAGAAAGCATAAAGAAGGCAACTGTAAGATGAGACAGCTGGTCAGCTATAAAGGTGGGAGGAGTTAGATTTGCAATGTTCCTGAGAATCGAGGTTAAAATGATAGAAGATATAGGTCAGCAATTGGATTTTCAGAATATCTATACACCATAAGCCAGGCAATATCTTTCACTTTTCTTAATGGGTAGTGGATATTCTGAAATATCCTGTAGGTAAGAATTAATCCTAAGAAAGTGGGTAAAATACAGCCAATTACCTTTTAAGAACATAACTATATTAAACAAGAAATTAAGGGAAACATAGGGTCTGCCTTAGTCTGGGCTGCTATAATAAAAATACCTTAAACTTGGTGGCTTATAAACAGCATATATTCATTTTTCACAGTTCTAGAGGTGGGAAAGTCCAAGATCATGGCACATGTCTGGTGAAGTCCGCTTCTTGTTAATGGCCATTTTACTACAATCTCACATGGAGGAAGAGGCCAGGGATCTTTATGGGACCTCTTTTATAAGGGCACTAATTCCATTCATGAGGGCTCTACAAACATTCAGTCTATAGCTTAGACCTAAACGAAAATCCTAATACTGATTTGATTCCACAGGTGCAGTTCTCTGAAGGCTTTTGCCTATTCCAGGAAATGAAAACTATAGGACACTGGATTTACTGTCTGTTTTAAGTCAGAAAGCCAGAATTTTGGCCTCAGCTGGGAAGAGAGCTGATTTGCAGCTCCCAAGGAAAGCCAAGACCATTGGAGCTTCATACTCGGTGAAACAACAAATTAAAGAGCACAAATGAAATTGAATTCTTTTCTCCAGCGAAGGGAGACTATCAAAATTTTCCTGTTAAAGTTTTTTCCATGAATGGTAAAAATAATCTCTTCTAATAATTTTATCTTTGCACCAGCCCTCAAAGAGGTCTTGAGAATGAATTTAATTTACCTGTGATGATTCAAGCTGAGATATGAAACTAAAAATGATGATAAATTGTTGGTAGTTCAGGGAGTCTGGCAGAAAACTTTGCAGAGAAGTATATCTTCAAACAAGGTAGGAAATATTCCTGAGAGGAATTCGATTGCTGGTGATATCAGATATTGGAAATTTTGATTAAAAGGTATGAAATAATTGTGGAAACTGAAAAAAATTTAATGTTTGGACATTTTAAAAACACTTCAAATAAATCTAAGTTAAAGAAAAAAGTCATTTGAAATAAATATTCAGAACTACAAAAAATGAAAATGCAATCTAATAAACCTAGTAAGATAAAGCTTATTTGCCAATTAATAGTAAGAGTATGGTTTTATATACTTCTACTAGAAGAACAAAGGCTGAAAATTAACTTAAGATGGAAAAATGAGCAATAAAAATAAAGAAATAAAACTGAAAAGAAAAGAAAGGAAGAATAATTAAGATAAAAGCCTAAAGTAATTTGATAATGATATTAGTAATTGGCACTTATAAAGCCCTAAATAACTGCCAGGTACTATATTTACATTTATTAATTCATTTAATAAAGCACAATATGTAAATTACAGTTAATTAGTTTAAATTCAGGTAAACAAAAACAGTAGAAAACTGACTTTTACTTATAAAAATTTTATTGAAACAAACCACTTCAGAAATTAATCAAGAAAAAATAGAAAGTAGAAATACACAGTATTAAGATAAAAATGGGAAGTGTAACATTTAGTACAGATATTAAAATAATTATATATTGACTATTATGCCAGTAACTGGCCAAATAAGATAAAATAGATTTTTAAAGAACTAAAGCTATCAAATGACTCAACAGAAGGACAGAAATCTCAATAAATTAGCAGCCATTTAAAAAATTATCTTGGTGTACTTAAAAACCCAACCACGAATCATTCTGTCAAGCCTGTATAATTTTACAGATGATATCTGCCAAACTTTCATGGAACATAGAATTCCAGTCTTATCTAAACCTTTTTGGAGAATAGAAAAACAGGAGACACTATGCAGTTCATTTTACAAGGCTCATATAACATTGATATTAAAGCAAATTAGGGCAGTATAAAAGTTAATATTGCAAGGCAATATCACTTAAGAACGTAGATGTAACCATTCGAAGTGTAGTATTTAGAACAAAACAACCATGTATTTTAAAAAGGACCAAGGTGATGTTATCTTAGAATGCAATAATGGCTTAATATTTCAAATTCTTTTAATGTAATTCATACAATACTACATTGTACAGAATAAGCCATATTATCATCCTAACAGAAATAGTAGTCTTTGATGTAACTCAAAGACTTTCAGATAATAAATATTTAGCAAACTAATAATAGGAAGGGTCATTCTTAATATCAAAATCTGCAGCAAACATTAAGATCAATGAAAAAATATTAGAAACATCTTGTTAAAATCAAACAATGAGAAAATTATGTCTACATTCATCTAGTCATTGAATAAGATAAATTTAAGCAATAAAAAGCATGAGGATTTAAAACTTGATGTATATTTTCAAGTCTTTGAGACATTTTATCCACAGGGCATTGTTTTATATGTTGTAAACTTTATATAGTGGCATCATATTATATAAATTTCCTTGACTTGTGCTATTTTTCTTAATGGTATATTTTTGGAATACATTTGAATTCACAGGTTACACTTTATTACAATATAGTTTGCTTATATGTAGTCTTGTAGACAGGTACATAGACTCAACAGGTCCTTCAGATCTATTATTAGAAGTGAGAGAGTTTAGTAAGACAGCTAGTGGCTACAAGAGTAATAGAAAATAAAAGGGACATACCTATATAATAGCAAATGTTTTAGATACTATTTATGCAAACAATACAAATATAGATTAATGAATACAGTGAAAACTTGGATATCTTTTATAAAGAAAATTGTAAAACATTAATACAGTTCTGAATAGATGATGTAATCCACTTAGTAAACTGTAAATAGTTCTACTTGTGTTTTTACAACTAGATAGCTCTGATAACCATGTTGCTAATATTAAAATAATGATATAAAAATATTCTCCACTAAAGACATAGTAAAAATATGAGAAGATAAGCTGTGACTCTAGAAAAGTATTTACAATATATATGCTCACCATGGATCAATACTGAGAATATATATATATATACTTATCACACAAATAAAAGAGAAACCAAAAAAATTGGAGCAAAATATATGAATAAGCATATCACAAAAGAGGAAACTCAAATAATAACAATAAAATGTCAAGAAATTTTGAATCTCTCTAGTAATCCTGGCATCCTGGCAAGGAAAGAAAAAAAAATTACATACAACTTCCATCAAATTTGAATAAATTTTACATCAGTGAGATTTATAAAATGATTGCATGAATATTGCCACAAACACTTTGGAAAGCAATATGGCAGAGTCTGGTAAAGTTGAAGATGTGCAGACCGTAAAACCCAACAATTTTACAATCTGTCTTGTGCATGAATATACTTTGTTGATTTCATTATAATTGCAAAGCCTGAAAACAACCTAAAAGCTCACTAAGAGGAAAACAGAGAAATAAATTGATATATAATTATATAAAGAGATATATTTATTACATTGTATACAAAAAGATATATTGCTTAATGTAATATACAATACAGAGTAGTATATATGGTATATGTTGTTTATATATAAATTACAGTATATACACATATGTAGAGAGAATTTGAAACTAGTGAGAAGGAATGAAATAAAGATAACCATAACAATCTGTATTAAATTAACAAACAGTTCACTGACAAAAAAATCTCATATTTCGAGAGCATACATGAATAATTCTGTGGTGAGCATCATTTTATACATGTCCTTTAGAGCACATTAGTATGCATTTCTATTGGATATATACATAAGAGGGGAATTACTGGATCATAGTCTATGGAGAGTTACATTTGTGCAGAAGGATTTGACAGCTGTCCACAGTGACTGTACTTACTTTCTCAACATAAATATGTGAGTATTTCAGTTGCTCCACATGCTTGCTAACTTCTGGTATTCTCAGTTTTGTAAAATGTAGCCAAACTTATCACCTGGGCTGGGATCATAACCATGAATTTTTTCTGGTTATGCTTGAATATCATTGTGGCCATCTAGTGATCCCAAACTTGGCACTTTTTTTTTTTGAAAACTTATAAACTTAAACTCACACTATTTACTTCAAATTTGTCCATGAACAGTCTGAATGGATAATCTGATCTCTGTTCACTATTCATCTATTCCATTATTCCTTTAACAGTTTAACTCACAGTTAAACCACCACAATCATAGGGCCACACATATTCCTGAATCTAACTTATACCCCATAAAGGCCTCTTCATTCAACATCATTTTGTGGCTTTCTGTGATCATTCACAAAAAAGACCCATTATCCTAATTCTTTTTCTCAGTAAAATTTCTAACTCTCTTGCAAGCTCTCAAAAAAAGGAAAAAATCTATCTCACATATCTTATCTTGGATTTGATTTTTAATAATGTTTTGTATATAGTCAAGGACCAAGTTTGGCATATTTTGAGACTAACTTAATAAGTTTATCTCTAAGCCTTATTAGCTGTTTTGGAGTTCATGGAAATGAGGTAACATTTAATGAGTAAATTCAGATTCTGCTGTGCTGAAACATCTGGCAATTTCTTCTTAAGGCTCTCTTACTGGAACTTACCCCTCTCTTTTACCTTGTATCCCTTTTTAAAGATGTGTTTACATCAATATTGAAATGATATTCTTTCTTAAACCTTGCCTAGGGTCTTGAAAAACACAAATGACCTTACAAAAAAAGTCTTTGCTTTTACACTTTGACTTTTGTTTTGGTTATGACTGAAATAGTCTGAGTTTTGAAAAGTGATTCAGGTTCTTAAATGCTTAAGGAAAAATACTAAAGACAAAACAATTATTTTATCTCCTATACAGAGTTGTCCACAATAACTTCACATATCAGTACAAACCTCTGCTTCTACCTGAATATTTACACAGAGGTCAACTGCTATTTTTTGAGCACTTCTACATGATAGGCAACTTCCATTGATTATCTTTTTAATCATCTAATTAATCTAATTGAAAAGTATCATTGTTCATATTTCCTAATGAGAAACTGTAACTGGGCAATATTAAAATAAATAGGTCTCACAAACAGTAAGTAGCAGAGTTTATAAATTAATTATTTTTTAAATTATTATTATTTTTTTAATCAGGTTTTCATGGTGGGATGTTAGGACTTTAAAGGTAGCAAAACTGCTTTTTTTTCCACATGTAATCCTGTGTGTTTGACATGGTGTCTGAAACTTAGTAAATATTCAATGAAAGTATTTTTAGTTAAATAAACTAAATGAATAGCATAATATGTTTAAAATCTGGCGGTAGCATACAAAATGACTGTGAGTAGAGGCAAAAAGAATAATTAGATATTTATGGTAGTATTTGGGTGTGAAAATGTTAAAAATCTTAACCAAGGTCACTTCAGTGGGAATGGAAAAGAAAGGATATATATAGATTATAAAACTGGCAGCCATAGAGGATCTCTGTGTGGCTTATACTTCACTGAGGAAAATAACAAACTGAGCTAGTAGTTGATAGATTATGTTGATTAAATTGCAATTATTTTGCTGTTTCTTATTTTATGTTGGCATTGTACTGTAACTTATTTTATTCATCACATTTTTACTCTGAAATTCCCAAAGTCTCTTTCTTTGATAAGCTCTCAGTCTGGAATATTTTTGTTGGTGGCATGGATACAAATTTTTCAAAGAATTTACTGTGGCTACAAAATCAGGTGCACATAAAATTGAGGGATGGCTCTAGTTCAAGTCATGTTAGCACTTGCCCGCCTGACAGAAAGCCGAGACCTTCAAGGAGCACATTTATTTATTTCACTTTATATTTGTAATTCTTGGACATGGTATGCTGTTTGCAAAATATTAAGTGAAGTAATACTTTTGGCTCTTAAGAGGTATTTTTCAAAGACAGCTGACTGATGTAAAACTTGAGTATCTAGTATGAGTTAAAGGAGAGCATTTTCCTAATATCTGAGGGAGTCTGCATGGGAATTCATCATTCTCATTATCAGTAGGCAGTGTGTTGAGCACCAGAAAAGCAGATATTATTCACTCTGAAAGCTTTGAGGGCACGCTATACATCACCTCATTGCTTTTTAATAGACTTTAACATAGGAATTGGATGTGTGGAGAACAAGAATTGCAATGGTTTCCCATATATTCAGAATTTTTAACCATGTATATCACATATAAAATAGACTTTCTTTTCTGATGTCAGGAAAGAAATATAAATAGACATCTATTTACACCATATTGTTTATACCATATTGTTTGGTGTATTTCAGGAATATTAGAATTTTTATAGTTGAAAGCTAGATTGCCTATACTGATTTGTTGCAGAGATAAAGTTAAGATTCAAATGTAAATTCCTTTCTGGTGTCCACTAAGTATGGCAGGGAAATAGTGTTCTTTAAATTGCTCAACTATTAGTAACATTAGAAACTAAAGTATTTTGGAAATATGTTGATTTGAAAAAGAAAAATTCTGTGGTAAATAAGCTATTTGAATGACTTGTCAGGACTGTGAAAGTTGTTGTTCTGTTATCTGTGTTTTGAAATTGACTCAGGGAATATAATATGTAAACTATGGTAAGGTATTAACTTGGAATTACCGTATTTTGCAATTTTTTCTTATGCTTAACAGCATATTGGGAAGAAGCTTTACAGTATTTACCTGAACTCTACCTCACTCCCTTTCCTTTGGGTCAGTGACTCTCAAGCTTTAATGCACATAAGAATCATGCAGGGAGCTTATAAAAACCCCAATACCTAGGCCACCCCTTATGTGAATTAAATCAGAATCTCTGGACATGGGATGTAAGAATTAGTAGTTTTTAAAGGTTCCTAGATGATTTCAATATGAAGCTAATATTGAAAACCAGTAACTGTAGATTCTGAATTTCCTCTTTTTTTCAGGATGAAATGTGTTGTATGAGAATATATTAAATGCTTGGTACAAAGCTAAAGGTCTAATTTACATATTCAAGTAAAGTGTAAAAAACCTCTGAACCTTTTATCTACAAGCTCTTGTTCTTGAATTCCTCATTTGCCTCATAGCTAAGGCAGACTTCATGCCATGAATTTGTCACTCTTAGGCATTTGAGATTAAGAAGAAACATGGTCCACCTTTCTTTAATAGAAAAGGACCTATCTGCTCCTTGGAATTGATTCTATCTAAACAAATGAATGAAATGATTAGCAACTAATACTGGCTTGAGGCTTGAAAATCTAATTCAAAATACATTTAATTTTAAATGTGTAACAATTGATATAAATGGCAAATATTCAGCACAGTTAAATTCTCTGCATGTCAAACACCAGATTGCTGATAACTCTCTCTCTGTGAATGCTAACTTTTGTGTTCTGACTTTGAATGAAAATGTAAGCAACCATAGGAAACGATGGGGAGTAAAAATCAAATATGTCACATGCCATTTTTATAACTTTAAGTTATATGGGCATATATGCTACAGTGGATTTAATAGTGAAATAATAATGTCTGTGTCGAAGCAAGTATTTGCTAAGAGTGTGGCAGTGTGTCCCTGGGCTTCATGTTTATTAATATATTTGCTTTTAAAAAATTTTGGTATCATTAATATACAATTACATGAGCAACACTGTGGTTAGTAGGTTTCCCCTATTATCAAGTCCCACGACATACCTCATTACAGTCACTGTCCATCAGCGTAGTAAGATGCTATAGAGTCACTAATTGTCTTCTCTGTGCTATACTGCCTTCCTCGTGCCACCCCACATTATGTGTGCTAATCATAATGCCTCTTATTTCTCTTCCCCCTCTCTTCCCACCCACCCCCAAAGTCCTTTCCCTTGGCAACTGTTAGTCCATTCTTGGGTTCTGTGAGTATGCTGCTGTTTTATTTCTTCAGTTTTTGCTTTGTTCTTATGCTCCACAGATGAGTGAAATCATTTGGTACTTGTCTTTCTCTACGTGGCTTAATTCACTGAGCATAATACCCTCTACCTCTATCCATGTTGTTGCAAATGGTAGGATTTATTTTCTTCTTATGGCTGAATAATATTCCATTGTGTGTATATACCGCCACTTCTTTATCCATTCATCTACTGATGGACACTTAGGTTGCTTCCATATCTTGGCTATTGTAAATAGTGCTGCGATAAACATAGAGGTGCGTATGTCTTTTTCAAACTGTGATCCAACATTCTTAGGGTAAATTTCTAGGTGTGGAATTCCTGGTCAAATGGTATTTCTATTTTTAGTTTTTTGAGGAACCTCTATACTGTTTTCCACAATGGTTGAACTAGTTTACTTTCTCGACAGCAGTGTAGGAGGGTTCCCCTTTCTCAGCACCCTTGCCAGCATTTGTTGTTCCTAGTCTTTTCTATGTTGGCCATCCTAACTGATGTGAGGTGATATCTCATTGTGGTTTTAATTTGCATTTCCCTGATAATTAGTGATATGGGGTATCTCTTAATGTGCCTGTTGGCCATCTGAATTTCTTTTTTTGAGAAGTGTCTGTTCAGATCCTCTGCCTATTTTTTAATAGGGTTATTTGCTTTTTGGATGTTGAGGCATGTGAGTTCTTCATATATTTTGGATGCTAACCCCTTGTCAGATAAGTCATTTGCAAATATATTCTCCCATACTGTAGTATACCTTTTTGTTCTGCTGATGGTGTCCTTTGCTGTACAGAAGCTTTTTAGCATGATGTAGTCCTATGAGTTCATTTTTTATTAAGTTTCCCTTGCCCGAGAAGATGCGTTCAAGAAAAAGTTGCTCATGTTTATATTCAACAGATTTTTGCGTATATTTTCCTCTAAGAGTTTTATGGTTTCATGACTTACATTCAGGTCTTTGATCTATTTTGAGTTTACTTTTGTATATGGGGTTAGAGAAGAATCCAGTTTAATTCTTTGCATATAGCTGTCCAGTTTTGCCAACACCAACTGTTGAAGAGGCTGTCATTTCACCATTGTATATTCATGGCTCCTTTATTGTATATTAATTGAGCATATATGCTTGACTTTATATATCTGGGCACTCTATTCTGTTCCACTGGTCTATGGGTCTGTTCTTGTGACAGTACCAAATTGTCTTGATTACTGTGGTTTTGTAGTAGAGCTTGAAATCAGGGAACATAATCACCACTCCTTTATACTTCCTTCTCAGGATTGCTTTGGTTATTCAGGGTCTCTTGTGGTTTCATATGAATTTTAGAATGATTTTCTCTAGTTTGTTGAAGAATGCTGTTGATATTTTGATAGGGATTGCATTGAATCTGTAGATTGTTTTAGGCAGGATGGCCATTTTGACAATATTAATTCTTCCTATCCATGAGCATTGGATGTGTTTCCATTTATTGGTATCCTCTTTAATTTCTCTCATGAGTGTCTTGTAGTTTTCAGAGCATAGGTCTTTCACTTCCTTGGTTAGGTTTATTCCTAGGTATTTTATTATTTTTGATGCAATTGTGATTGGAATTGTTTTCCTGATTTCTCTTTCTGCTAGTTCATCATTAGTGTATAGGAATGCAACAAATTTATGTGTATTAATTTTGTATCCGGCAACTTTGCTGAATTCAGGTATTAGATCTAGTAGTTTTGGAGTGGATTCTTTAAGGTTTTTTATGTACAATATCATGTCATCTGCAAACAGGGACAGTTTAACTTCTTCCTTGTCAATCTGGATGCCTCTTATTTCTTTGTGTTGTCTGATTGCCATGGCTAGGGCCACCAGAACTATGTTGAATAAAAGTGGGGAGAGTGGGCATCTTTTTCTTGTTCCTGATCTTAGGGGAAAAGTTTTCAGCTTCTTTCTGTTAAGTATGATGTTGGCTGTGGGTTTGTCATATTTATTATGTTGAGGCACTTGCCCTCTATACCCATTTTGTTGGGAGTTTTTCATCATGAATGGATGTTGAATTTGTCAAATGCTTTTTCAGCATCTATGGAGATGATCATGTGGTTTTTGTCCTTTTTGTTGATGTGGTGGATGATGTTGATGGATTTTCGATTGTTGTACCATCCTTGCAGTCCTGGGTGAATCCCACTTGATCATGATGGATGATCTTTTTGATGTATTTTTGATTTCGGTTTGCTAATATTTTGTTCAGTATTTTTGCATCTATGTTTATCAGGGATATTGGTCTGTAATTTTCTTTTCTTGTGGTGTCTTTGCCTGGTTTTGGTATTAGAGTGATGCTGGCCTCAGAGAATGAGTTTGGAAGTAATCCCTCTTCTACATTTTGGCAAAAGTTAAGGAAGATTTAAGGAGTTATTAGGTCTTCACTAAATGTCTGATGAAATTCAGTGTTGAAACCATCTGGTCAAGGGTTTTGCTCTTAGGTAGTTTTTTGATTACCAATTCAATTTCTTTGCTGGTAATTGTTCTATACAGATTTTCTGTTTCTTCCTGGATCAGGCTTGGAAGGTTGTATTTTTCTAGAAAGTTGTCCATTTCTTCTACATTATCCAGTTTGTTAGCATATAATTTTTCATAGTATACTCTAATAATTCTTTCTATTTCTGTGGTGTCTGTAGTGATTTTTCCTTTCTCATTTCTGATTCTGTTTATGTGTATAGACTCTCTTTTTTTTGTGATAAGTCTGGCTAGGCATTTATCTGTTTTGCTCATTTTCTCAAAGAACCAGCTCCTGCTTTCATTGATTCTTTCTATTGTTTTATTCTTCTCGATTTTATTTATTTATGCTCTAATATTTATTATGTCAGTTCTTCTACTGACATTGGGCCTCATTTGTTCTTCCTTTTCTAGTTTAATTAATTATGAGTTTAGGGTGTTCATATGGGATCATTCTTCTTTTCTGAGTTAGGCCTGTATTGCAATATACTTCCCTCTTTGCATGGTTTTTGCTGTGTCCCACAGATTTTGCAGTTTCGAATTATTGTTGTCATTTGTCTCCATATATTGCTTGATCTCTGTTTTTATTTGGTCATTGATCCATTGATTATTTAGGAGCATGTTATTAAGCCTCCATGTGTTTGTGGGCTTTTTTAATTTTCTTTGTGTAATTTATTTCTAGTTTCATACCTTTGTGATCTGAGAAGCTGGTTGGTACAATTTCAACTTTTTAAATTTACTGAGGCTCTTTTTGTGGCCTAGTATATGATCTATTCTTGAAAATATTCCATGTGCACTTGAGAAGAGTATGTATCCTGTTGCTTTTGGACAAAGTGTTCTGTAGATGTCCATTAGGTCCATCTGTTCTAATATGTTATTCAGTACCTCTGTCTCCTTACTTATTTTCTCTCTGGTTGATCTGTCCTTTGGGGTGAGTGGTGTGTTGAAGTCTCCTAAAATGAATGCATTGCACTCTATTTCCCCTTTAATTCTGTTAGTATTTGTTTCACATATGTAGGTGATCCTGTGCTGGATGCATAGATATTTATAATAGTTATATCCTCTTGTTCAACTGACCACTTTATCATTATGTAATGTCCTTCTTTGTCTCGTTACTTTTTTGTTTTTGAAGACTTTTTTGTTTGATACAAGTACTGCAACTCCTGCTTTTTTTTCCCTATTAATTGCATGAAATATTGTTTTCCATCCCTTTACTTTCAGTCTGTGTATGTTTTTGTTTTTGAAGTGAGTCTCTTGTAGGCAGCATATAGATGGGTCTTGTTTTTTTATCCATTCCGTGACTCTATGTCTTTTGATTGGTGTATTCAGACCATTTACATTAAGGGTGATTATCGATTGGTATGTACTTATTGCCATTGTAGGCTTTAGATTGGTGGTTACCAAAGTTTCAAGGGTAATTTCCTTACTATCTAACAGTGTAATTTAATTCATTTAGTATGCTATTATAAACACAACCTAAAGGTTCTTTTTTTCCCCTCCTTTTTCTTCCTCGTCCATTCTTTATATATTAGGTATCATATTCAGTACTCTGTCTATCCCTTCATTATCTTTGGGGGTAGTTGATTTGATTTTGCATCTGCTTAATAATTAATTGTTCTACTTTGCTGTGGTTTTATTTCCCATAGTGACAACTCTTTAGCCTTAGGAATACTTCCATCTATAGCAGTCCCTCCAAAATGCACTGTAGAGGTGGTTTGTGGGAAGTAAATTGTTTCAGCTTCTGCTTATCTGAAAATTGTTTAATCTCTCTTTCAAATTTAAATGACAAGCTGCCAGGTACAATATTCTTGGTTCATGACCCTTCATATTATTGCATTAAATATATCATGCCACTCACTTCCTTCTGTCCTGTAAGTTTTCTGTTGAGAAATCTGATGATAGCCTGGTGTGTTTTCCTTTGTATGTGATCTTTTTTCTCTCTCTAGCTGCTTTTAAAAGTCTGTCCTTATTCTTGATATTTGCCATTTTAATTATTATATGTGTTAGTGTTGTCTTCCTTGGGTCCCTTGTGTTGGGAGATCTGTGCCCCTCCATTGGCTGAGAGACTATCTCCTTCCACAGACTGGGGAAGTTTCCAGTAATTACCTCCTCACTGACACTTTTTATCCCCTTTTCTCTCTTTTCTTCTGGGACCCCTGAAGGTGAATATTGTTCCGTTTGGATTGGTCACACAGTTCTCTCAGTATTCTTTCATTCTTAGAGATCCTTTTTTCTCTCTGTGCCTCAGCTTCTTTGTATTCCTCTTCTCTAATTTCTATTCCATTTTCCATCTCTTCTACTACATCCAATCTACTTTTAAATCCCTCCATTGTATGTTTCATTTCAGATATGGAATTTCTTAATGATCGAATCTCCCTCTTAAATTCATTCCGGAGTTCTTGAATCTTTTTCTGTACCTCCATGAGCATGTTTATGATTTTTATTTTGAACTCTCTTTCAGGAAGATTGGTGAGTTCAGTTTCATTTGGGCCTTTTTCTGGGGTTTGTGAGATTTTGTTCTGAACCAGGGTCCTTTAACGTTTCACATTTCTATGTGGCGCTGTCTAGTACACAGAGCTCTAGTCTCTGGAACTACTCACCCACTGGAGTGAGGTTGTGGGTCGCAGGGGAGTGGCGCTGGTGCCAGGGGGGAGGAAAAAGCTGTTTCTTGCTTCCCAGCTGCAGTGCCTGTCTCAATTGTCAGAGCCAGTGGACTGAGAACACAGGTGTAAGCCTCTGTGCATTGAATCTGTAGCTGTCTTAGGCAGGGTCTCCCTCTGCCTGGCTTGATGCCAGGGCAGTGACTGCCATTTTGTGAGCCAGTGCCGGCAGGCCAGGAGGAAGGCTCAGCAGGCTGTGTATCACAGTTGGGTGCCTCGGAGTTGAGTAGCCAGCCAGGGGATGGAGCACCTGTATTTCCTGAAAGTTCCCAGCCTGTTGTGGAGAGTGCACCCAGACAACCTTGTCCACCTATCCCCTCTCCTGTCCAGCGAGCTCCATGCAAACTCCAGCCCTTTAGCATCCCTCTTGCTGCTAGAAGGCCTCTCACACCACCTGCCTTTCCTTTGTTCCAGCATGGCAGGATGTGGATCCCTGTTCTCCCCAAATGGCTAGAATCTCAGTCTCTCAAGTATTCTGCCTGTCTTTGCTTTCCAACCCCACTAATCTCCAGAGCACCATGCAATGTAGGTTTGTGCTCCCAAAGCAGATCTCCAGAGCTGGGTCTTCAGCAGTCCTAGACTTTCACCTACTCTCCACTCCATTTCTCTTCCTCCCACCAGTGAGCTGGGGTGGGGGTAGGGCTTGGGTCCTGCCAGATCAAGGCTTCGGTATGTTACCCTGTTTCATGAGGTCTGCTCTTTTCGCCGGGTGTATGCAGTCTGGTGCAGCCTTCTTCCTGTTGCTCTTTTAGGATTAGTTGTATTAAATATATTTTCATATTATGGTTTTGGGAGGAGTTCTCTGTCTCACCTCTCATGCTGCCATCTTGAATACATCCCTAATACATTTACTTTTATGAAATAATTATTTCCATTTTATAGGTGAAGAAACCCATGTTTATAGATTTTAAATAGTTTGTCTCCAGATTTTCTGGCATATCTAGAATATTAACACAATTGCTTATAATTCTTAAAGTACTTCCTTGCAATTGCTATGCTATTCTAACCATTAATTAAGATTGTCAATTTACCATAAAAAATATAATTGCAAATTAAGGTTAATGCAAAAGAAGGAAAGATCATAGGATTTTTAACATTCTCTATAATTTTATATCATTTTTTTACATTTGTGCATTAATTTATTTATCAAACATTTATGAAGCATTTATTCACAGGCATAGAGACAGATTCTAGGTAAACAGGGGTGAAACACAGGTTCCTTTCTCTCAAGGAACTTGTGGTTGTGAGGAATATGAAGGCTTGAAAGAGTAGTTGTTCATTTATAGAATGTTTAATGTAAGATAAGGAGAAATGCAGTCTGATGGCATAGTTAACATACTTTGAACAAGTAAATAGCCATCTAGTCTACTGGGGCTAGAAGAGGAGTATATAGGTTCAGATAGGCCTCCATAAAATCTTTTCATATATTTTTAAGTTATCTTCAGGGTAATTGTTATTTTCACATGCAACAGCTAACACATAAAACTCACAAACATAAATACATATATATGGTGAAGCATATTTTGAACACAAAATTCACTATTAGGCTTAATGCCCACTAAAAGACACTAGAGTTTGCTTCTTCTGTTTAGTTATTTTTAATTGATATGCATTTTAAATGTATTAAAAGTCCATTTTTAGTGTACAATTCTGTGAGTACTGAGAGATGTATAAAATCGTGTACCACCACAATATACTTTCAAAATTTTGTTAAACTATATGAGCCATTTTTCTTATTATGAATGTTAAAACATACAATAAAAAGTATCTCTAAGTTTTAAACATTTGTAGTAAAAAGAAAAAAATGTGTGAGTTAAACATGAGGCAAAATTCAAAGTTTAAGAAAATTAATCTTCTTCTGATGGAAGTTAATCACAGAGGAAAGTGCCAGGACATCAAAATTATTATATATATATTAATTCAATAGACCTTTTGTGAGACATCAATGTCATCATAAGTAAAATAGATTCCCTTAAATTATAAATTTCTAATAAAGAGAATATTAATGTGAACCAAGAATATGGGGCATATACATGGCCTGATAAATTAAGAACAAGTGCCAAAAAGAATAATTTGCTATAGCAAATTTCTAAGTATCTAGGAATATTTCATTTTTTTTATTGGAGAAGGCTATGGACTACATTTTAACATATGACATTGGGTTAAAGATAATTTCTGCTCTTGAGGAATATATGTAACTAAAAGCATGAGGGATTATTGTCCACTGCAACACTGTGGCATGTGTCCATTTCTGGTCAGTCAAAACTTTACTAATCATTAAGATATGCTTTACTCTTTAGAAAATAATCAAATTACTTGTCAGTTGAAAGTTTCTTTTCTGCAATGCTTCTTCTTTGACTTTATGCATTTTTGCCCCAAATCTAGGTGTTATGTATAAATGCTTATGATAAGGCAATTTCTATTGTGCTGAAGCTATATGCATGCTCTTTGAAACTGCACTAATATTAATGTGACTTGTAGTATTTCAGGTATACCATCTCTGACATCGACACTATGGACCAGGTAAAAAGCTGCAGCCATAAATAAAATAAGACTTTGGAGTATAAAATATTAAACTATCTTAAATCACTTTGCAGTTTGTTTACTAATGCATGCTCTTACACTATCATAGTGTCCACAAAACTGCCAATTAGATTGCTTACTACTGTTAATTTTTCTAAATGGAGTTGATCATTTTCAAATAGCAATTTGTCATCCTCTCTGACAAATAATCTAATCAGCCTACCCACCCTCATTATTGTTACTTTTAATTTGCCAGTCAGGGGACTCTGCCTTAATTGGCCTGCTCCTGAGACTTTGCACCTGCTATTCTCTCATTACAATAATATTAAAATATAGCTGGGAATATTTGGCACTCTTTATTTAAAGGATAGAGTCTATTTTTCCTCCAATTAAATGTGGCCTGGACTTGGTTACTTGCTTCTAAGAAATAGAATAACAGTGTCATAAGTGATGCTATATGACTTCCTGAGACATTAATAAAATGAATAAATAAGTTCTGCTTGACTCTCTCTGTCTTAGTTTGCTCATTCTGGGGGAAGTCGATTGCCAATCAGGATATTTAACAAGCCTTTGAAGAGGTCCATGTGGAGAGAAATGAGATCTTTTACTAGTTGGCAGCTCCTAGCTATATGTGTCGGCCGTCTTACAATTAGATCCTCCAGTCCCAGTCAAGCCTGCAGATGACTGCAGCCCCAGCAGATATCTTGTCTGCAACCTCCTGAGAGAACCTGAGACACTACTATCCAATGAAGTTTCTTTTTAATCATTAATCCACAGAAACTATGAAAGGTAATGACTATTGTAGTTTTATGACACCAAATTTTGGGATAATTTGTCTGATAGAAATAAATATAATACAGATTTTGGTACCTAATAACAGGGTGCTTCTTTAACAAACCCTAAAAATGTAGGGAATGACTTTGTAACTGGGCAGTGGGAAGCAACTACAAAGATCTTGAGGTGAATGGGCATTGTTTCTGCTGTGTCCTCAGCCTGGAACACCTTTCTCTCCGGATAATATGGTTGTTGTTTCATTTCCTTTATGTCTTACATGTCACGGTGAGACATTCCTTAACTATCCTATGTAAAATGAAAACAATTAACAGTAACAACCCTAAAATTCCTATCTCTTTTCCCTGTAATCTTTTTCTTCTTCATAATATTAAAAATGTTTTAACATATATTTTGTTTCCTTGTGATGTTTTACCTCTTTCTTGTAGAATGTAATAACAATTAGGGAAGGAAGTTTGTTTGTTTCACTAAATGCTTTACTCCAGTTCCAAGAATGTGTCTGGGACACAGTAACAACAGATCATTGTTAACTGAATGAATAAATGACCTTGGGAAAGAATGTAATGTTGCATGCTAATAATTTTAATGGCAAGGGATATCTTCAAAGAGAGGTGTGGTTCTCTATGATACTTGCATTTGTCTGGGCTTTGAGAATAAGGAGTGAGGAATGAGATTGGGGATGGAGGATGGCAGAGGGTAAACACTGTTTCAAGATTAGTTATGTCCAAGTGACAGGAACAACTGCTGGGGAGTTTACATAAGAACAAAAAGGAAAAAAAAAACCTTTCTATTTCATGGTCTTACTAATAGAAATATACACTTGTTTTTTGTTTCCCACCTATTTTTAAACCATATATTATATATATATGTAGCCAAAAAGTTGTGATCTATATTTGATGTCTCACTCTATCCTTCCCTCCAGTTAATAATGAATCTAATTGCTTTTCTACTGAAAGTGGTAGACTAGCCCATGCTCTCTGGATTCCATTCATTCTTCCTTTCAAACTTTCTTCTCTTCAGTGCTCACTCAGATCACTGGCAGAATAATTTCTTATTTTAAATCTTATTTTATTAATCTCATGCTGATTTTATCAATGTTATCATGTTGCTTTTAGGATAAAGACAAAATCCTTAACGTTTGTATAAGAACCTTGTCTTCTTACAGTCTATAATTCAGTAATATAGATTTGCTTCCAGGTCTATACTCCGTATTCTATCAGGCATTTATTTATACTTTAGTATATATATATATGCATTGCATTCATTTAACTCTCGCTTTTATATCTCTCTTACAGTTAGCTTTTCTTTGCCACAGTTTATTCAGTGACATATAAATAATTATTTGGGTATAGAATATATATTTTTACATAATATCTTAAATCATTTAGGGATAAATTGGATTATAAACAGATAATTTATTCTAATTAATCTTGTTTATCTAACATAGAAAATTATTTCCTATGTGGATTTTGTGTGTGTATGTATGTGTGTATGCATAATGTATCAAGTTCTCCAGTATCTGACTGCTAGTTGAGACTGTTACATATTTTGGCTGCTCCTTTTGATTTTTTGGTATTCCAGAAAGTCATCCAGCACACTGGAGCAATAACTTGCTAACTTGAAAAAATAAAACAGTTACAGTGAGAGTTTGGCTCAAGATTATTTCTAGAATCCTTTTTTCTCAATAGACTTCTATGGCAATATTTAAGGAAAACAATAAGTCAAACCATGATATATAAGAACATGATTATTGTCCTTAATATTCCTGACTATGTTTAAGAAATGTAATGGCTATTCATGAACATAAACACTGAAACATATTTAGTGGTTTATCTTCTAAATGAATGAACACACATATACACATATATTATTCTCAGAAAGAGTGAGAGAGAGCCAAAGAGAGAGGGAAGAAGAACATTGTGTAGACTTCCTTTTCAATTCTTAACTGTTTTGAAAAATGTGTCCTGCAGGAAAGAAAATACACCATTTAATTGAAAAAGATCCTGATTTCTTTTGATCATTCTCTCAATTTTTACTATTATTTTTTTAGAAATATTCATATCTTCTTTATTTTGAAGTTTAAAATAACTTTGAAATGTATTTATTGTTGTATTAGTAAATTTCATAGCAAGAGATGAAACCTCTTGTTTTGGCCACTTCTGAAGGGAAACATTAGAAGGGACACCACAAATCTCTATGACATGGGTCAACAGTTCAAAATTCAGTAGAACACAAGGGATGCACCTTTAAATAGCATGACCAAAGAAGTTATAAGGTAAAAGTTCTTCTTTTGTAAAATCACAGCCTGGAGAAAATGCTTCCATGAAAACACAACTTAGGAAAGAGTTTGGCTCTTCTAAGAAAAACACAAGGAAATTGCTCTCCAGGCTCTCTTTGTCTTCCTTCTGGCCTTCCCTTTACCCAACCTCTTGTGTTCACCTCTTAATTAGACTACTTGAGTCCATATTCTCAAAAAGGCTTTTCAACAAGACTTGGTCTCTCCAAAAACTGAGAAAATCAACAAAGCTGAAAGGGAGTCACAGAAACAAAGCTAATCTTCTGCTTCTCTCATTTCCTCTTTCTCTCCTTTAACCCATATTTGGGTTCAAGTTCATTTCCGATTTCTTGCAGATGTTATCTGGGTGCTTTTATTGTAAAATATATTTAAAAATATAATTTGTAATTATATGGAACAAAGTATATTTCTTAGATCAATACATCTGAGAATCTCCAGTAATTATTCACATACAACTTCACTGACTCCTTTGTTGCTTCTTTTTTTTGTTTGGTTTGGTTGGGTTTCTTAGCCCTTTTCAATTTTTACTTCTTAAATGAAGATTTTATTTTTTAGAGGATTTCTAGTTTCACAGCAAAAGTGAGAGGGAAGTATAGAGATTTCCCATATATCTGTCCCTACACATGTATAGCTCCTCCCGTTATTAGCATCCACCACTAGAGTGGTTCATTTGCTACAACTGATGAACCTACACTAATACGTCATAAACATCCAAAGTCTATGGTTTACTTTAGGGCTCATTCTTGGCACTGTATATTCTATGAATCTGTACAAATATATAATGACCTGTATCCATAATTATAGAGTCATACAATGTATTTTCATTGTCCTAAAAATCCTCTATGCCTGTCTATTCATTTCTCTTTCTACCCCTCAACTCTTGGCTACCACTGATCTTTTTACCATCACCACAGTTTTGCATTTTTCAGAACACTATATAGTTATCCACACAGTATGCAGCCTGTTAAGATTGGCTTTTTTCACTAAGTAATATGATTTTAAGGTTCCTCTATGTCTTTTCATGAGTTAATTCCTCATTTCTTTACAGCAGGTGTCTCCATTCTTTGGGAAGAAAATATAATTTTTAATAGAAACACATTCCCAGATACATGTCTTCTAAAACATGTTAAAATGTATATCACTCTGAAACTTCATGAAAAATTTATGTTCTAAGAAAAAATATTTTTATTAAATCACGAGACAAATTCTCCATGTAGATAGTTACAAAAAACATTATTAGAAGAATCATCATAGTCTCAAAATTCTGTATCTGTTCATTGTCCAAAACAGGGGGAAGGGAGATATATTTTAACTTATGTGCCTTTCACCTTCAAGGTAAACACATATTTACCAAGAAATATTGGTGTGCATAGCTATAAAGTTTTAAACAACCCATTAATTGCTCTAG
This sequence comes from Phataginus tricuspis, assembly GCA_029783875.1. Classification (NCBI taxonomy): domain Eukaryota; kingdom Metazoa; phylum Chordata; class Mammalia; order Pholidota; family Manidae; genus Phataginus; species Phataginus tricuspis. Next base: position 43,740,985 of record JAQQAC010020896.1, on the reverse strand, counting down.
GTGTGAATCATACATAAAAAGAAAAAAAATCTTAGAAGCATCATATCTTACTGATACAAATGGATATTATTTTCTGTCTACTAAACTGAAGGAGTTCTTGCAAAAAACCCACTGTCTTCTAATTTATGGAACTTTTCTTTGTTACTGGTGACTAGATATTTGTCTTTGGGCATTAGGAAGACACATTTTTAAATAGAGAATTTGGGGTTCATTTTTATTGCTCTAAATTTCTCTTCATCCTTTGATGAGAAATTTCTTTTGCATAGATTTTAATATTGTCCTTGTAAAAATCAGAGAACTGTTTGAATATTCGAGTGAAAATTTTTTATTTTATTCATTCTCTTTAATCCCAATTTGTTAACTGTCCCCCACACTCTAAGGTATCGATATTTTTTGAAAGCTTATATACATACAAACAATACTAAGCACTAAGTACTAAGCACTAATAACATAGCACTAAGATTTAACTCTAGTTTGAATAATACCTAAACTAGTGTTTTTGTGTGAGATAGTAAACAGGTTGAAAGTAATGAGAAAATAAAATAATTTGGAATGTTTCTATTCTATAGGCTTAAGCAGAAAAAGCAGAATTTATAATTTGAAATGTTCAAACACTTTTCATTCTTTAATCTATGGTGTTTTTCCAGTAATATTTCTATTTAATTGGTTAGATATGAGAAAACAAAAAGAAAAGAGTCTGTAATATTAGTAGATCAGAAATAAAAGTTTGAAAATATTCAGAGGAAGAATTCAGCATAAGTTCCCATATAAACAAAATCTGGATAGATATAGCACTTTAAATATATATATATATATTATAATAGTATACTATTATAATATATTTTTATATTTTATAATATATAGTTTAAAAATATACTATATGTATAGTATAAATAGTACATATAATATAGTATATACTATAAAATTAATATAATTGCAATAGTACATACAGTATATAATAATATAGTACACAATAATATACTTATATAAATTGTGTGTGTGAATATATATATATAGATAGATAGATATATACATACACAAACTATTTTCCAAGCTTTAAATATGTCAAATTTTCAAAATATGTTATTTTTACCAGGTTTATTTTCTGCATTCACATGAATGGTTTTTATAGAATAAAATAAGAACAGTAGACAATGTATTCAGACTTTTCATTAATGTTGAAATCCATCTATATTTTCTTTTATTGCCTCTATTTTTGGTGTCATATCCAAGAATTATTGCTAAATCCAATGTTATAATGTTTCACCACTGTGTTTTCTTTTCAGTTTTATAGTTTTAGGTCTTAAATTTAGGTATTTGGGTTTAATTTTGTATATGGTTAATGGTATAAGTCCAACTTGATTTTTTACATATGGATATCTAGTTTTCTGAATTACATTTTCTGAGAAAACTGCTCTTTCTCCGTTGAATGGTTTTTACACTCTTGTTAGAAATCATTTAACTATAATATGCAAGGTTTTATTTCTGAATTCTCAATTTTATTCCATTGGTTTATATGTCTATCAGTACCACATTCTTTCAATTACCATAGCTTGGTAGTAAATATAGAAATCAATAAATGTGAGACCTCTACCTTTGTTATTCATTTTCAAGATTGCTTTTGGTATTTGGGCCACTTGAGATTCCATATGAATTTTAGAATGAGTTTTTTTATTTCTTCAAAAGATGTCATAAGGATTTTGATAGGAATTGCATTGAATCTGTAGATTACATTGAATACTATTGACATATGAACAATATTAAGTCTTTCGATCCATGTACATGAATACCTTTCAATTTATTAGTGTCTTCCTTAATTTCCTTCAGCAATGTTTAGTTGAGCCATCCTTGCATTTCAGGAGTAAATCTTACTTGGCCATGATGTATAATCCTTTTCACTATGCTGTTGAATTTGATTTGCTAGTAACTTGCTGAAAATTTTCATCAGGGATTTTGATAGTTTTTTCCTTGCAATGTCTTTGTCTAGTTTTGGTAACAGGGTAATCCTGGCTTCATAAAATGAGTTTGCAAGTCTTCCCACCCCTTCAATTTTTTTTTTTGGCATCATTAATCTACAATTACATGTGCAACATTATGGTTACTAGACTCCCCACATCATCAAGTCCCCCCCACATACCCCATTACAGTCATTGTCCATCAGCAAAGTGAGATGCTATAGGATCACTACTTGTCTTCTCTGAGTTATACAGCCCTCCCCGTGCCCCTGCTACATTATGTCTGCTAATCGTAATGCCCCTTATTCCCCCTTGTCCCTCCCTTCCCACCCATCCTCTCCATCCCTTTCCCTTTGGTAACTGTTAATCCATTCTTGGGTTCTGTGAGTCTGCTGCTGTTTTGTTCCTTCACTTCAATTTTTTAAGTTTGTACATTGTATTTTTATTTTCATTTGTTTCAAAGTATTTTCTAGTTTTCCTTGTGATGTCTTCTTTTATCAATTGGTTGTTTAAGAATTTGTTGTTTAATTTGCAAGTATTTGTGAATTTTCTAACTTTCTTTTATTGTTGATTTCTACTTTCATTCTATTATTATCCCCCAAGAAATACTTTGTATGATTTAAACTTTTTAAAATTTATTAAGACTTGTTGCCTAACATATAGTCTATCCTGGAAAATGTTCCAGGTGCACTTGAGAAAAAAATCCATATTTTGTTGATGTTGGGTGAAGTGTTCTATATATGTCTTTTAGGATCTATTGGTCTATCATGTTTTAAAGTACTTTATTTCATTATTAATCTTCTTTCTGGTAGTTATATCCAGTATTAAATGTGGGGTATTGAAGTTTCCTAATATTGTAGAGTTGTCTATTCCACCTCAATTTTGTCATTATTGGCTTTATATATTTTGGAGTTCTGATAATTGATACATGTATTTATAATTGTTATAGCTTCTTGGTGAATGGTAATTTTATCCTTATATACTGTTCCTCTATCTCTTCTAACTGTTTTTGATATAAATCCTGTTTTTCAATTTTAGTACAGCCACACCTGCTTTCTTTTGGATACTATCTATATATATAATACCTTCTTCCATCTTTTTACTTTCAATCTATGCATGCCCATAGGTCCATAATGAATCTTGTAAACACTATATAGTTGAATACTACTTTATTACCCATTATGTTAATCTGTGCCATTTTTTAGGGAACTTTAATTCATATACATTTAAAGTAACTAGTAATAAAGAAGTATATGCTTTGCTATTTGTTGTTTTTTGTATGTACCATAGCTTTTTGTTCCTTATTGCTTCACCTACTGCGTTCCTTTATGTTTAGCTCTAATGACACATATCTGCTGTTGAGCCCCTCTACTGAGTTTTTTGTTTAAATTACTGTATTTTTCAGCTTGAGAATTTCTATTGAGCTTTATTTTGTTATAATTGCTATATCTTTGCTGATAGTCTCATTTTGTCTTTTTTTCAAGAATTTTTTTAGATATTGGTATGTGTTTTCCTTTAACTCTTTAAGGATATTTAAGATAGTATTTCAAATCTCTTCCAAGTATGTATGATACATGTATTTCTTTAGGACTGTTTCTGGAGATCTCTTTTGTTACTTTGAACGGGCCATGATGTTCCCTTTTTCTTGTATGCCTGTGGTCTTTTGTTGAAAGTTAGACATTTGGAAAAATAGCCTCCTCTCCCACCTTTGCAGACTGGTATAGAAGAACTTCATTGATCTGCAGACTACTGAGACCTGAGATCATCCCAGGGTAAAGATTTAAAGTATCCTCAGGTTTCCTGGGCATGGGTCCTTTTTGGACCTGAGTGTGTGCTTTATTTATTTGCTAATTCATTTTTTTATTTCCCCCTGCCACTTTTAATTGTCTTAATTTCCTAAATAGTCTCACCCTAGCTTCTTTTCAGGGCCTCAGATGTCCTGTTGTATTCCTCTTCCCATAATCTCTGGTTCCCAGGTATCTGTGGGTGTGAAGTCCCTCTGCTGTTTCACACACCTCAGTGCCCACCAATGCCATTTGTAGTCTCCATCTTGAGATACAAATTATACCTCCATTTGCTGTCTGAAGTCTAGTCAAGTGAGTCAGAAACCAGGCCCTGGGGGATCTCACAGACAGGCCAGAATATTTAAACGAGTTCTACTCTTCTCCTTCTATCCTGAGGTAGGGAACTGGGAATTAGGTTACCTCAACCAGATCACTCATGTCATAGTAGGAAAGTGATATGGCAAGTGTACATAAAGATGTTATGAAATTTACTGCCATTTGAATGTGGAGCTTTCTTGATTTTGCATTTGTTTGCTTGCTGTAGATCTTTGGTTTTCAGAGCTCTTATTAAGTTATCTGTAGTTTTTTATTTGATATTTCTATGGGGAACAAAGACCTGGCACTTCTTAGTCCACCATCTTGTTTATATCAAAGAATATATTTATTTTTAACTCACATAATAATTAGTATGAGAACTAAGTGAGATTTTTGGATTCCTGGACTCATAACATATTTTTCACTCTCATTATAATGTAACAGATAGCCTTAAAAATGATGTCCCTTTTTATTAGTACAAATGATACTCCTAAGTATTGACTTTGAATGTCTTTTACTTCAGAGAAATACTGATTTCATGTTTTAAATTATAATTTTGCTGTAAGTTCTACAGCAAGTATTACAATGACATCCTAAGATGAATAGATGCCAAATGTTAAAAAATAAATAAATCTCACTAGCATAGTTGTAATTAAACATTAGGACTTCTGTATCAATTATATAAGTCCCCTTAAATCAGTGGCTTAGCATATTCAGCACTCATTTATCCCACTAGTCTGAATGTTTGCAATTTAGTCTGTGATCATCTAATCAGTATTTCTGGTCTTGGCTCTGCTCATTAACATATGATGGTCTCTCATGTTGTAGGCTCATTCACAATAGCTAGATGTTGGCTGATTTAGGTTGGTCTTGGCTGGGACACCTTTGGTGATTTGGCTGTGCTCCATGTATCTTTCATCTTTCAGCAGATTAGTCTGGGCATGCTCTCATGATGACAGCAAAGGTTCCAGAGAGCAAAATTCAGTGCACAAGCTAATATAGAAAGAGCAAATCACATGTCATACCCTGTGTCAAGTGATAAGGCAAGTCATTCTGATCTCAGTGTAAGAGACAACGAGGTTACATGGTAAAAATGATGGATACAGGAAGGATGAAAAATCAGGATCATCATAGCAATCACTCACAGCCTAAGAAAAGCTTTTCTGTACGTGATTGAAGGACTTCTGGTATATCTCCTAGTTATATTTTGGTAGTCTAAAGACCTAACTTTGGTATTCTTAATTTGAACTAATAAAGTATAATTTCCAATCCCCTTGAGCCTTTAACACATAAAAGAAATAATTAGTTTTCCTTACTAATAATACAGAAATAAATAATACTTGGGAAGCAAAGGACTCAGTACAGTATTTTTCAACAGTGTGTCTTTTATTCACATAAACCTTAGCTCAAGTTTTCATTCAGGAGTGTATTGTGGGTTTTTATTATTTGCTTCATGTACCCAATGGACATGAATACATGACATTTCTCCATAATCTTCACTCAGTGACTAACTTCAATACTTCCACCAACTATGCCCATGCATTGAGTATAAAATGCATATGTGGTGTTCAACCTTGGAGACCTCATTGAGAATGCTACTCCATTAAGGAAATCTAATTAAATAATGATAGTTCCTGAAGATGTATATTTAAGGATAATGAATTTGAGACTAGTGTGAGAGGAAAGCATGGAGCATGTAAAAGAAAATTTATTATGGATAACTGATCAATTAAAAAACAAAGTTATTTATTCTATATCTTTTCTGTGCCAACACTGTATCATATATTGCAAGAAAAACGTTTATAGCATAATTGTATTGTAAAGCCAAAATGAACTTTGCATTTCATTTTTATTACCAGATCTTATCTTCTCCTTCAGATAAAATAATAAGCAGAATCAAGTTACAAAAGAGATAAAAGTAGACAGGCTTACTGAATCCCTACTCATTCAATTTCCTTTTACTCACTTTTCCCTATCTCCGCACTTAGAGCAATTCACCAAAACACTAAACTATGAGTAGAATGCAATTCAAAAAACAATGAATCTGTTGTGTTATAAATAAGAAACTGAGCAGCAGAGAAAAGATTAAGTGGCCTAAATTAGCAGGGCTATTTACTAATGGAGCTGGAAATCAAAGGTAAACATCTAACTCTTGATTGTTCATTAAGGAATGCTAAGAAGTGCCTTCATGTTTGTATTTGGTTTTTGTTTTATTGGCCATAACTGTCATTCCTTTAAAGCTTTTTTTCTGAGAGGCAATGACGATGAGGTTGTTTGGAGTAATTGACATAATAAGGGTGTTTGAAAGGAAACTAGAGTAAAAGCATTTTATGCTTCAGAATTTTCTGTTGTTCTTTTCCTGAGCAAGTTCTTCCTCAGCTTTGAGACCTTTCAGTTGTTTGACAGCACTCTGGCTGTCCCACACTTTACTCCAGAAAGTGTCAACTGTACATTTGATTGCTGACACAGATGAACGAGTGGAAAAACAGAGAGCTCTTGTCCTTCTTATAGCTGTCATTTCTAATTTGTACTACAAATCAATCTGAATTCCTTTTAGTAGGTCTATTTTACTTTAATTATGATTTTTGCAATTCTAAAAATCAGTATTGAGTTCAACTACATTTTTTTAGAACCTTTTGAAAATTACCTAAAATTATTCTGTTTGGAGGAAATAAATTTTCTTTTTTTTTTAAAAAATATGCCTGTTTGTTTATCAAAGGACTTTCTACATAAGAGGAGACAATAAGACTGGTGTAATATTCAGTACAACATTCAAACCTAGATGAAAATGTTATCACCAAAGTTGTGGGGAAATAAATTATGATCCAAGGTTTTTGTACACTGGTAAGATGTGAATCAAGTAAATAGGATGATACTTTCATAGAATGTTGCATTTATTATACATTATTGAAAAGAATCAATGATAAATCCAGCCAACTAAGAAGTGAAACAAATTAAAGAATTCCAAAATTAGGAAGCCATATTAAATGAATGATCTTGAGAGATAAAATAACTTAGATTTGGAACTGCATTCAGCAATTTAGAGAACTGTGGTTGCACAAAAGAACATCTGTAAAATGAAAATAATGGAAGCACATATAATCAAGATATAAGGGCACCATGTTTGGGAGGATTGTGTGTAAATCTCTTTGTCATTCAAAGTGGGATATCTATCAATACCAACTAAATTAAAACATCTTACAAAATATTCCAATCTTTACTTGTTTTCATAAATTTTTCTAAATGTAGTGAATTTTTCCTTTAGAAAAGATGACACTATTAAATTATTTGCAATGCATCAATTCTTTTAGTTTATTTTTCATTTTAATTCAAGGCAATATTAACTTGATATATCATACTCTTACACTACATACTCTAGAAGAAACTAAATAAAAACAATCTCCATTCATTATTCTGGCTATAAATAAATTTATAAAGAGAGAGATGTTGATAGATTTCTGAAGTTAGGTATGCCACATGTTACAACTGTTTCCCTCAGTAGGCAGGGGTTCATTTTTCTTATTCTTTTTTCCCCTGTACTACATTTTAAATAACTGTCATGCAGTACTTTCATTAACATAATTAACATAATTAAAGTACACAACTAAACCACAACATTTCCTTTAGTTAGGGCCTACTTCAAGTTAATCAACCTGCATGGCTTGGAGACACAGTTATCCAGACTAATAGGTTTGCTCAAGGTTTCAGATGCCATCTTAAAGGAGTTGGGGTCCAATTACCAGGTTAAAAAGAAGAGTCTACAAAAGACCACTCTCATTTCTGACACCAGCTGCAAATTCAGTGTGAGGTGGAAGGAAGGGAAGGTGACCAAAATTTTATTCAGTTTTAACCCTTTCATGTCCTGTGAACATATTACCCTCCTGGAGTTGATGCATGATAATATGCATGGCTATTGTCAAGTGTGGTCAACCCTCACTCTAAATCACATTGTTACTGTGTGGTTACCCCAAGAATCCCAGGCAAATAAAGATTACTTCAAAGGATATAAGGAAAAAGACCTCTTTGGGGAAGGTAAAATTCTTTACTGCATAGAGCCCTACTTTTTGCATTACTGCAAAAATTTACTTCCCAAAAGAGTTACCTATACTTATAATCTCTATGTATTCTACCTTCCCTTTGACTCATCAAACCTATAAAACATAGCATATAATTCATCATCACAGTCATTACCATCACAACAATATGTACTGTACCCATAGTGTATGACAAACAGTAAGTTACTATTATTAACTCAATAATATTTACTTCCCATGACCTAGGCATTGTTATTATACCATTTTACAGTTGAAGAATCAAAAAATTAAATTACATTCCTTAAGTGACACAGCTGTTAGGTGAAAAAAATCACATGGATTCAAACCCCAAATGTGTGATGCTTGTGCATGCATATTAACATAAACACATCAACAAAACAGCATTCCCAAAGGTCAATGACTTTACGGTATAAAATCCAATATGCACTTTTAATTTCTCATTCTATGCATCTTTCTACCACATTTGGTGTATATGCACACATACAAATACACACATCCTCAGGGTCTGACCTCAAATATTTGGGTTTTAATCTTAATCTGAGACATGCTGAATGAATCTGGACAAATTCTATAAATTCTCATATTTGTTGCACTGGAATTTGTGGGAATTGAGTAAAAGATCACTAAAGTCTATCAATCCTATATACATTCATATTCCACATCTTTTCGCATGCTCTTCAGTTCCACTGTCTACACCACCACCCAAGCCATCATGATCTCTCTTATGATCTACTTCCAATGCCTCTTCTTCCCCATACACCTGTGTGGCTCTTTCCAAGAAACTGATAGCACTTTATTAAAAATGACCACATGTAAAATACAAACTTACCACGTTACCACCCTGCTTAAAACTCTTCTATTACTTTCTCCTATTAGAATAATTTACCAAATTCTTAACATAGTCCATAAAGCTCTATCTTCTCCAGGCATGTTATCTTCGCAGCCTGAGGTATTCTTCACCCTTTTTGTTGCACATGCCATACTGGCTATCATTAAGATCTTTGAAAATGGTAAGGTATCTCTAGTCTAATGGTTGCTGCTCCATGTGAGATATATACTGTCCTCATTTCTCTTCACATACATTATGTCTATTCTCTATTGAGAGCTCACTATTTAGGGCTTAATATTTACTTGCATATATACATATAACAGAAATATATTTTACTACATACATGTATAATATGCTATACATTATTTATATAATATATCTAATACATAATTTTATTAATATATAATGTAAATATAATATGAACTATGTATTATAAATTAATATACATTAAATGATTATACATTATATGATACACATATTTTTAATAAATAATGGCAAAAATAATTAATTATAAAAATCCCTCCTAGTCTAGCATTTCTCAGAAGACAGAAAATAATATTCAACTTCTTTATCCACAGGTTTGGAATACATACTAAAAATAAGGTGATTAATAAATTTTTTTGGTATCATTAATGTACAATCACTTGAACAGCATTATGGTTACTAAACCCCCTATTATCAAGTCCCACCCACATAACCCATTACAGTCACTGTCCATCAGCGTAGTAAGATGCTATAGAATCATTATTTGTCTTCTCTGTAAATACAGATTTTCCCATCTCTCCCCCCAGCTACATAATGCGTGCTAATCATAATGCCCCTTGCCCCCCTTATCCTTCCCTTCCCACCCATCCTCCCCAATACCTTCCCCTTAGTAACTGTTAGTCCATTCTTGGGTTCTGGGAGTCTGCTGCTGTTTTGTTCCTTCAGTTTTTTCTTTGTTCTTATATTCCACAGATGAGTGAAATTATTTGATACTTGTCTTCCCCCACCTGGCTTATTTCACTGAGCATAATACCCTCTAGCTCCATCCATGTTGTTGCAAACTGCAGGATTTGTTTTCTTCTTATGGCCAAATAATATTCCACTGTGTATATGTACCACCTCTTCATTATCCATTCATCTACTGATGGACACTTAGGTTGCTTCCATTTCTTGGCTATTGTAAATAGCGCTGCGATAAACATGGGGGTACATAATGTCTTTTTCAAACTGCGCTGCTGCATTCTTAGGTTAAATTCCAAAGAGTGGAATTCCTGGGTCAAATGGTATTTGCATTTTTAGTTTTTTGAGGAACGTCCATACTGCTTTCCACAATGGTTGAACTAATTTACATTCCCACAAGCAGTGTAGGAGGGTTCCCCTTTCTCCACATCCTCGCCAACATTTGTTGTTGTTTGTCTTTTGGATGGCAGCTGTCCTAACTGGTGTGAGGTGATATCTCATTGTGGTTTTAATTTGCATTTCTCTGATGATTAGCGATGTGGAGCAAATTTTCATGTGCATGTTGGCCATCTGAATTTCTTCTTTGGAAAAGTGTCTGTTCAGCTCCTCTGCCCATTTTTTAATTGGCTTATTTGCTTTTTGTTTTTTTGAGGTGCATGACCTATTTATATAATTTGATATTAATCCCTTATTGGATATTCATTTATGAATATATTCTCCCACACTGTAGGATGTCTTTTTGTTCTACTGATGGTGTCCTTTGCTGTACAGAAGCTTTTTAGTTTGATATAGTCCCACTTGTTGATTTTTGCTTTTGTTTCCCTTTCCCGGGGATATATGTTCATGAAGAAGTTGTTCATGTTTATGTCCAAGAGATTTTTGCCTATGTTTTTTCCTAAGAGTTTTTTGGTTTTATGGCCTAAATTCAGGTCTTTGATCCATTTTGAGTTTACTTTTGTGTATGGGGTTAGACAGTAATCCAGTTTCATTCTCTTATATGTAGCTGTTAAGTATTGCCAACACCAGCTGTTGAAGAGGCTGTTGTTTCCCCATTGTATATCCATGGCTCCTTTATCATATATTAATTGACCATATATGCTTGGGTTTATATCTGGACTCTCTATTCTGTTCCACTGGTCTATGGGTATGTTCTTCTGCCAGTACCAAATTGCCTTGATTACTGTGGCTTTGCAGTAAAGCTTGAACTCAGAGAGAGTAATTCCCCCTACTTTATTCTTCCTTCTCAGGATAGCTTTGGCTTTTCAGGGTCTTTTGTCATTCCATATGAATTTTAGGACTATTTGCTCTAGTTCATTAAAGAATGCTGTAGGTATTTTGATATCTGTCATTGAATTGTACATTGCATTGAATTTGTACATTGCTTTAGGTATGATGGCCATTTTGACAATATTAAATTCTTCCTAGCCAAGAGCATGGGATGAATTTCCATTTATTAGTATCCTCTTTAATTTTTTTTAAGAGTATCTTGTAATTTTCAGGGTATAGGTCTTTCACTTCCTTGGTTAGGTTTATTCCTAGGTATTTTATTCATTTTGATGCAGTTGTGAATGGAATTGTTTTCCTGATTTCTCTTTCTGCTAGTTCATCGTTAGTGTATAGGAAACCAACAGATTTATGTGTGATAATTTTGTATTCCTCAACTTTGCTGAATTCAGATATTAGATCTAGTAGTTTTGCAGTGCAGTCTTTAGGTTTTTTTATGTACAATATCATGTCATCTGCAAACAGGGACATTTTGACATCTTCCTTACCAATCTGGATGCCTTTTATTTCTTTGTGTTGTCTGATTGCCGTGGCTAGGACCTCCAGAACTATATTGAATAAAAGAGGGGAGAGTGGCCATCCTTGTCTTATTCCCGATCTTAAAGGAACAGCTTTCAGCTTCTTGCTTTTAAGTATAATGTTGGCTGTGGGTTTGTCATATATGGCCTTTATTGTGTTGAGGTACTTGCCCTCTATACCCGTTTTGTTGAGAGTTTTTATCATGAATGGATGTTGAATTTTGTTGAATGCTTTTTCAGCATCTATGGAGATGATCATGTTTTGTCCTTATTTTTGTCGATGTAGTGGATGATGATGGATTTTCGAATGTTGAACCATGCTTGCATCCCAGGGATGATTCCACTAGATCATGTTGGATGATCTTTTCGACGTATTTTTTAATTCGTTTTGCTAATATTTTTTTTGAGTATTTTTGCATCTATATTCATCAGGGATATTGGTCTGTAATTTTCTTTTTTTGTGGTGTCCTTGCCTGGTTTTGATGTTAGAGTTATGTTGGCCTTGTAGAATGAGTTTGAGAGTATTCCCTCCTCTTCTATTTTTTGGAAAACTTTAATGAGGATGGGTATTAGGTCTTCACTAAATGTATGATAAAATTCAGCAGTGAAACCATCTTGTGCAGGGGTGTTCTTAGGTAGTATTTTGATTACCAATTCAATTTCTTTGCCGGTAACTGGTCTATTTAGGTTTTCTGTTTCTTTCTGGGTCAGCCTTGGAAGGTTGCAATTTTCTAGAAAGTTGTCCATTCCTTCTAGGTTATCCAGTTTGTTACCATATGATTTTTCATAGTATTCTCTCATAATTCTTTGTATTTCTATGCGGTCTGTAGTGATTTTTCCTTTCTCATTTCTGATTCTGTTTATGTGAGTAAACTCTCTTTTTTCTTGATAAGTCTGGCTAGGAATTTATCTATTTTGCTTATTTTCTCGAAGAACCATCTCTTGCTTTCATTGATCCTTTCTATTGTTTTATTCTTATCGATTTTGTTTATTTATGCTCTAATCTTTATTATGTCCCTCCTTCTGATGACTTTGGGCCTCATTTGTTCTTCCTTTTCTAGTTTCATGAATTGTGAGTTTAGACTGCTCATATGGGAATGTTCTTCTTTCCTGAGGTAGACCTGTATTGCAATATACTTTCCTCTTAACACAGCCTTTGCTGCGTCCCACAGATTTTGCGGTGTTGAATTATTGTTGTCATTTGTCTCCATATATTGCTTGACCTCTCTTTCTATTTGGTCATTGATCCATTGATTATTTAGGGGCATGTTGTGACGCCTCCATGTGTTTGTTGGCATTTTCACTTTCTTTGTGTAATTTATTTCTAGTTTCATACCTTTGTGATATGAGAAGCTGGTTGGTACAATTTAATCTTTTTGAATTTACTGAGGTTCTTTTTGTGCCTAGTATATGATCTATTCTTGAAAATATGTGCACTTGAGAAGACTGTGTATCCTGTTACTTTTGGAAGGAGTGTTGTTTAGATGTCTGTTAGGTCCATCTGTTCTAATATGTTGTTCAGTGCCTCTGTCTATTTATTTTCTGTCTAATTGATCTGTCCTTTGGAGTGAGTGGTGTGTTGAAGTCTCGTAAAACGAATGCATTGCATTCTATTTCCACCTTTAATTCTGTTAGTATTTGATTTACATATGTAGGTGATCCTGTGTTGGGTGCATAGGTATTTATAATGGTATATCCTCTTGTTGTACTGACCCTTTTATCATTATGTAATGTACTTCTTTGTCTCTTGTGACTTTCTTTGTTTTGAAGTCTATTTTGTCTGATACAAGTACTGCAACTGCTGATTTTTTCTCATTATTAGTTGCATGAAATATCTTTTTCCATCCCTTTACTTTCAGTCTGTGTATGTCTTTGTGTTTGAAGTGAGTCTCTTGTAGGCAGCATATAGATGGGTCTTGTTTTTTTATCCATTCAGTAACTCTATGTCTTTTGATTGGTGTATTCAGACCATTTACATTTAGTGCAATTATCCATTGGTATGTACTTACTGCCATTGCAGCCTTTAGATTGGTGGCTACCAAAGTTTCAAGGGTAATTCCCTTACTATCTAACAGTGTAATTTAACTCACTTTGTACGCTATAACAAACATAACCTAAACGTTTTTTTTTCTCCTTTTTCTTCCTCCTCCATTCTTTGTATGTTATGAATCATGTTTTGTATTCTTTGTCTATCCATTGGGTGACATCTTTTTATCCTTAGGAATACTTCTGTCTATAGGAGTCCCTCCAAAATGCACTGTAGAGGTGGTTTGTGGGAGGTAAATTCTCTCTGGTTTTGCTTATCTGAAAATTGTTTAATGCCTCCTTCAAATTTAAATGATAATGTTGCCTGGTAGAGTATTCTTGGTCCAAGACCCTTCTGCTTCATTGCATTAAATATATCATGCCACTCCCTTCTGGCCTGTAAGGTTTCTGTTGAGAAGTCTGATGATAGCTTAATGGGTTTTCCTTTGTATGTGATATTTTTTCTCTCTCTAGCTGCTTTTAAAAGTCTATATTTATCCTTAATCTTTGCCATTTTAATTATTATATGTCTTGATGTTGTCTTCCTTGGGTCCCTTGTGTTGGGAGATCTGTGCCTCTCCATGGTTATCTCCTTCCCCAGATTCCAGATGTTTTCAGCAATTACCTCCTCTATGACACTTTCTATCCCTTTTTCTCTCTTTTCTTCCTTTGGTACACCTATAATGCGAATATTGTTCCATTTGGATTGGTCACACAGTTGTCTCAATATTCTTTAATTCTTAGAGATTCTTTTTTCTCTCTATGCCTCATCTTCTTCATATTCCTCTTCTCTAATTTCTATTCCATTTACCAGGTCTTCTACTACATCTAATCAGCTTTTAAATCTCTCCATTGTATGTTGCATTTCAGATATGCAATTTTTTAATGATTGAATCTCCAACTTCAATTTGTTCCTGAGTTCTTGAATATTTTTCCGTACCTCCATAAGCATGTTTATAATTTTTATTTTGAACTCTCTTTCAGGAAGATTGGTGAGTTCAGTTTCATATGGTCCTTTTTCTTGGGTTTGTGAGATTTTGTCTGAACCATAGTCTTTTGACGTTTCATATTTCTGTGTGCTGGCCACTAGTGTGCAGAAACTCCAGTCTCTGGAGCTGCTCAGCCCCTAGAGTGAGGTTTGTGCGTCATAGGGTAGTGGAGCTGGTGCCTGGAGGGGAGAAAAGATCTATTTTCTGATTCCCGTGTGTGGTGCCTGTCTCCAGTGTCAGAGCCATTGGGCCAAGCACACACATGTAAGCCTCTGTGCTTTGTGTCTCTAGCTGTTGCATGCGGGGCCTCCTTCTGGGTGGCCTGACGCCAGCACAGTGATTGCCAGTTTGTGGACCAGTGCCGGCAGGCTAGTTGGAAGGTGCAGCACACTGCGTGTCACAGTGGTGGGCCTTTGAGCTGAATAGGCTGCCATGGGGATGGAGCACCTGAAGCTCCTCAAAGTTCCTAAACAGCTGGGCAGAGCACACCCAGGCAACCTTGTCCAGCTCTCCCTTCTCACTAATAGGAAACCTCTCAGACTTCCCACCCTTCCTCTGACACAGAGCAGCCAGGTGTCGGTCCCGTCCTCCACATACTGCCACAATGTCAATCTCCCAGGCCCTCCACCTGTCCAAGCTCCCCAACGTCCTGAGCACCACACAATATAGGCTTCCGCTCATGAAGCAGATCTCCAGGACTAGGTGTTCAGCAGTCCCAGTCTTCCGCCCCCTCCCGGCTCCATTTCTCTTCCTCCCGCCTGTTAGCTGTGGTGGGGGAAGGGCCTGGGTCCCGCTGGATTAAGGCTTTCCTACGTTACCCTATTTCATGAGGTCTGCTCTGTTCGTGAAGTGTGTAT
The DNA here is from genome assembly GCA_029783875.1 of Phataginus tricuspis. Taxonomy (NCBI): domain Eukaryota; kingdom Metazoa; phylum Chordata; class Mammalia; order Pholidota; family Manidae; genus Phataginus; species Phataginus tricuspis. Next base: position 43,725,429 of record JAQQAC010020896.1, on the reverse strand, counting down.
GCAGTCTGGTTCATCCTTCTTCCTTGTTTCTGTTTTAGGGTTAGTTGTATTAAGTAACTATATTTTTGTACTATTTGTGGTTTTGGGAGGAGTTTTCTGTGCCACCTCTCATGCTGCCATCTTGAATCACCCCTGATTAATTAATATTAAATAAATAAATGGCTTGCCGAATAGCTGACAGGCATTTCTTCATTCTACCTTTGCTTTAAGAAAAACAAAAGCAAATAAAAATCTAAGTATCACAGATCATATTAATGAGGAGACAGATGGGTAGAGTTAATGAATTAGAACATAAATAAAAAATAATAGAGGAAGAAAAGATGATGGCATGAGAAGTAAGGCAGAAACCTCCTCCCAAACAGTATTTAACAAGAAAATAGAGCAAATACAACTAATCCTGAAAGAGTGACCAGAAAGAAGACTGCAACAGACTGCCTACATCTGGGGAAAAGAGAAGACCTCACCGAAAAGGGTAAAGTAGCAAAGTCATGATCCAGCAGAACCCAAGCTCTCCACATAACCCAGTTCACTGGTGGGAGGAAGAGAAACGGAGCAGGGAGGGAGCAAATCCAAGGACAGCTAAAGATCCACCCCTGGAGATCTACACTGGTAGCACAAACCCACATTGCATGGTGTTCTGGATATTGGCTGGGTTGGAAAGCAAAGACAGGCAGAAAACTCAGAGAGACTGAGATTCCAGCCACTTGTGGAGAACAGGTACCCACAACTGGCCACTCTCGAGCAAAAGAAAGGCAGGCACTTTGAAAGACTTCACAACAGTGAGAGGGCTGCTAAAGGGGCAAGGATTACACAGAGTTTGTTGCTCAGGAGAAAGGACAGGTGGACAAAATTGTCCTGACACACTCAGAACAGCAGGTTGGGAACTTTCAGAAGCTTCAGGCGCTAGATCCCCCTGGCTGGTGATACATGCCAAGGCCCACCAACAGTGATATGTAGCTTGCCACTCCTTCTTTCCAGCAGGCAAAAGGCTTGCAAACCTGTTGCCCCCCACCATCGTGCCAGGCCAGTCAGAGGGTGGCCCCACCTATAGTAGCTACAGAGGCATAACGCAGAGGCTGCTCCCTGCATGCTTGGCCCACTGGCCATGCCGGTGGAGGCAAGCACTGTAGCTGGAAAGCAGGAATGAACTATTTCCTACTGGCGGGCACTGGTGCTGCTCGCCTGCAACCCCTGCCATTGCTCCAGGTGCTGGGAAGTTCCAGAGAGTACAGCTTCTGAGCGCTAGATGGAACTGCCTTCACAAAGTTGTTATTTCATAGTAATCATTAGAAATATGAAATGGCAAAAGAATCTGGTTAAAACCAAAATCCCAATCTCTCAACCACCAGCTAAGTAAAACTGAAATCACCAACCTTCTTGATAAATATTTCAAAATAAAAATCATAAACATGCTTACAGAGCTACAGAAAAATATTCAACATCTCAAAGAGGACTTCAAGAAAGAGATAAAAGCTTTAAAAATGCAGGATCTGAAATGAAACATACAATGGAGGGATTAAAAAGCAGATTACATGATGTAGAGGAGATGGTAAATGAAACAGAAATTAGATAACAGGAATAAAAAAGCTGAGGCATAGAGAGAAATAAGGATCTCCAAGAATGAAAAAATAATAAGAGAACTATGTGACCAATTCAAACAGAACAATATTTGTATTACAGGGACACCACAGAAATACAAAGAATTATTAGAGAATAGTATGAAAAATTATATGCTAACAAACTGGATAAACTAGAAGAAATGGATAACTTTCTAAAAAATACAACCTTCCAAGACTGACCCAGGCAGAAAGAGAAAATCTGAACAGACCAATTACCAGCAATGAAATTGAATTGGTAATCAAAAAACTACCTAAGAACAAAACCCCTGGAACAGATGGCTTCACTGCTGAATTTTATCAAACATTTGGAGAAGACCTAATACCTATCCTCCTTAAAGTTTTCCAAAAACTAGAAGAGGAGGGAATACTTCCAAGCTCACTCTATGAGGCCAGCATCACTCTACTACCAAAACCAGGCAAAGACATCACAAAAAAGAAAATTACAGACCAATATCCCTGATGAAGATAGATGCAAAAATACTCAACAAATACTAACAAACCAAATTAAAAAATACATCTAAAATATGATCCATTGTGACCAAGTGGGATTTATTTCAGGGATGCAAGGATGGTACAATATTCGAAAATCCATTGACATCATACACCACATAAACAAAAAGAAGGACAGAAAATCCATAGATGCTGAAAAAGCATTTGACAAAATTCAACATCCATTCATGATAAAAACTCTCAACAAAATATGTACAGAGGATTAGTACCTCAACATAATAAAGGCCATATATGACAAACGCACCACCAGCATCATGCTTAACAGTGAAAAGCTGAAAGCTTTACCTCTAAGATCAGGAACAAGACAAGGATGCCCACTCACCCCACTTTTATTCAGCCTTGTACTGAGGTTCTAGCCATGGCAATCACACAACACAAAGAAATAAAAGGCACCCAGATTGATAACAAAGAAGTTAAACTGTCACTGTGTGCAGATTACATGATAATGTACATAAAAACCCTAAAGAATCCACCCCAAAACTACTAGAACTAATAACCGAACTCAGCAATGTTGCAGGATACAAAATTAATACACAGTAATCTGTTGTATTCCTATATAGTAATGATGAACCAGAAGAAAGAGAAATCAGGAAAACAACTCCATTTACAATTGCATCTAAAAGAATAAAATACCTTGGAATAATCCTAACCAAGGAGGTGAAAGACCTATACTCTGTAAACAAAAAGACACTCATGAGAGAAATTAAAGAAGACACCAGTAAATGGAAATACATCCAGTGCTCATGGATAAGAAGAAATAATATTGTCCAATGGCCATCCTGACTAAAGTAATTTATAGTTCAAAGCCATCCCTATCAAAATACCAACAGCATTCTTCAATGAACTAGAACAGATAGTTCTAAAATTCATATGGAACCACAAAAGACCCCGAATAGCCAAAGTAATCTTGAGAAGGAAGAATAAAGCTGGGGGATTCTGCTCCCCAACTTCAAGCTCTACTACAAAACAACAGTAATCAAGACAATTTGGAAGTGGTACAAAAACAGAACCATAGATCAATGGAACAGAATAGTGAGCCCAGATATAAATCCAAGCATATATGGTCAATTAATATATGACAAAGGAGGCATGGATATACAATTGAGAAATGACAGCATCTTCAGCAACTGGTGTTGGCAAAACTGGACAGCTACATGTAAGAGATTGAAACTTGATTAGAATCTAACTCCATACACGAAAGTAAACTCGAAATGGATCAAAGACCTGAATATAAGTCATGAAATCATAAAACTCTTAGAAGAAAAATGGGCAAAATCTCTAGAATATAAACGTGAGCAACTTTTTCCTGAACACGTCTCCTAAGGCAAGGAAAACAAGGCAAAAAGAACAAATGGGACTACATGAAACTAAAAAGCTTTTGGTGTGCAAGGATGGTACAATATTCTAACTAAACAGCAAAGGACACCATCAGTAGAACAAAAAGCCATCCTACTATATGGGAGAATATATTTGTATATGGCATATCTGATAAGGGGTTAACATCCAAAATATATAAAGAACTCACACACCTTAACACGCAAAAAGCAAATAATCCAACTAAAAAATGGGTGGAGGATATGAACAGACTCTTCTGCAAAAAAGAAATTCAGATGGCCAACTGGCACATGAAAAGATGTTCCACATCACTAATTATCAAGGAAATTCAAATTAAAACTACAATGGGATATAACCTCACACCTTAGGATGGCCAACATCCAAAAGACAAGAAACAACAAATGCTGGCAAGGATGCAGAGAAAGGGGAACTTTCCTACACTGTTTGTGGGAATGTAAATTAGTTCAATCATTGTGGAAAGCAATATGGTGGTTCCTCAAAAAACTAAAAATAGAAATACCATTTGACCCAGGAATTCCACTCCTAGAAATTTACCAAAAGAAAACAAGATCCCTGATTCAAAAAGACTTATGCACTCCTATGTTTATCGCAGCACTTTTTTCAATAGCCAAGATATGGAAGCAACCTAAGTGTCCATCAGTAGATGAATGGATAAAGAAGTGGTGGTACATACACACAATATAATATTATTCAGCCATAAGAAGAAAACAAATTCTACCATTTGCAACAACATGGATGGAACTAGAGGGTATTAATGCTCAGGGAAATAAGCCAAGAGGAGAAAGACAAATATCAAATGATTTCCCTCATTTGTGGAGTGTAACAATGAAGCAAAACTGAAGGAACAAAATAGTAGCAGACTCAGAGACTCCAAGAAGGAACTAGTGGTTACCAAAGGGGAGGGGTGTGGGAGGGTGGATGGGGAGGGTGGGAGAAGGGGATTGTGGGATATTATGTTTAGTACACATGGTGTGGGGGGTCACGGGGAAAACAGTGTAGCACAGAGAAGGCAAACAGTGAATCTGTGTCATCTTACTACACTGATGGACAGTGACTGAATTGGGGTATGAGTGGGGACTTGATAATATGGGTAATTGTAGTAACCACATTGTTTTTCATTGTGAAATGTTCATAAGAGTGTATATCAATAATACCTTAATAAAAAATAAAAATAATTTGCAAAAAAGAAAAAAACAATAAACAAATCCTACGATTTGCAACAATGTGGATGGAGCTAGAGGGTATTATGCTCAGTGAAATAAGCCAGGTGGAGAAAGACAAGTACCAAATGGTTTCACTCATTTGTGGAATATAACTAGAAAGCAAAACTGAAGGAACAAAACAGCAGCAGACTCACAGAACCCAGGAAGGGACTAGTGGTTACTAAAGGGGATGGGATGGGGGAGGGAAAAGGGAATTAAGGGGCATTATGATTAGCACATTTAATGTAGGGGGGGTCACGGGGAAGACAGTATATCACAGAGAAGAAAATAGTGACTCTATAGCATCTTATACTGATGGACAGTGACTGCAATGGGGTGTTGGGGAGGACTCGATGATATGGGTGAATGTAGCAGCCACAATGTTGCTCATGTGAAACCTTCATAAGATTGTATATCAATGATACTTTAATAAAAACAATTTTTAATGTAATGAAATTCAAATATTATTTGATTTGGGATTCTAGCAACTTTTTCTTTATATTAATTTCTATTGTCTATACCTACATTTCATAATTATTTAAAGACAAATTTTAGTTTAATGAAGACAAAGGCAGATTTTTACCAGGAAGAATGTAGTTTTTTTTTTTTAATCTGCCATTTCTGGCCCAGTTCATTCTTTACTTTATGACAGAAAGCAATTATGTACTTAAACAGCTGCTTTAGTCAAAGAAAACAAAAAGAATAATTATTAGTTTTTACTGTCAAGCAGGAGCAGACAATTGACTTCAGTTTTTTAAACAATTGGGTTCATTTTATTATAAGAGGGAAAAATATATACATTTGAGATGAAAACATAAAAATACTCAAAATCTCTTTCATTTGTAAGCATTTTAGTCTGATTTATCATCTAAAATATTTATTATACCATTTCTTATTTTCAGGAACCTTATGGGAATGAAGTGTATACTACTATCTACTTAAAGACAGTCTCTTCTACATCAAGTTGTTTCTACCAAGATTGTAGCTAAGCTAAAAAGTACTAGATGTGTTAATTAAAAAGAAAATCACAGCCTTTGGTTTCTAATTGGGTCACTGTCTTTTTAAGTTGATGCAGAGTGTATATTCAGTATTATAAATCTTAAATCAGTGAATCCATTCAACAATGTCACGGTAATCTTGATATTTGTTAAAAACTAAAAGCATACTATTTGGGTTTGGGGCATTTATTTTTGGCCCAAAGCTTGAAGAATAGAATAAGTTGAGTGCTCTATCTATTCACAGCAATATCATTAAAAACCATTACACCCCTTAATACATTGTTAAACTAGCATATTAATACACAGATCTTTATAAATGGCACAATAAGATCACGAAAATGGCCAGTGAAAATAGTGGTTAAATTCCTTTCCAAAATTTACGTATTTCTCATTTAACCAATAAAATAATGGGGAGGAACTCAACACATATACACAGTGGGATATATGCATGTTATTAGCAGGCAAAACTAGTTTGGTTCACTTTCCCAGATGATTCAGGTAGGATTGTTTCTGATACAATTTGATTTCCCTATTATTTTTTCTGGATTTTTGCCCTCTGTTGTTGTGGTAGATACTTGTATTTTACAATGTTAGTTATCTACTTCCTCTTTGTTTTGGACAGCGGTATCCTGATTTTTATTTAGCATTCTACTCCATTGTCATGAAGTCTGTGTACTTCTAAAAGAGCTGCCCTCTCCCTATATACTACAGTCATTTGCACAACCCATCACTGGCTAAAAGTATGAAAACATGAATGAGCACATACAGACACAGACTAAGGAACACTTCAGATAAGCTTCATAAGCTTAAATAAGTTTGCTTTTAATTTTATAGTTTTCATGGTAAGTATAAAATGATTATCCACATTACACATGTTCAAGTCCTTATATTAAGGGTTTAAGAATAGAAGCTAAATCTATATCCTTTAATTCCAAAATAAAATATGCAAAATACAAATATTAACTTCAATTCTATAGGTTAATCTGAATTTATATACGTTTATGAAAATGATGCCAATTAACTGTAACAGAATTATTCTCATCAGAGGACAAAACCGGCTCGCTGATCACTCTGCTGGCTCTAAGCCTCCATGACTTAGTGAATGCGAAAATATTAAAATCTCATCCAGTTTACCATGAAGCCATAATTTACAAGAATAAATGTATAATAACCCTTTGGACTTCAGAGGTAATTTATGAGCAATATTCTCACAGTGGATGATGATAATTCACTCTCAATTAGCCCAGCTTGATTTAAATCATTGATTGCCCATATTTAATAATAATTTAGTAATAATGAAATTAATATCTCCTTCTATTTTTGGATAAAATTACTAAAGCCTCCATGGTGAATTTTAACTTTAACCATGAAGGCTTATAAATATATTCCTGAAACTTTTCCACTTGGGATTGGTCCCCCCTTCCAGGTACTATTAACCTTACAGGAAGAGTCTGATTTCCTTGAAAATATTGAGGCCCTATGCAATAAATTTTTGCTCCACCTCTGCCAGAGTGACAAATTAGGTTTGTAGATGCCTGATTCTTCCTAAATTACAATAACAATACTCACTTTCAGGGATCTGAAGAGGACATGGGTAGAATTAGTTATTTATTATGATTTGCCATTTCAAAATAAAAGCTCACAAATATATATATTTTTTAAAAGTATAGTCTCTGAATTGTATTATAGTCATTAATTAAGCAGATATTACCCTGATTCTGCTAAAGTGGGTATGTGGAATAATTTATATATTCAATAATTTTAGCAAATGAGGAAAATGTATCAAAGGTGACAACATCTAATGAGATTGGATTCATTCCAGTTATACTATGGCTTTTAATATGATGTTTTCTTTTTCCCATGGGTTGAGTACCTATTTAGAAGTCATTATATGTTCTGTCTGTGCAACAGTGAGGTCACCTTGCTTGGTTCCATCTTTTCATGTGAGTTAGGATTGAGAAAAGCGCTAGTATAACCCTCTATCTCAATGGAAAAAACCCCGATGCTCCTCAGGTTTGATCAGAAACACCATCTCCAGAATAAACTTGTGCCACAGAGCCATTGTGCTTGCCTGATGATTTTGATAGCCTCAGAACTTAATGCTGCAGTTTTTAAAAAAATGATAGTGCCTGTGGAAAATTACAAAGATAGTAGCAAAATAAGAAGAAAATAGGAAGCAATCAGAGTGCTGTTATTTTCCTTTACTTGGAAGCCAATATCAGTAGAAGGAAAAGAAGAATCATTGTAAAATGTCGCAGAACAGCTGAATTATTCTACTTCTGTCATCAAATTCTCTGTGACCTGGGAAAAGTTATATAGCAGATTATCAGTTGCATTTTTCAGAAGGATGGGAGGAGGGTGATCAAAGAGATCATTTCTCAACTAGGTGTGTGCATCAGCATCACTTTTGAAATTAAACAAAATGTAGGTTTTGGACTTCTACCTAAAACCTACTGCATTAGAACCTCTGTGCTGGAACCAGATAAGTACATTTTCAAATTCCACAATTTCTATTCCTGAAAACCCCTGGAGCCGATGAATCTTTGAGGTTCCTTCCAGCTCTGATGTTTCTCTCTTTCTACAATTTTGTGAATGTTAATAAGGTTGTATAACCTAGAAACACTAATTGAACTATACAAATTTACCTTTAAACATTCTATGCATGTGTGTATATGACAGAGACAGAACAGAGAGAGAAGGGAAGAGAAGACAAGAAGAGGAGAGAGGAGAAAAGAGGAGTCATCTCTGTAATAGGCACTGTGCTAAGTGCTGCAGATAAACAAATGGAATATTAGAAATAATCTCCTGCTCTCAATTAATTTAGTCTATTTGGGTGACAAATCTAACAGACAGTCACAATGGAAATAGTTAAAATGACAAGTGAGCCATAGAGAGTTAGAAGATGGTGATATATTCTATAGCTTTGGAGTTCAGCTATTACAAAGGATCAGATGGAATTTTTTCAGGCAAAATAGAAAGGGTACACTTTAGAAAGGCCTGCATAAGTAAAAATCATATGGTAATGGGGAACATTTTAAAATTTAAGGAATTGGAAAATATATCTCCGTCTATATTGTGAGGATCCTTGATTGTCTATCTGTAAAGTTTGCCTTAATGAGCACTGGAACATTGTCGAATACTTATAAGATCTGGAATAACCATTTAAAATGGTTTGAGGGTGTTAGATGGAAATTAAAATAAGGAACACGCTTCTTTGAGAACTTACTATATACCAGTTTCCATGTTAATTAGTGATTTTTTCATTTAACACCATAATTCTTTGTGGTAGGTGTTATTCTCCTCCAGTTTTCAACTGAGGTTTGGAAAGGCTACGCTCCCATCACAGCAGATCTAGGAATACATGTTCCTCTTTTATTCATGAAGCTGGTGGGTTAGGAAATTACCTAGATGTGTTTCTCTTTGGGGAATCTGTCTATATTGAATAAAACTAAATAAAAATTGTAACCTTAAAATCATTTATAACCCTCTCTGGGTGATCTTATTTATTCCCTTGGCTCAATTACCATCTTATGCTAAGGATATATATCTCTCCTCTTCCAATATAAGAAAATAAATACTCTTTTTTGAGAAACATAGCAGAGCTAAAGGGAAAAGGAATGAGGGCCTTTGTCTTAATATTCAAAATGGGCCTCGTTGTGACTGTTCAAGATGGGGAGATTCTCAGCCATCCTTCTTAACTGACCCTCCAATATGTTCTCTTGGGTTTTGTACGAAAAACTACTTATCACACTGTAATGTAATTAACAACAACAAAAAAATCCATGAGGTCAGGGAATGGAACTTTTTGTTAACTGCTGTGCTGTTAGAAACTGAATAATACTTAGACCTAGTATTTAATGAATATTTGTTGAATAAAGCCTGTGACTGGATAAATGACTACTGAAACCAGTTATATTCTCATTCTCAAACAGGTTTTTCCTCAATTTAAACATTAAAAAAAAGAATAAATGTTTTTTGTTAATTCAAATCTATATTGATTACCCATTATGTCCCAAGTAATATTATAGAATCTAGGGATATAGTGGTGGACAAGAGGCTCAGGTTCCCACCCTCATGAATCTTATCATTCGGGGAAGAACTGTGTGAAAATTATACTAGCTTAAAAAATAAAATTATACAAAATTCTGTGAAGAGACTAAACATGGGAATTAGATAAAAATTGATGTCATATATGGGGTGAGTTTAGATAGAGCAGTTTGAAAATGCAAAATTTTAATTAAGGGAAGAGGATGCAAATAAGTGAGCATTTGCAAATCTGGGATCTGTAGAAAGCCACAGAAATTAGGAATAATGTCACTTATGAGTTAAAAATACAACTCTGCCAGTTGTATAATGAATGATTATAGGTTTATAAATAGAACCTATTGGCAGGGACCAAAGTCTAAGTAGTAGTAAAGAGGTGATAATAATTTGTAATCTAGTTAATAGAGTAAAATTCAGAGAGAATGACATTGAATACCCTCGTCTGGTGCCTAGCCCTTGATATAGCACAAGAAATTTTTCTTCTTTTAGCAAAAATCACTAACATTTCTATTTAAATATGCCCTCTTTTATTTCTTTCATATTTTACTTTCTATGAGCATAATGCATATTTATAGTAAAAGTTAAACCAAACAGTACAATAAGTTATTTAATGAAAAGTGAATCTCCCTCCCAACTCTGATTCTCCTATACCCCTCTAGTCTTATGCCTGAAAAGTAGTGATACAATTTTGTATTATTGTTCCAGAATAGATCAAATTACATGTATTTACATGTGCATATCATAAATGAGTATACTGTTCTTTCTATGCTATATTTTGTCTTTTTTAACATAACAGATTGTTTCATATTGATCCAAAAATTCCTCAATCTTTAAATGCTAGATGTACTTAAACCAAAATTTCCTTAACCAATGTTCTATTTATAGGCTTATAGGTATTTAATTGCTTCCATATTTTTATAATTAGAAATATTATTTTTCTACATCTTTAAATGCATTTAAAATATTTGTGGATTATATAGTCTTTTCTACTTTAAACAATAATAGCAGATGAAAATCTAACCTAATGGTTTAAAAAGTTCATTAATTATATTTAATCTCTTCTTTAACAGCATAACCTTAAATCTCACAGAAATTAGTTTCCATATTTAAAAAAGTCCTTCACACTTAATGGGAGTCCTGGAAGAAAAGGAAAGATGATTAAGGGAATAAGGCATATACAAAAAAATAATGCCCCAAATTTCACAAACTTGATGCAAAATATGAATATACACACCCAATAAACAAAATAGTCTAAATAGGATAAAACAAAGTTATCCACATATAGATATACCAAGTGAAATAGTAAAATGAAAAGATAGAGACGAGAGATCTTGAAAGCAGCAGGGGAAAAACAACTCGTCCTGTAAAGAGCAACAACAATGCAATTAACAGCTGACTTCACATCAGAAATAATATAGGCCAGAAGGCAGTGTAAGTATGTAAGACATACTTAAAATGCTGAAAGAAAAATTCAACTAAGATTTCAACATATAGAAAAACAATGGAGATAAATAAAAACATTTCCAGATTTAAAAACCTAACAGGAGATAAATGGAGATAAATAAGGGCAATCCCAAATGTAAAAACCTAACATAAGAATTTCTTGTTAGCAAACCTGCCTTATAAGAAATAATAAAGGAAGTCTTTTAAGATGAAAAGAAATGACACAGAAAATAATTCCACAAGAAATTATGAGCATCAGAAAAATTACTCAGGTAAACATAAAATTCTATACTATTTATTATATATTTTTCTTTTCTTTCTCTTAACTGATTTAAAGGACAATTACATAAAGCAATAATAAAAATTTATTGTCTGGTTTATAACAAAAATTCAATATGCATGATAGTAATAACAGAAATAAGAGAGGGAATATATTTATATTTGAACACAGTTTCTATATTTTTATTGAATTAAGTTAGTATTAATCCAAAGTATATTGTGATAAGTTAAAAGAAATCATTTAATTTTTAGAGGAAGCACTCAGAAAATCTGTGTGTGTGTATATTTGAGATATGTTTTGATAAATATAGATAGAGAATATATAATATACAGTTGAAATAGTACATTAGTAATTATTTAACACAAAATAAGGTAGCAAGGGGGAAGAAAGGATAACAAACAGATATAAATCCTATAGAAAACAAATAGAAAAATGGCAGATGTAAAGCCAACCATATCAGTAATTATAATAACTTAAAATGGATTTCACTTGTATTCAAAAGTCTGGTATTGTCAGATTTTTAAAAAGATGTTATTTATAAAATAACAGAGACATACATAGGTTGAGAATAAAAATATGAGGAATGATATACTGTGCAAGCAGTAATTATGAAAGAACCCAAGAAACCATTCTGATAACAGATAAGAGTTTTTAAGACAAAAATATTACCTAGAAATAATATAGATATTTAATAATTTTGAAATTTCAATTAATCATGAATATGTATAATCTATAAACATATATGCACCTAACACTAAAGTCCTAAAATATGAGAGGAAATGCTGACAGAATTGAAAATAAAAAATATGTATAATTTGACAATAATAATTAAAGCCTCCAATACCTGTTTCTCAATATTGATAACTAGATAGAAAATCAGCAGGGCTATAGAAGACATCAATACACTATCAACCACTTTAATGTAACTGTCTTCTATTTAACATTCTTTCCAACAACAGAACAATACACACAGAATACAAAAGATGGCATGTTGTTTGAATCTATTAATAAAAAATGTGAATATCAAATTTATAGACAAATTAGTGATTTTCTTGGTCTTGAGTGGGAATGAGAACTGACTACAAATGAGAGATCTTTTTAGGGTGATACAAAACTTCAGAAATAGTGGTAATGGCACATAATTATAAATATTATTTTTAAAATTATCCAGTTGTACATTTAAAATGATTGAATACTATGTTATATAAATTATAACTCAATAAAGTTGGTAATAAAACAAAGTAAGAATACACATAATATAATGTGAAACACTCTTGATTTTCATGGGTAGTTTTCCTGTTCTACAGAATATTTTGTACATTCTTCTATCATAACTAATTGGGGGAATTTGGGTGTCTTCACAACTTCATTGAAAAATGTCTGAAAGCACTGATCATAACTTATTGATCTGTCACTAGACCAATAAAAATAAGTTAAAAGCAATCTTTTCTCACTTTCTTTAAGAATGCTGATATTAATTTGGTATTGTGTGTATTAATCCATGCCACGTATATCACAATTTGGTAATAATATATCTTAATTTACTTTAAGCTTTTGTATTGAAAATTTCTCAAGCACTTACTAGAAGTGTATCTCACATGAATTTGCAAAGTTATTTATACTATTATGTTAACATCAAAATTGTATTCTATAGGAAAAAGAGAAAAATTACATAAATCTTCAAAATAGGGACTTTATTAAATAAAGTATGGTATACCCATTTCAAATGCCCATAATAATGGCACAGATAGAGCCTAGTAATGAAAAAGGTTCAAATAATATGGCTAAGTATAAAGTTGCTTAAAATTATGTGTAATATAATTTCCTGTTGCTTCTTTAAAAAGTTGATAGATGAAAATAACAAAAATTACATAGAGAGCACCAAATTCAAGATGGTTGCTATCAAGAAAAATGAAAATATTTGCACATGTGCAGTAAAAAATTACCATACCATCAAAATTTATCAATCCAATTTATTGACTTAAAAATAAGCTCATTATTCTTAAATATCTTCTGTATGACAAACTGCCTTTCAGAATAGAAATTAATTTCCCACAACATAGCCATTAAAACTGCATTTAAAATAAAGATCTTTCTAACATCTAAACATCAAATAAACAAAGCAGAATTGTCTTACAGAAATTTGTGTTGGAGAGGGGAACCCAGCAACCAAATTTAGTAAAGTAACCTAGTCTAGAATAGGATTGGTGAAAATCCCCAGGCTGAGCACCCACTGTATACTGACTGAGAAAAAGATTACTCTAAGAACCATAGACTTTCTGTTAGAATGCTGAAGAGTTTGCATTAAGGTCCTTACATCAAGTCTGTATTGATTTTGTAAACCTAGAAAACATAAGGATTAAACAAAACCTTTAATAGTAACTCTTCAAAATGAGATCTACCTAATAAAAATATAAAGACATTAATTCTAAGTGAATTAATGCATATTAGGGTTTAGTAATCAGTTTAGAAATATGGTAGCCCACATACTAATCATCTTATATTTGAATAGTTTACTAACATTTCTTCTGAGTTATCCATTTTATTGTGCATTTTCTTTACAAAAATGTCATTCTAGTCAATATTCTCTCTATATATAAAGGAAAATATCTCTGTTGGATGTTTTAATGAAGTAATTCAAATTTAGAGTTCTGGCAGACAATATCTGTACATATGGATATATTTTACTAATAGCATAAAGGAAACATAATACCTAGAAATAGTATTCCAAAGAAATAAAGTATATAAATGAGGACAATATTCCCTATAAAGAAAAAATATTGAATCTTTGTTCTTTGATTAAAGTAAAAACCAACAAAATGTAAACAGTGAAAATTTGTAATGTGGGACCAAATGCCAAAGTGGGTAGATTAATCATTCTAAGTCAGCATTTTATCTAGACCACATTAAGGTTGAGATTCATCAGTTACATTTAATACATTTAATATAAACTATAACTCTAATGAATATTTTCTATATGTGTGTAAAAACTAAGCAACAGAAGTTTGTTTCATTCAGAACTTCCGATAATGAAATTCACCCTCTGTCAAAATGGACATATTTGAAGTGATAACCTTCAATATTGTATTCTGTTCTTTTAGGTTTTTTTTTATACTTTTTCTATAATGGATGAGTCATCCCTGCTAAATTCATGAATTCAAAGAACCTGGGATGCTTTTTATGCTGGCTGCATGATTCTGATTTTGTTTGATGTAAGTCTTTTGGCAGGTTTAAATTAAAGCAAATTTCAGGACAGGAACTGTGTCTCCAATTATTCAATCGTGTCCCTAACCCCATTTCCTGTGGTTACCATTATCCCTGAACTTGGTAGTAGATAATTATAGGATGTAAGGTTCACAGTAGCCAGGGGTGATTTCCAAACTGCCAATATGTCCCTTAAATTGTGACTAGTATGTGTGTTTGTAAGAAGGAAAAAGAAAGACAGGAAGAATCAAGTATTAAACCCCATATTTCCACTGAATTTTAAGGCTCCTGATTTGATGGTATTAAAATACTCTAGAAACATGAATAATATCTTGGTGATATTCATTGTACCCTCTCAGTGCTGAAATCCCTTAATGCAACCATTGACTATGAATTTCAGTAAACTCACTTTGTCATGCACCCATCTATCATTTTCATACTTTCGTTGAACACCTACCATGTGTCATTCTAAGAACACTGCATATATACAATGTTGAGGCAAATGGAAATGGCCTTTGCCTTTGTTAATAAAGTGCTATTACAAAAAGGTAATGGTGTTGTGAGCTATTAAAGGGACTTAATTATATAAATGGTGACAAGCAAGGAGGAGCTATTAACTTAGACTGAATACCAGTGAGGGACCTCTAAGGAGGAATATAATGTTAAAACTGAGACCTAAAGGAAAGGTAATAGTTATCTAGGGAGACATTCAGGGAAGCGGGGCAGCATATATAGAGTCTCATGGGTAGAGAAGAATTTAGAGTGTTTTAGAAACTGAAAGAACACAGGATTCCTTGAACTCAAAGAACAAATAGGTAAATAAGATCAAGTTGGAGAGGTTGTAAGGAGCTGGTCATACAGGGCATTTTTAGACCACATTTTCATAGCAGGATAGAAAGCATTTGAAAGTATTTAAGAGAGGTAGTAATATTTAACTTGTATTTTAAAATGATCACTCTTGTGTTAAAAAAAAATCAATGGAGGGGAATAGAAGGAAATTGGGTGTTTAGTTCTCCCTGAATTGCAGCGGCAGCAGTAGGAGATGATGACATGTTCTGTGGTGCTGGAACAGGCGGAGAGGAGGGGGAAGTGGAATCTGGAGGTGGGCTTCAGAGACCTTGGTGGTATATTGCGTTTGGTAATGCATGGGTGTGAAGAGCACGTTGCTGCCTGAGTCACCAAATGGGTGGAGATTTTGAAGACAGAGGAAGATTTGGCAGGGAAGATTAAGCCTCAAGTTTTGGATGTGTTAAATTTGAAATTTGTGTCAGACATCCAAGAGGAGATACAACAAAAACCTGGTGGTTATGTAAGGCTTGATCTGAGAAGATAATTTTGATTTAGAAACAGAACTTTCGGAATTGTTGAAATGTAAATAGTATTTAGAGCTATGGATATGTATTAGATACCTACTTTATAAAAACTTTCTGTGTTCAAGGTTCTTACAGTCATTAGAGGGAAAATGTGCTCACATAGAAAGTTAGTATCAGCCTGATGGAACTAATTAGCACATTACGGATTGCTAGTTGTTTGTTAGAACTACATCTGGTTCAAACAACAAAATATTCTACTACAGCAGCTCAAAAAGATAAGACCTTATTTGTTCCATGTCAAAATAAAGAAAATATATAATGGTCTCTGCCCTTGGTTTCTGGAACAGAGCTCCTAAAACCCTTCTAATTTGCTAAGTGATAAGAACACCAGGAGCATCTTTTGTTCTAATATTTGCTCTTTGACCCTGTTCTTGACACAGGGCTCCGGAAACCTTTGTAATTTCCCGAGTGATAGTGTCTTTTGTTCTAATGAGGTGACTCTGGGTGGGCTCCTGGTTAGCTCCTGGATGGCAGTTGGTTACCAGAAAGATTAAGTCATGATTAGAATCTTGGATTCGGCACCTTCAACACCATTCTCTTGAGATGACAAAAGGGCTGAAAATGGAGTTAATGATTGATTAAGCCTACATTAGGAAGCCTCCATAAAAAATCCCAATAGTATGGGATTTGAAGAGTTTCCAGGTGAGTGAACACACCCACTACAAGGAGAATGATGCAGTGCAATTCCACAGGGACCAAAGTCCTGCTCTCAGGACCCTCCCAGATCTCACCCTATATATCTTCATGTGGCTGTTTAATTTTATCCTTTATCATATCCCTTAGTGTAAACTGGTAAACTTAAGTGTTTCCCTGAGGTCTGTGAGCCGCTGTAGCAAATAACTGAATCCATGAGGAAGGAGGTCATGGGAACCTACAATTGGTAGCCCAGTTAGACAGGAGTTATGGGTAAACTGGGGACCCTCTATTTGCAATTGGCATCTGAGGATGGGGGCAGACTCACAGGATTGAGCCCTCAACCTGCAGAATCTGATGCTATGTCCAAGTAGTGTCAGAATTGAGTTAAATTGTAGGACATCCAGTTGGTGTTACAGAATTGCTTGCTGTGGGAAGAAAAAACCCATACATCTGGTGTCTGAAGTGTTGTGAGGGACCTAGAAGTGTGAGAGTAAAAGGGAAGTACTGGGTTTTCCTACTACAGGGTAAGACAATTCGAGATCAGTATTATAGCTCAATACCCCCAATCAGGGTACATTACTTTTCACCCCACCATACCTCAGGATGTAAGCCTTTCACATAATGTCAATAAAACCAAGGTTATAAAAAGGTTGTTAAACCTGTAGATGTCATGCCTGCATTTCTTTCCCTAATTATTTGGAAAGATGAGTAATACAAGGCCATATCTAGCTTCATGGGAACCTGGGATACTAAGTATGTTTAACTAAGACATGGCTAAATGGGAACACTGTTCATAAGAATAAAAGGAAGCAACTTTCAAGAGTGGATAACTAGCAATCATTAACTTTGATATACTCTGGTGTAATACTCTTCACATTTACGATCATTATGTAACTTTTAGTTCTTTTAACAGTCATTTCCATAATATTATTTTTACTCATTTGAATTCTTCTTCATGCTCCGTACTTTTCATTTTGTAATGAATTAGAATATTCATGAAACAATATCTGAATATTTTATAGAATGCTATTGCTTTCCTATAACATTCTAAAAGATATATATACCATACACTTGCAATTGTTAATGTGCACTTAATAAATGTGACTTTAGTATATTTAAAAACTAGAAAAGATCTAAATTTCCACTAATGGTAAACAAATTAGCATATATCAATTTAAAGTACTATCTGAAATAATTTAAGTGAAAAGGACACATCTGTATATAGACAGATAGATAGCTATTGATATAGAAAGACACCCATAACACAAGGCTAAGAGAAAAATATAAGGAACAGATAATTAGGTAAATCAGTGTCAGCAAACATTTTCAGTAAAGGGCCAGACAGTAAATGTTTTAGACTTTCCAGTCTTACAGTTAGTTGTAGTTAATTAATTACTCAACCCTATCTTTGCATCATGAAAGCAGCCATAGATGATATGTAAACAAATGGGGGGGGGACTTCTGGTAAAACTTTATGATAAAAATTGGATTTGGCCCACAGGTGGTGGTTTGCCAACCCCCAATGTAGAGGATGATTCTAAATGAAAAAACTAATTTAACAAAAATGGAGATGCTAGATATAATTGTTGATGAAAGATACTTTCAGAGAGAGAGAGGGAGAGTGGAAGAGGCAGAGGGGAGATACAGAAAGAAGAAAATTAGTTTTCCTTTGCAGTGAAGAAAAGAATTCAGCAAAAACAGGCTTGGAAGTAAGGAAACTGAAATTTTCATTTCTGATTTTGTATAAGACTTAAATGGTGAGATGTAATTTTAACTCATATATTCATACTTTACAAATAAAAAGCTCTTTAAAAAGGAAAGTATGGTTTTTAAAACAATATTTATGGCTTTTCTGGAAATAAACCAACATAATAAAATCAGTTGTTATCAATGCTTTGATTTGAACTGTAAAATGGATCTTCCAGTTTCCAAGAACTGATAACAAAATGATTCTATGATATGCTTTTTTAGTTTTTCAACATGTTATTATGTTTATAGTTGATGTACAACACTAGCATAAGAATATATTACTCATGTTCTAGAGTAACTTTAGTTTATAATTTGTTTAGAGGCATAAAATGAACTTACAATAAATGATAAAAATATGTTAATAGAACTTATAGGATAAAGAAGAAAATGAACTTCTTATTTCTTCTTAATACTATCAAGGATATCAGTCCATTGGCAACCCCATATTTTATTCAGTTATTAATATCAGACCTCTGGTACCTCCTATGGCCTTGTTTGAAAAGCTACTACTACTCTTATCTCACTTCTAGGCCTAATTCCTTTAATCTCAAATGTATTATGCTAATACATTTTCATCAGGTGTTTTTACTCCCATTTTGTGTTGTCCTTTGACTACATCCCTTGAATTCAACCCATAAATTCAACCATTAGAATGCTTTTTGCTATTAAATATTTACTCTGTGTTAAACACTTTGGAAAATTATTTATATGCATTCCTTCATTTAATCCTTACGTAACTCTGATATAGGCACTCTTATTTCAGTATTGCAGACAGGAAAGTAGAATTTAGACATTAAGTTTCTTGCCCAAGTTCATGTAGCTAGAAGATGCAAGAACAGAAATTTGAACCCAGAACAGTAAGATTCCAAAAGATTATTTTTTGCTGCTCATAGTTTCCTGTCGATATTAACACTTGGGCTAGGAGAAAAAAACAATCCTCTAACATATGGTTACATAAACTGTGTTTTTTAATTTGACTGGACCCTTAATGCCACCCAGAAATCTTATATGAGTCAATCTGTCTCACATAGTTCCCTCAACAGCTGTTGCAAGCAGATCTTGCACTGTCTCCTCCATCATCTCTACCTTCATACTGAGACATGATAGTCTATTTTACTAAGAAAATCGGGACTGTTAGGTGGGATTTTCTAGTATTTCTGCTTGCTTCCATGTGAACATCTTACTGGCATAAGCATTCAATCTCACTTCTTTTCATTTTTTTTCATAGAAGATACATCTTTTTTCCTTAAGCTAATTCTCCCATCATAATTTAGGATTCTAATTCCTAACTTCCAAGGGAATTTCCAAATTACACTTTGTTTCTTTTCCTCCCTACCAGCTCTCACTATTCAGGCTTGGAGTAAAATCTTATATTGGTAATATAGTCTTGGATTAAAATCTCAGCCTTATAAAACAGTTCTTAACCTCTCCAAACCAGCATAAAAAAAGGAATGGACAGAACATCGGCCTCACTGAGAAGGCATGCCATTTATACTGATAGTCACCTAACAAAGTCAACATTTCCTTGGCTTAGCTTATCATCAAAATTCACTTATAAGGAATTTCACTGTAGATGATTTTTTGCTAAAGGTAGTTTTTGCAAAGGAAAATTTAGAGCCAATACTGTTTTGTAGAAGTTTAACATCAAGTTTTTCTTTTATTAATTGTTCTTTTTTTCCCCCTCTGTGTTTTAACTTTTGACTGGAGACTTATAGCTGCACTAAAAAGACTCTTTTTAACTGTGTTTTGGCATATAAGCCACCAGTTAGCCTTGCCCTTAAATTATTTGGCTAATAGAGTTAGAAGAGAAGGAAAAATGAAATGTCTATTTCTGAGCATTTCCTAGGGGAAACCTGGACATGAAATTTATTGATGTAGTTGGGAATCCAGCCTTTTTTTATTTGGACCCTGTATAAATTTTTTCTCTGGACATGTGTCCTTCCTTTTGATATCATTACATTGTCAATAATTATGACACAAGTTAATAAACTGATCCAAATAAGTTAACCATCTGATATTTATTTGATTTTCTCATGCATTTGACACCAATTTAATTGGACCATGTGTAAATACCAAAAGTCTGTGTGAAATATTATTTCCAATGCAAAAATGAGATTAATCACATGATATAATGGTTGGTGGGTAAAGATTTCCATAACTCATTTGGATAACTAGCCTAGGAATTATCTGCTTATTGAATTACTAAAGCAAGTATGAGATTTTATAAAATTCTTACTTAAAAGGTTAAAAACATATTTCATATCACATCCTGTGCATCAATTAATCATTCAAGGCCCTCTTCAAGTCACATTTCTCCACGACTGTACTTTCATGGATACTTCCAACCAGAAATAATATCTTCCTCCATTGTTCCTCATTGCAATTAGTACCTCTCCCATAATAGTTGGCCTTCCAAAACCTGTTTATTTCTTATTGGTAACCTGGATATTGGGCATTGTGTAAAGTTAATTCCATATCCTGTACAGTGTTCAGTACAGTGTCATATTTGTAGTAAATACTAAAAAGCAAACAATGGCTGAATAAAATACATTCATTTTGAGTATGTAAGCATTATATTTAGGTCTTGTGAAGGAATCATTCTATTGTGCTCTCTGAACCTTTCATTTGATAAATTCAGTCACAGAAGGAAAACCTCTCATTACAGGGGTTGATTTTGCCAGCAGAATGAATATAATTAAGTAGGTTACTCCTGGGTTCTATTTTGTTTGAAACCCTAAGTTTTCAGTTTCCTCAATAATAAAAGAGCTTTTTACATGATAAGATTAGGTATATAAGTTTTGCAAATAATTTACATTGTTAAGATAGGCTGATAGAGCTCAATAAGAGATGGAATGAAAGCATTTAGAAGTGTAATTATCAGCTGACATTGGAGTGTGTCTGATCAGAAAACATTATAAAAAAATGTATTAGGTAAAATTACTAGGGAGAATCATGCTTATATAGTTTCAAGGACCAGAATATGAACACTTCTTTTGATCTCAATGAACTTTCAGATGTGAAATGTTTATTAAATGACTACTTGTCTAAAGGTTAAAAGGTGTGAATGCCACAGTGACATGAAGATGTATTTCCTGAATCTTGACTAATAGATTTCAAATTGAAATATGGGCTTATAAGTGTTTCCTGTTTTCACAGAAGATAATGTATAAAGATATTGTGAATAAGATTACTAACTTCCTCTGAAATGCATTTCCCCTTCTACACAGAGTTGAATAAGGATAGTGCTGAATAAAGAATGGCTGTGCAGCTAGTCTTCCTATCCAGATGTGACCATATGACTAAGTTCTGGACAGCAGGTTGTCAGTAGAGGTGATGTGTTTCATTTCCAATACATATTCTGTAAATTCATGTGAATTTGGGGAGGAGAGAGCTTGAAAAAAATTTTTTTAATTTATTCCTCTTTCTTTTCTTCTTTCTTGCCACTCTACATGCAGTTGTTTTTGTAAAGAGATGGAACAGTCATTTGGGCACAAATACAAAGACAAGAATTGAGGATGGTACATCTCCTTACCAACCTAGACAATTGACTTCTGTACTCTTAAATTAAATATAATAAAGAATCAGTTGACTTCTGTACTCTTAAATAAAATAAAATAAAGAATTAACATATACTTCAAATTTAGCATGGCAGATAAGTGAGGATAGAGAACTAATGACAAAGCATGAAAAAATAGTACAGAAGGGGGAAAAAATGAAAGTGGAACCCTTCTTTACATCACACACAACAACACACATATATTCAGAGAGAGAGATGGATTAAGACTTAAACAGGCTGATTGCTGTAGTAAACAAAAACAGAGGGTACCTAGTTAAGTTTCATTTCAGATAATAACTTTTAGTATAAGTGTGACTCAAGCTATATTTGGAATATAATTACACTAAAATGCTATTTGTTGTTTATCTGAAGTCAAATATAACTGGGTATCCTGCATTTTTATCCTGCCTCTGTACTTGAATGTCAAAAAAAAAATACTGAGTGACATCAGCATCATGGCAGCATAAGATGTCCCTCACACCCAGTTTTGTTTCCACCTTCAACAATAAAACTTCAACATCCACACATAGAGAAAAGTGCCTACGAGGTCGTTGAGGTATCCAGCACCATATGTCAAAGGACTGGGAAGAAGTGTCGCCCAAGTGTGAATCAAGTCGTAGGTAGACAGCTCTTGATCCTGGCTGTGGACCCTGCAGTGGTGGCCCATGAACTAGTTCTAACCTCCTGGCTTCAGTCTGGGGGTAAAACAGCCTTAGGCAATCACCCATGGATGAGAGCCCTTCTGGAAGGCAAGGCTTTCCGAGGAGAGTTTTCAGCACACTATTGGAGCCAAAAAATAAGTCTGAATACATTGGAGTAAGAATAGCTTGATTTTACTGCTCACTCCATCCCTAACCCAGCATAGTTTAGGGCCAATCAAAAGAAAATAGACTAGTTGGTTGGATTAACAAAGCCCAAAGTATATGTTGGCTGCAAGAAACTCACTTAAGCTTTAACGACACAAATAGTTTCATTTTCCCTTCTTGTTACCAATCAAAATATTTTTTATATTAAACAATTCCTAAAAGGTGTGTTCAATTATCACTGCACTATGGTATTCTGAAGAACAAATAAACAACAGCAAAGGATATTGATCAGCTCTTTTTTCTACATTTACAACTTTATAACTGGAATCCTTCACTCCAGACCGTAAGTGCCTGCACTGTTCCTTAAACATTTCCCACTTTTCAAACTAGATTTCATGTTTATAGAACAGCAGTCCTCAATCTTCAGATATTTGAGACTTTGCATGTTAAGAATAATGGAATTTTGTGTGTCAAATTTTGTGTGTGTGCTAAGGGAATTGCAATGTAAACAACTGTTTGCAAAAGCAAGTTTAGAGAACATTATAAAGACCTTCCACAAGTGTTGCATTTTTCACTTGCAAAATTTCACATTGCATTTTCACATTCAAAATATGAGCACATACTTGTTTATCATCCAGCCAGCTAATCTATATCTTAATTGGCCATAAACTGTGCTAGACTGGGGGATGAGTGAAGAAGTAAAATCAAGCCATTCCTCTTCCTCCCATGCATTTAGACTCATTTTTGTTTTGCTCCAGTGGTGTGTTGGAAATGCTTCTCTTTCAATCATATTCAAAATATAAGTTATAATATATTATAGAGTGTTTTTATGTTAACAGCAAAAATCATTGGAGAAAGTTATCCAAAAATGTATATATACCCAAAATACACCATATATTTCAGTGTATGTTACCTTTGATTAAAGTGAAATTACTTATCTTGCACTTCCTTACATTCAAGGAAGTATCTGCTGGTTTTTGGTTGGTTTTACTCCATACTTCCTACTTGTAGCAAGTTATGCTCTCCTTCACTATATCCTGGTATTTAAATCTTCACAAATAAAATGAGTCTATCCTAGGAAACTAGATCTAACCTCTATTTCCTCACCAGAAGAACTCACTAATAAAATATATGGAGATGAACTAATAGAATGAAAAATAATAACTCTTAAAAATTATTTCACATTTCCACTATTTTTGAGTTCAGCCTTTCAATTTTCTTTGTACATTTTATTAATTATGTTTTCATTTATTTCCTGATAATCAAATTTGATCTACCATATCTTTAAAATAACAAAATATTTTAATTAATATCATTATTTTATTTTATTTTTTATATATAATTTATTTTGGTATCATTAATCTACAATTACATGTGCAATACTATGATTATTAACCTACCCACTTCATCAGGTCCCCCCCACCAACCCCATTACAGTCACTGTCCATCAGCGTAGTGAGATGCTATAGAGTCACTACTTGTCTTCTCTGAGTTGTACAGCCCTCCCCATGCCCCCGAACATTACATCTGCTAATCATAATGCCTCTTTTTCCCCCTTGTCCCTCCCTTCCCACCGATCCTCCTCAGTTCTTTCCCTTTGGTAACTATTAGTCCATTCTTAGGTTCTGTAAGTTTGCTACTGTTTTGTTCCTTCAGTTTTTTCTTTGTTCTTATACTCCACATATGAGTGAGATCATTTGATATTTGTCTTTTTCATCTTGGCTTATTTCACTGAGCATAATACCCTCTAGCTCTATCCATGTTGTTGCAAATGGTAGGATTTGTTTTCTTCTTATGGCTGAATAATATCCCATTGTGTGGATGTACCACCTCTTCTTTATCCATTCATCTACTGATGGACACTTAGGTTGCTTCCATTTCTTGGCTATTGTAAATAGTGCTGCGATAAACAAAGGGGTGCATCTGTCTTTTTCAAATTGGGCTGCTGCATTCTTAGGGTAAATTCCTAGGAGTGGGATTCCTGGGTCAAATGGTATTTCTATTTTGAGTATTTTGAGGAACATCCATACTGCTTTCCACAATGATTAAACTAATTTGCATTCCCACCAGCAGTGTAGGAGGGTTCCCTCTTCTCCACATCCTAGCCAACATTTGTTGTTGTTTGTGTTTTGGATGTTGGCCATCCTCACTGGTGTGAGGTGATATCTCATTGTGGTTTTAATCTGCATTTCTCTGATGATTAGCGATGTGGAGCATCTTTTCATGTGCTGTTGGCCATCTGAATTTCTTCTCTGGAGAAGTGTCTATTCATGTCCTCTGCCCATTTCTTAATTGGATTATTTGCTTTTTGTTTGTTGAGGTGCGTGAGTCCTTTATATATTTTGGATGAAAACCCCTTATCGGAAACGTCATTTATGAATATATTCTCCCATACTGTAGGATGTCTTTCTGTTCTACTGATGGTGTCCTTTGCTGTACAGAAGCTTTTCAGCTTGACATAGTCCCACTTGTTCATTTTTGCTTTTGTTTCCCTTACCCGGGGAAATATGTTCATGAAGAAGTCGCTCATGTTTATGTCCAAGAGATTTTTGCCTATGTTTTTTTCTAAGAGTTTTATGGTTTCATGACTTACATTCAGGTCTTTGATCCACCTTGAGTTTACCATTGTGTATGGGGCTAGACAGTAGTCCAGTTTCATTCCCTTACATGTAGCTGTCCAGTTTTGACAGCACCAGCTGCTGAGGAGGCTGTCACCTCCCCATTGTATATCTAAGGCTCCTTTATCATATACTAATTGACTGTATATGTTTGGGTTAATGTTTGGATTTTCTATTCTGTTCCACTGGTCTGTGGGTCTGTTTTTGTGCCAATACCAAATTGTCTTGATTACTCTGGCTTTGTAGTAGAGCTTCAAGTCAGGGAGCGTAATTTCCCCGGTTTTATTCCTGCTTCTCAGGATTGCTTTGGCTATTCAGGGTCTTTTCTGGTTCCATATGGATTTTAGAATTATTTGTTCCAGTTCACTGAAGAAAGCTGTTGGTATTTTGATAGGGATTGGGTTGAATCTGTAGATTGATTTAAGTAGTATAGCCATTTCTACAATATTTATTCTTCGTAGCCAAGAGCATGGGATGAATTTCCATTTGTTAGTGTCCTCTTTAATTTCTCTCAGGAGTATCTTGTAGTTTTCAGAGTACAGGTCTTTCACTTCCTTCATTAAGTTTATTCCTAGGTATTTTATTCTTTTTAATGCAATTGTGAATGGAATTGTTTTTCTGGTTTCTCTTTCTGTTAGTTCATCATTAGTGTTTAGGAAAGCAGTTAATTTTGTATCCTGCAACTTTGCTGAATTCAGATATTAGTTCTAGTAGTTTTGGAGTGGAGTCTTTAGGGTTTTTTATGTACAATATCATGTCATCTGCAAATAGTGACAATTTGACTTCTTCTTTACCAATCTGGATGCCTTGTGTTTGTTTGTTTTGTCTGATTGCCATGGCTAGGAACTCCAGTACTATGTTGAATAACAGTGGAGAGAGTGGGCATTCCTGTCTTATTCCAGAACTTAGATGAAAAGCTTTCAGCTTCTCGCTGTTAAGTATGATGTTAGCTGTGGGTTTGTCATATATAGCCTTTATGATGTTGAGGTACTTGCCCTCTATACCCATTTTGTTGAGAGTTTTTATCATGAATGGATGTTGAATTTTGTCAAATGCTTTTTCAGCATCTATGGAGATGATCACGTGGTTTTTGTTCTTCTTTTTGTTGATGTGGTGGATGATGTTGATGGATTTTCGAATGTTGTACCATCCTTGTATCCCTGGGATGAATCCCACTTGACAATGGTGTATGATCCTCTTGATGTATTTTTGAATTCGGTTTGCTAATATTTTGTTGAGTATTTTTGCATCTATGTTCATCAGGGATATTGGTCTGTAATTTTCTTTTTTGGTGAGGTCTTTCCCAGATTTTGGTATTAGAGTGATGCTGGCTTCATAGAATGAGTTTGGAAGTATTTCCTCATCTTCTATTTTTTGGAAAAGTTTAAGGAGAGTGGGTGTTGTTGCTTCTCTATATGTCTGGTAGAATTCAGAGGTGAATTCATCTGGCCGGGAGGTTTTCTTCCTGGGTAGTTTTTTGATTACCAATTCAATTTCGTTGCTGGTGATTGGTTTGTTTAGTTTTTCTGTTTCTTGCTTGGTCAGTCTTGAAAGGTTGTAGTTTTCTAAGAAGTTGTCCATTTCTTCTAGGTTTTCCAGCTTGTTAACATATAGATTCTCATAATATTCTCTTATAATTCTTTGTATTTCTGTGGGGTCCATCACTATATTTCCTTTCTCATTTCTGATTCTGTTTATGTGTATAGATTCTCTTTTTCTCTTAATGAGCCTGGCTAGGGGTTTCTCTATTTTGTTTATTTTTTCAAAGAATCAGCTCTTGGTTTCATTGATTTTTCCTATTGTTTTATTCTTCTCAATTTTATTTATTTCTTCTCTGATCTTTATTATGTCCCTCCTTCTGGTGACTTTGGGCCTCATTTGTTCTTCTTTTTCCAATTTCAGTAATTGTGTCTTTTGACTGTTCATTTGGGAATGTTCTTCCTTCTTTAAATAGGCCTGGATTGCAATATACTTTCCTCTTAGAACTGCCTTTGCTGTGTCCCACAGAAGTTGTGGCTTTGTGTTGTTGTTGTCATTAGTCATCATATATTTTTTGATTTATGTTTTGATTTGGTCATTAACCCATTGATTAATTAGGAGTATGTTGTTAAGTCTCCATTTATTTGTGAGCCTTTTTGTTTTCTTTCTAAAATTTATTTCTAGTTTTATACCTTTGTGATCTGAGAAGTTGGTTGGTAGGATTTCAATATTTTTGAATTTACTGAGGTTATTTTTGTGGCCTAGTATGTGGTCTATTCTGGAAAATGTTCCATGTGCACTTGAGAAGAATGTGCAACCTGTTGCTTTTGGGTGTAGAGTTCTGTAGATGTCTTTTAGGTCCTTCTGTTCTAGTGTGTTGTTCAGTACCTCTGTGTCTTTACTTATTTTCTGTCCAATTGATCTGTCCTTTGGAGTGAGTGGTGTGTTGAAGTCTCCTAAAACGACTGCATTGCTTTCTATTTCCTCCTTTAATTTTGTTAGTATTTGTTTCACATATGCCGGTGCTCCTGTGTTGGGTGCATATATATTTAAAATGGTGATATCCTCTTGTTGGACTGACCCCTTTATCATTATGTAATGTCCTTCTTTATCTCTTGTTACTTTCTTCATTTTGAAGTCTATTTTGTCTGATACAAGTATTGCATATTTCTCTGTAGATCCATCAGTATGGTTATGACTTTTATTCTGAATTCTTTTTCAGGAAGATTGTGCATGTCCATCCCATCAGGCTCCCTCTCTGGGGTAGTCTGGTCTGGGGTTGTCTGGGTAAACTTTGTTTGTACCGTATTTCTCTGTTTTTTCATGGTGACAGAAGTGGTAAGAAAAAGAAAAAAAGAAGAAAGGGAAAATAGAGAAAAAACAGAAACAAAAAAACACCTGTCAGGTGTAGTTTCTGTGAGGATCCTGTAGGTGGCCCTGCTGCTCCACTATTCCGCAGCCACATGGCTCTGCTGGACCCTATGTAACTCTTGCCAGGAAGGGAATGAATGGGAGGCTGCTGATTTCTGTGGGAAGTCTCCGTTTGACTGCTTTTCCCAGCCACAGTCCAAGGGGACCGAAATTCCCCTGGACTCCCAGCCTGCTTGGCTGAGTGCGCTGGGACGAGCCTACTCCTCTGTTGGGCCCCTGTCTCTTTAAGACCCTTAGAAAAGCATGCACTTTTCTTTTGTCCGGGGGAGCTGGCTGAGTGGACCTGCCATCTTGGATCCTGCACCTCTGTCTCTCCAATCTCTGATACACCGCACAAT
Organism: Phataginus tricuspis; assembly: GCA_029783875.1. Taxonomy (NCBI): domain Eukaryota; kingdom Metazoa; phylum Chordata; class Mammalia; order Pholidota; family Manidae; genus Phataginus; species Phataginus tricuspis. The sequence continues at coordinate 43,696,787 of JAQQAC010020896.1, read as the reverse complement.
GTGTGTCAGTGCTCCTGGTGCAGATCACCAGAACTGGTTATTTGTTGGGCCTGTGGTGTGCTGGGGTGGGGGAGTGCCCGGGTTCTGCCAGGTCGTGGCTCCATATCTTACTCGTTTCACTAGGTGCTAGAATCACTAGAATTCACTAGAATCCTCTCAGGTGTAGCTTCAGGCTGGGTGTCGTCTTGTATCTTCTGGTCTCTCTTTTAGGTATAGTTTTATTTGCTGTATTTTCATAAATATATTTGGTTTTGGGAGGAGATTTCTGCCACCCCGCTCATGCCACCATCTTCCCGGAAGTCAGCTTAATTAATATCTTAACATTGATTTATATATTTCCTCTTTTAAGGAGAAGAATCAAAGGTGAGCACTTAAGGGTTTCTATTAGCTTTCAGTATAGCTTTGTTGGACAGTTTGATAGAATGGAGAAAAAATAATGTCACAAATGAAATGATAGCTATATAATGAAATATCTCTAGGAAAGAGAAACAGTTTAAATTGACAGATAACATAACAAGAAACTAATTTTATGAAAATTGGGATTAAGAGAACGAAATGAAATTTTAGGAGATGATTTGCCTGTGATATGTAAGTACTGCACTTGTGTTAATATATTTTGAATATTTCCACGTATTCAATCCTTAAAAAAAAACATTTTAAAGCAGATAACACTGTCCCCAGTTTATAGATTTAAAAAATGGATCCAGGAATATTAAGGTAATTGACTCAATGTCATATTAAGTCTGCTAAAAGGAGAGTTAGGATTAAAACACATTGGCCTGCAAACTCAAAGCTATCCACCATAAATTCCTGCCTCACTTAAGTAAGAATATTTGTTTTTCTTGGGGGCAGCTTACAACTAGTAAATGACAAAGTAGTAGCATAGTGACGGTTTGGGTATGAGTAAGACTCAGATCAAATTTGTTTTTGAAAGATTATATCTCAAAATTAATAGGTAAAATCAGAAATCACATTTAAATTACTTGATTTATATGATTTCCTGGCATAATAATAGTTAATTTTAATTAGTTTCATTATTGCTTTGAATTAAAGTTTACATTATAATTTACAGCTTTTCAAAGCATTTTACAAAGGCAAATATCTATAATCTTGAACTGTGTATTCTCTGACACTGGATATGTAACTGTGAGTCTATCAGATATTTTATTCATTGCTATCACGTGACTAACAACTGTTCATACCTGAGGCATGCTAAATTAGCTTATATGTGAACAGATAGTGAAAATCAATTTAACCCTCAGAAAGCGTACTAGGTAATGACAAGGAAGTCACATGCAGGCAGTTGGACTTTCCTGTAATTTTCCCCAGACACCCCCATTAATAAAGAGGCCCCAGACTCTGATAAAAGATTAATGTTAACAGATCCCTGGGAAGAACTTGTTTGTTGCCTTGGCAATTCTGTGAACAAGCAGCAGTCTGATCATTCTACACCCAAGAGATGCTTAACAGAGACTAAGAAAATTAAGATGATACAAATAGATTTCTCCTACTTTTAATGTGGTAGATCCTTATCCTAATACTGAGAACATCATTAGCCAAATAATAAATCCAAAGCAACACCTATCCCTAGGGATAACATATTGTCTCCAACTAAGTTTTTGAGAAGCACAACTTTTGCAGAATATAATTTATGTGATCAGATAACTTCAAATGATTTGTATATTGAACAAGCAAGAAATGAGAATAGTGGTGATTATTTTTAGACTGGTAGCATTAGCTCCTGAAATAATATATCTAATTAGGATACCACAGGTGAATATTTACCACAGTTGTAGAAAGCAAAGTGAAAATATTTGTAAACATTTGCATCACTCAGTAAAGAAAACTGAAAATACGAGTTACAATAAATTATACAGTCTTTTTATGTTAACACTAACAAAAATATTTGGAGAAAATCATGCCAAAATAGAATTCATAAACCACAGAAACAAGTTTTATTTCTATAAGGAATGCAAAATATAAGCTGATTAAAAAGCATACCTCAAGGATTTAAAGTGAAATGTTCCCATTATATAGGTAAAGCAAAGAGACTGAGAGAATTTGTGATTTCCCATCACAGAAAAACATACTCTTATTCAAGCTCATTTTAAATTTACATAAATTTGAGAAAAATAATTATCTTTTATCTTAATTTTGAAATGAATGGAATAGTGTAAATGAGTTATGGCCATGTCAAATATTATCAATAAAATAAACATTATCAAGAAACATGAAAGCTATAATTCCAATTTTTTATAGTATTAAATTGGATCATAATCTAGCATGCTTTATTCTAAAGAGTTTATTAATTTGTTTTAATCATTCAGTGTCATACTAATTGTATCCAGGAGTTGTCTTGGGCAACAGATAGTTGACAAATGTATTGAAATTTAAAATGAAAGCTTCTCATTATATTATTGAATTGTGTCCCTTTCATTTGTGACTATCCTTAAACTTGATAATATGCCTATATAACTTTAAAAATGTGTTATTCTCAATATCTCATGGACCCGTGGGGAAAATAATCAGAAAACCTATAAGAGCTAGGTAGAAAGGAAGGAAAAAAAATGGAACAAGTTAACTTTGTCAGTCAACATTAGCTGTTCCTCTTTTCTCCCACTTTTCTCTGCAAATAAAACAGCCACCAAGAATAGACAAGTCCTAGCAATTCTAGACGTGGGCGCACTACTAAATTCTGTCTAATGCCATCTAATGCAGAAATAGCCTGCAACAGCTTTCAGTGTCCCCCTTAAGAGAGAATGCTAATATGCAAACTCTGTCCCTCTTTAACGATTCCATTCTTCATTCTAGTTCCAGGAACATAGACATCTGTCTCCAATTTGGTCCATGTGAATGATCCAAAGGTCACCCTAAGGATATAAAAAATAATCAGAAAGAACTGGTTAGACAAAGGCTTCATGGAGTAGGAGCACATACTAGGTTTGGACTACTTATAGATTTTTTTTTGCTATTATTAATATACAATTACATGAGCAACATTATGGTTACTAGACTCCCCCTATTATTAAGTCCCCACCACATACCCATTGCAGTCACTGTCCATCAGCGTAGTAGGATGTTATAGAATCACTTCTTGTCTTCTCCGTGGTATACTGCCTTCCCTGTAGCCCCCCACCCCACCATACACATGCTACATTATGTGTGCTAATTGCAAAAGCCCCTTTTCCCCCTTATCCCTCCCTTTCCACACATCTTCCCAAGTCCCTTACCCTTTGGTAACTGTTAGTCCATTCTTGGGTTCTGTGAGTCTGCTGCTATTTTGTTCCTTCAGCTTTTTCTTTGTTCTTATACTCCACAGATGAGTGAAATCATTTGATACTTGTCTTTCTTCACCTGGCTTATTTCACCGAGCATAATACCCTGTAGCTCCATCCATGTTGTTGCAAATGGTAGAATTTGTTTTCTTCTTATGGCTGAATAATATTCCATTGTGTATATATACCACATCTTCTTTATCCATTCATCTACTGATGGACACTTAGGTTGCTTCCATTTCTTGGCTATTGTAAATAGTGCTGCGATAAACATAGGGGTGCATATGTCTTTTTCAAACTGGGCTGCTGCATTCTTAGGGTAAATTCCTAGGAGTGGAATTTCTGGGTCAAATGGTTATTTCTCTTTTTAGTTTTCTGAGAAATCTCCATACTGCTTTCCACAATGGTTGAACTAGTTTACATTCCCACCAGCAGTGTAGGAGGGGTCCCCTTTCTCAACATCCTCTACAACATTTGTTGTTGTTTGTCTTTTGGATGTTGGCCATCCTAACTGGTGTGAGGTGATATCTCACTGTGGTTTAAATTTGCATTTCTCTGATGATTAGTGATGTGGAGCATATTTTCATGTGTCTGTTGACCATCTGAATTTCTTCTTTGGAGAAGTGTCTGTTCAGATACTCTGCCCATTTTCTAATTGGGTTATTTGCTTTTTGTTTGTTGAGGTGTGTGAGCTCTTTATATATTTTGGATGTCAACCCCTTATTGAATATGTCATTTATGAATATATTCTCCCATACTGTAGGATGTCTTTTTGTCCCACTGATGGTATCCTTTGCTGTACAGAAGCTTTTTAGTTTTATATAGTCCCACTTGTTCATTTGTGCTTTTGTTTCCCTTGTCCGGGGAGACATGTTCATGAAGAAGTTGCTCATGTTTATGTCCAAGAGATTTTTGCCTATATTTTTTTCTAAGAGTTTAAGGGTTTCATGACTTACATTCAGGACTTTGATCCATTTTGAGTTTACTTTTGTGTATGGGGTTAGACAGTAATCCAGTTTCATTCTCTTACATGTAGCTGTCCAGTTTTGCTAACACCAGCTATTGAAGAGGCTATCATTTCCCCATTGTATAACCATGGCTCTTTTATCGTATATTAATTGACCATGTATGCTTGGGTTTATATCTGGGCTCTCTATTCTGTTCCACTGGTCTGTGGGTCTGTTCTTGTGCCTGTACCAAATTGTCTTGATTACTGTAGCTTAGTAGTAGAACTTGAAGCCAGGGAGCATAATTCCCCCTGTTTTATTCCTCCTTCTCAGGATTGCTTTGGCTATTCGGGGTCTTTTCTGGTTCCATATGAATTTTAGAATTATTTGTTCCAGTTCATTGAAGAAAGCTGTTGGTATTTTGATAGGGATTGCATTGAATCTGTAGATTGCTTTAGGTAGTATAGCCATTTTGACAATATTAATTCTTCCTAGCCAAGAGCATGGAATGAATTTCCATTTATTAGTGTCCTCTTTAATTTCTCTTAAGAATGTCTTGTAATTTTCAGTGTATAGGTCTTTCACTTCCTTGGTTAAGTTTATTCCTAGGTATTTTATTCATTTGGATACGATTGTGATTGGAATTGTTTTCCTGATTTCTCTTTCTACTAGTTTATCATTAGTGTATATTAATGCAACAGATTTCTGTGTATTAATTTTGTATCCCAAAGCTTTGCTGAATTCCGATATTAGATCTAACAGTTTTGGAGTGGATTCTGTAGGGCTTTTTATGTACAATATCATGTCATCTGAAAACAGGGACATATTGAGTTCTTCCTTGCCAATCTGGATGCCTTTTATTTCTTTGTGTTGTCTGATTGCTGTGGCTAGGACCTCTAGAACTCTGTTGAATAAAAGAGGTGAGAGTGGGCATCCTTGTCTTGTTCCCGATATTAAAGGAAAAGCTTTCAGCTTCTTGCTGTTAATTATAATGTTGGCTGTGGGTTTGTCACATATGACCTTTATTATGTTGATGTACTTGCCCTCTATACCCATTTTATTGAGAGTTTTTATAAGGAATGAATGTTGAATTTTGTAGAATACTTTTTCAGCATCTATGGAGATGATCATGTGGTTTTTGTCCTTCTTTTTGTTGATGTAGTGGATGATGTTGATGGATTTTCGAATGTTGTACCATCCTTGCATCCCTGGGATGAATCCCACTTGATCATGATGGATGATCTTTTTGATGTATTTTTGAATTCGGTTTGTTAATATTTTGTTGAATATTTTTGCTTCTATGTCATCAGGGATATTGGTGTGTAATTTTCTTTTTGTGGTGTCTTTGCCTGGTTTTGGTATTAGAGTGATGTTGGCCTCGTAGAAGGAGTTTGGGAGTATTCCCTCCTCTTCTACTTTTTGGAAAACTTTAATGAGGAAGGGTAATTGGTCTTCCCTTAATGTTTGATAAAATTCAACAGTGAGACCATCTGTTCCAGGAGTTTTGTTCTTCGGTAGTTTTTTGATTACCAATTCAATTTCTTTGCTGGTAATTGATCTATTCAGATTTTCTGTTTCTTTCTGGGTCAGCCTTGAAAGGTTGTGTTTTTATAGAAAGTTGTCCATTTCTTCTAGGTTATACAGTTTGTTACCATATAATTTTTCATAGTATTCTGTCATAATTATTTATATTTCTGTGGTATCCATAGTGATTTTTCCTTTCTCATTTCTGATTCTGTTTATGTGTGTAGACTGTCTTTTTTTCTTGATAAGTCAGGCTAGGGGTTTATCTATTTTCTTTATTTTCTCGAAGAAGCAGTTCCTGCTTTCATTGATTCTTTCTATTCTTTTATTCTACTCAATTTTATTTATTTCTGATTTAATCCTTATTATGTCCCTCCTTCTACTGACTTTGGGCCTCATTTGTTCTTCCATTTCTATTTTCATTAACTGTGAGTTTAGACTGTTCATTTGGGATTGTTCTCCTGTATTGCAATATATTTCCCTCTTAGTACAGCCTTCGCTGCATCCCACAGATTTTTGTGGTGTTGAATTATTGTTGAAATTGTCTCCAAATATTGCTAGATCTCTGTTTTTATTTGGTTATTGATCCATTGATTATTTAGGAGCATGTTATTAAGCCTCCATGTTTTTGTGGGCTTTTTTGTTTTCTTTGTGTAATTTATTTCTAGTTTCATACCTTTGTGATCTGAAAAGCTGGTTGGTACAATTTAACCTTTTTGAATTTACTGAGGTTCTTTTTGTGGTCTAATATATGATCTATTCTTGAAAATGTTCCATGTGCGCTTGAGAAGAATGTGTATCCTGTTGCTTTTGGATGGAGTGTTCCTTAGATGTCTGTTAGGTCCATCTGCTCTAATATGTTGTTCAGTGCCTCTGTCTCTTTACTTATTTTCTGTCTGGTTGATCTGTCCTTTGGAGTGAGTGATGTGTTGAAGTCTCCTAAAATGAGTGCATTGCATTCTATTTCCCCCTTTAATTATGTTAGTATTTGTTTCACATATGTAGGTGATCCTGCATTGGGTGCATAGATATTTATAATAGTTATATCCTCTTGTTGGACTGACCATTTTATTATTATGTAATGTCCTTCTTTGTCTCTTGTGTCTTTCTTTGTTTTGAAGTCTATTTTGTCTGATACTAGTACTGCAACTCCTCGTTTTTTCTCACTATTAGTTGCATGAAATATCTTTTTCCATCCCTTCACTTTCAATCCGTGTATGTATTTGGGTTTGCCTATCTTGTAGGCAGCATATAGACGGGCCTTGTTTTTTTATCCATTCAGTAACTCTATGTCTTTTGATTAGTGCATTCAGATCATTTACATTTAGGGTGATTATCGATAGGTACGTACTTATGGCCATTGCAGGCTTTAGATTCATGGTTACCAAAGGCTCAAGGGCAATTCCCTTACTATCTAACAGCCTAATTTAAGTTACTTCATTTACTATTACAAACACAACCTAACCATTCTTTTTTTTCCCCTCCTTTTTCTTCGTCCTCCATTCTTTGTATGTTATGAATCATATTCTGTACTCTTTGTCTTCCCTTAGGTGACATCTATTTAGCCTTAGGAATACTTCCATCTATAGGTGTCCCTCCAAAATGCACTGTAGAGGTGGTTTATGGGAGGTAAATTCTCTCAGCTTTTGCTTATCTGAAAATTGTTTAATCCCTCCTTCAAATTTAAATCATAACCTTGCTGGGTAAAGTATTTTTGGTTCAACGCCCTTCTGCTTCATTGCATTAAATATATCATGCCACTCCCTTCTGGCCTGTAGGGTTTCTGTTGAGAAGTCTGATGATAGCCTGACAGGTTTTCCTTTGTATGTGATCTTTTTTATCTCTCTAGCTGCTTTTAGAAGTCTGTATTTATCCTTGATCTTTGACATTTTAATTATTTTATGTCTTGATGTTGTGTTCCTTGGGTCCCTTGTTTTAGGAGATCTGTGCACCTCCGTGGCTTGAGAGACTATCTCCTTCCCCAGATTTGTGACATTTTCAACAATTACCTCCTCAATGACACTTTCTGTCCCTTTTTCTCTCCCTTCTTCTGGTACCCCTATAATGTGAATATTGTTGCATTTAGATTCATCACACAGTTCTCTCAATATTCTTTCATTCTTAGAGATACTTTTTTCTTTCTGTGCCTCAGCTTCTTTGTATTCATCCTCCCTCATTTCTATTCCATTTACCATCTCTTTTACTACATCTAATCTGCTTTTAAATCCCTCCATTGTATGTTTCATTTCAGATACGGAATTTCTTAATGATTGAATCTCCAACTTCAATTCGTTCCTGAGTTCTTGAATATTTTTCTGTACCTCCATAAGCATGTTTATAATTTCTATTTTGAACTCTTTTTCAGGGAGTTTGGTGAGTTCACTTTCATTTGGCCCTTTTTCTGTGGTTTGTGAGATTTTGGTCTGAACCATGTTCTTTTGTCATTTCATATTTCTGTGTGGTGCCCACTAGTGTGCAGAAACTCCAGTCTCTGGAGCTGCTCAGCCCCTAGAGTGAGGTTGGGTATCATAGGGGAGTGGAGCTGGTGCCCTGTTTCGTGAGGTCTGCTCTGTTGGTGAGGTCTGTTTGCAGTCTGGTTCAGCCTTCTTTCTTGTTGCTGTTCCAAAGTTAGTTGTATTAATTAACTATGTTTTTGTACTGTTTGTGGTTTTGGGAGGGGCTTCCATCTCACCTCTCACGCTGACATCTTCTTTTTTGCTTATAGATTTTTACTTTATTTCACTGTTGTTCTGATTCTCTATTACTTATAGCCAGACTTGACTAAATGATACAGACCAATAGTCACATGAACATAATAATGATGAAAGGAGTATAAAAAGAGAAATAAAGTTACGTAAAATAAGAAATCATTTAAAGTTGATCTACAGCTTATGCTTGAATGGCTCCCTTTGTCATAAGCCATCAAAAATATTATCTCTGAGAACACATGGGTATAACTTTCTGCAAGTCTGCCATAAAGCAAATTTCTACAATAAACAAACAAAAAAAATAAACAAAAAATCTGACACAGTGATAAAATCCTGCAGAAGAGTAGTGTGAATAATGAGAACTGAAATAAAAGCCACAAAAGAAATGAAGCCACAAAAGAAATGAAACAAATTTCATTACTAAAAAGAAGTAAAAGCTCCTGTATGGAAAATGTTATCAAAAACAAAATCAAAGGATAATTTTAAAAAGTTACAACACATGTAACAATCATTGTCTTACTGAGGAGATAATTAATTAAACACATATATTTATGTAGCTAACTATAAGATATTAATATAACAAATATTTAACCTCACGTATAATTTAAAATTATTAGTTATATTACAATGAAAACCTGTTTCATCTTTCAGGTTCACAATGTTTTAAAATCTTGGTCATACTTAAGTTTGTGGTTAATGTTGGTTAAATGGACATTTGTATATCATTAACGGGAGTGGATATTGGTATAACATCTTGGAAAAGAATTTGGCAATAAAAATTAAAATAATTAATGCATGTGTTCTTCTATCCAACAATCCTAGTTCCAAAATGTAGCCCTGTAGATATATTGTACAACTATACAAAGATGATCTTTGCAAGAATGCTAAAATATAAATTAATTATATTACTATAAAAACTTTAACTTACTGTTCCTCAAAATAAGACATATTTCATTCACTGAATGAACAAATGTTTATTCATTATATTTTAGGTTATTTTCTAGAACTGAGAACCTAACAGTAAAGAAGACAAGACAAGTCCTTGCTCTTATGGAATTTACATTCTAAAGGCATACGGAGAGATAGACACAAACAATAAAAAATAAACAAAAACAAAATCATCCTTTATATTCAAAAATGTTATAAAGCCAAAAAAATGAGAAATGTGAAAGCTACATACATATGGGAAGAGTTTTTATTAGATGTTTAGGAAAAACATTTTGAGATGATAAATATGTTGAAAGTTAAAGAGTACTTTGAAAACTGATATGCAAAGTTTAAGGGCAGCATGTTCACATAAGAGCTAGTTCAAAGGTACAGTTAATAATACTTTGGTATAGGTTTCATAAATATTCTGTACTAGTAAAAGGCACAAGCTAGGTATTTTAAACAGAACAGAATTTTAAAGAGAAAAGAGAGGATTCATAATTCTTCTAGGAATAGACTGGGTTTCTAGGAATGGCTACCAGCATACCAGAAACTGGCCTATAACGGAACACATGACTTTTGAGACTATCATTGGATCTGTTAAGCTTCCAGCACATGCTGTCAAAACTTTTATTCAGTGAGTCTGGATAAATTACACAGCTATTGATTTTCCACACTCACAAATCTGGTGACCAGACACTGTAAAGAGAAATCTGGCCACTGCCTCTCAACATTCAGGAAACTGGAAAACCGGTACTTAAACATTGCTGTGAGAACCCTTGGGTCCTTATTGTTGTTGCCAGCAGGGAAAGGCCATAAGGGCAGGAGCAAGCCCCCTATCTTACTTTTATCTTCTAAACTCTTACACAGGAGCATCTGTCCACAAACAAAGCTGGAGAGAAGTCCAGGAAAGGTGTTTTTAGCTCCCCATCTTTAGAGGGAATGAATTGCGCCCAGACAAGCCAGTTCACTTTACTGGGAAAAGTTTTATGAGATGGGACTGAGAAGGTAATCAAGGGCCAACTCAGAGCTTTTTAACTCAGGATAAGGAGTTTGGATTTTATCCTAGGTGCAATGGAAAGACACGAATTTTGAAACTGGAGGAATCTGTAATCTAGTTTACATTTTGAAATATCTCTTCAGGTGAAACATATAGATTGGGTTATAACAGAGAAGAAGGAATGAAAAAGTCTATAGCTATAGTATGGTGGAAAGAGACAGTGGTTTGAATTATGGAGAAAAACAGAGTAGAGAGATTTGGGATATATTTTGAGGAACAGGTTATGAGACTTTCAGATGAATTGGATGTGGGAAGTGAGTTAATGACAAGCACTAAATTGGATCCTTCAGTTTTGACTTGAGCAACAGGGCAAATGATGTGATATACTGCCAAGAGGAAGCAAAGGAACAGTGTGGTGTGGATCAGCGGTTTGCAGTAGGGAATTCTGTTTTTCTGTGAAAAATTTGAGATGTTTATTAAGTATTGATGTGTGGTCTGTGATAGGATGTTGAGAGTCATTGGAATATCAACACTATCTAAAAGGCACTGATTCCTGGTTATCATCTAGTAGGAAGTATAAATAAGGAAGAGAGAAAGGGAGGGCATATCCCAGGATTGTTTCAATATTAAGTAGCAGAGTTGCAGACAGGAGGGTAGATGAAGAAGTGTCATGAAAACCTGGAGAAGAGATTGTTTCAAGAAGGAGGATATAATCAACTGTGATAAGTTAGTCACTGTATATCCATATGGTACATTCCTATGCAGTCCTTAAAATAGCTGGAGCTAATACATGTAATACAGAAAAAACTTCACACTTATTATTAAGTGAGAAAAATGTCTATGTATTAATATCTTTATGTGAACAAAATATGCTTGCATGTTCATACATGTAACTTTCATAATAAGATACATTAAATAATAACAATAATAATAAAAGAACTATCACATTGGTTTATTCATTACAACTCATCAACACATTAGAATGTTTTGATTTATAAAACACATTCATTCTTTTTTGTAAATGTTTGTTCAAGCCTCTGAGTGACCTCTGAGGGTCTAGGACTCTTGGATAATAAGTGAACAGAGGTCCTTGTGTAGTAAACAAAAGCTACAGAGTTCTATTCCTAGCTCTGGGGCTTTCTAACACTCTTACCTTAACCAGGTAACTTAGACTTACAGTATCAGATAATCACATAAATAAAAGAGATTTATTCAAGGATCCTTTTTAACCAGTTAAAAGCACCATGCAGTTATGAAATACTGGGGACATGTTTAATGCAATTCTTATTCATCAGGAAACAAAACAAAGCAAGAAAACAATGACAATAACAACAATGGTGATGGCTGCATGACAGCAGTAATAATAGCAGGAATAGCTTTCCTAAGGCCTCTTCTTTTTGAGGATATCAAAAATTCCCTTTTTTCCCTGGGTTCTTTCTGACATTGCAAACCTACTTCTTCAAAATGGTATCATTTTTTCCTCTTCACTAACATCAGCTCACTGAACTAATACCAATAAAAACAAAAACAAAAACAAACAAGCAAGAAAAAAAGTAAATTATAACTGCTGCCTATTAAATGTCTCCAAATTTAGGGGAGCTTTTACCTTTGTCTGAAAATTCTTTAAATTATTCTTGGTCATTGATTTTTTTCCCAATCTCCCAAATAATTTCTGCAAATCTGAACAACACGCCTCTAATCGGTCTCCATTTACTCTAAATAGATTATTTTCTTACAGCCTTGTGGAAAATTGAGAACATTGATAGTAATTATATATACCCTTATCATCTACCCCACCCCTTACTGGCAACACATTTATGCTTTAAATTAGGTCTTATGTATGAGACCGTGCCCTAACAGTTAAATATATAAAATGAGCCTATTGGGATTTTTTTGATGCTATCTGACTCACATAGAAGAGGATATCCATGGGCACAAAGTGAAAATTTTTAAACTTTGCAGAAAAATGTACAAGCAAATGTTTAGGTAAATTGGTAATATTTACCCTTTGAACTCCAGTTTCAGAATATCTTGCATTCCAACCCTTGCTCATTCCCTACCTCAGCCTTTGATTTCAATCCAACTGGATGCTTCTGAGAGCTGGTCTCTTTATTCGCACACTCTCACCTGCACACTCAACACTTCCTTAGTCTACCTGACAGTTTCCTGTCTCCCAATCTAAGGACTGAGGGCTATATAGGAAGACCACACCCCCACCAGGTCTGTGAATGATAGCATAAATGACTAGATTACTAACTCCTCTTTCAGAAACCAACGAAAATGGAAGCAAACTTCTGTCATAGAATGATCAAGCAAAGAACTAGCTATAATTTATCTACCTGACAGAAAAATGCAATGTTGCCAGATCTACAGGAAAGAAATTCTGGTTGGCATATCAATACAGGGAATTATAATCAGGAAATGTCTTATCATAGAGAGCTTGAGGCAGCAGAGGGCAGAGTATGGGAAACATTTTCTTGTGAAAATGACATAACCACACATATTTTGTTCTATTTCTGCTCTGTATGTTGGTTCCTCCATGAGCCTGATTATTTCTGCTCAAAAGTTAGAAAAAAGTTTTGTTTTGCTTTTACACAGATCTCCTTCCAACTCTTTTTGAGAAATGTACTCATCCCACCATGTCTTTCCAAGAAATTCCTCCTTCCCTTTTTCTAAACATGTAACATGAACGACAGTTGTGCTCTTTGTAGATATGCAGCATCCCCAGAGCCTACATGAACCAATCTTGCTAGTTCAGAAAGACAGAAAAAATAACTAAACGAATAACCACAAGACAACAAAACATTAATGTGTTTGTCAAAAACCTACTTCTTAAAGAAATTCCAGACCCCATAAATTTCACAGGAAATTATATCAGATCTCCAAAGAAGTAGATAATTCCTTTAGTATTGAAAGTGTTGCATGGTGAATAAAGGATCCTGGATATTTTTATAAGACCTTATTGTACTAAATAAGGACTAAAAATAAATGAAATACACATCCTAATTAAAATAATAGCAGAATGTATTGTTAAAATAAAAATCATAATGCATCCTGCTCAAATTATGATCATTCCTGATGGTTCAATTTTAGGAAGGTATTAGAACATATATCAAGAAGTGAAAGAAAAAGGGCTCTTCAAACAGACGATATGTTGTTTGATTATACTCAATGTTCTATCCTAGTGAAAACATGTGGTAAAATAGAAATCTTGATAAGAAAATTCAACATGGCACAGTTGCCATTTCTCCCAAACTTTAATTATAAATTCCAAGCAGAATGACTCAGAATCCCAATGTGGGATTATTTCAACTATGTGGGAGAGTGTTGTGGCAATTCTCAGACTATGTGAAATATAACATGACAAACAGATGGGCGAGGTGACATCAGGTAATCTCCCTTCTAAAGCATTATGTGCCTCATAGTACAATGCTATAGGAAATATGCAGGTCCTTGTTACAGTGCCCATGCCTACAAACGTGAACATTAATCTACCTTAGGTGTAACTCCTAGAGGAATAAGTGAAATGACATCGCTGTTTTAAATTGTTTGGCTTATATATTAGAGTGCATGCAGTCTTTATAATCAGAGAAAGATATTATTTCCAGGAGAATCTCTGCCTCAAGGCATCTAGGCAATTAGAGTGCTATATGCTTCTTTGTAGGGCAAGGAAAACCCCAGAGAGCTAACACTACCAGAAAATTCTCATCCACTGAAGGACCAGAGTTTGTGGGTAGACACAGCAGATTTCTAGTCCCTCAGAGGCACAATCCTGAGATGTGTTCTTTAGGACCCACAGAACTAAAGTACTATCTTTTATCCAAACATCTACAAAGAGGTATCACAACATTCCCTTCTCATTTCCTATTTACCCATTCTACTGAAGTTTGACCTTACCAACTTTGTGAACAGGATTTGAGGGACGTACACTAAATTTTCCTCTGTGTTTCTGATGAGCCCACCACTCTCTTGGCTTAGGCAATACACTCCTTACCACGGAATAGCTAGGAATGTATTTCTGCAATCAACATTCTCTCCCTGAATCAGCCATGTTTCCTCTATATTCTACATAACTATCATTTATACACCCAACTTACACAAACACACACACACACCCCCCAAATATACATACTCTGATCGCACATGCTCCTCCAGCCTCATCACTGATTCTCCTGCCTCATTTCCTGCTCCTTTAAACTCATTATACACATACAAACAACAGGGATCTGTCTGAACTACAGATCTGATCTCATCACACTCCAACCAAAATCCTCTAGTACCTCCCTACCATCTACAGTATGAAGTCCCTTTATTTATATGCCTGTTGCTGATCTGAATGCTACTTTACTTTCCTGCCCCCTTCTGTCCATTCTTGCATTATATATTACTCTCTAGGATTGGAAACCTACACACTTTATACTTCCTTCCATGCTATCTTTTTGGTTCAGTCCAATCTTTTTAGAATTATTTACTTTTTCCTTCCTTCCTAATATTCCTCTTTCCCTTATACTGTCTAACTTCTCTTCAGCCTTCTAAATTCAGCCAGTCGTTCCAAAATACCTTGTCTATTTATTTAATGGTAGGTATATTTCATAGGGATGATCTTCCAGGGTTATTTTTCCCAGTAGAGTTTAAGACCCTTATAGACATAAGTCTCTGTATTATTCTGTTCCTTGTGTAGCACATAGCACATAGCCTTTTAAAATAATCTTAATAAACAAAATTAATGACTTAATAAATGCATTACAAATAAATTGGTCACTGGAAAATTTCCTAACTTCTCTGAATCATAGCTTCACCAACATGTAAAAAGTTCTTATTAATAACTTCCTTAGAGAATTGTTTAGTGTAATTATCTCAGGGTCTAGTATTGTATCTGGCTCTTATAAGCAGGAAATCATATTAGTCCCTGTGGCAGATTGTATTTTCCAAAGATGGGCATACTAGTAAATACTATCTTACATGGCCTCCTTAAATATGATGTTGACAATTCTGTATTAAGAGATAGGATCTGTGTGTGTATGCAGAACATGTGAAGTTAGGATATACAAGACATACGGCTTCTACTTGCTGCCTTAAGGGAGAGATAATTGGAGAGCCTGTATCAGGAAAGAGAAGCCCTAAGTTCTCAGCTCTTTCAAACCCAGCAGTTTACAGCTGAAGTTCCAGATATTGTGGATCAGAAACATTTGTCTCTGCTGTAAACTATCTCAGTATCTGACCCACAGAATCTATGAACCTAATAAACCTTTACTGTATGCTACTAAGTTCTAGAGTTCAAGTAATTATGCAGACATACTACCTGAAAGAGCTCCAGTGCTATCTCAAATGTCTTATGTGAGCAATGATCAGAATCAGTCTCACATGTAAGTTACAGTTGACCCTTGAATAACACAGGGGTTAGGGGCACAATCAGTATAATACAGTGAAAATACATTCACTGTACTATATTAATTGGTACTGTATGTTTACATCATCTGTTTATAAGGTGTTCTGTCAGAACCTATATCAATATTGTCTTATATAATATAACACACTTTACATGTTACATGGTTACATGTATTACTAACACTAGACATAAAAAATGAAAAGATAATGTGAAAAAGAAATTCATATTTATTTACAATTCATGCATTGATAAACAGCAGCAATATGATTGCTTTATGATAGTCTAGTGTAATCTATACAATTGCTTCACAGTAGCCTTGACTATACACCAATGAATGAATCATTATACAATTTTTATGGTGTACAGTATTACAGTTATATTCATAATGCAGTATTGGACATTCTTAACTTTTTCTTAAATTTTTTTCTTAATTGCAGGCCTTATGGGCACTCTCAGTCATGAAATAGGGGTATATCATGTTATCTTGCTAATACCTTCTTTTCCATTGACACTGAACAGGAAAGTCAGGAAGAGTTTACCTTCACACTTTCACTGTCCTTCCACAGGGGTACCTCCACAATCCCACCGTTTGTCATGGACTTGTAGCCCAGGACTTGGCAGCATGGGAAAGACTGTCAATGGTGTGGCTGTACCATTATATTGATGACATCTCGCTTACATCTGATTCTCTTCCAGACCTAGAAGGTACAACACCTAGACTGCTTCAACATCTAGAGGACAAAGGATGGGCTGTGAAAAGCACCAAGGTTCAGGGACCTGGTTTGTCAGTCAAATTCTTGGGTATTGTCTGGTTGAAAAGACTAAAGTTAACCCAGAAGCAGTCATAGATAAAGTTCAGGCCTTCCCTATACTGGCTACAAGGTTTGTCTGCGAGTTTTCTCAAGTTGCAAATCTTCCCTCAATTTTCCAATATGCTTACTGAAAAAATTTTCCAATATACTTACTGAAAAAGCCCACATATAAGTGACCCTGTGCAGTTCAAATCTGTGTTCAAGGATCAACGGTATTTATATTATAGCTATGTTTCCTTACAGCCATAATTATGTTTGATCACATCATCAGAAAGGCAAACCACTAGGGTAGGAGAGGCATGGGAGAATTTAACAACATATTTCATATTTTATTGCCCACACATGCTAATTTTAGTCTAACATGGTGCAAACAGAATTCCCAGTTACGCTTCCATGATATCAGGTTAGAGTGTATGGCCCTAACGGTCAAGACAAGTAAGCTAATTTCAAACTCAGACTTGATGATTTCATACTTAGAGCAGTGTCAATTGCCACTAGGAAAAAATAAAGGAACATACAGTGTCAGTGAAGATTACTTAAATTTGGAAAATGTTGATATAGGCATGAAATTTCCTTTGAAGAGTCATTTAAGGAGCCAAATACAATGAAAGGAGAAGAAAAATGAAGTCGTTGACTGCTTTGGAGAAAAGGTACTAAGCAATAATTATCCTTCACAATAAACATTTATCAAGTCTCACCCATAGGTGGACACACATAGGTAAAGGAATTTTGCTACCAAATTTAAAAGTATTCAATGGTTTTCCATGTTATAAAGTTAAGAATAATGAGCAGAAAAAAAGTGCATTCTTTTATCCCTAGTCTCTCAGTTTTTTAAGTACTGCTTGTGGTTCTTTTGAGTTCTCTTAATATTTAATTGGGGGAGTCTTCTCATTTCAGTCAAACACAAAAGTTATGAAAAAACAGAAGAAAGCATTATGAAATGATGTGATGTTATTATCTCCAAATCCCAAATGACATTCTGAGTCAATTCATGTCTTCATTTCGTTCAACAATTCTTGAGCACTTACCCTATCCCAAAATGCTATGCACCATGAATATTGAGATCCCAGAAAAAAGTTACATTTTAATAGGGGACCAGTCAAGTAACTAGCTATTAAAAATGTGACAAGTGTTATAAAAATGATACATTTCCTTTTCAGTAAGTATATAATCCTATGCATGTCCCTCAGACATTTGAAATTATCATGAATGGCCTTTCTTTCCATATCAGGACTCTTATGCAAAGGTGATTGTAAATATATATATATATTATCCTTTGAACTTTTTTGGAGGCAACATGTGTCAGCTACTACCTATTTTCTTGTAGCTTCTAATTCACTGTTCTCTTCTGTGAGCTATGCTGCGGCTGGGACTAGGCAAACTACATTTCCCAGTAACCTTCGCCATCTGATTTCCTGTTAGTTTCTGCCAATGGGGAATATAGAAAAGAGCTGAAAGGCACGAAGAAGCATCTTCACTTTCTTGATGGCTCAACACCAGCTGGAGTGTGCTTCACAAGGAGCAACTACATTTTACCATCAGGGACACTTGATTGTAGTCTCCGGCCATTTTTAGAATTTCTATAACAAGTTTTGTCAACAATCTCCTGACTACACTCCACTAACACCACTTAGGTACCAGAAGTAGTTATACAGCTGCTATATATACAGCCCAGTCCACAGAGGACTGAAGCACAGTTCACAATGAAATATAATAGATTCCTTATAGTAATTCTCTTCTGTTGAAATGTCTAATGTGCTTTTCGTTTCCCTTACTGAACTTTGACTGAACATGCCACAAATGTCAAGAGAAATTTACAAGTCTTCGAACGTAACCAAATTCTTTCCTTCCTCATTTTTTACAGGTGCCTATAGAAATTCAGTGAAAGGGAGTATTTCATATCTCATGTATGACAGCAATAACAAATTATGTTCAACCTTATACCAAATATCTTGTAATACATCCACTCTAATTTTGAGGTTTTTGAGGTTTCCTCTCAATTTTTTCTATTTATTGGATACAAATCAGAAAAAGAATTATATAACCAGTTATCAGGAAGAACTGCTCTATTGCTTTTTTCAATTATTTTTAGTAATATCACAAGCATAACATATTTGTAGCATTAAATATGATTTTTTTAAAACTGAGTTTTTACTACAGAAAGAGTAAAGCATTTAGATATATGCTGAGGAAGCATATGAAGTACATATTGATATTACATTGTACAAAAATTGGTATGATGTAAATTTTATATATTACATGTGAAATTTGTTGCCTTGGAATCCCTAGATAAAAGGAAAATATTAGGGACAGTTATTTTGTATTTTACCATCTTATTAACTAGAACTTATTTGGAGGAATTTGAGTCTTAAATCATGACAATAATAAATTATAAATTGTAAATAAATACCACTTTATATTCTTTAAGCACTCAATTCAATGAATTGCCAGCAAGAATTTTATATGTACAGATTCTGCCAGGCTAGCTTTGATGATTATACAAGACATTTTTGGAATTAACAGCATCCATTTGCCATTTAAATGATTCATGTGCTAAATTTCTCCAAAAGATATTTTCTTAAGGAAATTAAAACTTCTGTTTACCATTTGCATCATTGAATTGGATATCAAAATTGTTCTCTGCGATGGTGAGAATACACTGTTCATTCATTTCCATGAAATATCACCTCTTACTAAATATAGTTAGGTGATCTCTAATCTAATGCTTGTTTGTTAATTATATAAATTCTTAGGTCATGACCTAGACTACTGAATACAAATCTAGGAGAGATAGGCAGAAGTATCAACATTTTTAATAGGCATATTATTACTTTTAATATTACAACAGTATTTTATATATTTTATTGTATCATATGTATAGATATATATTTATACAGACTTCTGTTAGTATATTTGTACAAAAAAGGCATATTTGTACAAAACCAAGGGAGTTTTGACTTCTTTATATCTCTATTATTACAAGAATTAAAAAATTGACAAACTAAGAATAGCTGGAATACTGAAATAGAAACACATTCCTAGTAAATTAGATATAATTCAGTATTTAAGAGCATTACAAAATTTTTTTAAAAAGGAAATTATAATTGATGTGCCAATAAGAAAGATGTCTATCCTCATTGTTGTTTTGATAATTAGGAAGCTAAGCCTCAATTGCTTGAAAAATTAACTTTAGAGGAATCCAGTATTATTTTAGTAATACTGAATAAGTATTATCAACTAAGCATTGGTTACAACTTAATAGCATTTTCAATGAATTCTTAAATTATTAATGATGAAAATTTAATAGTGCTTCAACACAATACTAATTTTATATCCTAGTAAGTCTAAGGAGATGAATAATCATTTCATAAAATTTACTCTGACCAAAATTTGCAAAGAGGCCTGTAACATTATTTCTGATTCTTATTTGAAAAAAATTGTTCTGAAAATTATTTTTTCTTCCAAGGGAAACAAATGCCATTCTTTTTTTTTGGGCATGCTGGAAAAAAGCCCAGCATGATGAACAGGTCCACTTGTTTCATTATGTATTCAGTTTACAGAAATTGGTTTTTTTAATTTTTTTATTTTGCTATCATTAATGTACAATTACATAAACAACATTATGGTTACTAGACTCTCCCTATTATCAAGTCCCCACCACATACCCCATTACAGTCACTGTCCATCAGTGTAGTAAGATGCCATAGAATCACTACTTGTCTTCTCTGTGTTATACTGCCTTCCCCATGTCCCCACCCCCCTACATTATATGTGCTAATCGTAATGCCCGTTTTTCCCCCTTATCCCTTGCTTCCCATCCATCCTCCCCAATTCCTTTCCCTTTGGTAACTGTTAGTCCATTCTTGGGTTCTGTGAATATGCTGCTGCTTTGTTTCTTCAGTTTT
Source organism: Phataginus tricuspis (assembly GCA_029783875.1). NCBI lineage: Eukaryota > Metazoa > Chordata > Mammalia > Pholidota > Manidae > Phataginus > Phataginus tricuspis. Next base: position 43,676,300 of record JAQQAC010020896.1, on the reverse strand, counting down.
TTCTTTGTTCTTATACTCCACAGAGGAGTGAAATCATTTGATACTTGTCTTTCTCCACCTGGCTTGTTTCACTGAGCATAATACCCTTTAGCTCCATCCATGTTGTTGCAAATGGTAGGATTTGTTTTCTTCTTATGGCTGAATAATATTCCATTGTGTAGATGTACTACATCTTCTTTATCCATTCATCTACTGATGGACACTTAGGTTGTTTCCTTTTCTTGGCTATTGTAAACAGTGCTGCAATAAACATAGGGTTGCACGTATCTTTTTGAAATTGGGATCCTACATTCTTAGGGTAAATTCCTAGGAGTGGGATTCCTGGGTCAAATGGTATTTCTATTTTGAGTTTTTTGAGGAACCTCTATACTGCTTTCCACAATGGTTGAACTAATTTGCATTCCCACCAGCAGTGTAGAAGGATTCCCCTTTTTCCACATCTTTGCCAACATTTGTTGTTTGTCTTTTGGATGTTGGCAATTCTAACTGGTGTGAGATGATATCTCATTGTGGTTTTAATTGGCATTTCTCTGATGATTAGGGATGTGGGGCACCTTTTCATGTGCCTGTTGGCCATCTGAATTTCTTCTTTGCAGAAGTGTCTGTTCAGCTCCTCTGCCCATTTTTTAATTGGCTTATTTCCTTTTTGTTTGTTGAGGTGCATGAGCTTTTTATATAATTTGGATGTCAACCCCTTATCGGATATGTCATTTATGAATATATTCTCCCATACTATAGGATGTCTTTTTGTTCTACTGATGGTGTCCTTTGCTGTACAGAAGCTTTTTAGTTTGATATGGTCCTACTTGTTCATTTTTGCTTTTGTTTCCTTTGACCAGGGATATATGTTCATGAAGAAGTTGCTCATGTTTATGTCCAAGAGATTTCCGCCTCTGTTTTTTTCTAAGAGTTTTATGGTTTCATGACTTATATTCAGGTCTTTGATCCATTTTGAGTTTAATTTTGTGTATGGGTTTAGAGAATAATCCAGTTTCATTCTCTTACATGTAGCTGTCCAGTTTTGCCAACACCAGCTATTGAAGAGGCTGTCATTTCCCCATTGTATATCCATGGCTCCTTTATCCTATATCAATCGACCATATATGCTTGGGTTTATATCTGGGCTCTCTAGTCTGTTCCATTGGTCTATGGGTCTTTCTTGTGCCAGTTCCAAAGTGTCTTGATTACTGTGGCTTTGTAGTAGAGCTTGAAGTCAGGGAGCTTAATTACCCCCTGCTTTATTCTTCCTTCTCAGGATTGCTTTGGCTATTAGGAGGAACAAATGCCACTCTTAAAAAAATTTTTTTTCATGATTATCTCCAGACAATTGCAGACAAGGATTCTTACATATATGCAAAAATTAAGATTTGGAAGTTTTCTCTGATCTATTTGCAAGAGCAAATGGAAGACAAATGATGATGAACTAAAGGGAATGCCTAAGAGAATATCTATGTTTCAAAATCTGAATTTATCCCTATTCCAAATAAATGTGTTGCCAACAACCTTTAAGGATAATTTACATCAGCTGCAAAGAAATGTTATTATGGCTTGTATAATGATGGCTTTGATTATATATCTGTTAATCTAAAAAAAGGTGCATTTTTATAAGTTCTATTTTTAGGCACTTCATTTGAATTTTGGAGATTTTTATGCATATGAATAACTTTTCCTTCACACAACTTAAGAGAAAAAATTGGTCCATGGCCAAGGAATCTCAACACTGTGGCAACATTATCAGCAGTTCTTTGCCCTTTCTTAAAATAAAATCATTCTTTCTGAAATCTTGTGTTACCTTCAAATTTTCTTTTGGTTATTCTGGGAAAACATTGGGCAAACTCACTTACCTGAGCAAACTCACTAGAGAACCTGTATTTAGAAGTTCAGTTTTTTTCCTAATTTAAAAAATGCTCATATTTTGACATTCTGTAATTAACTAGCATCTTTGTTATGTCTTTCCTTCTGCTTTCTTTCCTCACTTTCTATTCCTCTTCTTTCCTTCTTGCTTTTTACCACCCATCCCTTATTTTTTACTTATATGTTCCCCATTTGCATTCACAAGCAATTTTGGAGATCTTATGTAAATACTTTCAGTATAAAAATCAGCCATGGGTCCATAAGAGTTAGGACAAAAAATTACATTTTATTTTAGAAAAATGAATTCAGTTTATAATATCTACTACTGCTGTAGAAAAAGGGTTACTGTATAGTAACCATTAAGAATATTAGAACCAATTATATATATTTACATTTATAATTATATATATATATAAAATTGTATAGAGCATAATTTATTTATATGTATGTGTGCATGTGTGTGTGGGGGGGCTGTATAATTGTCTAGGAGCAAATATATATTTTTTCTTAGCTTAAGAAAAGTTTCCTATTGTACAGATCCCTACTGCATACCTACTATGGCCATGCCCTATGTTGGGAGTTACTACAAAATGGGAAGCAAGATAAATAGATAAATATGCATACAAACATACTTTTGTGTTAGCTAATGTCATGGTGATAGTCATTTTGCAACAATAAGTTTATCAAAATCAACACATTTTGCACCTTAAGCTTACACAATGTTATGTCAAATATATAATTATGTATATAAAAAAGTGATGCTTTCAAATATTGTGTATAGATAATCTCCACTCAGTAACTGAGAAATCTATCGTCAGGTGACATTTTTATTAGTTCATTCAATAAACATATATTGAACAAATTTCTTATGTCATATTCCGAAAAAATAAAGATTAAAAACATATGGCCCTTAACCTCATCAGGGAGATGCTTGCTTTTTCTTAAAGTTTTTATTTCACTTGTATTGTTTATCTTTATGCTTTCTATTATACATAAAGCAGTTGAGGGCTGGGAATAAATTTCAGTCATTTTTAATATGAGGATTTTAGTGCAAAACTGTACATTCTTATTCAGCAGATATTTGGTAATTTTTCACATAAGAGTGAGGAATAAAAAAAACAAGACAATTTATTTTGTATCTCTGATTTTATTCTCCAACATGATTTAAGGAGAAATATGAAGGCTGACTCTGGCAGATACCAAAATATTCTGTGTTGAATAGAATTTCTGCTGAGCAATGCAAAACAAAACTATTATTATTTAACATTTCTATTAAGATTTGTTTTGGAATATGAGAATTTATGAAATATCAGCACTCTGTAATTAGCACAATATTGTAAATATGGATTTATTGCCCTTCAAAAAACCTTCAAAAATGTGAAGTCCCTTTGGCATTTGCCAAATTCATTTCCTCTTTATCATTTTTCCAGAAATGATAGTATTAGATCCAAGACAATATATAATATTCTATTATCTTTAGTTAAAATGTCTTGAATTTAACTCAATTCTGAAGCTAAATTTTAATCTACAATTTAATATAATACATTTGAGAAAAACATTTAATAGCTATAAATAGCTATGTTTACCCACCAAATAAAAATACGTATTTTTTATTTCTTCTTTGGGTTTGTGATATTTCAAATCATTTTAAGAATTGATTTGCTAAAATATTTTCTCTTTGTGCTTTAAATTAATGATGGGTAATATTAATATAATTATCTCTAAAACTCTTCTTTAAAAAGTGAGATTCTATAAACTATTCTAATCCTATATTTTCTACTTAAATACACTTTATTTTGTCCATTTAGTTAAATAATTTCATTGTATTTAAACTTTTATTTTTTATTGTAATGATATTTTATAAATTTAATATAATAATATCTGTTTCTCTTGCTTTCATGATGGTCATAGCAAAAACTCAGTCTACACTCTAAGCTAATGAAAGACTTTATACATCTATTCCTCTTCAAGTACCAAAAAGATTTTCCTGCTAAGTAAAAATAAAAATATGGCAATGCATTTTGTTTGTGTGTTTCTGCTGTGTGTATGTGTGTGTGTGTATTTATTTTTTATATATTCTCTAAAAATGTTTCTTATTGTTCCTCAGATTTTTTAAACTTTTTGAGTATAGAATAATAGATGCAAGCAGAATGTTATTTAATTTTTGCCCAATGTTATTCCATTTTAAATTCTTTCATTAAAATTTTCCAAAAATATTTCTTGTCTCCTTTCTTAAGAAAACTAAATGTTGCAACCTTTAAAATGACATTTATTCTAGTACTGATTGTAAAGCCCTGCACACATTTGTTGCCTTCTATAGAAGTATAACTGTGATTTTCCACTTAAATTATATTAAAAAAAGGAGCTATAAAATTACTTCTATCATTAATGTTCTTGTCCCCTTATGCCTATAATACTTGGCAAGATCTACTTCCTTTAGCATTTTTATCTAATATAGTCAGAACTGCCTTTCATAAAATGGTAAGGGATTTCATATATTCTGCCAATTTTGTTTTTATATGAAGTTTGACTTGAGTTTTAGCTTAGCTGTCTAAAACACTGAGTTACCTGTTGTCTAATTTACATTCCTCTTCAATGATTGGAAAGCTTTATCATGGCAGAGCATTTTATTTATTGTTTGCTACAATGAAGATAAATCATTTCCCAAATCATCCACCATTATAAAAATAAACTTTAATTTTTTTCATTTTGTCACTTCTCATACATTCATGTCTCTATTTTTTATTGTCAAACTATGAGTTTATCTTTACATTGTTAGTAGGTAATATCAGTATTTTCCTTATTTCTGCCACATTTTTGAAGGTTATCTTCTACTATGAGCATGTTTTAAAGAATTTGACCATGTGAGTAAAGGCACTTGAGGAAAATACTTTTTTGTATTTTTGGTTTGACCATATTATGAATTAAACTCCATTTGACATTCTATGGCTTTTATGTAAACATAACTTTTTATTTCTCTGGGATAAATGTACATCAGTGCAATTGCTGAATTGTGTATTAGTTGCATGTTTAGTTTTTTAGGAAACTGGAAAACCATTTTTCAGAGTGGCTATACATTTTATATTCCCACCACCCATTTATGAATGATCAAGTTTCTTTACATATTTGGAATAAGTAGATATTGTCACTGTTTTTATTTTAGCCTTTCTGAGAGGTATGCAGAAATCTCCTTGTAATTTTAATTTTCTTAATGGCTAATGATGTTCAATATCTTTTCATGTGTTACTTGTTCCTTAGATTTACCTGTGTATTTATTTTTGTGAAATGTCTGTGCTTATCTTCTGCCCATTTACTTACTGGATTGTTGGTTTTGTTTTTGTTCAGCTTTGAGAGTTCTTTCTACATCCTTGTTACAAGTACTTTGATGGCTATGTGGTTTGCAACTATATTGTTCCAGCCCATGACAAGTCCTTTTATCCTCTTGCAAGGGTTTTTGGGCAATAAAAGTATTAAATTTTGATGAAGTCCAACTTATCAAAGTTTCCTTGGATTATGCTTTTGGTATAAAGTCTAGCTCTTTTCCTAATACAAATCCTAGAGATTTTCTCCTACATTTTTACTAAAATCTTCATAGGTTTACATTTTACATTTAAATTGGTGATGCATGTTGGGTTCATTTTTATGTAAGAAATAACATTTTGTTTTAATATTCACATTTTGTGTGTGTGGATGGCCAGTTGCTCCAGCACCATTTGTTGAAAATGCTGTCTTCCCTCTATTCAGTTGCTTTCGCACCTTGTCCAAAAAAAAAAACAGTTGAGCATATTTGTGCAATACTGTTTCTGGGATCTCTGTTCCATTCCATTGATCTATGTGTCCATCAATACCATAGCCTTGGTTATTAAGATATATAGTAAGTTTTATAATTGATGAGACTGATTTCTCCCACTTTATTATTCTTTTTCAAAATTGAGCTATTCTTATTCCTTTGTCTCTCCATATAAATATTAGAATAATCTATATTTACAGAAAGATCTCACTGGGATTTGATGGAATTATGTTAAACCAGAATAATCATATTTTAACAACTGACATTTTTTATGGCTTTATTTAATCATAGCAATTATTTTTTATTAAGGTATCACTGATATACACTCTTATGAAGGTTTCACATGAAAACATTGTGATTACTACATTCACCCATATTATCAAACATCCCCATGCCCCACTGAAGACACTGTCTACCAGCATAGTAAGATGCCACAGAGTCACTACTTGTCTTCTCTGTGCTACTCTGTCTTTCCCATGGCCCCACCCCCCACACCATCTGTTTTCATATTATGTGTGGTTTTGGAAGGAGGTTTCTGTCTCAACTTTCATGCTGCCAACTTTAAGCAAATCTGACAACTGACATCTTTACAATGTTTTTCCAATTATAAGCACAATATGACCTCACTTTCTGTCACTTTTTGTCCACTAATTCACAATATAAATCTTTCGGAAATGTTTGTGCAGTTCCTATTATGTTTCAGGCATTGTGCCGACCCTTTTCATTTGTTACCTTATGAAATCCTCAAAAAATACCTTTAAATTATTTATTATTTCCTCTAAATTGCAAATGAGAAAATTAAGAACAAACGATGTTAGTTAATTTCTGAATTCACACAGCTAGTAATTGGCAGAACAAAAATTTCAAACAGCATTTGTTTTATTCCAAATTCTATGGTTTTCTTTTATGTATCAAATGTTTCCTTGGATGAAACTGCAACTCCTTATAATACACCCAGGACACATTACTTTTATTTTCAGTTCCTTGTTGTTCCTTGTCTTGACTGAGGGGGCTAGCCTCTGGGCAAGTTCACTCTGAATTCAGTGAGATTGAATAACAACTATGGAATTTTAGGGGTAAAATGGTTTATACCAAGCTTTATTCTCATGGTGGCAGGTCAAGTACTGGAATCACATCTGCCTCTGGGGCAGTCTGCATGCAGCAAGTCCATCTATGTGTCTGCTTCTGGGTAGAGAACTGGATGGAATGCTTTATATAGTAACACAGAGAACAATAGCTCATTGCCAACGGGTATTTAAGCAGTAGCCTACACCAAGTAGTTTAGGGTCAGGTGAGGATCCTGGACATAGGACTTTCATCTTCCCTACACTCCCAGAATTCTTTTTCCCTCATATAGAATCATTCCACTTCTCCATATAGAACAAATCTATCCATACAATACTATTGTTTAGAAAGTTTCAGCAATCACATTAATCTTTCCATCTACCTGGCTCCAGCCAGATCTCTACTTATTATATAATCCAATTTTGTCTCTAGTAACTATCATATAATTTAGAAGTACTGAAAATCAAATGATCTCATTTGTATATTTTTGCTCTAATGAGGCACTGAGAATGTTGAAGATAAGGATAAGTTCTTAATTTTCCTTTTAGATTCAACCTGTTCCACCAGGCCTCAGCAGCTGAGTGTTAAAATGAGAAAGTCTCAGCACCAATAGTGATTTTAGAAATAGTCCTAATATTATTGCTGATTTGTGCCCATCAGATTTATGCCCATTATACTGTTATTTTCTTATAATTTCCTCTAAGGATGTGCTTATGAATTCATTTTGTGCTCCTCCCTTTTGTCCCAATAAACACAATAAAAACTAACCAAAATTTGAGAAAACTGTAAGTTGTTTTTAATTAATTAAAGAGCACTAGAACAAAATATCTGATATAGAACAAAGTAATTAATTCACTAGACATCTGAGAATATATATGCATCACCAATTTTTTCATCATTTTCAATAACAGCAGGAGTATATCTGGCCACACAGAATACTACTGACTATTGTCTATGTGAAATATGTGGAGTTCATACACTCCTATATACTAAATGCATAAAAAAGTTTTCCGTGATTCTCTATGAAATAGATCACCATTTCATACTTGTACACACATTTATGTTTAAAATATCATTATTTATAGATTGAGCAGTATGCCATACCCAGTTTTGGAAACATATTACATACATTTTAATTTTTTACCATTTGGTGGGAATATTAATTTTTCTCCAAATTAGTATTTTAGTCACAGAAGGAATAAAAGGACATCTTAGTATAGTCACAGTGTCTAAAAAGTGTACCTTACTATAAATTAATGTGTTGAATATTTGATGCCTCACACACATTTTTCATTTTGAACAGGTAAAGAAAAAGACCAATACCCATATTGGAATGGAATTGTCATGCTAAGTTTTATGGTGACTCAGTGCCATGGGAATATGTCTGTTGTTTATGATCTTGTTGGAGAAAATTGCATAGAGAAGCAGGCTTCTAATTAATTGTTTTCAAATTGATGTATCACCTTCATGTGGCTTTCTACAGAAATCTGCATTAAAGGTGAAAGTTAGTGACAGTCTGACCAAGCATGAATACTGGCATGGATCAAGAATGCCAGTTAGCATTCAGGAACCACAATAGCATCAAAGGATTCTTTGAAAACAAAGACTTTAGGTTTGGGGGCCTCAGAAAATCAATTTAACCATGTGTTTTACTGGACCCCAAGGAATAAGATCAGAAAATAGTAGAATGCAGGAAATCATCATTTACTTTATAAGTGTTACCTCTTAGGCTCTCTAGGGAAAAGCAAATGCCAAATGAACATCACAGCACTTCTTTAATCTAGAGGTGAGAATAAGAATAGTAATTAGGAAAGCTGAGAAAACTAGTAAAATCAAGATTACCTTCATCCTAAGTGAGAGTTTAGACTTTACTTTTATGGGAGGTTATTATATGACGCAGGTACATAGGTCCTTTTAAAATGATGAAAACTCAAACAGAAATATAATAAACCATTTTCAATGGGATATATAAACAATAGTATCCAAATAAAATTATGAAGAAGAAACAAACATTTAAAAATAATAATACTTTTTGTTTTCTACAATGTATTAATGGAGAGAAAAAGATATAGAATGAAGGTGATGAGATGAAAATAGAAGATAACGAAATGAAAAATGGGGAATAAAATTAAAGTAGAGGATCAAAGAAAAGGAGAGGGAGATGCCTACACTTGAAGGGAAAGTAAAGCAATGAAAATTGGAGAAACAGCTACAGAAGATAAAGGAAGGTTTGGGTGTTATGAACCATTAGTAAGCACTTTGTTAATTCCCCTCTTTCCTTGAATTATAGGACACAATGTATTACAACACTTCTGATCATTACCCTTTGAAAAATTAATTAACCCATCAACCACTTTTCATAGCTCTGAAACTATTCTTTATCTCTAAACACATTTACAGATCCCAAATTGAAAATAATGCTGTAACAACCCACCCCCACTCTCTCAAGTTTTGGCTTTATTATATTTTCAGAACTTTTACATTGAAACTAAATAGTGTTTATATCTCTAAAAACTGTTTATTCACAGCAAAGTTTCATAAAAAATAAGGCAACATACTTTTTGTAGGTATTCTTTTAACAAGTTTTTAGAGCAAAAATATTTTGTAGGTTTTTTTTATTTTAACACGTTCTTAGAGCAAAAAAACCACACAATTGATAAAAAGATATATGACAGCTGAGTAAAAGTATATGGAAAAAGAATATCTCAGTCTCAGTTAAATAAAATAAGTAGAATTAATTCCCCTGGGCTTTTCAACTAGAACCATAATAAAAGTATCTAACTAATAAGTATTTTTTATGTACCCAATATGGCTCTAAGTCCTTTACACATATTAACACATTTAATATACTATAGTCTTATAATGTAGATATTTTGTCCTCATTTTATAGAGCAGTACACTAAGATATAAAGAAGGTTTAATAACTTAGCCAAAGATACAGCTAATAAGAAGCAGCCCTAGATTAAAGTTTCCAGATCCCTTGCCCTTAATTATAGAAAAAATTATCTTAAAGCTCATCATCATAATTAAATAATAAGCATTCTGTTCCTTATTCTGTCTGACCAGGGTATTGGTTATTCTACATCAAATTTTTTTTTTCCAGTCTGAGTCAACTAATCTATTTGTGAACATGCCTAAATAGTGGAAATAGGCTTTTATTGAAGGTTTGAAGACCAAGGTAGCCACAAAACAAATAAAATACATGCATTTTAAATAATTATTAGTGTGTGACATTAATAATTTGCCATTAAATTCACAGAAATGGATTAATTTCAATATATGAAAGAAGAGTGCTTATCTATCTGAGACCTTAATGCATAATTAGATCTTCAGCTGTTCAGCATTGATAAAAGTAACTAGGGCTGTTTTATATTGGAAAGGGTATTGAACATAAAGTCAGAAAGTCTGAGTTTTCTTCCCAGGTCTGCCAACATGATCTTGGGCATGTCTACAACCTTGGGCATGTTGCATAAGCCCCTGTCCTTCTGTTTGCTCAATCTCTAATTTAGAGATGACCCAGTAGAGTAGGGCCCATTCATACCCCCTCTCTGTGTTTTTATGAGTCCTAACATAAAGAGTGGTCATTGGAAAAACACTGGTTCTCTCTTTCGTTAAAAAAAAGATAAATCAAACCCTAGACTAAATCTCTGGATATAACAAACAGCGAGGGTCAATTTCAGAACCAAATTAACTTCTTTTTATTTCTATCCAAATGTTATAACTTTATGGCTTATCTCAGCTGGGTCTAATTCATATAAATATTCTTAATAACATGAATCATATTATTCAAGAAGTAATACCTTTATGAAGTGACAATGTTATCAATCCCTTTTGGCTTCTCCTCAGCAAAGGAGAGAGGTCTGTGGTCACAGAGGTTGCTTGAGTGACTTTTAGAAGGAGAAGGAGAAGTTAGCATATACAAAAATAAATGTTTATGGGCATCTTTGTGATAACAGAAAGGGTTTTCCCACTTCTCATCACTGTGTAGAGCATAGGTGGCTAATTGAATGCTTGCTTATATTCATCTTTCTTATTCTGTAGCTCAGCACCAAGCCAGAGAAGGTGCTCAGTACATAACTCTTGCCATTAATGATGGCTTGTTTCCATTAGTCAGAATTTTATAGAACTTCAGTTTCACAAATAACTTCCCTATGTTTTAATACTATGTAAAAAAATTTCCCTCCAACTTTAGTGATTTTAAGAATAATTTTAAAGCCACTCACTTGATCTGTGGTGTTTAAACTTAAGAATTTCTTCTTACAGATTTCATTGGTTTTTGTTGACAGAGATTACAGGAGGTTTTATGCTTGGTGTACTTGATTTCCAATGCATTTCATTACAAGAAAATGACTTTTAGTTCATCCCAGTATGTTAAGTATGCTTGGGAAACTGATAGAGGGGGAAGAGGTAAAATAGAAACTCTGTCACACAGTAGCAGCTTGGGAAATCAAGGTGAGATGAAAATAGAAACTGCAAAGAGTTCTCGCACCATCCATTTGTAACTCTTGATTTGAGAGGCTGCTTCGGAGGTAAGTTCCTGAAAAGGGAATTTCCATAAGGTTGGTGGAAGTTTTGCAGGTTATAATGGGTGTGCATCAGCTCTGTGTGAGGCAAATGCAGGTCTAGCACATAAATAGATGTAAATCAAATTGAGCTAATAGCCTAATTTGTGGTCTCATCCTCTCTTTACATCATTTATTTAGTTACATTTCAGCTTCTCTAGTCAGGAGATGGAATCTATGTTCTCGTACCTTACTTTTGAGTTTGGCCCTGTAACTCACTTTGGCCTGTTATTAGCAGATGCCATAAAAAGAAGGGATTGAGAAAGTGTGTCTTGTGTTTAGAGCAAACAAGATAGATATTGTTCACCAATATCTGTTTCAATTAATTATCTTTTGGTTTTATATTTGTCCATTCTTTTGTCTGGCTAGTTTGAGTTTTCAGTTAGTTTGAGGCCTATGCATAAAAATCAGTATATTAATTAATTCATTCGAAGTTTGTAAGCACCTACTTAGGTCCAGGCACTATTCTAGGTACTGCAGACAGAGCAATGAGCAAAGCAAAGTCCCTAACTCTATTTATTTTACAATGATGAGAAACTTGCCTCAGTGGTTATTATCTTGTTACGAAGAGAAGGTAAAAACATCTGAAACAACCAAAGACACAAATGATTGTGAAGGATCCAGGGAGTGTGTGTTCTCTTGCCATCTGCAGTCTTTGACTTTTTCATCTATAATTTAGTTGTATAAAATAGAGAAGTGCTGCTCAAACTTTATCATGCATATAAATCAGTAAGTCTTGAATAGTGCACCAGATTCTACATTTCTAACAAGCTCCCAGATGATGGCCATACCTGAGATGGGATGATTTATTAGGCTTTCAAGTTTTTGTTCTAAAGACATCAAAATATAGATAATTGCAAAATTAATTTCATGCAATAGACTCTTACTTTTCACACTTGTGTCACAGGTTGTGAGGTTTTCAAACTTACTTTCAAGACTTTGAGTTTTTAAAATGTGTGTCTCATGTTGATGATGACTTATTAAAGAAAAAGTATTACTTGCATGACTATAATTAAATATTGTCAGATGTTATCAATGCCCATGTTTCCTATGACCCCATAATTTATATCGAAAGCCTAGACGTTTCCAGGAGCCTTCATGCTTCAGCTTTTGCCCTGCTAATCAATTATCACTGGAAGAAGCCTGAAGTACTCTCAGAAAATAGAACTCAGAACGTCATTTCCTGCTCAAAAATCTCCAAATCCTCCCATTTCACTCATTATTACTTACATAGCATTACATCATCTGGTCTCTGCTCTCTCTTCTACTTTATTTCCTATTCCTTCTCCTTGCTCACTTTATAGTAGTGTCTGTCTCTTATAGCTAAGCAACAACAGGCACAGGCAGCTTTATTCTTCTCAGCTACCTCCTCTTCTCCATATGGTTCTGGCCCTTCCCTCCTTTGGATCCTGGCATTTCAATGATGCCCCCTTCAACCACCCTTTATAAAGTTACAACTACTCTTCCCAAACACTTATCTCTCATCACTACTTAATTTTTCTTTAAGGTAGTCATCACCTTATAACATGCTATACTTTATTTTGATTTAAGTGTTTAATATCTGTTATCTAAATAGAAAGTAAGTCCTATAAAACCTAGATTTTAGTCTGTTTTTGTTCACTTTTCTCCCAGTCCCCAGACTACTGCTTACATATGTTTAAAAAATACATACATAATACATAAAAAGTATGTGTATATATATATATATATATATATATATATATAAACTACAGGTATATAATGTAAATGAACATATAAATGACTATTTTCTAAAACAACTACAGTGAGAATTATTTGACTTGAGGACAAGATACCATTCTTTTGCATATATTTACATTTTCGTTATTGCCTTAATGTCTTTTCATATTGTTGCACCTTTGTGCATCAGTAAATAGGCATCTTTAAGAGAGGATTCTAGTAATCTTATGGCCATATCTGTGTCCTGCTACCAAGGGAACATTACAAGATTCAACTCTGCCATTCTCTTTTTCTTAATTGGTTGTCAGATAACTTGGGAGAGAGCTAAATTGTTTAACATTGTTGATTTTTTCTCGTCTTTTTTTTCTTTTCTTTTAAAATTTTCAACTTTCTTTAGAGCTGGCAATTAATTATCCTAGGTTTGATGGCAGGAGATTGATTATTTGGCTCATTTACAGAATATACCTTATGTTTCTCTCTTATTGTTCTCCACTGCTTTGGGATTTTTCTCTCATTTTTTTAAATTCCATGTGTATGTGTATATTCTCCTTTAAAAGGAGGAGAGATTGTTTTACATCATTGAAGTAAGCCAAAGTGGAAGAAATAAGTTTCTGGTGCCTTCTTGTATCAGAGACTGAGTTAGCTTGTTAAAATTTCATTTAGGGAAAATAACCTCCCTTTCTGCTTGTTCCCACCACCCAGTGTGTTTGTGTGGAGGGAGGGTGGGTGGAAGTGGGGAGATTAACTAGAGAAGAATTGTTATCAGCACAAATCTTGTTCCCACAACAAACATTATTAGGTAACTGTTTCTCCTTAAGTCAGCAAAGAATTTCTAATGTAGTTTCCAAAACTAATTTACTTGATGAGATCTAATTATTTTCCAAGATGTGCCACATTTTTTAAGTTCTTACCTTCTGCTCAGCCAATTGGTAGTAACTGAAAATATAGTTTTGAAGATAAATACTTATACTGATTAATTAACCTCCAGGCAAAAACTTGAGACCTTATGACTTCTTGCTATTCTTAGATCTAAAGCTATAGCACTTTTGTATTTGTGAGAGCTGAATTTCTTCACCCTTTCTTGCTCCAAAAAGAGCCTAGGTGAGTTTCAAAGGAAATACCTACCATATTTACTGGTAGAACCTAGAAACTAATTTAGTTTCATAGGGCTCTATAATTAGGATGATAGGAAAATCCTTTTTATTTAAAAAATAAGGACACTTTTTATTTCACTGTTTTCTTTATGAAAACTAAAATTATATAACAGAAAGAACTGAAGATGTGATGAAGATACATTTACCCTGCTTAATATTGAATGCATTCATTCATTTATATACTTATTGTCTAGGGAACAGGAAACAAATCCTATTTGTTTGTACAAAAGTGAACAAATTATCTGTATAATCTGATAAAGGACAGATTTTTCATTTGCTCCTGTTTTACAAAATAGGTTGCCTTTGTGTGGTTGCTTATCTAAAATTTTGTCACAGCATGGTGGAAGGTCTCTTAGCACATGCTCACTGCTCCCTATATTGATACATATTTATTCTCAGTCTCCTGTAACTTTTGTTTTCAAGCTTACTGTAACTTTGGCTCTCATTTGTTTCTCTCTTTTGTTGGTCCTGCTATAAATATATATATTTTTTCATCTCTATTACAGAAGCTAGGTTCATACTATCTTATATGAATGCAATACACTCACAAGACACTTAGCAAATATTTCTTGAATTGAAACTCACTCAGTATTTGTCACATAGATTAGTTTTCACAGTTATTCCAAAATTCCTAGAATCATAGAATAGCCAAATTACAAGGCATCTTATATAATCTGGTTCAACAAATCTTGAGGAATTGGAAGTTCAGAGCATTTAAGTACTTGCTCAAAGTCATAGAACTATTTAGTTATTTAAGATAGCATGACACAAAATTTAAAGACAATATAACAATACAAATTATTAGTAAAAATAGGCCACCTTATGTGAAATGCTGTGTTTATTCTTAAGTAGTGGTGAGAATTAAGTTATTTGCCATAAAAAAGAATATTCGTGCTGCACAATCAACTCAAATTTTTGTTTCACCTAAAGGATTATACCACAGGAAGGGAAATGGGAAGAATAAATAAAAACAATGTACAATACCTTTATTTTATTAATAGTATATTAAAATATATGCTATAAATTTTGGGATTAAAATTAGCATAACAGTTTACCTATATTTTTTAGAAAGAATATTTAGAAACTATACTTGTTTGCTAAGGCTACCATAACAAAATACCACAAACTGAATGGCTTAAACAACAGATTTATTTTATCATAGTTCTGGAGGCTCAAAGTCCAAGATCACAGTATTGGGAGGTTCTTTTCTGAGGTCTCTTTCCTTGGCTGCCTTCTTGCTATGTCCTCACATAGTTTTTTCTCTGTGTACTTGCAGCCTTAGCTCTTTCTCTGTGCAAACTCCTCAAGTAGAGACACCAGTCAGATTGGATTAAGGCCTTCCTTAAAGGCCTCATTCTAATTTAATCACCTCTTTAGCCACCCTGTCACCAAATGCAGTCATGTTATGAGGTACTGGGTTTGGGACTTCAACATATGAATTTTGGGGGAACACAATTCAGTGCAAAACAGTACTCAAGACATGGTGAATTTCTCATTCTGAAGCCAGATTGGCAGAGATAATTAATTTTTTTGAAGATTGCTAAAGCAATGGAGTTTTTTTTTAATTAATCTTACCTATTGAATTCCTATAAAAATAAATTGCTAAAGTTTCATAGAACTTAGAATTTGGAAAGGAAGGACATGACTCAAAAATTTGTAAATTCTAGGCTGCCTATGCTTTTCCATATGCTAATGTTTTTGTTATTTCTTATTCAAAAATTGTAGTGTGACTTGTATCACTAAAAAAGGGCTCTACATGACTCCTCTTTATGAAAAACCAGAGGCTTTTATATATAACTGGTAATTGCTCTTACAGACAGCATATTCATGCAAACAATGATATCATGGTCACCTATACTAATTTCTATGTTTGCTGTTCCTTCAGTAAGTTCTAAGTATATGACCTGTAATTAGAGGATGCCTCCTGATCTCTAAATATCCTTGCCTTTAGCCTATAACTAATAAGTTTAGGGCAACAAAAATAAAATAACGGCCCATTTATCTACATTTCAGTCTGCTTTTCTTGATCAATGTCCATCCAATCGCTAATCCTTAATATAGATATCTCCGAGTTTATGCACTCGTCTAGATCATATTTAGATGTATAATACAGAAGTCAGATGCAACTGCCTGAATTGGTTGTATAATTAAACATTTTTTAACATCCTTTGAATCTTGTAATCATTCTCTTCTCCCTCTGCTACTTCTCAGTAATTTATCATCATCTCTTACTTGATTTATTGCAATGTTTTCCACATGGCTGCCCTGCCTCTGTGCATTCACCCTTTGGACATATCCTTTACAGTGTTTTGCTCATTTTGTGCCTTTCTCCTGGATTTCTTTACCAGGGTTACTACCCCTAGCATGGAACCAATCTCCTTTGGCACCTTTTAAACTGATGCTTATCTTTCATGATCATGTCCAGACGTGTTCTCGGATACTTTCCCAACCCACAGCACAAAATCCATCCCTTTATTCTACTGTCATTTGCACTTTTTACATATCTTCATTGTGGCATTTGTTCCAGTTGATTCATTTCTATTTTTCTATCAAGTTAAAACATGAGCTTTTCAGGGAGAATGAGTTATGATTTATTCATCTTTTGATACCAAGCACTTAAATGAGATTAGTCATTATAAATATTTGCTGGCTGGATGGCTGGACAGGTGGGTAGATGGATGAATGAAAGATTGATAGCTAGCTCTTGCTTAATAAGAGAGTGTCTATATTGAGGTTGAGGTACACTGTAAAAAATATGAAATCAAACTATCTCCACTATCTGTAAATAAATTATATCAATAACACAAATTATAAAAAAACAAGCAAAGAGAGATTCAAGATGGCGATGTGAGAGGTGACACAGAGAACTCCTCCAAAAACCACAAATAATACAAAAATATAGTTAATTAATACAACTAACCCTAAAATAGCAACAAGAAAGAAGGCTGAACCAGACTGCATACAGACCTCACGTACAGAACAGACCTCAGGGAACAGGGTAACGTACCAGAGCCTTATTCCAGCGGGACCCAAGCCCTTCCCCCACCCCAGCTCACCAGCGGGAGGAAGAGAAACAGAGCAGGGAGAGGGTTGAAGCTTGGAACTGCTGAACACCTAGCCCTGGAAATCTGCTTTGTGAGCAGAAGCCTATTTTGTGTGGTGCTCTGGACGTTGGGGAGCTCAGACGGGCAGAGGGCCTGGGAGACTGACATTCTGGCCATTGTGTAGGACGGGATCCACACCAGGCCGCTCTGTGTCAGAGGAGGGCTGGGCAGTCTGAGAGGCTTCCTAGCAGCGAGAGAGCTGCTGAAGGGGCGGGGTTTGGATGGAGCTTGCTGCATGGGAGAAGGGAGAGCTGGACAAGGTTGCTGGGTGCACTCTGCCCAGCTGGTTGGGAACTTTGAGGAGCTTCACGTGCTCCATCACCTTGGCTGCCTACACAGCTCCGAGGCCCCCCACTGTGACACACAGCCTGCCGAGCCTTCCTCCTGGCCTGCAGGCACTTGCTCACAAACAGGCAGTCACTGTGCTGGTGTCAGGCCTGTCAGAGGGAGGCCCCACCTACAAGAGCTACAGACGTAGAGCACAGGCTTACACATGTGTGCTTGGCCCACTAGCTGATACTGGAGACGGGCACCACAGACGGGAATCAGGAAACAGATCTTACCTCCCCCCAGGCACCAGCTCCACTCCCCTACGACCCCTAACCTCATTCTAGGGGCTGAGCAGTTCCAGAGACTGGAGTTTCTGGGTACTAGTGGACACCACACAAATATGAAACATCTAAAGAATATGGTGGAGATCAAAATCTCACAAACCCCAGAAAAAGGGACAAATGAAACTGAACTCACCAATCTTCCTGAAAGAGAGTTCAAAATCAAAATTATAAACATGCTTATGGAGGCACAGAAAAATATTCAAGAACTCAAGAATGAATTTAAGTTGGAGATTCAATCATTAAGAAATTCTGTATCTGAAATGAAACATACAATGGAGAGATTTAAAAGCAGATTAGATGTAGTAGAAGAGACAGTAAATGGAATAGAAATTAGAGAAGAGGAATATGAAGAAGCTGAGGCACAAAGAGAAAAAAGAATCTCTAAGAATGAAAGAATATTGAGAGAACTGTGTGACCAATCCAAACACAACAATATTCACATTATAGGGGTACCTGAAGAAGAAGAGAGAGAAAAAGGGATAGAGAGTATCAGTGAGGAGGTAATTGCTAACAATTTCCCGAATCCGGGGAAGGAGATATTTTCTCAGGCCATGGAGATGCACAGCTCTCCCAACACAAGCAACCCAAGGAAGACCACACCAAGACATATAATAATTAAAATGGCACAGATAAAGGATAAAGACAGACTTTTAAAAGCAGCTAGAGAGATAAAAAAGATCACATACAAAGGTAAACCCATCAGGCTATCATCAGACTTCTCAATAGAAACCTTACAGGGCAGAGTGGCATGATGTATTTAATGCAATGAAGCAGAAGGGGCTTGAACCAAGAATACTCTACCTGGCAAGGATATCATTTAAACTTGAAGGAGGGATTAAACAATTTTCAGATAAACAAAAGCTGAGAGAATTTACCTCCCCAAAACCACCTCTACAGTGCATTTTGGAGGGACTCCTATAGATGGAAGTATTCCTAAGGCTAAATAGATGTCACCCAAGGGATAGACAGAGTACAGAATATGATTCATAACATACAAAGAATGGAGGAGGAAGGAAAAGGAGGAAAAAAAATGAGAACCTTTAGGTTATGTTTTTAATAGCATACAAAGTGAGTTAAATGAGACTGTTAGATAGTAAGAGAATTACCCCTGAACCTTTCGTAAACATGAATCTAAAGCCTGCAATGGCAATAAGTACATACCTATTGATAATCACACTAAATTTAAATGGTCTGAATGCACCAATCAAAAGACATAGAGTCACTGAATGGATAAAAAAAAAACAGGACCTATCTATATGCTGCCTACGAGACACTCACTTCAAACCCAAAGACATATACAGACTGAAAGTAAAGGGATGGAAAAAGATATTTCACGCAACTAATAGTGAGAAAAAACGAAGAGTTGCAGTATTTGTATGAGACAAAATAGACTTCAAAACAAAGAAAGTCACAAGAGACAAAGAAGGACATAACATAATGTTAAAAGGGTCTATCCAACAAGAGGCTATAACTATTATAAATATCTATTCACCCAATACAGGATCACCTACATATGTGAAACAAATATTAACAGAATTAAAGGGGTAAATAGAATGCTATGAACTCATTTTAGGAGACTTCAACATACCACTCACTCCAAAGAACAGATCAACCAGACAGAAAATAAATAGACAGAGGCACTAAACAACATATTAGAACAGATGGACCTAACAGACATCTACAGAACACTCCATCCAAAAGCAACCAGATACACATTCTTCTAAAGTGCACATGGAACATTTTCAAGAATAAATCATATTCTAGGCCACAAAAATAACCTCAGTAAATTCAAAAAGATTGAAATTGTACCAAATAACTTCTCAGATCACAAAGGTAAGAAACTAGAAATAAGTTACACAAAGAAAACAAAAAAACCCACAAACACATGGAGGCTTAATAACATGCTCCTAAATAATCAATGGATCAATGACCAAATAAAAACAGAGATCAAGCAGTATATGAGAGGAATGACAACAATAATTAAACACTGCAAAATCTGTGGGATGCAGTGAAGGCTGTGTTAAGAGGGCAATATATTGCAATACAGGCCTACCTCAGGAAAGAAGAACAATCCCAAATGAACAGTCTAAACTCACAGTTAATGAAACTAGAAAAGGAAGAACAAATGAGGCCCAGAGTCAGTAGAACCAGGGACATAATAAAGATTAAAGCAGATATAAATAAAATTGAGAAGAATAAAACAATAGAAAGAACCAATGAAAGCAGGAACGGCTTCTTTGAGAAAATAAACAAAACAGATAAACCTTTAGTCAGACTTATTAAGAAAAAAAGAGAATCTATACACATAAACAGAATCAGAAATGAGAAAGGAAAAATCACTGTGGACACCACAGAAACACAAAGAATTACGAAAGAATACTGTGAAAAATTATATGGTAACAAACTGGATAACCTACAAGAAATGGACAACTTTCTAGAAAATTACAACCTTCCAAAGCTGACCCTGGAAGAAGCAGCAAATCTGAATAGACCAATACCCTCAAAGAAATTGAATTCATAATAAAAAAAACTACCTAAGAACATCACCCATGAACCAGATGGTTTCACTGCTGAATTTGATCAAACATTAAGTGAAGACCTAATACCCATCCTCCTTAAAGTTTTCCAAAAAGTAGAAGAGGAGGGAATACTTCCAAACTCATTCTATGAGGTCAACATCACTCTAATACCAGAACCAGGCAAAGACACCACAAAAAAGAAAATTACACCCTAATATCCCTGATGAACATAGATGCAAAAATTCTCAACAAAATATTAGCAAGCCGAATTCAAAAATATATCAAAAAGGTCATCCATCATGATCAAGTGGGATTCATCCCAGGGATGCAAAGATGGTACAACATTCGAAAATCTATCAACATCATCCCCTACATCAACAAAAAAGAAAGACAAACACCACATTATCATCTCCATAGATCCTGAAAAAGCATTTGAGAAGATTCAATATGCATTCATGATAAAAATTCTCAATAAAATGGGTATAGAGGGCAAGTACATCAACATAATAAAGGCCATATATGACCAACCCACAGCCAACATTATGCTTAACAGCGAGAAGCTGAAAGCTTTTCCTTTAAGATCTGGAACAAGACAAGGGTGCCCTCTCCCCTCTTTTATTCAACATAGTTCTGGAGGTCCTAGCCACGGCAATCAGACAACACAAAGCAATAAAAAGGCATCCAGTTTGTTAAGGAAGAAGTCCATTGTCCCTGTTTGCAGGTGACATAATGGTGTACATAAAAACCCTAAAGAATCCACTCCCAAACTATTAGATCTAATATCTGAATTCAGCAAAATTGTGGGATACAAAATTAATACACAGAAGTTTGTTGCATTCCTATGCACTAATGGTGAACTAGTAGAAAGAGAAATCAAGAAAAAAATTCCATTCACAATCGCATCAAAAAGAATAAAATACCTAGGATTAAATCTAACCAAGGAAGTGAAAGGCCTATACTCTGAAAACTACAAGACACTCCTAAGAGAAATTAAAGAGGACACTAATAAATGGAAATTCATCCCATGCTCTTGGCTAGGAAGAATTGGTATTGTCAAAATGTCCATGCTGTCTGAAACAATCTATAGAGTCAATGCCATCCCTATCAAAATAACAACAGCATTCTTCAATAAACTAGAGCAAATAGTTCTAATATTCATATGGACCCAAAAAAGACCCAGAATAGCCAAAGCTATCTTGAGAAGGAAGAATAAATCAGAGGGAATTACTCTCTACTTCAAGCTCTACTCCAAAGCCACAGTAATTAAGACAATTTGGTACTGGCACAAGAACAGACCCATAGATCAGTGGAACAGAATAGAGAGCTCAGATATAAACCCAAGCATACATGGTCAATTAATATATGATAAAAGAGCCATGGATATACAATGGGGAAATGATAGCCTCTTCAACAGCTGGTGTTGGAAAAACTGGACAGCTACATGTAAGAGAATGAAACTGGATTACTGTCTAACCCCATATACAAAAGTAAACTCAAAGTGGATCAAAGACCTGTATGTAAGTCATGAAACAATAAAACGCTTAGAAAAAAATATAGGTAAAAATCTCTTGGACATAAACTAGAGCAACTTCTTCATGAACATATCCCCCTGGGCAAGGGAAACAAAAGCACAAATGAACAAGTGGGACTATATCAAACTAAAAAGCTTCTGTACAGCAAAGGAGACCATCAGCAGAACAGAAAGGCCTCCTACAGTATGGGAGAATATATTCATAAATGATATATCCAATAAAGGGTTGACATCCAAAATATATAAAGAGCTCACGCACCTCAACAAACAAAAAGCAAATAAACCAATTAAATAATGGGCAGAGGAGCTGAACAGACACTTCTCCAAAAAGAAGAAATTCAGATGGCCAACAGACACATGAAAATATGCTCCACATCACTAATCATCAGAGAAATGCAAATTTAAACCACAGTGAGATATCACCTCACACCAGTTAGGATGGCCAACATCCAAAAGACAAGCAACAACAAATGTTGTAAAGGATGTTGAGAAAGGGGACCCCTCCTACACTGCTGGTGGGAATGTAAACTAGTTCAACCATTGTGGAAAGCAGTATGGAGATTTCTCAGAAAACTAAAAAGAGAAATAACCATTTGACCCAGAAATTCCACTCCTTGGAATTTACCCTAAGAATGCAGCAGCCCAGTTTGAAAAAGACATATGCACCCCTATGTTTATTACAGCACTATTTACAATAGCCAAGAAATGGAAGCAACCTAAGTGTCCATCTGTATATGAATGAATAAAGAAGATGTGATACATATACACAATGGAATATTATTCAGCCATAAGAAGAAAATGAGTCCTGCCATTTGCAGTAGTATGGATGGAGCTGGTGGGTATTATGCTCCCTGAATAAGCCAGGTTGAGAAAGACAAGTATTAAATGATTTCACTCTTATGTGGAGTATAAGAACAAAGAAAAAACTGAAGGAACAAAACAGCAGCAGACTCACAGAACCCAAGAATGGACTAACAGTTACCAAAGGGAAAGGGACTGGGGAGGATGGGTGGGAAGGGTAGGATAAGGGGTGAGAAGGGCATTACAATTAGCACATGTAATGCAGTGTGGGGGACCCGGGAAAGGCAGTATTTATAGAGAAGACAAGTAGTGACTCTATAGCATCTTACTATGCTGATGGACAGTGACTGTAGTGGGTTATGTGGGAGGGACTTGATAATAGGGGGTCTAGTAACTATAATATTGTTCAAGTGTTTGTACATTAACGATACCAAAATTTAAAAAAAAATACAAAGCAAAGAGCTTATTTAGGTTTACAAGACTGATCCAGTGTCACTGGATTTAACAATTATGTCAAGAACTAGAAACCTGAGCCTATGGTTGTTTGCTTAGAAGGCCCTTATTTAGATGTTAGTTTTTTAATGGGAAAATGATGTATATTGTAACTGAGGAGAGTAAAAGTATTTAGACATTTCAGAGGCTGTCTGAAGTGTCTCAGATTGGGAAAGGATTATGTATTTGTCAAATTATGACATTTTAGATTTTGAAAGAGCTTAGTAAGTCATTTTGCCCAATTCTTGTGTAAAGTTTAAAGGAATAATTTCATAATGGCTAAGCACATTGACTCTGGTTGCACTCTCAGCTCTACTACTAAACATCTGAATGACACTGGGTAGGTTATTTTACTTTCCTCTGTCTCAGTTATTTTTCTAAAATCTGTAAAATAATGTCATTAATAGAATCTGCCTTGTTGAGCTGTTGTGAGGATTATGACAAGTTAGGTTGTAAGTATCACATGAGTATTTGTAATTTTTATTACTTTGAGCAAGCTGACATTTTAAAATCTTGAGTTAATTGTTCAAAGTAGTACAGTAAGTTAGTGCCTTAGGTAGGAGCAAAGTCCTTTCCTGAGTTTTGTTCAGTGGTATTTTATTACAGATGTGATTTTCTTCCTGCAGCTTAGGTGTGTATTTATGAAACTTCATTTTTGAGCTAAGGAAATAAAAATTGCTATTAAAAAGCAGATAGGATATAATTGGATTCCCAAAATTTAATTTCTTATTAGTGATTTATTCTCATATCTATTTCATAGACCCAAGAAACAAAGACTATGAGGAACCAGATAACAGATGTCAAGAGTAAAGTACTTTGATATTGCTGCTTCAAGCAGAACATACTAAGATAACTGTTGTTTTTATGAATCTTATTTCTGAGAATTTTTATTAACAATGCCTCCTCCTTTTATATCTTGAATATCTCAATGATTACAGAATCACACATAGACATACACACTCATACACACAAACTCCAAGATCCTAGAAATTGCTGTGTCTGAAACGTGAAATTTTATGTACAAAACAAATTCTTGTGCTATAAAGACAACTGAAAATATGATAAAAGAAAAAAAGCCATCTTGAAGAGCACTAGAATGTTTATTGTGCCTACTTGCTACCAACCAAACTGCATGAGAATCTTCTAATAAATTAAAAGTAAATCATATGGTAAGAAATCAAAACCTCCAAATCATTTGAGCTGAGCGCAAAAATACAATATATTGTATTATTATGTTTCAAAGGACACTAACCAGGATAATCTGAGTCAGCAGATTAATTAAGCTAACTTATTAATTGGAATCTGGAGATCTGTTAGTTTCCATCAGCTTATTTTCTTTCATAGGAACTGCCATAGCTCATTTTATAAATTCTACATATGAAATAACACTTGAGTATTGCTATTTATTTTTATGACAAAAGTCATGCAATTTAGAGTAGTTCAGTATGAGTATACATGAGAGATGATACTGAAGGGGAACAGAATAAGGCACCCCAAACATGCTACTTTGACATATTGATTATTTTTAATAAAAGTTACTTGAGGAACAGCTGGTATAAGAAGGAGACACTCTTACTCTCCTTTGTCCCCCGGAAAGCTAGAATAATTCTCTCATGTGACAGGTACTCTTCCTGTACCAGGAAGAAGAGAGACTTCCGTATCACCAGAGATAGGGAATTTAGGGCTGAGGAGGCTGTTTAAACAAACCTTGTTACTTCCTCACTAATTTACTACCTCAACCCCAAACTTCTCTGTCTCATCAATTCTTCATACATTTATTGTTTCTTTGTCTAAAGGTATAAAAACTACTTGTTTAGTCACTTTATAAATTTTTACATTTTTATGGGTTCCTTTATGTATGAAATTAAATTTTTCTTCTGTTGATCTGTCTTATGTCAATTTAATTATTAGCCCAGCCAAAGAACTTTGAAGGGAAGAAGGGAATACTTTTATTCCCCTACACTATATTGATCATTTTCATTGTAAGAGTTTGAAGTCTTCATGAAAGTGTTTTTAAAATATAGAACTAGAACTTGGAATTAAAAGACATGACCTTAAACACATAGCCTGCCATATTTAAACATTTCTCTGTCTCATTTCCTCATCCCAGTGATGGGGACAATTATATGAGACCTACATACCCAGGAGATTTATTATGAGAGTAAAGAAGTAAGTGTTTGAGAAGCAGAGTGTATATGAGCTATTACTAACATCACTTCACCCAATATTATGCTTGGCATTACCGAATTAGAAAAGGAATATAAGGTCTTATAAATATCTAGTAATTAAGTATAGCCTAAGATATTCAAAGATGATACCTTCACAATGGTATAAAAATCTTATTCTCTGTGGTTCCCAGTAACCTCCGATTGTTTTTTTAAATGGTCTCCCATAAATGGTTCATATGTGCTCAGGAACAATCTGCACATGCTCTTCTCTGTTAACTGTTCTTCATGGGGCCCTGCCATTATATTTACCACCAAAACCCTCTATTGTCTATGCCAATGAAGTTGTTTTCTCCTTTTGCTTTAAAGTCAGCAATCCTTGAGGTATCCAAACATTACCGAGCTTGCCACAGGATTTTGGAGAATGCCCCTCTAGGCAGTGACCGTGGTCCTCTCCGTTTTCTGGCACACACTCTGCCCTAAAATAAATGTATGTCAGAAGCAAGTCATGAGATGAAGATTAATATACAGTGAGTTTATTAATAAGTGTTCCAAACAGAAATTTATAGGAGAGTAGGAACAAAGAGAAGAAAGGGAAAGAAACCAAGCAAAGGTTTAATTTCAGTTAAAGCCTCATTCTGATTTCATAGGGGAGTTCTAGGCTATAAATTGTGCCTCAGTGTTTTTCCAGGTTAAAAACAAGGGAGAACAGGAGTTCCGGGAAGATGGAGGCGTGAGCAGGGTGGCAGAAACCTCCCCAAACCATATATTGTTATGAAAATACAACAAATACAACTATTCCTAAAAGAGAGACCAGAAGATACAGGACGGCACTCAGCCTGCATCTACACCTGAGAGGACTCGGCACCCCAAGGTGGGTAAGATACGTAGCTGCGTCCCGGCGGGACCCGAGCACTCCCCCCACCACAGCGCTGCAGCTGGAGGAGAGGATTCATAGCCAGGAGGGAGTGGAAGTACAGGCCTGAGAAATAACCAGCCCTGGTGATCTGCGCCGGGAGCGCTGACACACATCCTACGTGTGTAGAGATTGAAGAGACAGAGGGTGCAGGATCTGAGCCTGGGAACGCACTGGGTCCTTGCAGCCAGCTCCCCAGGACAAAAGAAAAGTGCATGTTTTTTTTAGCGGTCTTAAAGAGATAGGGGCCCAATGGAGAAACAGGATCGTTCTAGCACATTCAGCCCAACAGGGTGGGAGTCCTCGGGAATTTGAGACCCCATGGCTGACGACAGGGAAAAAGTAGCCCTACTGAAACTTCCCACAGAGATCAGCAGCATCCCATTCGTTCCCGCCCCGGCCAGAGCTACAAAAGGCCCTGTGGAGTGGCGTGGCCATGGCTGCAGAATAGTGAGGCAACAGTGCCACCTACAGCATCCTCACAGAATCTACTCCCGGCAAACGTCTTTTTTTTTTCTCTTTCTTTTCCTTCTTTCTTTTCTTTCTCTTCTTTCTTTTTTTTTTAAAGGCTTGAAGAGCCCAGCTAACATACGTGACACCTACCAGCGACCACTTCTATTGCCATGAAAAGACAGAGGAATATGGAACAAACAAAGCTTATCCAGACCCAGACACCAGAGAGGGAGTCTGAAGGGACGGAAATGCACAATATTAATGAAAAAGAATTCAGAATAAAAGTCATAATCATACTGATATATCTACAGAGAAATATACAAGAGCTAAGGGAGGAAGTGAGGGAAGTGAGGAAAGACAATGCAGAGATGAGACAAGAGATCGACGGGCTTAGCAGCAGACTGGACGAGATGCAAAAGACTGTTACTGGAATAGAAATCAGGGAACAGGAATACAGAGAAGCTGAGCCAGAGAGAGATAAAAGGATCTCTAGGAATGAAAGAATATTAAGAGAACTATGTGACCAATCCAAATGGAACAATATTCGCATTATAGGAGTACCAGAGGAAGAAGAGAGAGAAAAAGGGATAGAAAGTGTCTTTGAAGAAATAATTGCTGAAAACTTCCCCATGCTGGGGAAGCAAATAGTCTCGCAGTCCACGGAAGCTCACAGATCTCCCAACACAAGGGACCCAAGGAAGACAACACCAAGATACATAATAATTAAAACGGCAAAGATCAAAGATAAGGACAGAATATTAAAGGCAGCTAGAGAGAGAGAAAAGATCACCTACAAAGGAAAAACCTTCAGACTACCATCAGACTTCCCAATAGAAACCTTACAGGCCAGAAGAGAATGGCATCATATATTTAATGTAATGAAACAGAAGGGCCTCAAAATAAGAAAATTGTATCCAGCACGATAATCATTTAAATATGATGGAGGGATTAAACAATTTCCAGACAAGCGAAAGGTGAGAGAGTTCGCCACTCATAAACCCCCTCTACAGGAGATCTTAATAGACTTCTCTAGAGAGAAGCATTCCAAAGGCTAAAAAGAGATCTCCAGAGAAAATAAAATCATAGCAAAGAAAGCAGACCATCCACATACTAACTAAAGGCAAAGAATAAAACACCTAGTATATAAAGAATGGAAAAGGAAGAATAAGAAGGGAGAGAAATAAAGAAACATCAGACTGTGTTTACAATAACTTAACAAGAAAGTTAAGTTAGATTGTTAGATAGTAAAAAAGCAACCCTTGAACCTTTGGTAACTACGAATCTAGAGCCAGCAATGGCAATAAGTACATATCTATCAATGATCAACCTAAATGTAAATGGACTGAATGCACCAATCAAAAGACACAGAGTAATAGAATGGATAAAAAGCAAGACCCATCTATACGCTGCTTACAAGAGACTCACCTCAAACCCAGAGATATACACAGACTAAAAGTGAAGGGATGGAAAAAGATATTTCAGGCAAATAACAAGGAGAAAAAAACAGGTGTTGCAGTACTTTTATCAGACAAAATAGACTTCAAAATGAAGAAAGTAGCAAGAGATAAAGAAAGACATTACATAATGATAAAGGGGTCAGTCCAACAAGAGGATATAACCATTATAAATATATATGCACCCAACACAGGAGCACTGGCATATGTGAAACAAATACTAACAGAATTAAAGGAGGAAATAGAAAGCAATACATTCATTTTAGGAGACTTCAACACACCAACTCACTCCAAAGGACAGATCAATTGGACAGAAAATAAGTAAAGACACAGAGGCACTGAACAACACACTAGAACAGAAGGACCTAACAGACACCTACAGAACTCTACACCCAAAAGCAAGAGGATACACATGCTTCTCAAGTGCATATGGAACCTTTTCCAGAATAGACCACATACTAGACCACAAAAAGAACCTCAATAAATTCAAAAATATTGAAATTCTACCAACCAATTTCTCAGATAACAAAGGTATAAAACTAGAAATAAATTTTAGAAAGAAAACAAAGAGGCTCACAAGTACATGGAGACTTAACAACATTCTCATAATTAATTAATGGGTTAACTACAAAATCAAAACAGAAATCAAAGACTATATGGAGACTAATGACAACAACAACACAAAACCACAACTTCTGTGGGATGCAGCAAAGGCAGTTCTAAGAGGAAAGTATACTGCAATCCAGGCCTATTTAAAAAAGGAAGAACATTCCCAAACGAATAGTCTAAAGACACAATTACTGAAATTGGAAAAAGAAGAACAAATGAGGCCCAAAGTCACCAGAAGGAGGGACATAATAAAGATCAGAGAAGAAATAAATAAAATTGAGAAGAATAAATCAATCAGAAAAATCAATGAAACTAAGAGCTGATTCTTTGAAAAAATAAACAAAATAGATAAACCCCTAGCCAGACTCATTAAGAGAAAAAGAGAATCTACATACATAAACAGAATCAGAAATGAGAAAGGAAAAATAACGATGGACCCCACAGAAATACAAAGAATTATAAGAGGTTATTATGAGAATCTGTATGCTAACAAGCTGGAAAACCTAGAAGAAATGGACAACTTCTTACCAAAATACAACCTTCCAAAACTGACCAAACAAGAAACAGAAAAACTAAACAGACCAATCACCAGCAATGAAATTAAATCGGTAATCAAAAAACTACCCAAGAACAAAACCCCCGGACCTGATGGATTCACCTTTGAATTCTACCAGAAATATAGAGAAGAAACAATACCCATTCTCCTAAACGTTTTCCAAAGAACAGAAGAAGAGGGAATACTTCCAAACTCATTCCATGATGCCAGCATCACTCTAATACCAAAACCTGGCAAAGACCTCACCAAAAAAGAAAATTACAGACCAATATCCCTGATTAATGTAGATGCAAAAATACTCAACAAGATATTGGCAAACCGAATTCAAAAATACATCAAGAGGATCATACACCATGATCAAGTGGGATTCATCCCAGGGATGCAAGGATGGTACAACATTCGAAAATCCATCAACATCATTCACCACATCAACAAAAAGAAGAACGAAAACCACAAGATCATCTCCATAGATGCTGAAAAAGCATTTGACAAAATTCAACATCTATTCATGATTAAAACTCTCAACAAAATGGGTATAGAGGGCAAGTACCTCAACATCATGAAGGCCATATATGACAAACCCACAGCTAACATCATACTTAACAGCGAGAAGCTGAAAGCTTTTCAACTAAGATTGGGAACAAGACAGGGATGCCCACTCTCTCCACTGTTATTCAACATAGTACTGGAGGTCCCAGCCATAGCAATAAGACAAAACAAACAAACACAAGGCATCCAGATTGGTAAAGAAGAAGTCAAATTGTCACTATTTGCACATGACATAATATTGTACATAAAAAACCCTAAAGATTCTACTCAAAACTATGAGAACTAATATCTCAATTCAGCAAAGTTTCAGGATACAAAATTAACAGACAGAAATCTGTTGCTTTCCTATACACTAACAATGAAATAACAGAGAGATAAATCAGAAAAACAATTGCATTCACAATTGCATCAAAAAGAATAAAATACCTAGGAATAAACCTAACGAAGGAAGTGAAAGACCTACACCCTGAAAATTACAAGACACTCCTAAGAGAAATTAAAGAGGACACTAACAAATGGAAATTCATCCCAAGCTCTTGGCTAGGTAGAACAAATATTGTCAAAATGGCTATACTACCTAAAGCAATCTACAGATTCAATGCAATCCCTATCAAAATACAAGCAACTTTCTTCAGTGAACTGGAAGAAATAATTCTAAAATTCATATGGAACCAAAAAAGACCCCGAATAGCCAAAGTAATCCTGAGAAGGAGGAATAAAACAGGGGGAATTATGCTCCCTGACTTCAAGCTCTACTACAAAGCCACAGTAATCAAGACAATTTGGTATTGGCACAAAATCAGACCCACAGACCAGTGGAACAGAATAGAAAATCTAAACATTATTCAAATATATACAGTCAATTAATATTTGATAAAGAAGTCTTGGATATACAATGGGGAGATGACGGCTTCTTCAGCAGCTGGTGTTGGAAAAACTGGACAGCTACATGTAAGAGAATGAAACTGGACTACTGTCTAACCCCATACACAAAGGTAAACTCAAGGTGGATCAAAGACCTGAATGTAAGTCATGAAATGATTAAACTCTTAGAAAAAAACATAGGCAAAAATCTCTTGGACATAAACACAGCAACTTCTTCATGAACATATCTCCCTGGGTAAGGGTAATAAAAGCAAAAATAAACAAGTGGGACTATATTAAACTAAAAAGCTTCTGTACAGCAAAGGACACCATCAGTAGAACGAAAAGACATCCTACAGTATGGGAGAATATATTCATAAATGACATATCTGATAAGGGGTTGACATCCAAAATATATAAAGAACTCATGCACCTCAACAAACAAAAAGCAAATAACCCAATTAAGAAATGGGCAGAGGATATGAATAGACACTTCTCCAAAGAAGAAATTCAGATGGCCAACAGGCACATGAAAAGATGCTCCACATCGCTAATCATCAGAGAAATGCAGATTAAAACCACAATGAGGTATCACCTCACACCAGTGAGGATGGCCAACATCCAAACCACAAAAAACAAGAAATGTTGGTGAGGATGTGGAGAAAATGGAACCCTCCTACACTGCTGGTGGGAATGCAAATTAGTTCAACCATTGTGGAAAGCAATATGGAGGGTCCTCTAAAAACTCAAAATAGAAATACCATTTGACCCAGGAATCCCACTCCTAGGTATTTACCCTAAGAATGCAGCAGCCCAATTTGAAAAAGACAGATGGACCCCTATGTTTATCGCAGCACTATTTACAATAGCCAAGAAATGGAAGCAACCTAAGTGCCCATCAGTAGATGAATGGATAAAGCAGATGTGGTACATATACACAATGGAATATTATTCAGCCATAAGAAGAAAACAAATCCTACCATTTGCAACAACATGGATGGAGCTAGAGGGTATTATGCTCAGTGAAATAAACCAAGCCGAAAAAGGCAAGTATCAAATGATCTCACTCATCTGTGGAGTATAAGAACAAAGAAAAAAACTGAAAGAACCAAACAGCCGCAGACTCACAGAACCCAAGAATGGACTAATAGTTACCAAAGGGAAAGGGAGTGGGGAGGATGGGTGGGAAGGGAGGGACAAGGGGGAAAAAGGAGCATTATGATTAGCAGATGTAATGTTGGGTGGTGCGGGGAGGGCTGTACAAGAAGACAAGTAATGATTCTATAGCATCTCACTACGCTGATGGACAGTGACTATAATGGGGTTGGTAGGAGTACCTGATGAAGGGGGTAGTTTAATAACCATAATATTAACCATGTAACTGTAGATGAATGATACCAAAATAAATTATAAAAAAAAAAACAATGGAGAACAAGAGAGGAGGGTTTTCATGTTCTGGCAGCAGTCAGTCAGTGGCTAAGAGCCACCTCAGGGTGATGTAAACTCCAAGAAATTTCTGATTATGTAGGCAAAATGGCCCTAGTAGTGCAGGGTTATACTTACCAGGTAAATGATGTTAGAAGAAAAAAATACACAGAAGGTGGTGAAGGGGAACTTACAGGGTTCTTTGTAACCTTTTGTAGGCCAAGAAAATTAAAGTTCATATCTATTTTAAATACGTGTCAGAAAAGGAGTGCTTCATAACCCATTTGCATTGAAACTCCAGCTTGCCTTTGCTAGATACCCTAGTAAACAAGATCCAAGTAATCTAATTGTACTTTGATTAATGGGAAATATCTATAGACATTATACTACCAGATTTTTGAATTGTTGTTATTGGCTAAAAAGCTTCCTGAAAGAGGCTGGAATGCTACCCGAGTTATTCTAGCAAATGGGTACAATGGATGACACATGCATCCATCTAATTTTTCTTGTCTAACTTTTCTTCCATATTTGCTTACAATATAAGACAAAAGTTCCTAGCAGTACACTTAAAAAAATAGATTCCTACTTATCATACTCACAGAGTGATTATTATGTGGATGCATTTGATGATTCACCATTTATTTTCAGTGAAAAAAATGATAGTATCTCAGAATATTTAGTACTAAGTAGTCTGGCATTTTCTTCAATTCCTGGGTACTACTGAAGCATTAGTAAAGGAAACTATTAAATGGCTAATAGACAATTTAGTAGCCTTGAAAGATCAATTTTCAATCACTTAAGAATTGCTCTAGATGCTGATACCACATAAAATAAATGTTCATAGATAACTCTTAATAGGATATTTTAAGTATAAGGTATATAAATAGACATTTAATAGGATATTTTAAGTGTCAGTTATATAATCCTGCTTGAATAGTTAAATCCATCCTTTATATATTAAATACTGATCAGTGCCTCACATCTGTGACTTAAATGATTCTTTAAGTACTCATGGCCTTTAAGCAGGACTCCATTTCAAAAATAAAATGTGCTTAATTTTCTGTTCCTTTTAACCAGTTTTTTTATATAGGTAATAGAAACCCTATTTAGTACAGAATGTAGAGAATCCTCCTACATTCAGTGATTCTATGTCTACCTATATATGCAACACAAGACTCAACAAACAAAAGCTTATCATGTTAGATGATATTCTTGGCAATAGAGGACTCTGATGAAAGTATGGTCAAGAGTCAAAGAATAGTAGAGTGGAAGAGACCAGAACTGGAGAGAAGATAACTATTTTAATCAGAAAAACACTCCTTTTAGTTCACTGCATTCCCTGTTAGAGAATGTAACTTACTTTTTGAAGTCATGAGACACCAATAAGAGACACCAAAATATTTGGACAACACAGAGAATAAGTTGGCTTTTAATAGATTGCCCTTAAAATCTCTAGGATATCCATTTGTTAAAAGTTTTTGAAAAAGTGGACCCAAAAGATAGAAGAAATTTACCCATGGAAATAGAGATTAAGGAATAATCCTTAAATATGATCATAGCATATAAAACTCAAACGAAGAGTGAGAGAGAAGAAATAGCTTTAGACAAACATCTTTGGGAAACCAAATACTATGGGATAGAAAAGGAGTCATTCAGATTCAAAGAGAAACTAGTTTCTAGGAACTGGAAAGGTATGTGCTATGCCGGTGGAAGCCAACAGAGAAAGGTATTACCTAGAGGATGCGGTTAACTTTATGGAAGGCTAATTTTCTCAGTGCTGTGTTAGTTGCCAGAACTTTTTTTTTGTCAACCAGGATCAAAGTTGCAAATGATACATTGTGCCTAAATGTTCTCTTTTTTATTCCTCTGACCCATTTCCTCTTTCCTCTGGTAATAAAATATAGTCAGTGTTTACAATGAAATGTTTGAAATGGGGAGAAACTTATACAGTTGTATTAGGAAGAAGGGTGTAAAACTGTATGTTTCTTAATTATCTGAGAGTAATGAAAACTCCTGTTTGAATACAATATAATGAAAAATGACACAAATAAAATGTATCACTGGACTGTCACTATGTATCAGGAACTACTTTTGACAATGGGATACAGAGCTGACAAAGATATATCTTAAATACATCTTCTAAAGAGATTATGGAAAATTGAATGAGATAAATAAGGTAAGTAGAATCATTATCATTTGTGTAGGTTTTGTAATTATTCCCAAAGAACTCAGCTACAGTATAAGGAGTTAGATCCTGGTTCCCAGGAATAGATCAAGACTAAGAAAAATATTTTTGCCACAGAAGCATGCCTTAGTGCTAAAAAGGGATGGTTGTAGTCTATAATGGAGAAAACATATGCCCCTGAAGGAGAGAACTGAAGTATAAAAAGTTATCTTGATTGTCTCCTTTAGTAGTATCTTGGAAAGTAGCTTGGAGCTGCCAGGCAGAGTGGAAAAAAACAAAAAAGCTCATACGATAAGGCTTATAAATACAGTTAACAAATAAGACCACAAGGCTTTATCATCATGGACTATAGTTCAAAGCAGTGCATTCTAGTCCTACATTTTGGTAGTTTTTGAGAAGAGTTATTTATTTTCAAATACAGTTGTGGGGATAGTAGAAGTAGGTTGGGTGATAATTTTTTTTTCTGAAGCTTAACTTTTGCTTCTGTATTTTTTTAGCCTCATAAATTTACTCCTGTGAGTTTTCAGACTCCTAAATTTTGATAATATGGCATTATGAGCATTATAAATCAACATTTTGATTCTTTCAGAAGGAAAAATAATATTTTTTCAGGTAAAAAATA
This sequence comes from Phataginus tricuspis, assembly GCA_029783875.1. Classification (NCBI taxonomy): domain Eukaryota; kingdom Metazoa; phylum Chordata; class Mammalia; order Pholidota; family Manidae; genus Phataginus; species Phataginus tricuspis. The sequence continues at coordinate 43,641,318 of JAQQAC010020896.1, read as the reverse complement.
TTTTTATGTGTATATAGAAAGATTACAATAATACAAAAATGAAACAAAATTTATGAACTATTTGGTTTAATTCTTTCTTGTTGGAGCCCAACTTCATAAGGTTCAGAAAGGCTTACTTAGTGCATGTCCATGCATTATGCATTGTATCTTTCTAGGTCTAGTATTATTTCTAGTTTAGCTATCCTTGTGGCTCTTAATCAAATTTCTGTATTTCATAAACAGTATATAAGATTACATATATATATATGCAATATATATATAATTAACTTCACTTTTTATTTTAATCTTATCTGTTTAAATTGTGACAAAATTGTATCTCAAAACTTTAAAGATGAATGAAAATGTTTTTTCTAAGGCCTGTAGGGAAAGGGGATATGGGTATGTTTTAATGATTTCTTCAGATTAAAAATAAAAAGTGAAACATCATACTTTTGCCTTAATACATTCATTTAGTATATATTTAGTATAGCTTACCAGTCAAATATTATATTAAAGTGCCACTTGTTCAAACAAATATTTTTCAGACAGCAGTTTGGAGATGTAGAATATAGTTTTTTTCTATTTGGTAGCCAATCCAACAGCTCTTGCAAATCCAGCCATGTTTCCTAAAAGATTTATCTGGGTTCATGAGTATGAAAGGCAGAAACTTCAGAGAGGATGGATTTTAAATAATCATCACAAATCTGAAGAAATGAGAGTAATTCTTGTTACTGTATGTCTTGTATGTGTCAGAAAGATTCCTTATTCCCATGGCGACAAGGTTCTATGATCTGGTTTCTGCAATCTCCTTGAACACAGCAAAGTGTGTTCCACTTTATAGCATTTGAAAATACTCTTCCATGCTCCTGGAATCCTTTTCTTCCAGATAGCTTGATGGCTTCCTTACTCATTTCCTTCATCTTTGCATATATATCACCTTAATCTCCAGAAATAAATAAAAGACTCCTCCCCACTGGACTTCCTATTTCTAAGTGCATTTTTTGTATCCCTCTTAGTACTATCTAATAAATTTGATTTTTCTGCACCATTACCCAACCCACTACAATGTAAGCTCTGTGAAAGCAGACTTTTTTTGTTTTACCTATTGATGTATATCTACTGATGTATACCCAAAATGCTGTCTGACCCATAGTGAATGCTCAATATTAGATTAGAGTATAAATATGGAGACTGTTACTAAGCCAATTCAGAACAACACGAAGTGACCCAAATAGATTAGTTTTTTTAAGTCAGTGATATCTCTATACTTCCAAATAATTTTATTGTTGTCCACTTTTTAATTAGATGTTCATTTTCATTTTAAGCTATGCATCACTGAATTTTCAAAGTCTTTCCAATTTCCTAGAATTTTGAGTCACTGTCATTATATTTAATGCCATTAATGTATCTGAATCTTAAAAGGTACATAAGCTCTCAGTCTTACTGAGAAAACAAGAATCACTTGTCATATGCCATTGCTAAGCAGGCATCAGCTGCTTTGCTAAGTGTCATGGACTTAGTGCAATAGGGTGTGACATCAGATTGAATATACACATTATAAGCTGGGAATAGTAGGGCAAAGAACAGATCAGTGCTGGTAAGGAATATGGAGAGTTTCTGTACAAACATACTGATCATAATGTGATGATTAATTCATTACATTTACCTCTTATATGCCCACCAAATCCAGATTTAAAAAATGTTACAATTTGAATGTGGCAGAAGCTGATAGTTTCCATCAATATGAATTATTCTCTGCTTCCTGAATATTTAAATTAGGAATTTTAGGTGTATTACTTAGAACTAAAATTAAATATCCCAACCCTAAATATCCCATATGCTTAAGTTTTGTTCCAATGGAACCAAAAGTAGTGTTATATGTAAATTCTAAGAACTGTTCTTAAAGGGAGGGCTAACCTTGTTTTGTCCTTCTTTCCCTTCTGCTGTCTAGAACAAAAAACATGGTGGGTGTAACTTTGGATCATAAGGTATGCTCGTTTCTAATTTAATGTCTCAGTTCCAAATTTACCTTTTTTTCCTGCTATCTAAAATGGATTGGTTCCCTTAAAATATTTTTTGCTTTTTTGAACTGGTACAATGTGAGGCTTTGCTAGTACAGTGTTGGAGAGAGATTGCAGGAAGAAAGCATTTGATCTCATTCCAGAATCCCTTTTTGGGCTTCCACGCAGGCTTCTGCAGAGCATGGCTTGCCTAGCACTGAGCAACTGAAATGTGAGCAACAGTTCCAGGCTCAGGCTCTTTCCAGTGCTTGCAGCTTCTCCAGATGTGGTGCACAACATCCAGCACCACCCAACAGCCATATGGTTCCTTGGGAAACTCCTTCAGGAAGTTTTGTAGCTGAGGGTCTTTGATGAGACACTTCCCTGTGAAAAACTTACTCCAGCACACTAGAGGGCAGATTTCTGTCAAGTTTCAGAGAGCATATTCCCAGCAGGTTCTGCCAATGCACCACCACAGCAACTTTTATTGTGAAGGTACAGCCTTGCTCTGTCCAACAAGATCTGTATCACATCCTTTCTGGGGGGCAGACAGATGAGGGGTAGTCTTCCTTGGATGCCTATCTAGTATAGTGGCCATATCATATCATATCATATCATATCACATAATATTGTAGTATATTTGCTGTTATATTAAACATATAATACATCTGGTATTCTGATATTCTTTAAAGCCATCTTAATTTCTTACTAGTCCATATGTTGTAATTCTGTTTTAATTAATAATTTCCTATTGTGGGTAAAATACCAATATTTCCAGAATCTCTCACCTAGCCTTAGTTCATCTCCATACCAATATGTATTTCCAAGGTAGAATTGGTCCATCTCCATATCAATAGGTGATTACACAGTAGGGGGAGAGAGAGCGAGCACCTGGACCGGAAAGGTATTTTTGGGGTAGTTTTGCAGCCGGGTTGCAAGAGACACAGGCGAGCAGAAGTAGATGACTGCTTGTAGGCAATAAACAGGTTTCTCCCACTTTATTTCTCCCTCTGACTGATTTCGGTTTCAAAGGTTATTTGCCCCAGGCTCGGAACATAATTTCCCCCCAGAGTTACACCTATATTGAACTTTTTCTGTATTGATTAAAGTGTGGTTTCTTTCTCTTGATTGGACTCATTCCAACACATGAAGTAAACATAAAGAAAACACATCAACAAGATAACCTGGAACCACAGAGTGCCATTCTAGTCCTAGACTACCTACCTCTGCACTTCTTTCACATGAGGAGAAAGAAGTAACTTGTTTAAATTACTACAACTTTCAGTATCTTCATATCATACTACTCATATAAGTAGCTAAATTCATCTTACTTTTCCATGCAACAACAAATAACTCCTTTTCAGGTTTTCTGGATAATAGAGCACACAGTCTTTGCCATCTAGCAGTTGCCCTGTAAATATTTACTGAATAAATGAGTTACATAGTTCATAATGAGAATATAAACTGATAGTGAACTCAATAAAATAAACAACATACCTGGAAGGAACCCAGTATTAGTTAGAAAACACCACAAAATAGAATGGAATAATCTGGCCACTGAGTAGGGAGAAAATGATAGGTAAACTTCAAGGAAAATTGTATAATTGAAAAAACTGAGTACCAAATTCTTTTAACCCTCTTTGAAAATATTTAGGATTAACAAGATAAATATGGGTGTGAAGAGAAAACCCTGAGGCATCCTATATTCTAACTTCCTCTTAGTATCTTGTCTTTTACTAGTATTAATTCTATTAATGGTTAAAACTATCAGCTTCTTAAGGATAAATTATGCAATATGATTTGTGGTAAGCAGAGATACTTACATTTCTAGTAATTTTTCTGTCGAATAATTTTTCTATGGAATTTACAGAGATAATTAAGACATGATCACTATTTTTCAAGATTTCCTGGTACTGGGAAGGAGATGCATATTAGAACAACTTTGATATAAGAGGAATGAAAAAATACTATAATATGGAAAGCAGGTTATGTGTAAATGGAAGATATAAAGAAATTGAGTACCACTGAGGGAATGGAGGGATTTTCTCATAAGTTACAGGATTTAAGTTAAATCTTAACTATAAGAAGGTCTTAAAGAGTCAGAAAGGGAGAAATAAAGTATTTCAGGTAATACAACTAAATTAAATATATAGGTCTCAGAAGATTTAAGAACTTTTCAGAGAATGGTAAAAAGAACAATTTGTTTAGAGTTGTCTGCATAGAACCTGAGAAATGAAGCTTTAATGGCAGGTTGTAGCAAAAGGAGAAATATTTTAAGTGCCAGGTGTTGAAGAGAAAGAAAAATTTTGAACAAGGATAAGAAATGGGTAAAGAAATTATTTCAAGAAGGCTGTTCAGGAAGGAATGTTTTGGAGAGTTTGGAGGTATAAGAGACTAGAAGCGAACAGACCAATTATTGAAGTTATGGTTATCATCAAGGTCAGAGTGCTTATGACCTGGACTTAGAAAATGGAAACCAAAAAAGGAATGACCAAAACATGTTTTGCAGGGAATGCCAATAGAATTTTGTAGCTCATTAAGCTCCAATTGCTAGATAAGGAGAGGCTAATGTTTATCGTGAAAATTTGAAATTATTCAGAATGTTTGCCTATAAATAAAAATTTGCACACACACTATTATAGTCCTTTATCTAGTTTTGATATGGATTAACTGGAAGCCTTTTGATTTTTTTTTGTGTTGGCTCTGGAATAAGTTAAATATGTAAGAATTATATATTTTTAATAGCCTGGTAGAATTCACCTGCAAAACCATTTGAGACTGGTACACATGTTGGAGAGTAAAAATTTAATATCCACTACTCTCTATGGAATTTGTTTCTATTTACCAAGAAAAACCATGAATTTCAACAAAAACTTCAAGTTTACTTGTTGAAAGTGTGTATGGTATTCTATTACATTGTATGTCATTTATGGGTATCATTTTGTTTTCTTTTCTCCTTAAAGTTCTGTATCTTTATATTTCTCTATGCTGTTGATTTTTTAAAGAATCTGCTTTTGTGTGACCTTTATTAAAACAATTTAATAAAAAACCATATTTTAGAAATTATTGTTAATAGCTCATTTTATTTCATTGTCATCAGGCATTATGGTTTATAAACTTATTTTTAAATTTATTTTTCCTTTCCATGAATTTATGTGAATAGTTCATGCAATTATCTATTTTATGATTATAGATTCTACTTAATCTACATATGGCCACTCCATATACTCAACTTCTCTTTTTAAATCTGCTTGCTTATTCATGGTTTGAAATAGGTAGAATAAAATTTCTATCATTGTTCAGATTTTCGTATAAACAGACATATCATTATTTTTGTATTACTTGTTACTTCTGAATTGTTATATGTATAAAGTATTAATATTGAATTTTTGACCTATAAATAATATCTCCAGACCTTAATTATATGTGATGAAGAGACCTGCATCCTTACATTTCCCCCATGTTTCCTCTTTTCCCTCTCAATCTTTGTTAATGTTTAAATATCTACATTATCAAGAATTTATGTCTTTATGTATTCCTAATTTCCATAGTTGTTAGCCTTATTTGTATAACTAAAAGGACTCAGTGCCTGTTATATATTCTTTAGTAATATTTTAGTTGGTAGAATTTTGACATCCAATAGCTTCTTAAAAATAATTCAAAAGTATATTATCCCTGAAGTTCATGTATTTTTAACTTTGTTTTTCAAATATTCACAACTTGATTGGTTATATGGTTAGATTTATTACATTTTTCCCACTTAAGGACTTCATAACCTTTGCCAACCATTTTTAAACCATTTAATGATGGTCTGAGGAATTTGCAACCTGCTTGGATATTTTTCCCTTATGTATAATTAAGTGGTATTTTTTTGCACTGTTTTTCAAGCAAACAGTAGTAAATGACCTTCAAATCCTCCCAGAATAAATTTTATTTCACCACATGTTCAGAAAGTGAGCAATGTCATCTGCACTTACACAACTATTTTTCTTAAAATAAATTCTTTCTTGAAGATATAACTTTATAGGAGATAAACTAGTAGTCTGGTTAAAATTTCACAAGAAAACTAAAAATAAAATTATGGAAATTAATTTTATAGTTTAGAATTTTGTTTTCTTTAAATTCTGTGCTGAAAGGACTTTCCATGGCATACTAGAAGCAGAATTAATATGTGTCACATACCAAATTAATGCTGTCAAAAACATCCAGGTGAATTATATTTTAAGATTGAGATTGGCACTATCCTATCACTGTCTTCTGGATCCTGGAATCAAGGAAAATGCTTACTTAAATATCTAACCTTAAGACAGACTAGATCATCCTCAGTAAAATGTCAGTTTTGTGCCACTAATTTTCCACTTCCTACATGGATTTTTGACTTGTTCTTATGACTGAGCTATCTTTTCCTCATTGTTTAGATGCTAATTTAAGTCTTAATCCCTCTGAGGACCCTCATTGGTGAATCCCACCCAACTCACCTCCTTCTCAGAATTCATATGCTATTATACATAATTCCCCCATATCACCATGTACTCTACATTATACTGTTCATAATTATTTCATGTGTGTTTCCAGTATTCTTCCAGTTTTCTCAAGGGCATGGGCCATGTTTTTCCTAGTATACATATGGATATTCTGTAAGTGCAAAGAAAATCTAGTCAATATATTTGTACATTGTATGGAATAGTATTTACCACATCCTACACACATTCACAAATCTTCAAGGTCAGTGATAAAACATTCATCAGTGCTTGGCACAGATGAGGTGTTCAGTAAATGTTAAACAAATAAATGAGTGCTTGTACATTTTAAGAGCCTGAAGGGATTGAATCCGAGTAATTATAAAATCCAAAAGAATTGACCCTGGTAGAAATGCATGATAGCCAGAGGCAGAGAATTGTTGGTTGTCCCTGAGATTGGGTGCATGCCTTAGGATATGGTTATGCCAGTTCCTGCTCCCATTCTGGGTCTCTTCATGAGACTGATCATGCTTTGAGGATTTGGTTCTCTTAGCCTCTACCTCTGTGGAGGTGAGTACAATGGATTGGGCAACTGGACTTTCCACATTTTAAAGAATCCTTGGTTGCTGGAATAGTACTTTGGAAGGTCAAAATATTAGGTATGACAAAACCTTTAATTGGTGTTCTCTTAGCTCTGGAAAGCTACATATCTTTGTAGTTAGATTATGGTTTCAAAGAGAAGTGCCAGCCATCCTCACTATTTGACAAGGAACTGAAACATGACCTGAAAATTTTCCTTTAAAATCTTTGTAAACCACTTGCAAAAAAAGAATTGACCATGCATGTGCATGGTTATTTTTGATACAGAAAACATACGGACTCTATACATATTAGAAATTCATTAATATTTATTGGCATTAATGTGAGCTATATTCACTCTATATTGCTAATGGTACACTTAATAGTCTAAGGCTTAGTCCTATGAAAATTATTTCACATGAGCAATAACATAAGATTCTTTTAAATTTGTTTCCTAAATTACTTCTTCTTTTGTTATAATATTAGATGATTGCTTGAACAATAATTGGTAAGTCACTGATGTTCTCTTTTAATTCAAGACTCTGACAGTAGTTTTAGAAAATTTGTGTGGGGGGGTTAACTACTGACAGATGATAGCAATTAAGAGTGTTTCCTTAGAGGCTGCTCCCTGCCCACAGTTGACTGGCACAGACAGCAGAGATGGGTATGGAGACTGGGAGGCACAGAGGGGCTTTGCTCTTGCAGCAGAACACGTGTTCCTAGCCTGCGACCCCAATCATTGCCATAGGCCATCTCAAAGTCTGCCCCGCCCATGGCAGTTTAGGGGATTAACCCAGAGGCTTCTTCCTGTATGCAGTTAACTGGCACACACAGTGGAGATAGGCAAGGTGACTGTCAAGCAGGAAAGGACTTTGTTCTCCCAGCTGACATATGCAGCACTCACCTCCTACCATTCCCATCGCCATGAAAAGGCAAAAGAACCTTGTTCAGTCAAAAATCCCTCAAACACCAGAGAAAGGGATTGGTGAAACTGAAATCACCAATATTCCTGAAAAAGAATTCAAAATAAAAGTCATAAACATGCTGATGGAGCTACAGAGAAATATTCAAGCACTAAGGGATGAATTCAGGAGGGAGAAAACAGAAATGAAACAAACAATGAAAGGATTTAAGAGCAGACTGGATGAGGTGGAAGATACTGTTAATGGAATAGAAATCAGAGAACAGGAATACAGAGAAGCTGAGGCAGAGAGAGAGAAAAGGATCTCTAGGAATGAAAGAATATTAAGAGAACTGTGTGACCAATCAAAATGGAACAATATTCACATTATAGGGGTACCAGAAGAAGAAGAGAGATAAAAAGGGATAGAAAGTGTCTTTGAAGAAATAATTGCTGAAAACTTCCCCAATCTGGGGAAGGAAATAGTCTCTCAGACCGTGGAAGTCCACAGATCTCCCAACACAAGGGACCCAAGGAGGACAACACCAAGATATATAATAATTAAAATGGCAAAGATCAAAGACAAGGACAGAGTATTAAAAGCAGCCAGAGAGAGAGAAATGATCACCTACAAAGGAAAACCCATCAGGTTATCATCAGACTTCTCAGCAGAAACCTTACACACCAGAAGGGAATGGCATGATATATTCAATGAAATGAAACAGAAGGGCCTTGAGCCAAGAATACTGTATCCAGAAAGATTATCATTTAAATCTGAAGGAGGGATTAAACAATTCCCAGATAAGCAAAAGTTGAGAGAATTTACCTCCCACAAACCATCTCTACAATGTACATTAAAGGGATTTCTCTAGATGGAAGTATGCCTAAGGCTAAATAGCTGTCACAAGAGAAAATAAAACCACAGCAAATTAGACCAACCAAATACTAACTAAATGCAAAATGAAATCAGCTACCCACAAAATCAGTCAAGGGAAACACAAAGAGTACATAATAAAACACCTAACATATAGAGTGGAGGAGGAAGAAAAAGAAGGGAGAGAAATAAAGAATCATCAGACTGTGTTTATAACAGCGTAATAAAAATAAAAGACGTCTTTACAACGAAAAGAAAAGAGTGATTCCACTCTAGTTGACTATTTGACCCATTGAATGATGAAAGAGCCAGAGAATCAGTTGTGCATTTCAACACTGACTTGGAACAAAATCTTCCATAGATTCAGACAAAAAACAAAATATAAAATGAAAATAACCATCATCCCATAACCCAAAATTAATATTTTATATATGTTTATCTATATATTTCTATACCAGCATATGTTCACATTCCCATGTCTTATATTATGGGGAAAAATGCAGTTTTTCACCTAACTTTTTAACTAAATTATATATTGAATTCTTTTAGTTTATAATTATGTTTTCATGTCTGAAAATACATCTATGAAAAAACAGAGTCCTGCACATGCAGGTGTACATCATCTAAAAATCTGTATGATATTATGGAAGTAATATGTGTTTGAAGATAGGAAAATCAAACAATTCTAAACAGTAAGGAGTAAAACATAAATATACCTTATTTGCCCACTACTAATCACACTTAGAGAAATAACTTTGTGATATAATAGAAAATATATATATTGGCCTCTGCACCTGGTTCCTAGCAGAGAGCTCCTGAAAACCCTTGTTAATTCCTAAGTGATAAGAGCACTAGGTATGGGGACCTGATGAAGGGATAGTTTAATAGCATAATATTGCACATGTAATTGTAGATTAATGATACCAAAATAAATTATATATATAAAAAAAAGAGCACTAGGTACATCTTTTATTCTAACAATTGGTCTTTGACCCTGGTTCATGACACATGATTCCTAAGTTTCTTCAATGATGGGAGTGTCTTCTGTCTTAATGAGACAACTGTGAGTGGGCTCCTGGATAACAGGAGTGAAAATAAATAATATTACAGCTGTCTATTGATACAAAAATCTAAACAATGATAGGAAAGTTTATTTCAATAAGTTATTTTAATTATAATCTCAATACTTTGTTCTAGTAAGGCAAGTATGAGTGGGCTCCTGGATGGCTTTTGAATTGAAGCTGGTCGCCAGAAAGACCAAGCTATGATCAGAAGCTTGGAATATTCAGCCCCACCACCACTTCTTTAGAGAGAGGAGTGGGGGCTGAAAATGGAGTAACTGATCATGGTTATGTGAAGAAACTGCCATAAAGTCCCAATGATACAGTATTCAGAGAGCTTCCAGGTCCGCTCCATGGGGACAGAAGTTCCTATGCTCAGGACCCTCCCAGACCTTATTCTCTGTATCTCTTCATCTCATCATTCATCTGTATCCTACATTATATCCTTTAATGGACTAGTAAACACAAATAAGTGTTTCCTTGAGTTCTGTGAGCCACTCCAACAATTTAACAAAACCTTATGAAAAGCATTATGGCAAATTCAATTTGTAACCAAGTCAGACAGAAGTTGTGGGTAACCTGGGGACTTTCTACTTGCAACTGGCATCTTAAGTAGGGGGTAATCTAATAAGACTGAGCCCTTAACCTGTGTGATCTGATACCATCCCCAGGAAGTGTCAGAATTGAGTTAGATTACAGGACACCAGGCTGATGCCAGATAATTACTTGGTGAGAAACTCCCAAACATCTGGTGTCAGAAGTGTTGTGAATGTCATGGCAATGTGAAAATAAAGATAAAGCTCAGAAGAGAAAACTGAGGTTTTTTCCCAACTCAATGTTATTAACAGCTTTATCTGCCAGCTTCCAGATGTTTTCCATAAATATAAAGATCATACGCATTTAAAATATGCTTTTTATGCATGGTCTTATGCTACATATCATTCAATAATACTTTTCACTAAAAACAGATATTGTTCTCATCTATCCACATCAGAATATATTTATCTATGTTATATGTGTGATAGCTACAAACTTTCCAAAAAGTATAAATACATCATTTCCCAAATATACACTTAATAAGAATCTAGTTTATTTCTGATTTTTTCCTATTGTAGTCAATATTGCAATAAGCACTCTTATCTCTATGTTTTTCATGCTTATTCAGTTAGGTTTAATTCCTGTAAGTGGAATGAGTAATTCAAAGGATATGCATTTTTCACTTTTTCTTAATAGCCCCAGATTGTTCTTTGAAATAGCCACGTATAAGAGAGTGATTTACTCACAAATTTACTAGAAACTCTTATCATTAAAATTTTTTTCAACATCATATTTTACCATTTCGAAATTGTTCTTTTATAACTATGGATTATAGCACTGACTTTGGGAAAGAGAATGTTGGTGTGAAGAAATGAAGCTGTATGTCTTGACTCTTGAAAGTCTAACTTTGTATATTTGGAAATAACACAGGAAGATATAGCTTGCTTTCCTTGCTCCGTTGATTTTACTGGTGTCCTCGGTATATATGTTTGCATAGATGGCACATGCTAGTCTTTTCAGAAATACTAGTAAATCTGACTGACACAACACTCCCTCCCCAGCTTTCATGGAAATGTATAGAATAGAGTTGTGGTTTTGAACTTATACACATAAAAAAATTACTTGAGGTGATTGCTAAAAGTCAGATTTCCTGAAATTATTCCCTGCAATTCTAATTTACTAGGACTAACTTGTGAAGCAGAAATCTGTAATTTAATAAGCCTCTTAGGAGATTCTGATATAGGTAGGCTGAAGACTATAATTCAATAATCAATGCCAGTCTTGAAGAAACACATCATTTTTGCCTAAGCCTAAGAACACGAGCTATTATATCTACCACAGGAATAATATCTGTATTTTATTCTATTCAACACTTAACACTAAACAAAGATCAATAGGTGGCATGGGAGAGCTCACTGTAAATTTGCTCAGTTTTCATAGTACTGTAGGTTATATTCACATCATGACCCAGACACAAAATCTTATCCCATCTCTTTAATGTAACTCCCTTTAATCTAACATGGTTCTCCTATTTTAAATATATTGGTTAAAAAACGTTAATTTTAATAGATAATTTACATATCATGTGAAGAATTCCCATTATCTTGAATATATTGATTATAGTTAATGTGAAATATTTTGAGATTCTAAAGGATTTTTCTCAACTAAACTTTAGAATTTCTCTAGCTAGATCCCAGATTTGTCATAAATATCTACCTCTGCTTGGCAACTTCTTCTCAGAGTCCCCAAATCATCATTTGTCCTCATGAACATACACCTATCAAGTTCCATGCAGTATCTAGCACATTCCACTTCTTTTCCTCCCTGTTGTGATATTTCATCTAAAGTTTGTTAAAATGGATTGTGATATTCTACTATTGCCAGTGGCAGTAGTGCTGAGTCTGCTAATCCCATACATGGACAGCATAGATGTTTCATGTTCTGTATCATAATCTCAGCCAGGAATGATTAGTGTGGCTATTAGTATGTCCAATTAATAATTTTCTCTCCACTTTGACTTTTGAACCACTACTTGGAACTATAACAGGAAGATACAGCTTGCTTTCCTTACTGTTGATTTTACTAGTGTCCTCTTTCCTGGAAGTTCCTTCTCCCCTCCCCATGGACAAGGCATTCTGTTTCCCTATGCTAATCAGCCCTTATTGAATTACTATCCAGAATATCTAGTTGGTCACAGATATGTGTAAATCCCAAGGGACAGGTATGCACTAGCTATGGCCCTGCTGCATGTCTCTTGCCTCATATCTTAACACTATCTCAGGAAGAAAAACATTTGTGCTACTATTTTTCTCAACTACAAACATTTCCCCAAATTCAGGAATGTGATTAACTCTCTCAAACCTTTACAAGTTTGGATGATTTTCTTTATCTAGACATAAACAGATTCTCCATCTCCCTCATCCAAATTTCTACTTAGCGTTCAGGACTAACTTCAAATATCATCTCCTCTGTGAAGTGACCTTGGTGTCTTCTCTTTCCAGGGCTCTCACTGACACTAGTACAGGTACTATATCCTCAAATCCAACCCACATTCCTTTCAGTAGGCAAGGCTTGGGGCCTGATAAAGTAGTAGAATCTGATCTCAGAAAAGTTGTTTATTGTTTTTTTTATGTAAGTGAGCCATCTATTTTAAAGCTTATTACAAGAAAGGGTATTGTTTCACTCAAATTAGGTGCCCTTATGAGCTAGTGACAGTCCAAAATAATTCTCCTTCTACTTCTTTAACTACTTCTGCCAGGTATCATGAAAAGATGAGAAAAAATATGGACATATACTGTATGGGAAACTTTCCAAAGAATACTATCATAAGTGTCATTCCTTTAGAAAATAAAGAAATTAAAATCATTTGGACTAAGTTTAATCTGTATAGATAGCCTGTTTCAGAGTAAGTGTATAATAAATCTGAGATAGCTTGGTGGGACAGCAAAATATGTACTATTCAAAATACTAACTAACATGATTAAGCAATTATTAACCCAAACTACTGTTAATGGTATATATCGGGGAACTAACTTTTTCAGAGATAATCTTCTGACTGGCTGATGTTAACAGTTTATAGAAGAATTAATTGGAAGTGGGTTTGCTTCTGCTCAGTAGCAAGGCAAGAATTGCCCTTCTCTTACAGGTAGCCCTTCTGGAAGTGCTCAAATCATATTTTAAGATACAATATCTACCCAAAAACTCCCCCCATAAGAACAATCCAAGCTTTAAATCTTAACACTGAACAAAACAAATTATGGTCCAAGATGAATAGTTAATATTATATTCACCACCAGTTATTCACATCCAGAGAGGAAAAGCTCAGACTTTGAGGATGTGGGACACTGGAAAAAAGGATTAGAAGATAGGCTGTTAGGTCAATTTAAGATTTCTGTATTTTTAAAATAATACCACAGAAGTAGAACTGTTTTATTCTTTAAAATACTTAACCTTTTCAATGTTCAGTTTAGTTGAATCATGTAGGTGGTTATGGAGGTATTTCTTAAGCTAATCTGTAAGTGGATAAAATTGCAATATTTCCAGAATCTCTCTCCTGGCCTTAGTGCATCTCCATATCAATAGGGTGATTACCAAGGGTAGCAAGGGCATATCTGGACTGGACGGGTTGGGTGGAGTCCCTTTTTGCACCAGGGTCATGATGCTCGGGCAAGGAGAAGTGGATGGCTGCTTATAAGCAATAAAAAGGTTTCTCCCACTTTCTTTCTCCTTTTGACTGATTTGGTTTCAAAGGTAATTTGCCCTGGTCTGGGAACTTAGTTTCCCCCCAGAGTTACACTTGATTTATTAAAGCTCTTTTGTCTATTTAACTGTAAGTTCCTTGAAGGTAGTGGTCATACTTCTTAAAACTGATAAACTTTAGTCCTTATTTTCTTGTGGGGGAAAAAAGTATAAAAGAAAAACTAAAACAGACTGTGATGTTTGTATTAATTTTCTATTGCCATGTAAAAATTATCACAAATTTAGGATCTTAAAAACATACATTTATTACCTCACAGGTTCTATTAGTCTGGAGTCCAGACACAGATTAGCTGGGTTCTCCCCTCAGACCTCAAAAGGCTGCAATCAAGGTGTTAGCTGAAGCCACAGTTTTCACTTGGGGCCTAAGCTCCTCTTCCAAACTCATATAAGTTGTTAGCCAAATTCTGTTCCTTACGGATAAATGATTGAGATCTTTGTTTTCTTATTAACTGTTCAATGGGAACTTCTCTTAGCTCCTAGATGCCGCTTCATTATATAGGTAGTTTAATATGACTGTTTGCTTTTATCCTCTGAGACCAAATAGGAAGAAAAGAGACAGACACAAAATATCTCTGCTTTTAAAAGGCTTACCTGATCAGTTCAGTCCCACTCAGGACAATATTCATAACGCCTTCTTATTACCTCAAAGTCAACTGATTTCGTATACTGATAACATCTCAAAAATCTCTTTGACATATAATCATGGCAGTGATATCTTAGCATACTGGCGAGTTCTGCCCACATTCAAGAGATGGGCTTATAAAAGGATGAAAGTTATTTGGGGTAATCCTAGTATTATTCCTACCATACTATTTTCCTATTGTATGCTAAATCACATATTTTATGATAATTATTTATTTTCCTCAGCATTTTCCCTGCTAAGTAATGTCTATATTTCCATCCAAATGCTGAGGGTGAGATAAAGTAAAAACTCATCTATCAAAATGAAATCAAGTTAAAAATAGAAGCCAAAATATTGAGCTAAAAAAGTCAGTTTTCCTCAAATATTCTATTTTCTATACCTCTAATCATTAATGTTGCTTATTTTGCCTTTCCTTCATTTCTTCTTGAAAATTATATGTAGCAAATACAAACAAATTCTTTTGCTAATGTGAAAACTTATTTCCTAACTCTTGGGTATCATATACAGTCTCACTACTTAAAAAAAAAAAAATAATTGAATGAATAAAAATTTGGGATTTGGAATATGAAACAAAAATCAATACATATTTAAAATGCATATATAGATATATATGCTTCTTTCATAAGTTCAGCTGAGATACATAAATGTATTCTTGTTTTAATGAGTTTGGAAAGGAAAACTTTATCTTCTAATTAAGAAATGATAAAACAGAGTAATGCCCCTTTGGGCCCTATTATTGGAGCATTAACAGACCCTTTAGCAGATATTTTTTCCAAATTATGCCACAATATTACAGAGCTCTACTTTCCTTGTACTTTTTTATTTTACAGTATACCATGGACTGTTGTAATTAAATAAGTGGTCAAATCATGTCCCTTTAAAAATGTGAAAAAAATGTTTTTAGCTCTTTTGAGTTGTTCACTTATTTGTGCACTGTCCGCATGCTGGGTAAGGGAGAGGATCAACAGGGGCTTGGAGAAGATGAAGAGAAGGATATTGAAGTAGTCCAGGTGGGAAAATAAGATACCTTGGTAACGAAGAAAGTGGAGAAGATATAAATATGTAGATTGTTGACAAGCAATATGGATATTTTCATGTTTCTGCATGGTCAGGGTTTTCTGAGCAAAGAGAAGTAGAATCTGAGTTAAAAGAGAATTCTTAGAAGTTAAAAGTGATCAAATAGCAAAACTGAGAAAATGGGAAATCACCAGAGAGATTTAGAGATTTATCTCCCTAGACCTATGTGTTTACATTTCAAAGAGCAATAAAACTCAGAGCATCCGACCCAGGAATTCCACTCCTAGGAATTTACCCTAAGAATGCAGCAGCCCAGTTTCAAAAAGACACGTGCACCCCTACATTTATCACAGCACTATTTACAATAGCCAAGAAATGGAAGCAACCTAAGTGTCCGGTAGATGAATGGATTAAGAAGATGTGATACATATACACAATGGAATATTATTCAGCCATAAGAAGAAAACAAATCCTACCATTTGCAACAACATGGATGGAGCTAGAGAGTATTATGCTCAGTGAAATAAGCCAGGTGGAGAAAGACAAGTACCAAATGATTTCACTTGTCTGTGGAATATAAGAACAAAGCAAGAACTGAAGGAACAAAACAGCAGCAGACTCACAGAACCCAAGAATGGACTAACAGTTACCAAAGGGAAAGGGAGTGGGGAGGATGGGTGGGAAGGGATGGAGAAGGGAAATAAGGGGCATTATGATTAGCACAGATAATGTAGGGGGGTGGGCACAGGGAAGGCAGTATAACACAAAGAAGACAAGTAGTGACTCTACAGCATCTTACTAGGTGGATGGACAGTGACGGTAATGGGGTATGTGGTGGGGACTTGATAATGGGGGGAATCTAGTAAGCAAAATGATGCTCATGTGATTGTATATTAATGATACCAAAATAAAAAAATTAAAAATATATAACAAAGAAAAAAAACTCAGAGCATCCATTTGCATTCTGAAGGATGGTACGACATTGGAAACATTATAAAGCAAAGTTTCTCTCCCTCTCTTATGGGGCAGACCAGTGGCAGCTGTCTAGCTCCTATATGAGTGCCAGAGCCTCTTACAGTGCAAAAATGTCTTCTACATGTGCAGGGTGACATCTGGCTGTCATCACACAACACATGAGGGGGCTAAGTGGAGTGTGTGGGACCAATGTAGTTATTGCTGTTGGTACTAGTAACTCTGCCTCTGATCTTTAACCTAGTATTCCCTTTCAGGACGAGATGAATACATATATTTATCATAGATTAACAATTATTTAGTGGATGAAATAAGACTGGGTGATGATTTAGAGATGGAGGTTCAGTCATTGGTTTGAAGATATTTACTGAGCATGGCTATTGCAATTCACTGTCCTAAGCTCTGGAGATACAACTATAAACATAACTGACATATATCTCACCTGAGAGAGTTTGTAGTGCAGCTGATTGGGTGACATCAGCACCAACAATTTATTTTACTCACTGATATAGTAGCCAATTAGCAGGTTACATGGATGGGGAGATATGACTGCTAGATGCTTCAAGTTCAGTATCAGAAAACAGGTGCCACTTCTAGCTATCTTTTCCTCTCAGAAGGCTTTTTCAAATAGCCATCCACCAAAGCAATAAGGTCTCACTCGCCAATTAAAAGATATATATTTCAAGCAATGAAAGAAATTTCAGTTTATAAAATAGGGGCAGGTTGACTTCAGCTCCAGAAGAGCTGGCTTTGTATCTTTAAGATGTTTCAAATCTGTTCCAATCAAAGAACAGGCCCTGAGTAAACAATTTAGTCTATTTCACTATCTTTATGAATACAATGTGCCGCAGTAATAGAAAACAGAGTCTGTAGTTATATAGGACAGCATAGCCCTTTTTGTAGCCTTATTGGAAATATTTCATAAAATACTTTTTAAAAGTGGGAATTCAGTTTCACTCACCAATATTAGAAACTGATTGAAATTTGTTCTAATGTCATTGTCAAGATATCAAGGATGACTCCTGGGTTTTGTGTAGGGGGTAGAAATACTTACTGATATGGGGAATACTGCACTTTGGTGAAAAGATGTGACTGAACTAGATTTTGATAAGTATTTTCTTATTTGTTGATTTACTTACTTTGGTGCTGGAATTAAGGTGGCATTCATTCTCACCCCTTTCACAAAGGCATACACCTGGGGAGCACTTAATAAATGTTCCTGTTCATGTGTTCTATCATTCTTCATCATGCGAAAGCCATGGTAATGATATAACTACCTGAAGCTTTCTACTTGGCAGATGTTTCTCTACAACATGCTCCATCAGAAGACACTGTCAGGTCCACTGCTGCATCCCTCATTTGTCACTTGTTTACTAGACGCTGCTTGGCGCTGTTTTCCTCCTTAATACACCATTATTGCAGGGATATTGACTTCAGCACTAGGGTGGTAGAGTAAAGGACACTCTTCCCTGAATGGATCAGACTTTGTTTTCCAGGGTATGTCTACCCAAAGGCAGTCTCTGAGGAAGCATAAAACTAGAGGCTAAATGTGTTATCTGAGTTAAAAAAAAAAGGAAGACTCTTTACAAAGCTTTTGTAATTGGCATTCCTAAAACTTTAGCCTTATTTCCTCATCTGAAATGTTGTTTATTATTTACTTTTAGCAAGACAGTCTTATTTGTCAATCCCTCTTAATAGAATTTTTTACCATACTGTGGAAACCTCACTGTCTTTGGACAGAAATTCATCTAGCCTTAGGATTTCTTTCCTTTTGTCCCCTATTTGAAATTATACAAGCAATATGAGTGGCTTTAGTAGGATTGCCCAGGGATTTTCTATCACTTCAATTTTGGAAAGACAATTTGGATAGCCTTTGACAACCCACCTCCAGGTACTACATAGTTCGTGCCAGCATGGGGACTAAGCACATCACCTTTCTACTCCATTTATAGTATTCTGGTAAGCAATGCTAGGGCAACCTGTATACATTCACCCAACCTCTCCTGACAGCACGTGTTGCTCAAAATACATTATAAATCTACACCTAAAAAATTTTTTTCCCCTAATATACTGGTCCTTCTGTCCATGTGTGTTATTATTATGCAAATAAGCTTTTATATAGAGATATTGATTAGAGGCCTCCTAAAACTTACCTATCCAAACTCATCATGCATATGCAGTTTCCATAACTTCAACTGAGGTAAGGTGTTATGCAAACTTTTATTGTTCCCCTCTCTGGAGAATCTCCCAACTATAACAACCCCATGTGGAAGAGGACAGGTGGTTGGTTTGTCCATGCAGTTTGCAGTTCTATTTACTTCTTTCCTGAGTACCTTTTGAACTTTCAAACTCTGATTATGTACTACAACTCCTTAGGGAGAGTCTGTATAGACCCCTGCTTTGTTGTGCTAGTGTTTTGTCAGATGTAGTCACTGTAATCACAGTCCCGCTGAAAAAATATCTAAAATGGAGCACATTTTTGCCACTGAAAATATTTATTTTTATATTCTTTTTAAAGCAATGATGTAAATGCTTTGGAATAACATACTGTTCCCTTCTAAGGTTGTTAAAGTAGGGTCCAGTGGCAAACATCTTTGAGTCCAGGCAGATTTGGTTCAGGTCTTCCATTAATTACCCTGCATCACCAGATACGTGCTTCTTTCTCTCTGTTTTATTTCTCTTTTTGCTTTACTGGCCTCCTGGGATTATTGTGAAGAAAATATAGCTAGTGGGATAGTGATTTGAAAAGGCACTATTAAAATTCAAAATAGAATCACCATTTGCTATTTATATTCTATAATTTAAACCAACACCTCTCCCAGAACACATATAAACCCATCTCCCCTAAGAATTATTTTCTTGCAGTCAGCTTCATTCCTACATTTTACAGAATTGCTCTTTTACAAAAAATGTGTGTAGGATAGCAGTAGACTCATAGACATTGAAAAGGGACTACTGATTACCAAGGGGAGGTGTTAGGGTGGGTGTGGGGGTAGGGTGAAGGGGATAAAGGGGCACAATAATTTGCAATCACAATGTGGGTTGGTCACAGGGATGATAGTGCAGCACAGAGTATACAGTCAATGATTCTGTAACATCTTACTACATAGATGGATAGTGACAGCACTAGAGGGGGTGAAGATTTAATAATGTGGGTAACTGGTGAACCTCTGTGTTGTATATTTGAAAACAACATAAGATTGTATATCAATGATACTTTAATTTAAAAAACATTGTTTAGAAAATCATTAGGTGCAGGATCTTTTTTTCACATTTACTAATGACTCTGAATCATTCAATACATTTAGTTTTTCTTTCTTTTGAAATATCTCTTCTTTGTTCTCAGTCATATGAATATCTTGTTTCTTGTGTTCCTTTGATCACTTCACTATCTCCATCAAGTATTCTATCTTCATCTATACTATAGTGGGAAAAGTGTGTTTCAAGCTTACCTGTCACTCTCCTTTTCATTTCCCTGGTAATATAATCATTTTATTACCCATCCATATCTGTAACTCCTGCATTGTCAAGCGCAGCAGAATTTTTTGTCATAACGTTGCCTTGATTTCTTGTAGACTAAACAATTATTTGTTTACTATTCTATTTTTTCTCCTTAGGATATTTTATTTATCTTTTCCTGTGTTTCTCATAAAATATGTCTTTTTAATTTTTCTATTTCAAACTTCAACTTTCATGGTATAACACATCAAAAAATTAATAAGACTTTTAGAAATGTATAACTTGAACTTGAAGGAGAACTCAAGATTGAAAATATAGATTCATCAATTTACATATAGTAGCCTCTCAATTTTAAGAATGTGGAAATTGAGATATAGAGCTCAAATAACTTGTCCAGGGTCAACAATTGTAAATGACAGTTAACCCAAGTGTCCAATCTTAACCATTATGGCCATTAAGCTATGCCCATAAAGACTTAAGTATCACTTAAATGAGTAAATAAACTGTTCTAGCTCCTATCTGCTTGTAAACTATATTTTTTTGAAAAAAGTTTTTTAAGTATTTCTACACCCTTGGTCACCTCATTTGTCACCTACACTATTGCAATAACCTCCTAAAAGGTCTTTCTGCTTTATAATTTGCTTTTTATGTTCTATGTTTATTCTCAATATCATAGCCAGAGAGAGCCCTTGAAAATAAGTCAGATATTGTGACACCTCTGCTCAAATCCATGCAATGATTTTCCATTCCTCCAGAGAAATGGCTGAATTTTTTATAATGGCCTACTGGACTCCACATTATTTGAACCTTCATAACTTCTCTGGACTTTTTCCTTAGTTTACTCACTTCAGCCATACAGATCTCCCTGTTGATAGTCCAGTAAACTGTATTCCTTCCCTAGTCCCACCTTCACCACCTACATCATTGTGGCATAGGTTTCTGCATAGGTCATCTCTCAATTCCTTCAAGTCTTTTTTCAAAGGTCGTTTTGTCAAAGAATCTTACTCTCACTATTTTATCACATTGCACACCATATCATGTTTACCCTACAGCTCTTTTTCCCCCATAGAAATTATCATCTCATTACATACTATATAAATTATGTATTTATTAGTTTTATACTTTATGCTTTACTCCTTTTTACTGATTAAAAGTTAAGCTATGTAAGGACAACTATGCCTTTTCAACAGAGATTTTCAAATATTGGGTGTTGAATAATTAGTAAAGTAACTAAATAAGAAACACGCTAAGATATGAATGGGTAGGCTTGAGAATTATAAAGATATTTGTTAGAGGATATATATATATCACTATTCTCTGATACTTAGATAAAGCTACTGAGTTTTATGAGACTAAGTTTCCCCTGAAAAATAAGAGAACTTAATTTGGTGACCTCTCAATGCACTTTCAGCTCTGAAATATGAAATATGAATGAAAGGTACAGTAGACTTCTATTTTTCATTAAACTATAATATTAGAGGGGACCTCCTGGAATTGAAAGTACTGGTTTTATAACTCTGTAGAGTAACCATTTATTTTGCACAGCAGGTAGTAAATATATGGAACTCACATTTACAGGACCTGGTCTCACTGAAAATACTGCTAAATTTAAGAGTTAAAAACATATTGTTGGATCATGCATTATTATTTTTATTTTGGCATCATTAATATAAAATCACGAGGGCAACATTATAGTTACAAGATTCCCCCCATTATCAAGTTCCCACCACATACCCCATTATAGTCACTGTCCATCAGCATAGTAAGATACCATAGAGTCACTACTTGTCTTCTCTGTACTATACTGCCATCCCTGTGCCACACCAAGTTATGTGTGCTAATTGTAATGCCCTTTATTCCCCTTCTTTTTCTCCCTCACACCCACCCTCCCCAGTCCCTTTTCCTTTGGTAACTGTCAGTCCGTTATTGGGATCTGTGAGTCTGATGCTGTTTTATTCCTTAAGTTTTTGCTTTGTTCTTATCCTCCACATATGAGTGAAATCATTTGGTACTTGTCTTTCTCCACCTGGCTTGTTTCACTGAGCATAATGCCCTCTAGCTCCATCCATGTTGTTGCAAATGGTAGGATTTCTTTTCTCCTTATGGCTGAATAATATTCCATTGTGTATATGTACCACATCCTCCTTATCCACTCATCTACTGATGGACACTTAGATTGTTTCCACATCTTGGCTATTGTAAATAGTGCTGCAATAAACATTGAGGTGTATGTATCTTTTTGAAATTGGGATCCTACATTCTTAAGGTAAATTCCTAGGAGTGGAATTCCTGGGTCAAATGGTATATCTAGTTTTAATTTTTTGAGAAACCTCCATACTGCGTTCCACAATGGTTGAACTAGTTTACATTCTCACCAGCAGTGTAGGAGGGTTCCCCTTTGTCCGCAAACTCGCCAACACTTGTTGTTCCTAGTCTTTTCTATGTGGGCCATCCTAACTGGTGTGAGGTGATATCTCATTGTGGTTTCAATTTGCATTTCCCTGATGATTAGCGATGTGGGGCATCTTTTCATGTGCTTGTTGGCCATCTGAATTTCTTTTTTTGTTGTTTTTTTAAAATAATTTATTTTGGTATCATTAATCTACAATTACATGTGCAATATTATGATTATTAAACTACCCCCTTCAACAGGTGCCCCCCCACCAACCCCATTAGAGTCACCGTCCATCAGGGTAATGAGATGCTATAGAATCACTACTTGTCTTCTCTGAGTTGTACAGCCCTCCCCGAACCCCCCCAACATTATATCTGCTAATTGGAATTTCCCTTTTTCCAACTTGTCCCTCCCTTCCCACCCATCCTCCCCAGTCCCTTTCCCTTTGGTAACTATTAGTCCATTCTTAGGTTCTGTGAGTCTGCTGCTGTTTTGTTCCTTCAGTTTTTTTCTTTGTTCTTATACTCCACATATGAGTGAAATCATTTGATACTTGTCTTTTTCGGCTTGGTTTATTTCACTGAGCATAATACCCTCTAGCTCCATCCATGTTGTTGCAAATGGTAGGATTTGTTTTCTTCTTATGGCTGAATAATATTCCATTGTGTATATGTACCACATCTTCTTTATCCATTCATCTACTGATGGACACTTAGGTTGCTTCCATTTCTTGGCTATTGTAAATAGTGCTGCGAGAAACATAGGGATGCATCTGTCTTTTTGAAACTGGGCTGCTGCATTCTTAGGGTAAATTCCTAGGAGTGGGATTCCTGGGTTAAATGGTATTTCTATTTTGAGTTTTTTGAGGAACCTCCATACAGCTTTCCACAATGGTTGAACTAATTTGCATTCCCACCAGGAGTGTAAGAGGTTTCCTTTTTCTCCACATCCTGGCCAACATTTGTTATTGTTTGTGTTTTGGATGTTGGCCATCCTCACTAGTGTGAGGTGATATCTCATTGTGGTTTTAATCTGCATTTCTCTGATGATTAGTAATGTGGAGCATCTTTTCATGTGCCTGTTGGCCATCTGAATTTCTTCTTTGGAGAAGTGTCTATTCATATCCTCTGCCCATTTCTTAATTGGGTTATTTGCTTTTTGTTTGTTGAGGTGCATGAGTTCTTTATATATTTTGGATGTCAACCCTTATCGGATATATCATTTATGAATATATTCTCCAATACTGTAGGGTGTCTTTTTGTTCTACTGATGGTGTCCTTTTCTGTACAGAAGCTTTTAAGCTTGATATAGTCCCACTTGTTCATTTTTGCTTTTTTTCCCCTTGCCCGGGGAGATATGTTCATGAAGAAGTCACTCATGTTTATGTCTAGGAGATTTTTGCCTATGTTTTTTTCTAAGAGTTTTATGGTTCCATGACTTATATTCAGTTGTTTGATCCACCTTGAGTTTACTTTGTGTATGGGTGTGGACAGTAGTCCAGTTTCATTCTCTTACATGTAGCTGTCCAGTTTTGCCAACACCAGCTGCTGAAGAGGCCATCATCTCCCCATTGTATATCCAAGGCTCCTTTATAAAATATTAATTGACTGTATATGTTTGGGTTAATGTTTGAATTTTCTATTCTGTTCCACTGGTCTGTGGGTCTGTTTTTGTGCCAATACCAAATTGTCTTGATTACTGTGGCTTTGTAGTAGAGCTTGAAGTCAGGGAGGATAATTCCCCCTGTTTTATTCCTCCTTCTCAGGATTCCTTTGGCTATTCGGGGTCTTTTGTGGTTCCATATGAATTTTAGAATTATTTGTTCCAGTTCATTGAAGAAAGCTGTTGGTATTTTGATAGGGATTTCATTGAATCTGTAGATTGCTTTAGGTACTATAGCCATTTTGACAATATTTATTCTTCCTAGCCAAGGGCATGGGATGAGTTTCCATTTGTTAGTGTCCTTTTTAATTTCTCTTAGGAGTGTCTTGTAGTTTTGAGAGTACAGGTCTTTCACTTCCTTCATTAGGTTTCTTCCTAGGTATTTTATTCTTTTTGATGCGATTGTTTGGAATTGTTTCCGATTTCTCTTTCTGTTAGTTCATCATTAGTGTATAGGAAAGTAACATATTTCTGTGTGTTTATTTTGTATCCTGCAACTTTGCTGAATTCAGATATTAGTTCTAGTAGTTTTGGAGTGGAGTCTTTACGGTTTTTTATGTACAATATCATGTCATCTGCAAATAGTGACAATTTGACTTCTTCTTTACCAATCTGGATGCCTTGTATTTCATTGTTTTGTCTGATTGCCGTGGCTAGGACCTTCAGTACTATGTTGAATAATGGTAGAGAGAGTGGGCATCCCTGCCTTGTTCCCGATCTTAGATGAAAAAGTTTCAGCATTTTGCTGTTAAATATGATGTTAGCTGTGGGTTTGTCATATATGGCCTTTATGATGTTGAGGTACTTGCCCTCTATACCCATTTTGTTGAGAGTTTTAATCATGAATGGATGCTGAATTTTGTCAAATGTTTTTTCAGCATCTATGGAGATGATCATGTGGTTTTTGTTCTTCTTTTTGTTGATGTGGTGGATGATGTTGATGGATTTTCGAATGTTGTACCATCCTTGCATCCCTGGGATGAATCCCACTTGATCATGGTGTGTGATCATCTTGATGTATTTTTGAATTCGGTTTGCTAATATTTTGTTGAGTTTTTTTGCATCTACATTCATCAGGGATATTGGTCTGTAGTTTTCCTTTCCGGTGAGGTCTTTTCCCGGTTTTAGTATAAGAGTGATGCTGGCTTCATAGAATGAGTTTGGAAGTATTCCCTCCTCTTGTATTTTTTGGAAAACTTTCAGGAGAATGGGTGTTATTTCCTCTCTATATGTCTGGTAAAATTCAGAGGTAAATCCATCTGGTCCGGGGGTTTTCTTCCTGGGTAGTTTTTTGATTACCGATTCAATTTCATTGCTGGTGATTGGTCTGTTTAGTTTTTCTGTTTCTTGCTTGGACAGTCTTGGAAGGTTGTATTTTTCTAAGAAGTTGTCCATTTCTTCTAGGTTTTCCAGCTTGTTAGCACATAGATTCTCATCATATTCTCTTATAATTCTTTGTATTTTTGTTGGCTCCGTCGTTATTTTTCCTTTCTCATTTCTGATTCTGTTTATGTGTGTAGAGACTATTTTTCTCTTAATAAGTCTGACTGGGGTTAATCTATTTTGTTTATTTTTTCAAAGAACCAACTCTTGGTTTCATTGATTTTTTTCTATTGTTTTATTCTTCTCAATTTTATTATTTCTTCTCTGATCTTTATTATGTCCCTCCTTCTGGTGACTTTGGGCCTCATTTGTTCTTCTTTTTCCAATTTCAGTAATTGTGTCTTTAGACTATTCATTTGGGAATGTTCTTCCTTCTTTTAATAGGCTTGGATTGCAATATACTTTCCTCTTAGAACTGCCTTTGCTGCGTCCCACAGAAGTTGTGGCTTTGTGTTGTTGTTGTCATTAGTCTCCATATACTCTTTGATTTCTGTTTTGATTTGCTCTTTAACCCATTGATTAATTAGGAGAATGTTGTTACGTCTCCATGTATTAGTGAGCCTTTTTGATTTGTTTCTAAAATTTATTTCTAGTTTTATACCTTTGTGATCCGTGAAGTTGGTTGGTAGGATTTCGATATTTTTGAATTTACTGAGGTTCTTTTTGTGGCCTAGTATGTAGTCTATTCTGAAAAATGTTCCATGTGCACTTGAGACGAATGTGTATCCTGCTGCTTTTGGGTGCAGAGTTCTGTAGGTGTCTGTTAGGTCCATCTGTTCTAGTGTGTTGTTCAGTGCCTCTGTGTCTTTACTTATTTTCTGTCTGGTTGATCTGTTCTTTGGGGTGAGTTGGTGTGTTGAAGTCTCCTAAAATAAATGCATTGCTTTCTATTTCCTCCTTTAATTCTGTTAGTATTTGTTTCACGTATGTTGGCACTCCTGTGTTGAGTACATATATATTTATAGTGGTTATATCCTCTTGTTGGACTGACTCCTTTATCATTATGTAATGTCCTTCTTTATCTCTTGCTACTTTCTTCGTGTTGAAGTCTATTTTGTCTGATACAAGTACTACAACACCTGCTTTTTTATCCTTGTTGTTTGCATGAAATATCTTTTTCCATCCCTTCACTTTAAGTCTGTATATATCTTTGGGTTTGAGGTGAGTTTATTGTAAGCAGCATACAAATGGGTCTTGCTTTTTTATCTATTCTATTACTCTTTTGATTGGTGCATTCAGTTAATTTACATTTAGGGTGATTATTGATAGATATGTATTTATTGCCATTACTGGCTTTAGATTCGTGGTTACCAAAGGATCAAGGGTTGTTTCTTTACTATCTAAGAATCTAACTTAACTTTCTTGTTAAGTTATTGTAAACACAGTCTGATGTTTCTTTATTTCTCTCCTTCTTATTCTTCCTCCTCCATTCTTTATATACTAGGTATTTTATTCTTTGCCTTTAGTTAGTATTTGGATGGTCTGCTTTCTTTGCTATGATTTTATTTTCTCTGGTGACATCTTTTTAGCCTTAGGAGTGCTTCCATCTAGAGCAGTCCCTTTAAGATATCCTGTAGAGGTGGTTTATGAGAGGCAAACTCTCTCAACTTTTGCTTATCTGGAAAGTGTTTAATCCCTCCATCATATTTAATGATAATCATGCTGGATACAGTATTCTTGGTTCGAGGCCATTTTGTTTCATTATATTAAATATATCATGCCATTCTCTTCTGGCCTGTAAGGTTTCTGTTGAGAAGTCTGATGATAGTCTGATGGGTTTCCCTTTGTAGGTGATCTTTTTTCTCTCTCTAGCTGCCTTTAATACTCTGTCCTTATCTTTTATCTTTGCCATTTTAATTATTTTATGTCTTGGTGTTGTCTTCCTTGGTCCCCTTGTGTTGGGAGATGTGTGGGCTTCCATGGACTGTGAGACTATTTCATTCCTCAGCTTGGGGAAGTTTTCAGCAATTATTTCTTCAAAGAAACTTTCTATCCCTTTTTCTCTCTCTTCTTCCTGTAGTATTCCTATAATGTGAATATTGTTCCATTTGGATTGGTCACACAGTTCTCTTAATATTCTTTCATTCCTAGAGATCCTTTTATCTCTCTCTGCCTCAGCTTCTCTGTATTCCTTTTCTCTGATTTCTATTCCATTAACAGTCTCTTGCATCTCATCCTGTCTGCTGCTAAGCCCGTCAATCACTTGTCTCATTTCTGCATTGTCTTTCCTCACTTCCCTCACTTCCTCGCTTAGCTCTTGCATATTTCTCTGTATATCCATCAGTGTGGTTATGACTTTTGTTCTGAATTCTTTCTCAGGAAGGTTGTGCATTTCCATCCCTTCAGGTTCCTTCTCTGGTGTTGTCTGGGTCTGGGTAAGTTTTGTTTGTACCATATTCCTCTGTCTTTTCATGGCAATTGAAGTAGTCACTGGTAGATGCCACGTATGTCAGCTGGGCTCTTTAATACTTTTAAAAAGAAAAAAAACAAAAACGAAGGAAAGAGAAAAAAAAGAAAGAAAGAAAATAAATAAAAGAAAAGAAAAGAGAAAAAAAACCCACGGGGAGTATATTCTGTGGGGATGCTATAGGTGGCGCTGGTGCTCCGCTATTCCACAGCTGCGGCCACACTGCTCCACAGGGCCCTCTGGAGCTCTGGCCAGGGTGGGAACGAATGGGAGCCTGTTGATCTTTGTGGGAAATATCCTTGTGGCTACTTTTTCCCAGTCTCCAGCAAAGGGGTCTGAAATTCCCCAGGACTCCCAGCCTGCTGGGCTGAGTGTGCTGAGACGATCCTGCTCCTTCACTGAGCCCCTGTCTCTTTAAGATCACTAAAAAAGCACACGCTTTTCTTTTGTCCCAACTTCCCCAGCCCAGATTCTACACCCTCTGTCTCTCCAATCTCCGATACATCGCGCAATGGGTGTCAATGCTCCCGGTGCAGATCACCAGGGCTGGTTATTTCACGAGCCTGTACTTCCACTCCCTCCTTGCTCTGAATCCTCTCCTCCCACCAGTGCACTGGGGTGGGGGAGGGCTCAGGTCCTGCCATGTCATGGCTCTGTACTTACCCACCTCACGGGGTGCCGAGTCCTCTCAGGTGTAAATGCAGGCTGAGTGCTGTCCTGTATCTTCTGGTCTCTCTTTTAGGAATAGTTGTATTTGTTGTATTTTCATAAATATATATGGTTTGGGGAGATTTCCTCTGCTCTGCTCACGCCGACATCTTTCCAGAAGTGCTCAGCCTTCTGAATTTCTTCTTTGGAGAAGTGTCTGTTCATATTCTCTGCCCATTTTTTAATAGGGTTATTTGCTTTTTTGGTGTTGAGGTGTGTAAGTTCTTTATATATATTTTGAAGGTTAACCCCTTGTCAGATGTGTCATTTACAAATATATTCTCCCATGCTGTAGGATGCCTCTTTGTTCTACTGATGATGTCCTTTGCTGTACAGAAGCTTTTTAGCATGCTGTAGTCCAATTTGTTCATTTTTTATTTTGTTTCTCTTGCCCAAGGAGATACATTCGGGAAAAAGTTGCTCATGTTTATATTCAACAGATTTTTGCCTATGTTTTCTTCTAAGAGTTTTATGGTTTCATGACTTACATTCAGGTCTTTGATCCATTTTAAGTTTACTTTTGTTCATGGGGTTAGACAATAATACAGTTTCATTCTCTTACATGTAGCTCTCTAGTTTTGCCAACACCAACTGTTGAAGAGGCTGTCATTTCCCCATTGCATATCCATGGCACCTTTATCGTATATTAACTGACCATATATTCTTGGGTTTATATTTGGGCTCTCTAGTCTATTCCATTGGTCTATGGGTCTGTCCTTGTGCTAGTACCAAATTGTTTTGATTACTGTGGCTTTGTAGTAGAGCTTGAAGTTGGGGAGTGTAATCTCCCCAGCTTTATTCTTCCTTCTCAGGATTACTTTGTCTGTTTGGGGTCTTTTGTAGTTCCATATGAATTTTAGAACTATTTGCTCTAGTTCATTGAAGAATGCTGTTGGTATTTTGATAGGGATTGCATTGAATCTGTAGATTGCTTTAAGCAGGATGGCTATTTTGACAATATTAATTCTTCCCATTCATGAGCACAGGATGTGTTTCCATATCTTCTTTAATTTCTCTCATGAGTGTCTTACAGTTTTCAGAGTATAAGTCTTTCACTTCCTTGATAAGGTTTATTCCTAGGTATTTTTCTCTTTGACGCCGTTGTGAATGAAATTGTTTTCCTGATTTCTCTTTCTGTTAGTTCATTGTTAGTGTATAGGAATTCAACAGATTTCTGTGTATTAATTTTGTATCCCACAACTTTGCTTAATTCAGTTAATAGATCTAGTAGTTTTGGAGTGGAATCTTTAGGGTTTTTTATGTACAATATCATGTCATCTGTGAACATGGACAGTTTAAATTCTTCCTTGTAACCATCCTTTTCTTGGGGTTGTGCTACTGTCCAATGAGCGTTTAGCGAGGACAGTACTGCTAATGCCTGAACAACACACCCGCATCAACTAGAGCTCTGCTTTACTTTGGTGCAATTTTTGGAAAATAGAACTTATTTTATATAGCAGTTTAAAGGATAAGACGATTCAGCCTTTATTCATTGGAAATCAATAAATGGCAGCAAAAAAAAAAAAATTCTTCCTTGTAAATCTGGATGCTTTTTATTTCTTTGTGTTGTCTCATTGCTGTGGCTGGGACCTCCAAAACTAAGTTGAATAAAAGTGGGGAGTGTGGGCATGGATCATGCATTATTTTTGCTGATCTTCTAAAATCAGCCTCTTAAAGGTCAGCTTTTTACCCTACACCTTGTTAAAGACATTATTAGGAATGCTGGATCTTGATCTAACTCAGTGAGATACTTTTCTGAATTATAATTAGGATTTTAATAAACTTAAAAAAGATACAATAAATGTACTGTTCCTTACTGGTATACTGGGATGGAAAATATCCATGTATAAATGATTGTTTCATCTTAAGAAAATCAGAATCAGGAATGATTATTCTAACTCAATAGTTCATCTTGTAATTATTTTACATTTTTAGTGTATTCTCTGAAATGAATTTAGTGGCTAATGGTTTAGGGATTAGCTGTCATTTGTGATTGGGTAAGTGATGTTATGCTATGAAATCTAATCGCCTTAAATCAATATAGAAGTAGTGACTTAATTCCAAGAAATGAAGATTGTAAAAATTTTATTAGGTAGTTAAAGATGAGTTGCAGGTAAAATTTTAGAAATATTTACTTATTTTCTTGGCAATCCTAACTTAGTCTTCAAAATGCTACACTTTACCCTGATTATGCACATCCAGAAGAATGGGCGTTGTACTGACAAAACTGATACTATCATCTTGGAAAACTGAATTTGTCCTGCCATAAGCTCTACTGCATATTTTTTTTTTACCTTAACCATATGGCCTAGTCTCTATATCTTTGATTATATGTTAAAACAGAGGAATTTAATCAACCCAGAGAAACTGAGAGTTGTGATGGACCCACAGGAATATATACAACATCCTAAGATCCTTGAAAAGAGAGTGATACAGTAAATGTTAATAAATTTTCATTAACAGAGACCAAAACATTTTGATTTCTAAATTACATTTAATTTCAAAAATTGCATGCTGGTTTGCTTTGTACAACATATGATGAAAAAGAAATTGCTCAATAAATACTAATAGTGCACATAATTACATAGGAACTATTTAAGCTTCTCAAACTTGCAAGAAAAATATTGAATATTGATACTGTAACCAATAAATTATATTTAACTACTAATTAGTATAGATATCTGTGAAATTTTTCATGGAGAAGTCAAAGATTTATAACACATTTAATTCACATATGAGTTCATTATAGAGACTAGTTATGAATCCTTTGCTGTGCATGCTGAGTTTTCTCAGACCTGGCCATTTTTAGAAGGAATGTACTAGAGGTTGACAGTGTGTGGTTTGGAAGACTAGTGAAGTCAGTAGTGATGATCTCTGGTGATCATTCAGTAGTCTAAACACAAAAGCTCAGCGTATCTTGAATCTAGAGCAGCAGGGGTCATCTAACCTTTCTTAAAGGATCAGATAAATGTTTAGGCTTTGTGGACTATATGGTCTCTGTTGGAAACACTTAACTCTGCCCTTATGGTGCTAAAGCAGACATAGAAAATACTTAAATGGATGTGTGTTCCAATGAAACTTAGAAATATAGGTGGCTGGGCTATGGGCTATAGTTTGCCAAACCCTGGTCTAGAAGGTTAGTGGGGCAAAGAAAAGTAAGAGAAATAGTTGAGGATTCATCACATCTAAAAAGTATTATGGAGTTGAACCAAATAATATGTCCATTTAATTTCTAAACTCTTGAAATCCTTGACTCTATTCTCAGGTTCTGCCTATTTAAAAAGACATAGCTGATGCCTTATTAATTCAGACAACTGAATTAAATATTGCATGTTCATAATATATTCACTTTTGAAAAAATTTCACCTTATTTGCCCTTTAAGGTGGAATAATTCCCCCATTTATGGAATTGACATTAAGAAATTTAAAATATAATAAAACACAGTTGGAATACTAAGGAAGGGTTCCCAAGTCATTTGCTTTTTAAAAATTCCCTTCATAGACAATGTCTAAAGTGTCACATTAAGAAGAGCCCTTTGTTCACAAGACCCTTTGGAAAAGGAGTAAATAATTTTGAAGTGCCTATTTAATAAATCTCTTGACTAAGCTTACTAACAATAAGAACACTATTATATTCTTTTTATATTAACTGAAGCATATTTTTTAAATTCTGAAAGTCATTACCAGAGAAAGAATCTCCTTGGTACTTCCCAGAATTCTGCCATTTGCTTGGGATATCAGTATGACCCAAGACCTTGAACCTCTGCTACTGAACAGCCTTATGATGCTTTAGCTACTGTCTGTAAGACATGATGATGCTTGATGATGTAACTGATGCTTATTCAGTATCAGCATGAGAAGAGAGCGTTTTTCACTGAGTGACAACAAAGTTTAAGTAATGTAATTTATTTAAGACATAACAGGAAAATATGCCCTGTTAAATGTTATTTTGCATTATATTTTCTTGAGTCTATTATAAGGCTTTTCTACTGACTTTTTCCTCCCTATTCTGAGATGATCATGTTAAGACCGAATTTTGCCACAGATAGATTCAATAATGGTTTATTTGCAAATAATTTAGGGCAGGGAGCATGTGTATTGAGGAGGGTGATATTATGTGGGTGAGGATTGTCTCACACAATTTCAATGTAATTAAAATTTCTTGTTCCAGTCTTTTTAAGATAAGTATATTTAAATTTGTAATTTGTCTATTTATCTAGGTTATCTCTTTTTATCCTTAAAAAAATGCTGTCATTATTCCTTGAAAACTTAGATTCTGACAAACTATAGTAAATGTAGTAGTGATAGTTTACTTATATGGAACAAGTAACAGAAAAAAAATTTTTTTCACTTATTTTATCCACTATAGAAGTAGTCATACTGTGTGTAAGTCTGGAGTCCAGCTACTTATGGGAAACGTCTCGTAGTTTGAGTGAATTTAGGCACTTTTGATGATGATTTGACAAGTCAATACAATAGTGTAGTCCTTATTAATAACTCTCTGGAAAATAAAAATTAATGACGCCTGAAATTGTTGATGCAACTTCCAATGGGCTTAACTTACTCTCTGGGGAATACCTAGGCACTGTGAATGTAGTAGATTCTTATGAACCTGGAGGCTTTGAGTCTCTAATTCTCACCCAACCATATTTGCTAGTTGCACCAGTTCTTCACTCCTGCCTGAGGATGTTAGTCTCTCTTTTATGAGGAATCTGTAATGGGCTTCCCCAAAATATCTGCATTGCAAGGTACTCAGTACCTACCCCACAATCTCTTCTTGCTTCTAGACCTATAACCAGACTCATTTCCCAGCAGGTGGTGTACAAACTGTTACCCATGAGGATGTGTAATGTAGACCAATGTAATTACCTTTTTTGCCCATTTATATTGACAGAAACCTAAGGAAGATTATGGAAATATATGATCAAAGGATCAAATTGAAAGGAATATAAAATGGATTCATACCATATTTACTGATGTGAATCCACTAAGCAGAGATTCCAGATTTGATGTTTTGGATAAAATGGTTAAGGATGGTCCTAATAGTTTGCTTCTCAGTTAACTGAAACATGGACTCAGAGGTGGCTTATACTAAATAAAAATTAAATACCAGAATTTCTGTGGTGCACTGTAGAGGATGCTATCCAAAGGCTTATGGAAACTGAAATAAAAGAGTGTATGTATCATGTGAGACATGTGTACAAACTCTTGTAGTTTCAAGAAGACTCTTTACAGCTGTGAGACCAATTTCAAGAACAACTTATTTTATTTTTTTATTATTTTCTGTAGTTTGGAATCACACTGGGGATTGACACCATCAAATTGGGATCCATAAACTCAATGGGAATGATGGGATCTTCTGGAATTAAGGGTCAAGTGACAAAAATAACAATTTCCAAAGAGAACATGGGTATGATTGCTATAATGGAGTGTTTACTATAATGGAGAGTTGGGCTAAAGCAGTTTAAATTGCATATATTTTTAGCACTGGTGAACTGATCCTGGTGTCTCTACAACTAAAATGGATGGGAAGCCTACTGAAATCTTATTTGATCTTTATAAGCAAAAAAGTTCCAGGTCTAAAGAAAAGAAATTTGACTTGAACCTCTAAACAGAGTCACAGCCTCTCCATAAAGTCCAAGAATTGGCCTGGTTAACAGATCTCAACTCCCTTGAATGAAGCTGAGTCACCTTGAGGAAAGAACAACTGCACTGCAAAAATGTATACTGCAAGTCTTCCTCAGGGTTACTATGTTCTGGGGAGGATTAAATAATTTTGGAGGATAACTAAACACTGACTTTGAACTGACACAAATATCTGGAGACCCAAAACTTCAATGTGGTCTATTAGTTTGAGTAGGAGGTTTTGAGGTCAGAGGGTGAATAGAGTTTTGGCTCATATATCTCTCACAATGAGCAGGGTGGTTCTGCAAAATCATCCTGTGGTTATTTCTCCAGTTCCAGAATGAACATTATTTAAACCGACACATTCAACAATAGTCAGAATCCTCATATTAGTTCTCTGGCCCATGAAATAAGGACTATTAGGATGAGAGAAGCCAAGTGGAAACCAGTAGAACTGCACCTAGCTATGAAAATAGTAGACTAAAAGCAATGCTGCACCCTTGGAGAATTACAGAGATTATTACAACCATTTCTCACTTGAAGGATATAGGGGTAGTGATTTCTACCACATCCCCTTTAACTTGTATTTTGGCCTTGGCAGAAGATAAATGGATCTAGAATGCAATGGACTGTCATAAACTTAATCAGGCTGAAACTCCAACAGTAACTACTGATTGCAATTATGATTTTATTGTTTTATTATGATTTTATTTTTGGAAAAGTTATTATTTTATTTCATTATTTTATTTTTCTGTAACTTTTTTGAGAAATGACTGTTTTGTTGTTGGAGAAAAATCAGCAAATCCCCTACTAACTGGTATGCAACTATTGCTCTGGAAGATGTTTTTTTTTTGTTTTCTCTATCATTGATAGTAAAGACCATCAGAAGCAATTTGCTTTCAAATGATGCAACCTGCAATATACTTTCACAGTCTTATCCTGGGAGGATATATCCTCTTTTCTAGCCCTATGTCATGTCTAGGTAGCAGGGACTTTACCTTTTCCCTCAACAGGACATAATGTTGATCTATATCATTGATTATATTGCATTAATCAGACTTACTGGGTAGGAAATTGCAGTTAGTCAAGACACAATTAGGGGCCAGAGAGTGGGGAGTAAAACCCACAAAATTCAAGAGCCAGCTACCTCAGTGAAATATTTGGAACTCTGGCAATTTGGGGATGCTTTACCCCCTTTCTCTCACTTTTAATTTCCCATTATTTGATAGTCACAACATTTAACAACAATGAAATGTTAAAGAGAACTTAAACTGGGTAGACAAACAAGCAAGAAGCCAAGAAGGAAGAATATTTAGTATAGCTATGAAGAAAAATACCATCATGACTATTACTAATGTAAGTTTCATAATACACAATTTAGTGGCATACTTATGTTTAGTCAGACCTTAAGATAAGGCAAGTAAAAGTCAACTTTTGAGAAGCAAAAATAGAGTGAAAATCTTATAAAAACTGTTAAAGAGATTTTTCCAAACTACCTGGATGGCATGACCTAATAAATTAGTGATAACTTTAAAGTAAATGAAAATGTCTCTAAAATAAATACAGTACTGCAGCATTTTAAATGAATGATACAATTAAATTACATTAATTATACAATGAAAATACACTGAGTGCAGCCAAATAAGGATTCCATTATTAAATGTACATTATTCTTTAAGTTCAACGTATGTGAGAACACATGACAATTTCATAGCTAGCCTCTGTTCTTTTCTGAGGAATTATGTAAAAGAAAAATGAGTAAAAACTGATATGGCTGGAAAATGGTTACTTTAATTCTTTGCTTGATCAACATAGCTTCTTTCTAAGCTCTTACAAACACTACCTCCAAGATATTAAATTGCATATGCAAAGCAATCTGAGTTACAGGGTTACAGGGAAGATTGACAGAATTGTAATAATAGTCTCCTTTTTTGAATAAAATTGATCTATATAAATATGATGACTCTAAATTTAACAATTGTCAAAAATCACCACTATGAAATTCTAGATTCTAAATCTTGCAGAAGCCTAAATTATCTTGGAGAAGAACTTTAAAAGCAGTCTTCTGGGATGTCAAGTGATCAAATTAATTCAGTGTGGTTTTCAGTATTACATTGCTGTTTTCGCCTAAAATCCTTCTTAATTTAAAAAATAATTTAAAAAAATGTTCTTACCATGAAGTGAAAAAGATTCAAACTGTTTCCTTTTCTGTAGCATCATAATGGGATAGTATACCAAATTGTTCAAGATGGCTTTATAAAATGCATATATTTATTTAGATTAATATGTTAACATTAACACTATTGTGTTTGTATTTTTGAAATATATGAGTTAAAAATAAAGTATGTCTCACTTCTCATTTGCCAGAATATCAGTATTAGCATTCTAGTATTTGAATGTCTAAGATACTTCTACAATATATATGTATATCATATTTTTTCAAATAAAGGTTTGTATCACCAAAGGTATTTTCCATTTTTTTCATCAATTCATCATATATTGTATAAATATTTCCATGTCTATGTAATCCTATCCCTCCATTCTTTTTGACATTAGGCATATTATTACATTGCAATGCTGGTAGTTTATAGTCTGTCTTATACACCATACACTGTTCTAAGGACTTTATGAGAAAATATGGTGAATTTGGTGGATTGGTAGTTAGCAAACACTTGGATATATTTCTACTGGGTAGAGTCTGGAAAACAAAGCATCTTGCTTCTGGACTTATATATCCAATAAGATGCTTTCTGGGAAACTTGAAAGGCAGAAGTAAGATGTTGGCCACACTTCTGCAGTTTCTCTTAGTATAATGGAATACTTTTGTCCATAGCATTTCTGTCTTTAATGTTGCAACTTCCTGATTATAAAAATTTCCTAAGGATAAGATTTTATTGTAGGAAAGTGATAAGTGCATAGGATTTAAAACCAGTCAAATGAAAGTTCAGTATAAGTTCTGTCACTAGCTATATGCCTTTGAACTCATTAATGTACTTCATGGTGCTTTATTAAAAGAAAAAATAATAGTATCTTGCAGGGATGTTGAAGGATACTTGTAAAGTATCTTCCATAGTATCTGAAACAAAGTTGTTTTCAATCACTTTATTTAAAGCAAGTCTATGGATATGGAAATATAAACTTGGTTTCTGGTTTCAACAAAAGCTTCAGACAACAGATAATTGGTTCAATTTTAATCTCAAGAACATATATCACAATGTTTAGTTGAAATCTATGTGTTCTGTCTAGTAAAATAACGAATAGTTAACAATTCCCCTTATTCCTGGCAACCTTTTTTATAGAAGATTTTCTCTGATCCCAGGGAACTTCCATAAATTTCTGCTCTAAAGCAGATCCTTTATTTCTCCCTGTTCCATGGAAAAGACTTAAAGGGCAATAATTTGGCCTACAGAACCATACAATTACTCCCACATGCAAGAAGTAGTGGCAATTCTTGCCATGTTGTAGCTCCAGGGGGAAAGATGTTCCTAGCCCAGGGAAAATCTCCTATGCCTATGAAACTGATGAAACCAAAATAAATCAAGGGAAAGGATAGGTTGGGAGAAACCAATTTTTATTGCTCACAGCTTGCTCAAATCTGTTAGCTAGGCCCAGCCCCATCCATTTCCTTTGGCTGCCACTCTCATTCTGCCCCCTCGGCAGCTCTCTACTTCCTTCCTGCCCCTTCTGGGAGGAACTCCAGTGTCAGGTCCTTGGTGACTGGCAGACGCCAGAACAATTATAAACCAGGAATGGAAGAGAGGAGAGAATGGCTGTTTCTACAACCCTTGCCCCAGAGGCTGTGGGAAGCTAAACAGGTAAACACCTATTGATATGTAAACGGACTAAGGCCAAGTGGGAGATTCTGGAAATTCTGCAATTTACCCCACACATGCACAACTTCATGCTTCAATGGATGTTTGAGCAATCCTTCCTGATTCAGTTTTCAGAAAATTAACTTGCAGCTAAATATTTCCCTGACCAATGGTGCCTTTTCCCATATATGATAACATTTTACTTTGCAAACTTTTTTGCTTACTTTTAGATTATTATTTTGCTATAATTCATATAAATGTTTTAAAATGAAATATCTTAAATTCATTATAATCTCTTCTTAATATGTAAAGAGGAATCCTTATGTTCTAGTAACCCCACTTTTGGATATTTATTCAAAAAATTGAAATCAGGATATTGAAGAGATATTCCTAGTGTGGTAGGAAGCCAAGGAAGCCAAGGAGACAAAGTTTCAGGAATGTAGAGGAATCACAAGGTACTTGGGTGCTTGAGATTGAAACAATGTAACAATGTATTCCCACCACCCAGACTCAGTGGTATGGAACAGCTTGTTGATAATAGTCATGGAAGCCCATTAGTTTATAATATGGTATCCAGGTAACCTTTACAGAGATTGATTAAAATATAACTAGCATCCTGAATACACCTATAGTGACCTAACAGCTACCACTGCAATGGTTCCTGGGTGCTGAATCCCCCCCTAACTTTGTAGTGAATGTATAAAAGCCATGGCCCTGCTGCACTCAAGGCTCACTCAGCCTTTGGATAGGAATCCACTGAGCCAGTGCCGGCACTAATAAATGCTGCTTCTCGCCAAACATCTCAGTGTCCCGACTCCTTGTTTGTAGTTCCCGTGGTTCCTGCAACAACACTTCCACATGAATTCATTGCAGCACTAGTCACAGTAGCCAAATGGTAGAAACAACCTAAATCCATCAACAAATGAATAAAGAAAATGTAGTTTAATAAAATGGAATATTATTCTACTATAAAAAAGAAAGGAATGCTATCATCTGCTATCACATGAATGAACCTTGAGGACACTATCATAAGGGAAATGAACCAGCCACAGGAGAAAAACTCCATGATTCCATGTATATGATAAATCCACAGTAATTGAACTCATGGAAGCAGAAAGTAGAATGGTGGCTGCTAAGGGCTGGGGAAAGAGGGAAATATGGAATTTCTAGTCAGTGGATATAAACTTTGTGTCATGTAAAAAGAAAAAGTTCTGCAGGTATGTTGTATAACAGTGTGCTTATAGTTGACAATACTGGACTGTACACTTAAAATTTTGTTAAAAGGCTAAATCTCACGTTATGTATTTTTTACTACAATAAAAAAATTCTAAAGATGTAATGTGACCTACACAGTTGGCATTATACTTATTTGGTAGAAATTATGTGGCACACATAATATGCTACAAGTCAAGGTCAGGAAATTTTGCTTAACATTTTATTTTATTTTATATTTTTTAATTTGAAATTTTTCTTATTTTTAAATTTATTGTTTAACAACTGTTAAACAATAGTTGAAAAACATATATGTATTTAAAGTATACAATATGATGATTTGATATACATACACATTGTGGAATGATTATTAAATCAAGATAATTAACAGCCTTTGCCTCATCTACTTTATTTTTGTGTGTGTGTTTCTGATGACAGTGCTTAGATCTACTCTCAGTACATTTTAAGTGTATGCCATATTATTATTTATAGCCTCCATAGTATGTGTTAGATTCTCAGAATTCATTCAGCTTATAACTGGAAGTTTGTACTCTCTGACCTACATCTCCTCATTTACTCCTCTCCCCAGCCCAGGCAACCACAACCACTGTTTTCTTCTCTATTTCTATGCATTTGACTTTTTTTGTTTTTTTAGATTTCACATATAAGGGATGCCATGCAGTATTTGTCTATTTGTTTTTTTCTGGCTTCTTCCAGTTAGCCTAATGCCCTCAGCAGCCATCTAAGTTGTTGTAAATGGCAGAATTTACTTCTTTTTTTTATGGCTGAACAATATTCCATCATATGTATATGCCACATTTTCTTTATCCATTTATTTGTCAAAGGATATTTAGGTTGTTTCCATATCTTGGCTATTTTGAATAATGCTGCAATGAAAGTGAGGGTACAGATATCTCTTTGAGATACAATTTTGTTTTCTTTGCATATATAATCAGGAGTGGGATTGCTGGATCATATGGTAATTCTAATTTTAATTATTTGAGGAACTGCCATACTGTTATCCAGAATGATTATAACATAAACACTGTATTTTAAAAGGCTTTATTATATTACAAAATCTACTGTATTTTTCCTTTAAAAACATTAAAACTGAAGATGTTGACCAGGTCTTATTTTAAATAGAATGGAATACTAAATGTAATGTACCTCTAAAAGGCAGGTCTTTTTACATAAAATAATATACTAGCAATCTTTTCATCCTAACCTTCAATGCTCTATTTTTGTGGGGGTTCCTAGGACTTTCTCAAAGGGACAAAGGTAAGCTTAGAAAAAACCCTGGGTTTGGGGCTGACCAAGGCCTTGAGTTTTAGCATCTGAAATGAACTGGGGTAGAAAAGTAAACCGAATACAACATGAGGTCATTTTAAAGTCTAATTTCTAGGGTCATTTTAAAAGTCTGAAATTACCCAAGTGTTTGTTGAAAGTGCCAAAAGATCATCTTTATTTGATCTGAATTACATTAATGTAAAACAGTGTCTAAAAATGGTAATCTTATCATGCTACTTATAATTTCAGACATTTGAGGTGTCGTGTTCATTTTGTAGTTGCACATAACAAGAGAACAATACTATGTTCATGATTTCACAGTTATGAGTCAAAGTAAGGGTTTTCAAAAGAACTTTGCCATAAAACTGAAAGCACTTATTGCAAAAAACAGAAGAATCATACAGGCATTGATAACATTTTTGAAAAACTGTCAATTGGAAGAAAAATGAGTGTTGTTTTTATTATTTTTCCTAAAAGAATTTATACCAATGAGTCAAATATGCATGAGACACATACTGATTTAAAATAAAGAAGAATTTCTTAGTTTTCTACTTGGCTGCAATTTCTACCTTGAGACCCAGTGAATTTACCATTACAGGGGGTGAAGAAACTGAATGAACACCCTCGTAAGAAATTGCCGAAGGCATTTAACTTTTCAATATGGAACTGGCAAAAGAATATGCCTCTATAATTTCTTACAAAATTAAATGTAATTTTTCCTATTAATTCTGGTATTAGTTCTGACTACTTTTAGGTTATCAGGATCAGAAGCACACTCAAGTTAGTTCAAGTAATAGGAATTTATCTTAAGTTAACACAAAAAGATTACCTCAACAGCTACATATAAAGGGTTTTTGGAAACAGAGCAGCTCATCATTCACCAAGATGCACTGGCAGCTCTCAAGTCAGTTTGGTTCATGTCCGCTCAAAAGTGGGCTTCTATTTCTCTTTTTCCCAGTGATGGTCCACCCAGGGCCCATCTTCTCTTTGTTTTTACCTGTCTCTATATAGGCTTGGCTCTTTATCTTTTATTTTTCTGGTGTAATCTCTGCCACATGTGTGTGTACCTCTCTGCTTCTACTATCCTTAAATGCTTTATTTAAAATTTCTCCATGAGTGAAGATGTACTTGAGTCACTATTTAATACGAAATGTACTTACTGAGCAGAGTCTTTACACAAAACACCTCATAGCCTACTAAATTCCCTTATATGGGGACTATAAATAGCTTTGTGTTAGTTGAAGGTTTGACTTCAGTGCACTGCAACCAGGACAACAGGAAGAGAAAATACAGAGCATGGTGTTATAGGAGCAGAGGGAAATCATGCAGCCTCTTTCCATAGAACAGGGCCATTCCCAGACAAGCAGTGAGAATTTCAAGTCACACATAGCCAATATGAAGAGAGAGCTCATCATGGGTTGGATTGTCCTCGAATTGTGAGTGGAAGTCATGGAAGAAGGAGAAATCACCTTTATTAAAATCATTCTGGCTCTTCTGAATATCTTAGAAAGGAATGCTCAGGTTTTCAATCTAATAATCTATAGAAATTTGACAATTTTTGCTTCCCCACTATGACTTATAAAATGATAGACTGGCCTCAGGCTTTAATGAATTATTCGTTTTTATAATATACGTTTTCTAAATATGGTATTTGATATATGCAAGAGTATATATGTAATATGTATCTACACTATGATTCTTATTAATAAAATGTGTATCCATACATCTATCACTCTGTTTAAGAAACAAAGTAGTGTCTAGCATAATTTATTCTTTAATCAAATTCCTGCTTAGTGGTATTCCGGTGATAGCCATACTGCAACCTGTGTTGTGGACATAGATCCTGAGTAAATATT
Organism: Phataginus tricuspis; assembly: GCA_029783875.1. Taxonomy (NCBI): domain Eukaryota; kingdom Metazoa; phylum Chordata; class Mammalia; order Pholidota; family Manidae; genus Phataginus; species Phataginus tricuspis. Next base: position 43,598,730 of record JAQQAC010020896.1, on the reverse strand, counting down.
TGTTGTGTATTATAATAAGAGTATAGATGATCATTTGACAAATAGTCAAAGATAATTTTATATCTCTCCCCTTGACCTCCTTTCATCTTATCTTCACAAAGTTACAATCTCATTTCCTTGTTTATCTTCTTTCATCTTAATTTATAATTATAATCTCATTTATCATACATACATATAATATACATATACATTCATAACACATTAAAATATAGTAAAATGTATTTAAAATATTTGAAAGGGATTAAATTTGGTGTAAGATCATCAGGAAAGGGTATCATTATCTCCTTAATTTAGTTTTAGATATCCATTTTTCAGCTAATACCTAATTTCTATTCCCAATTATTGAGTACTTTGCCATCTCTGATTATAATACTTAGATTTTGGAATCTTTTTGCTATGTGGAAATACAGGGTATTATATCTTGTAAGAGCATTGCTACTCTTAAAAGTCTGAAACATGTTAAAATATACATATATAAAGACTTCAAAGTTGGTGGAAGATATGTGGAAATTAGGAGAAAAAATACACATGGAAAGATAAGGAAAACATTATTGTGAAGGTAAGAAATTGAAGATACCGAATAGCCAAAACAATCCTGAGAAGGAGGAATCAAACAGGGGGAATTACGCTCCCTGACTTCAAGCTCTACTACAAAGCCACAGTAATCAAGACAATTTGGTACTGGCACAAAAACAGACCCACAGACCAGTGGAACACAATAGAAAATCCAAACATTAACCCAAACACCTACAGTCAA
>JAQQAC010020896.1:43480350-43597573 GCA_029783875.1 Phataginus tricuspis | reverse complement strand
TGGGAAGGGAGGGATAAGAGGGTAAAAGGGGCATTACGATTGGCAGACATAGGGTGGGGGGGCACGGGGGGTACTGTACAGCTCAGAGAAGACAAGTAGCGATTCTCATCTCACTACGCTGATGGACAGTGACTGTGGTGGGGTTGGTGGGGGGGACCTGGTGATGGGGGGAGTTCAATCATCACGGTATTGCTCATGTAATTGTAGGTTAATGATACTAAAATAAAATAAATTATTAATAAAAAAAAAAAGAAATTGAAGATAATATTGTAATAAAATGTTATGTAAAATGAGAAATAATAGACATATTGTTAGGGTGGCAGAACATTTGGTAAACTAAAACACTGAACTTGCAGTGCAACCTGATATATATATATATATATATATATATATCACATAATTATGAGGCTGAAATCTGTTCTGCAAGTTGGAGAACCAGGAAAGATAGTGATGTAGTTCTAGTATAAGACCAAATGCCTAAAAACCAGGACAATTAACATATGAGTTATAATTCAGGTCTGAAGGCCTGAGAACCAGAGACAGTGATTAGTCCCAGTCCAAAGGCAAGAGAAGACAATGTCCCAGATAGATGTGTGTATGTGTTTGTGTGTGAGAGAGAGAGAGTGAGAGAGAATTCTCTCTTCCTTCACCATTTTGTTTTATTCAGACACTCACTGAATAGGAGATGCCTACCTACACTGGTGAGGGAAATCTTTACTGATCCAAATGACAATCTCTTCTGGAAACACCCTCACAGACACAACCAGAAATAATATTTAACCAAGTATCTGGACATCCCATAGTCAAAGTGACACATAAAACTAACCATCACACTACCTAAAGCATATTCTCCATAGCTATAATAAAAGAGAAATAAAATAATTATTTGTGGTTGTGTGATTTAAAATGTGATGAAAATAATTTAAAGTATAAGAGATGTTTAAAAATTGCATACTGTGCAAATAATTTATATATACTATTTTTTATTTCTCTATATTTATATAGATATTTGTAAATATTTTTTACTTTTATTATATTAGAGATTCACCTCTATTTACAATACTGGTAGATAAGAATTAAGTGAAACTTCTCTGAGAAAAGCAAGCATAGAGAATTTCTCTTCGTAATAGAAAAAAATGGCTAAGGAGTCCAAGATTTCTAGGAGGTAAAATTTAACCTCTGCCCTCTGAACTTTCTAGTAAGTAGATTTACACTTCCTATGTAGTTTTTCATTGATTTTATAGCTACAGATAATAGAATCCTCATCTTCTCTTCCAAACGTGGCTCTGTTAGAGATCAAATGACAGTGAATAGATTAGTACAATTTTCTACATATTAATGTGAAGACAATTATAACAATAAATCAGTAACAATAATAAAAGAATAAAATAACAACAAAAAGCCAAAGCCAGTTCAAAGTGTAAAACCCCATGTTTAGTGAACCATCACTTTTGTGTGGGACCACTGCTTAGGGAGAAACAACTTGACCCTACCAAATGTAAAGTTCCTATTGTCATACCATTCTTGGCTAAACTCTCTGCATGGTGAACTTGGGGCTTGATTTTTCTAAAACTTTGTCTATTGAGTGACATTGCACCCAGAATTGAAGGAAGTAATTTTTTTTTTTACCCATTATAGAAGGCATATTCTCATTTCCTACCATGGATCTTATTTATGGGAGATAGCCCCAGCAATTGCAACAAGATTGCCCTGTAATCCCAGAATGCCTGAGCTAGAACAAATATCAGAGCCATGCAATCCACATTACAGATTAGGAAGCTGAAGATCAAAGATTTTCCTCTAGAAAATGGAAGACACAAGAATAGGTAGATTTCCTGCCCCATAGCTCTCTTAAACCTACCTCTACAACCCATACACCCTGGAATTGCCCCAGATGAAAGAATTATGGCTGCCATAAAAGTAAATGTGAGAAGGGTATTAGAAATTTATTGGTCAAATTATCTTTCGTTTTATAGAACCTAAAACCCACCCTCACCCTCACATTGGACCCGGCACCTAACTCTAACCGTAACTCTATCATCCCCATATATCTAACTGAAAGCCTAAACCTAGCCCTAGCCCTGGCCCCTGAATCCAAACCCTCACCATCACTATCCTCGTCACTCACACCTCACCGTTACCCTGAACTTCTTCCTTGCTCTCGCCCTCACATTAGACCCGGCCCCTAACTCTAACCATAACCGTATCATCCCCATACAGCTTTCTGAAAGCGTAACCCTAAATTTAGCAGTGGCCACTGAACCCATCTCCTCACCATCACCATCGATTTCATCCACACAGCGCCACAACCCTGAACCTCAATCTTGCCCTCACCCTCACACCTTAGACCCGGCCCCTAACTCTACCCGTATCCCTATCCACCCCGTACACCTTACCAAAAGCCTAAACCTAACCCTAGCCCTTGGCCCTGAACTGAACCTCTCAACATCACCTTCGACATTACCCATACCTCACCGTAACCCTGAACCTCAATCTCTCCCTAGCCCTCACATTACATACGGCCCCTAACAATAACCGTAACCCTATCCTCCCATAAACCTTACCGAAAACCTAACCCTAACCCCAGCACTGGCCCCTGAACCTAACCACTCACCAAAACCTTGGACATACCCAACACCTCACCATAACCTTGAACTTCAATCTTGTCCTAGCCCTCACATCACACCCGGCCCCTAACTCTAAACTTAACCCTATCTTCTGCGCACTCTTTAGCAAAAGAGTAACCCTAAAGCTAGTCCTAGTCCCTGAAACGAACACCTCACTGTCACTATGGACGTCACCCACACCTCACTGTAACCCTGAAACTCAAGCTATCCTATGCCCTCACAGTAGACATAGCCGTCTTACAGTAACCCTAAACTCCACGTGCACCTTCCCGAAAGCCTAAACCTTACCCTAGCCATGGCCCCTGAACCCAAGTCCTCACTGTCACCTTCGACTTCACCCACACCTGACTGCAACCCTGAACCTCAATTTTGCCCTCGCTTTCAGAATAGACATGGCCCCTAACTCTAATCTTAAGCCTATCCTCCCGTGAACGTTACCAAAAAACTAATCCTAACCCTAGGCGTGACCCTTGAACCCAACCTCTCATGGTCACCACTGATGTTACCCACATCTCACAGAAACCCTGAACTTCAATCTTGTCCTCACCCTCACATCACATCTGGGCCATAACTCTAACCTTAACCCTATCTTTCCTATACACTTTAGCAAGAGAGTAACCCTAAGGCTAGCCATGGCCACTGAAAAGAACACCTCAACATCGACGTCACCCACACCACACCATAACCCTGAAACTCAATCTCATGTTCACCCTCATATTAGACCCGACCCCTAATTCAAAACGTAACTCTATCTTCACTGTACATCTTACCAATGGTCTAAACCTAACCCTAGACCAGAACACTGAACACAACAGCTCACCGTAGCCATTGACGTCACGAACACCTCACTGTAACCCTGAACTTCAATCTCGCCCTCGCTTTCACATTATACATGGCCCCTAAGTCTAATCATAAACCTACCCACCCCGTATACCTTACCAAAAACCTAACCCTCACCCTAGGCATGGCCCCTGAACCCAACCCCTCACCGTTACCATCGACGTCACCCACACCTCACCGTAACTCTGAACAGGAATCTCACCCTCGCCCTCATATTAGACTGAGACCCTAACTCTAACCGTAACCCTATCCTCCCTATGCACCTTACCGAAAGCGAAACACTAACCGAATCCCTGATGCCTGAACTCAACCCCTCACTGTCACCATCAACGTCACCCACACCTCATTGTTACCCTGACCTAAATCTCGCCCTTGTCCTAACATTAGACCAGACCCCTAACTCTAACCGTAATCCTATCTTCCCTGTACACCTTACCGAAAACCTAACTAACCCTTACCCAAGCACTGGCCCCTGAACACAACCTCTCAGCATCACAATTGACATCACCCACACCTCACTGTAACCCTGAATCTCTATCTTGTCCTCGCCCTCACATTAGACCGAGCCCCTAACTCTAACCATAACTGCGTCCTCCCCGTACCCTTACCAAAAACCTAACCCTAACCCTAGCCCTGGCCCTTGAACCCAACCCCTCACCATCAGCATCAACATCACCCACACCTCACAGTAATTTTTTAGATTTAGTGGCTTAGAAAGTAATACTTTATCTGTATTTGAATGACAACTGCCATTAAATTAAATACATCCATTTGAAATCAGGACTTGCATTATTTAGGTTTGGAATATTTGATAATAGATTCCTTAAATGTTAAGCATAAATTATTTTCCTTGTAGATTAATAAATTCACCTATGACTGGAGGTATATTTTCTTTTCACATTAGTGGAATTTCCTTCTACCAGAGGGTTTATCCAGCCCATGTTATCTCCCTGTAAAATCTTAGTTCTTATGTATAAAATTCACCATCTCCACACTCACAAGTATCTACTGACTGTATATAAATTCACGTAATCTAATGATGTAATGTTTAAAACTGCTAGGTTATTTTCCAGGTAAGTCACAGTTGAGATTAAATCCTTTCCTCACATGTTAACTGCTTCATTAATATAAGGCTTTTGAAATTCTACCAAGTTTAGAATTTATTCATAATTTTGATCTAACCTGCTTTATCCCTATAGTTTTTAAGGAATTGGTGGATTTTTTTTAATGTCCTCTAAGTTTGTATGTGTTTTTTGTTCTCTTAGAAAATGACATCAAATTCTAATCAATAGAGCTATATAAAATAAACGTGAATGTGTTCTGCAACCTGAAAAACTGACATGTAGAACTCAACTTGCTAGTGCATTTCAGCTAAATCTCATCAGAACTTAAAAAGAAAAATGACCTCACTGAGGTTTTTTTTTTTACATCCAAAAGAACTTACTCATTGAGAACAAGACAGGCACTTCAACCATTTCTTAAGTGAAAGTGTATTCTTGAATGACAAAGCATATACATTTTCTCTCTTTAGTGGTAAACACCCTCTCTGACTTTTCCTAGGCATACAGCTCCTAAAATAATTGGACTACACATTGAATTTCAAAACTCCTATTCCATTAGGGAGGCTTTGCTTTCAATCTTTGCTTTTTCTTCATTTTGGTCATTAAGATTTTGGAACCAGAAAGCATGTTCTAATATAATAAACAGCCCTATTTACAGCCAAGGATTTTACATATTAGAGGAGCAAGGGCATTTCCAAATTCCTTTGAGATAAATTGGAAATGTTTCTACTACAGGTTTCTGGAAAATATTTTCTAGTTCTGATATTTTTACTTCAAATTGAAGATATACTTCTTGAAAATAGCTCTACAGAAACTAGTAAGTTTTTTGCTTTCTGGGTTGTAAACTTATCTGTGACTGAGCTTGAAATTAATAAATGAGGACATTGGCAGGTAATTAGAACAGAAGTAGCATTAATAAAAAGAAAAAATAAGCTTGAAGTTCATGTGTAAAAGTATAATTCAGGAATTTTCTAGAGAATTCTGTTTTTTTAAGTGTAGTAAATATTTATTATCCCTCAGTTAAGTAGTGTGTATTTAAGATTTTTACTCTTGATTCAATTATAATTCCTGAGAGGATATGAACAACAAATTACACAAAACAAGACAAAAGGAAAGATACCATGTAAGAATATATATAAAGAAGTTTGAAAGCCTTTCTAGAAATAATGTCACTGTATACTTGGATTTCTTGGGAACATCCTGCATTATGATTTTTGTCCTGTAATAATTATTAATTTCACTATTTTAACTCTCAAACTGACCAGGTTTGTATTGTAAATGATATGGATAAACCAGTATTATAAAAAAATTATCCAGGTGAAAAAGGAGAATTCCAGAACATTTCAACTTAAAGTTATATGTACCATATGCATGGTATCTTTGAGATACTGAAAACAATCTGTCATGCTGAAGCATAGATTACAAGCATGAGGCTAATAAGAAAAGAAAGAGGAGAGGCAGATAAATTAAATCCTGAAACCTCTCTGCTCTGCCAAGGAATTCTGGTTTTATCCCAAAGCCAGTGGGAATGGAAATAAATAGTTAAACAAAGAAACTACATAACTAGATTTGAATTGTAGAAAGAGATATAAGCAAAACAATGAGAGATGGAAATTTGATATTATGGCCATTTTCAATAATTCAGAAAGAATATTATGAGAGCTTGAACTAAGGCAATAACATTTAGTATTGAGAGAAGCAGAAGCATTCAAAATGATATCAAAAAGATAGAATTACAGGTCAACATCTCCTAAGCTTCATAATTAAAAAGGCTTTATGATATTATAAAATTCATTGTTCTTTAAATTATCATAACTGAAAAAGTAATGAAACATTTGAGTGAAATATGACAAATGAAATTTTAAATATATATTAAACCAACATCAGAGCACCTAAATACATTAGGCAAATATTAATAGATATGAAGGGAGAAATAAACAAGACAATACTAGTAGAGGACTTTAATATCCAATTTTCAACAATAGATAGATCATACACATAGAAAATCAATAAGGAGGGAGACAGATTAAAGATGGTGGCGTGAGAGGTGAGACAGAGGCTTCCTCCTAAAACTGCATATAATATGAAAATATAATTGATACAGCTACTCCTGAAAGAGCAACAGGAAAGAGGACTGCAACAAACTGCATACACCTGGAGAAAAGAGCAGACCTCACAGAACAGGTAATTACTAAAGCTGTGGCCCAGTGGGAATGAAGCCATTCCTCCACCCCAGCTCACAGGCAGGAGGAAGAGAAATAGAGCAGGGAGGGATGGGAGATCTGGGACTGCTGAATACCTAACTCCAGAGATCTGCTCTGGGAGCACAAACCTACATTTCATGGTGCTTGCATGATACTCTCGTAATTAGGGGGTTGGAAAGCTAAGACAGGCAGAATTCCTGGAGAGACTGAGATTCCAGCTGCTTGTGGAAAGCAGGGATCCATATCCAGCTGCTCTGTGACAAAAGAAAGGCAGACAGTCTGAAAGACTTCCTAACAAAGAAGCTCTTAGCAAGAGGGCTGCTAAAGGGGCAAGGATTGCACAGAGCTTATTGCTCAGGAGAAAAGACAGGTAGACAAAAATTGTCCAGGTGCACTCTGCCCAGCAGGTTGGGAGCTTTCACGATCTTCAGGTGCTCCAGCTCCCTGGCTGCCTAAACAGCTCCAAGAACCCTCTCTGTAATAGGCAGCCTTCTGCGCCCTTCTCCTGGTCAGCCCCCACTTGGCTCACAAACTGGCAAGACCTACCCTGGCGTTAGGCCAGCCAGAGAGAAGATCTGTCTACAGCAACTACAAACGCAAAGCATAGAGTCTTATACCTATGTGCTCAGCCCACTGGTTCAGGCAGTGGAGACAGGCATAGCAGCTGGGAAGCAGGAAAGAGCTCTTTCTTCCCCCCCGGCACCAATACCACTCCCCTGCAAACCCCGACATTGCTTCAGAGACTGAGCAGCTCCAGAGAGTAGAGCTTCTGGCACTAGAGGGTGCCATATGCTAATATGAAACGCCAAACCTGGTTCAGAGTAAAATTATTAATACAACTCCTGAAAAAGATTTAAATGATACCAACCTCATGACTCTCTCTGAAAGACCAAATAAAAACAGAGATCAAGCAATATACGGAGACAAATGACAACAATAATTAAACAGAGCAAAATCTGTGGGATGCAGCGAAGGCTGTGCTAAGAGGAAAGTATATTGCAATACAGGTCTACCTCAGGAAAGAAGAACAATCACAAATGAGCAGTCTAAACTCACAATTAATGAAACTAGAAAAAGAAGAACAAATGAGATCCAAAGTCAGTAGAAGGAGAGACATAATAAAGATTAGAGCAGAAGTAAATAAAATCGAGGAGAGACATAATAAAGATTAGAGCAGAAGTAAATAAAATCGAGGAGAATAAAACAATAGAAAGGAACTATGAAAGAAAGAGATGGTTCTTAGAGAAAAAGAACAAAATAGATAAACTCTGAGCCAGAGTTAACAAGAAAAAAAGAGAGTCTACTCACATAAACAGAATCAGAAATGAAAAAGTAAAAATCACTATGGACACCACAGAAATACAAAGAACTATGAGAGAATACTATGAAAAATTATATGCTAACAAACTGGATAACCTAGAAGAAATGGACTTTCTAGAAAAATACAACCTTCCAATGCTGACCCAGAAAGAAACAGAAAATCTGAATATACCAATTATCAGCAACCATATTGAACTGGTAATCAAAAGCCTACCTAAGAACAAAATGCCTGGACCAGATAGCTTCACCACTGAATTTTATCAAACATTTAGTGAAGACCTAATACCCATCCTCCTTAAAGTTTTCCAAGGAGTACAAGAAGAGGGAATACTTCCAAACCCATTCTATGAGGCCAGCATCACTCTAATACCAAAACCAGGCAAAGACACCACAAAAAAGCAAATTACAGACCAATATCCCTGATGAATATAGATGCAAAAATACTCAACAAAATATTAGCAAACTGAATTCAAAAATCCATCAGAAGGATAATCCATCATGATCAAGTGGATTTATTCCAGGGATGCAAGGATGGTGCAACATTCAAAAATCCATCAACATCATCCACCACATCAACAAAAAGAAGGAGAATAACCACATCATCAAATCCATATATGCTGAAAAAGCACTTGACAAAATTCAACATCCATTCATGATAAAAACTCTCAAAAAAATGCTTATAGAGGGCAAGTACCTCAACATAATAGAGGCCTTAGATGACAAACCCATAGCCAACATTATACTTAACAGCAAGAAACTGAAAGCTTTTCCCTTAAGATCGGGAACAAGTCAAGGATGCCCACTCTCCCCACTTCTATTCAACATAGTATTGGCGGTCCTAGCCATGGCAATCAGGAAACACAAAGAAATAAAAGGCATCCAGATTGGCAAGGAAGAAGTTAAAGTGTCCCTGTTTGCAGATGACATGACGTTGTATATAAAAAACCCTAAAGAATCCACTTCAAAACTGCTAGATCTAATATCTGAATTCAGCAAAGTTTCAGGATCAAATTAACACACAGAAATCTGTGGCGTTCCTATACACTAACAATGAACTAGCAGAGAGAGAAATCAGGAAAATAATTCCACTCACAGTTGCATCAAAAAGAATAAAATATCTAGGAATAAATCTAACCAAGGAAGTGAAAGATCTATACTCTGAAAATTAGAAGACACTCATGAGAGAAATTAAAGAAGATAACAATAAATGGAAACACATCCCCTGCTCATGGATAGGAAGAATTGATATTGTCAAAATGGCCATCCTGCCTAAAGCAATCTACAGATTCAATGCAATTCCTATCAAATACCAATAGCACTCTTCAACGAACTAGTGAAAATCGTTCTAAAATTCACATGGAACCAAAAAAGACCCCGAATAGCCAATGCAATCCTGAGAAGAAAGAATAAAGCTGGGGGGATTATGCTCCCCAACTTCAAGCTCTACTACAAAGCCACAGTAATCAAGACAATTTGGTACTGGCACAAGAACAGATCCATAGACCAATGGAACAGACTAGAGAGCCCTGATATAAATCCAACCATATATGGTCAATTAATATATGATAAAGGAGCCATGGACATACAATGGGGAAATGACAGCCTCTTCAACAGCTGGTGTTGGCAAAACTGGACAGCTATATGCAAGAGAATGAAACTAGATTATTGTTTAACCCATACACAAATGTAAACTCAAAATGGATCAAAGACCTGAATGTAAGTCATGAAACCATAAAACTCTTAGAAATCTACATAGGTAAAAATCTCCTGAGTATAAGCATGAGGAACTTCTTCCTGAACACATCTCCTGGAGTAAGGAAAACAAAATGAACTCATGGGACTATATCAAACTAAAAAGTTTCTGTATGGCAAAGGACACCATCAACAGAACAAAAAGGCATCCTACAGTATGGGAGAATATATTCGTAGGTGACATATCCGACAAAGGGTTAACATCCAAAATATATAAAGAACTTACATGCCTCAACACCAAAAAAACAAATAACCCAATTAAAAAATGGGCAGAGTATATAAAGAGACAGTTCTCCAAAGAAGAAATTCAGATGGCCAAAAGACAGATGAAAAGATACTCCACATCGCTAATCATCAGGGAAATGCAAATTAAAACCACAATGAGATATCACCTCACACCAGTAAGGATGGCCAGCTTCCAAAAGACTAAGAACAACAAATGCTGGCAAGGATGCCAAGAAAGGGGAACCCTCCTACACTGATCGTGGGAATGTAAGCTAGTTCAACCATTGTGGAAAGCAATATGGAGGTTCCTCAAAAAACTAAAAATAGAAATACCATTTGACCCTGGAATCCCACTCCTTGGAATTTACCCAAAGAATACAACTTCTCAGATTCAAAAGGACATATGCAACCCTATATTTATTGCAGCACTTTTTACAATAGCCAAGATATGGATGCAACCTAAGTGTCCATCAGTAGATGACTGGATGAAGAAGATGTGGTACATATACAGAACAGAAAACTATTCAGTCATAAGAAACAAATTCTACCATTTGCAACAACATGGATGGAGCTGGAGGATATGATGCTTTGTGAAATAAGCCAGGGGGAGAAAGACAAGTGCCAAATAATTTCACTCATTTGTGGAGTATAATGATGAAGGAAAACTGAAGGAACAAAATAGCAGCAGACTCAGAGACTCCAAGAAGGAACTAGTGGTTACCAAGAGGGAGGGGCGTTGGAGAGCGGGTGGGGAGGGAGGGAGAAGGGATTGAGGGGTATTATGTTTAGTACACATCATGTAGGGGGTCACTGGGAAAACAGTGTAGCACAGAGAAGGCAAATAGTGAATCTGTGGCATCTTACTACAGTGAAGGACAATGACTGCATTGGGGTATGGGTGGGGACTTGATAATATGGGTAAATGTAGTAACCACATTGTTTTTTCATGTGAAACCTTTATAAGAGCATATATCAATAATACCTCAATTAAAAATAAAAATAATCTTTATGTGCTATAAATACTTACTAATATATTTGCAGTTAACATGATTATATGTCTAAGAGTGGCTTTATAATAAATACTCCAGAAACAAAAAGTGGGTCAGGGTAGATAAAACTAGGATTTTGGAAACTGAGTCCTAGAAGGTTTATTTTGCTGTTATTTCTGTTTTTGTGTATGCAAAAACTGCAGTTATAGAACATTAATTTATAGAGAATCTGTTGCATCAGCCACAAGAATCCAAGTGATTATCCTTTCCTTGTATAGTTCCCTATTTGAGTCCTATATAGAGTGAAAACAACACCAAATGGGATGCATTTGGGAAAGCGTTTTGACAACTGCATACCTTCACTTCTCAATAATTTATAACTCACATCTTAGATTTCACTAGGTGGGTTGACTGGATAATTTATCTAGGCAATGTATGTTAAATAGTATGAAACTGGTGGCCAGCAGTATAAACAAGGAACATCCCAGACAACTGGGCACATGAATATATTCTATTGATATTCAGTTTAAAGTAGCTGCTTACACACTCAGCCAGAAGAAGAAAGGGAAAAAAATCTACTTGTGATGCCTTATAAGATTTAGTCAGTCTCAGTTTTACCAGTAACCCCATGCCATTCTGCATCTGTGTGGTTCAAGGACAGACTGGTAGCTTTTACTTGATGACTGTTATGATTGTGAAGCTTACCAAAATGTGAGTCAGAAAGCCTGGTGTATCTCAGCCTACTTGCTCAGACTTTTCCTCCTATTTGCCCACACTTATTTTGTTTTGTATATACATAAATAGACACTCCCCAGCAGACAAAGCCACAGAGGCACAAAAGAGTCAAAACATGTCACCTCAAATTTAAATTGCTCAGACAGGATGCAACAGACTGTCAAGGTAAAAATAATTCACTTGAATACACAAATGCCTTAAACTTGAGAATTTGCAACCCAAATTCCATCCATGTTTAGTTGGATCAGAACTTAATACTCTATTTAATTGAATTTATCTCAGAATTATAGCTCCCTTTATGGTCCCATTCAATTATAAAGATGAAGACTATACCCTAAGGCAAAAGACTCAAATGCCTGCATCTGCATTTGAGTGCAGAGGGAAAGAGAGGGGAGAAAACAGAGACTGATCTAAAAATGCCCATGTCATGTCCCTAACTCACCAATCAGACAACTCACTCCTTCTCCCAGGAGAGGGAAATCTCAGATGGCATAGTACTTGATGCCTTTCCACGTAAAAAATATCAGCAAGAGGAATGAAAGTTACTGTCATCACTATTGACAGCAAAACTTCAAGATGTATGAGCTCTCTCACATGTTAAGTGATAGCTGACTAGTACTTAAGTAGGTAAAAATTATTTATCTTTAATCATACTCTTTAATAAATATTTCCCCGTTGGAAGCTATATTTCTCTCCTCATGAAACGTCATAAAAATTGATGATTCTCCTAAAAAAGTAGCTATTTCTTTTTAGTGCTTTTTTAAAATTCTCTTAACTACTCCCAAACTTCTCCTATAGAAAGAAACTGAGCCCTGAAGGACATAAGTATAGGCTTAACTCTTAAACTAGAACAACATATTAATAATGTAATCATAAAACATGTTATGTTCAGAAACTAAAATCAATAATAACTATCTCTAGATTATATAGAGAAAAATTGTTTAATGGAAATGAAAATTATTAGAGAACAGATTAAAATTCTAATTCATAATCATAACACTGACAAGGTTGAAGATTGTGAGCAAGTCACATAATCTTGAGTTTCTGCAACATTACCTTTAAAAGGCAAAAAAATTTTTGACTACTTCGAAAGGACTTTTATGCAAACTGATTGTTTATTAAATTCACTTATGTATGTGAAAAATTAAACTTCAAGTTAAAATTGTTCGGCAACAACATAGTGCATGTTTTTGATTCTTATTAAGCCATTTTGATTAATTGGAAAAAGAAACACTGAGCATAGTTCTATGAAAATAGTAACTATGAACAAGGTACTTCTTCGTTTTGCAAAAGTATCATATTAAACCGGTAAAATCAGTATTATAAGATTCTGGATATGATTTTACTTATTATCTTAGAAGTGCAGAATTTTAAAGCCCAAAACACTGAGCATACATTTACCAAAGCTCTGTGGTAAATATAAACCCTCACCACATTAAAGAGGACTGTTAAATATATCCTTTTCAGGACTCAGTAAAGTTTGGCCAAAGTAACCCTCCCAGAAGATGAGAGTTTGTTAGTGGTGAGTCATTAATGAAGTCAATCTAATGAAGAATGCAGTGGTGTTTGCTCTTCCTTCTAAGGGGGAAGATGTGTCTTTTTCCCTTCGTAAGATAAGTTGATGAATTAGAAGTATTTGCGAGAAGGAGAAACTGATGTTATACTCCTCAGCTCTGTGGTTTAGAAGCTGTAGTTGTTCATATACAATCAAGCAGAACACAATAGAAGCATGTGTCAAGGTTGAGACAAGGAGAGAAGAGAATCTTTGAACTGGATGTGCAATCGAAATTTTTATTTAAACAAGCCTGAATCATTTAATATTAAGATTGAGTTTCAAGAATCAAAATTTCTGTATTGAGTCCCAAAATTTGACTCTTCTGATAACTGAAAGTGACTATAAATCTGTAGTATCTGCTGAGGCCTTGGACATCTCCAACAAAACATGTTTGAATATTTGAATATACTGTAAGATAAATAAAGGCATGCTCTGTTTATACACTCAAAGTCCAGCCTATCTAATCAACTAGCTACATATTTTCATATGGCAATATTTTCTCTTCAGATTCTGTCCACCTATTGTTTCAGTGAAGTCTTGAGACTTTTTAACCTTGATCAGTCTACCTTTATAATAATTCAAATGAAAATTATTTTGTATGGATTTTGTTTTTATATCCCAACCATTCATTCCGGAACATAGTTTCTTTTGGTTCTTATGCTTCTATCCTCTACTTTTGCAAACAGAAAATTCTTTACATCTTATGACCAGGTCAGAAATTCCTTATAGTAAAACAGTAAAGTTCCAGTGTATCCACCCCAGATAATGAATTACCAGAAAGAGAAATTAAGAAAACAAGCCTGTTTTTAATTGCATCAAATAGAATAAAATATGGAGGAATAAATTTAACCAAGGAGATAAGAGCCCAGTACACTGAAAACTACAGGACATTAAGGAAAGAAATTGAAGAAGATGTAAATGAATGGAAAGATATTCCATGCTCATGAATTGGAATAATTAATAGTGTTAAAATATCCACACTCCCAAAGCAATCTATGGATACAGTACAATCCCTATCAAAATTCCCATGGCATTTTTCAGAGAAATATAATAAATAATCCTAAAATTTGTATGGAATTACCAAAGACCCCAAATAGCCAAAGAAATCTTGAGAAAGAAGGGCAAAGCTGGAGGCGCCATGCTCCCTGATTTCAAACCCTATCACAAAGCTTTAGTAATTAGAACGGTATTATATTGGCATAAAAACAGACACATTGATCAGTGGTATAGAATAGAAAGCTCAGAAATAAACCCAGGGACATATGATCAAATAATTGAGGATAAAAGAGCCAAGAATGTGCAATGGAGAAAGGACAGTCTCTTAAACAAATAGTTCTGGGAAAACTGTATAGCCACATACAAAAGAATGAAACTGGACCACTATCTTATACCATATACAAAAATTAACTTAAAATAGTTTGAAGACTTGAATTTAAGATCTGAAACCATAAAAATCCCAGAAGAAACAGTCAGTAAGTTCCTTGACATAATTCTTGGTGATGATTTTTTAAAAATCTAACACCAAAAGATAAAGCAAAAAAAAGCAAAAATAAACAACTGGAACTACATCAACTAAAAAGCTTCTGTACAGCAAAGGGCACCATCAACAAAATAAAAAGGCAATATACTGAATGGGAGAAAATATTTGCAAATCATATATCTGATGAAGATTCAATATACAGACTATATAAAGAACTCATGCAACTCAATAGCAAACAACAAACAACCTTAAAAAATGGGCAGAGGATATGAATACACATTTTTTCAAAGAAGACACACAAATGGCCAGCAGGTACATGAAAAGATGTTAATCATCGTTAATTATCAGGGAAATGCAAATCAAAACTAATGAAATATCTCCTCAAACTTGTTAGATAGCTCTTATTGAAAGGTAAGAAATAACAAGTGTTGGTGAAGATGTGGCAAAAAGGGAACACTTGTGCACTGTGTGTGGGAATGTAAACTGGTGCAGCCATGTGGAAAATAGTATGGAGGTTCCTCAAAAAATAAAAAATAGAACTATCATACAATCCATTAATTCCACCACTGTGTATTTACCCCCCAAAAATTAAAACACTATTTCCAAAATATGTATGCACCCCCATGTTCATTACAGCATTATTTATAATAGCCAATATGCAGAGGCAACATAAATGTCTATCAGTGGATGACTGGATAAAGAAATTGTGATATATATATACAATGGGAAGTTATTCAGCCATAAAAGGGAATGAAATCTTGCCATTTGCACCATGGATGGACCTCAAAGGCTTTAAGCCAAGTGAAATAAGACAGACCAAAAAAGACAAATACTGTATGATCTCTTCCATATGTGGAATCTAAAAAACAACAATAAAAAAAAGACAAGCTTATAGATACAGAAAACAGAATGGTGGTGGCCAGATGCAGGGGGAAGAGAGTGGGAGAAATGGAAGAAAGGGGTCAAAAGATAAAACTATTAAAAACAAACAAAAGCTACATCCTTCCTAGAGCTACATACAGAGATAAAATATTAAAATTAATTAAAATGTACTATGCTTATAATGCTATATTATGGGTTTATGGTCAATCCTGATAATGTCAATCAATTTCAGTCTTCCAATATCTGCATTCATTCATAGTTGTGACATGTAATCACAATTATTTATATATGTCTAAGTTAAGGCACTTATAAAATTATAAATTATATTTAAAAAAGGAGTAAAAGAAAGGATCAAAAAAAGAAGGCATGACAAGTCTGCACACATATTACAAGAAAAAATAGATATCAATTTTTAAAAAGAAATACAGTGATACTACATTGTAGGGTATTCTAGACTCCAAAAGAAAATGCCTGAAATGCTGAATCATTGTTAAGATGGTGCTCGCCGGATGCACAAAGGGTGGTGCTCTGCCTGCTTTCGAAAGGGAGGTAATTTTCTGCTTAGGCCTGCCTCCCGCTCCTGATTGGCAACTCAAGTCTTCCGCGAACGTGATCAGTTCGTGGACACCATTTACCTGTATGATGTGCCTTCCTGCGTGAAGGGCTTGGGACTGCCTGACCTTTGTGCTGATTGGCCCATGAGTACTATATATGCCTTGCTGTTTCTGCAGTAAATGAGTTCCTGCTTTGACTGAGCTCCCTGTCACGTCTGTTTGTCCTCAGGAACAAGGGCTGGTGATCGGGCGGACAGCCGGCACTTGCCTCTCCCGACCTCACCTTGCTGGGGTGTCCTCTCCTCTCACTCCTCTGCAGGTTCGGGGGGGTTCTGTGGAGGGCTAAAACCCCCAACATCTGGCGCCCAACGTGGGGCTTGAAGACTTGGTCGACAAACCGAAAGTACCAATGAGTAGGGCTAAGCGTGGTTCAAGGTAAGTGCACTCCCGAAAAGATGGGACAGGCAACCTCTAAGGATGAACCTGCACTTAAAGCACTGAGATACATGCTTAAAACTGAGGGTTAGAACTCTCAGATTCCCAGGCTGGAAGAGTCTGGAAGACCTTTGTGAGGGTAGCTCCCTGGCTTCCTGTCAGTAACCCTTTTGATTATTCTACCTGGGACCATGTTGAATGACTGATCAGAAAGGGAGAGATAGACCGGGGTGAAGATCCCCCTCTGGGAGTGTACCCTACGCTGTCAGCCCTTAAGTCATGTTTCGGGAACACTCAATCTTTATCGCCCCACTTGGCGGGTCCCGCAACGAGTCCCAGCAAACAGGGAGCTAATAGGCAATGCCCAAAAGGACCAGATAAACCAACTCCTAAGGAGGCAACTGCACCCCTGGAGGAAAGGGAATGGGAATGTTTTGATGAGGAACGTCTCAGGTCACCTCCAAAGCTCCATCCTGCCCCGCCCAGGATGGATATGGATCCCTGGGCCAGCCCTGACCCATCGGCGTCTATTGCTGAGAGGCCCTCTGACACCGCCTTGCCGCCATCTTATCAGGCGTTTCCAGCGACCGTTAACTCTGGCGGGAACAGGCCGGTGCCACCATCTTATCAGGCATTTCCAGTAAATGTTAACTCTGGTGGGAACAGGCCAGCCGCGTGGTACCCCTGGGAGACCCAAGAGCTCAAAGAACTAAAGAAGGCAGTCTCGGAGGATGGGCCTAATTCCCCATGGGCCAAGACCATCCTCCAAGGGTTAGCTCATCAGCACTGTACTAGTCAGGATTGGAAGAGCTTGACAAAGGCAGTCCTTCCTGGTCCCCTGTTCCTTAAGTGGTGTGCCTTCTTTAAGGAAGAATGCCACGTCCAGGCAGAGAGAAACCAATCTGCAAACCCTCCAATTCCCGTTACCTTTGGGATGCTCTCAGGGACCAGAGACCAGTTTGCTACAGGTCTCCAGCAGGCCGCCATTCCCGTCCCTTATCAGGAGCAAGTAAGAGCCCTTGGACTGGCCACCTGGAAAAAACTGGAGGAAGGCCCCTCAGAACCGCCGATTTCCAGAATCACCCAAAAGCCCACTGAGGACCTCCAGTCCTTTGTAGATAGGGTGGAAAAGAGCTTGCAGCCTAAATTTCCCCCAGGGCCCTTGCGGGATCAATTTGTTAAAATGTTGGTTTGGGAGGGGATGACTACTGACCACAAGTTGGCCTGTGCAGGGCTGAAAGATAGGTCCATGGAAAGGTGGAGAGTCACCACCAAAGACGTAGGTACCCAAGCCCATCAGTCTCAAACCTTGATTGCCGCCTTGCAGGCACAAACAGCTTCCTTAACGGAGGCCTTAACTACAGCCCTCTCTCTTCTGCCCCAAGGGAACAGAGCCCCAAACCAAGGAGTGAAAAGCCAAACCTGTTTTGGGTGCAGCAAAACAGGACATTTCAAAAGAGAGTGCCCCAATGACTACGCCACTAATGGCGGTCAAGGAGCTTCCATAATGCCTAAGAAAAACAAGCTCCCACCTAAAACGCCTTGCCCTAGATGTAAGAAAGGGTTTCATTGGCAGAAGGACTGCTAATCTAAGTTTGACTGCTAATCTAACCCTTTAAACTAGGGGAGGGGCAACCTCCAGCCCCGTTAGCCCAAGGAGGAAGGAGTTCTTCTGATTCCCCCAGGGCCCATTGGACAGTGCCCATAATACCGGGGGTAAGACCAAAGATGGACATATTCATATTGGGAAAAAGGTTCCGCTGCCTAATTGACACTGGGGCAGACCGAACTGTGCTTAGAAAGGAGGAAGTTCCCTTCCACTGGAGGCTAGTCCCGGGACCCCCTTTACTAGGGGTCGGAGGCAATGCAACCTCTGAGGAGACTGACTGGCTTAAATGGGAAGACGTAGATAGCAACCATGGGGAAGTCAGACCCCTCGTTGCCTCTGGCCTGACAGCAAACCTGCTGGGCCAAGACATTCTAGGAGCAGCCGATGTCTACATTACCAATGATCCTAAAATTCTTTATGAAGACATATTGGGGGAAGAAGAATACCAACGACAATTTGGTTGTTCTAAGAACCCGAAGTCTGGATTCAGTGATTATAGGGGGGACCCTTCCTTTGAGGCTTTGAGACCTAATATGCCCCTTTCCCAAGTGAAGCCGCACCCCCAATCCTAAAGGCCACTCTCCGATAACGCCTGCCATTACATGGCTCCCAGGACCTCCAGTCTGGGTGGAGCAGTGGCCATTACCACAAGCTAAGCTTCAAAGACTTAAAGAAATTACCCAAGAACAATTAAAACTGGGACATATTAGACCTTCCCTAAGCCCATGGAATAGTCCTGTTTTTGTTATTCAGAAGGCCTCTGGCAAGTGGAGGATGTTACAGGATTTAAGAAAGATCAAGCGGATGGTTCCTGTGGGCACGCCTCTGAGGGGGTTGCCCTGGATTCCGTCCATTCCAAAAGATTTGTCCCTCATTGTGATTGATATTAAGGATTGTTTTTTCTCCATTCCCCTCAACCCCGCTGATTGTGAGAAGTCTGCTTTCTCCGTACCTTCCACCAATTTTCAGGGGCCTGATGAGCGATACGAATGGACAGTGTTACCACAAGGCATGGCTAACAGCCCAGCCTTTTGCCAACGATATGTCTCTCAGGTTTTGCAGCCCCTTCAACAGTGGCCAGGGGTGGTCCTATATGCATACATGGATGATATTATTTTGGGAGCATCCACTACCCAACAGCTGAGCTCTGCCTACTGGAAGCTCCAAACCCTCTTGAAACAAGGGGGGTTACATGTGTCTAGCAAAAAGGTCCAGACTGTGCCTCCCTTTGAAATACTGGGAGCAAGGCTTACCTGGACTCCTCTCCCAGGGGAACCTAATGGCTGATCAATTGGCATCCTCTGCTATTCAGACCATATCTGCACAGCAGACTCTAGACCTCCAACAAGCCCAAGACCTCCACGACCTTACTCACCTTAACTGGAGGGGGTTTCATCACAAATTCCCACATATTCCCATCAAGGACTTAAAGAAAATCATTAGGACCTGTAAATCCTGTTTACCATTCCTGCAAGTTCCACCCCTGCAATCCCGAGGAGTTAACCCAAGAGGTCTGAAACCAAATTGTTTCTGGCAGACTGATGTCACTCACTTTGCAGCCTTTGGAAAACTAAAATTTCTGTTTTCTCAGTTGATACATACTCCCATGCTTGCTGGGCTACTGCCCATATGGGAGAAAGAGCCAAACATGCTCAAAGCCATTTTTTGCAATGCTTTGCTACCCTAGGCATACCACACCAAGTAAAAACAGACAATGGCCCCTGCTTTATTAGCAAGGCCTTGCAAGAATTTTTTGATAAATGGCGCATAAGCCACTCCACAGGGATCCCATATAACCCGCAAGGGCAAGCAATTGTAGAGTGCCAGAATAAAACGCTGGAAGACTTATTACAAAAACAAAAAGGGGGAACAAACCCCCATGACCAACTGCGAATGGCTCTGCTTACATTAAATATTTTAAATTTTTCAAAGGATCTATCCTTAATGGCTTTTCAGAGACATTGGACAAACCAAATGCCATATGCCAAAGTTGAAGTACACTGGAAAGACCAGCTGACTGGGCAATGGCGAGGACCAGATCCACTGATAAGTATGGGTAGGGGACTCGGATGTGTGAAAGTTTCCTATAGGAGATCGGAAACCAATTTGGATTCCTGCCCGCAATTTGAAATTTTGCCCACAGGTGAGCGATGACGAAAGCCCAGGAAGAGACCAAAACGGCCGTAAAACAGACTAAGACCTTATCTAATAGACAGAGAAAGAAATTATGGTGGCTATGTAATTGCTTTAGCCGCATGCTTAACCATTCCCGGCACAGGGAAAAGGAAAAACAAAAAGGAAAACCCAAGAGCGCCGCCCACTCTTGAGGGTCCCCTTGTGCTTCTCTTCCAGGAAATGCCCTTGCCACATCACCCTTGGTGGACGCTCTGCCTGTTAGTGACTGGCTTCGCTATCATCATTCTGACTGCCACTACTGCTGGACTGATCCTTTACAGTCTTCTGGAGGACTTGAAGCGTAACAACCTTACTAGAGACTGAAGAGTCCATCTCCACCTGGCCCACCCCGGACACCTCCAAAGAAATTCTCCGAAGGAGGCAGATTCAAAGAGGACTTTGAGATAAGATTCCAGATGACCCCTTTATTGTTGTTGTGTTCATATTAACTACAGGGGCACCTATAACCCAGGCTTGGGGCAATTGGTGTCAACAATGCAATGGGCGCGCCTTTGGATTTATTCCATCTGCTTGTTATATTACTAGATATAGCTGTGTTGCAGGAGACAACTCTTATTTTGCTGCAGTCCTAAGTAAGAATACTTCTATCTTTATTACTTTCCTTTGGTCCTTGTGTTGTTAATAAGTTGATTGGGTTCATAAAAAAAATAGGATAAATGCTGTCAACAATAACAATCCCTGCACAACAATGCATGGGAACCATATGAGAATGGCTTTAACTATCAAGATGTTGAAACTGTAGTCCCATAGCCATGATAAAGTTTTACCCTACAGGCCGATTGGCCCCCATCACTGATATATTGGCCTATTGAGGTTTCGCAGCCTACTGGATGCTGACACCCCACACTGTCAGAGTCCCACCTTCGATAAGGTGACTCTGGAAGGTTCACTCCTCTCTGGCTAGCGACTAACCTCCATACAAAAACAAAAAGGGGGAAATGTAGGGTATTCTAGACTCCAAAAGAAAATGCCTGAAATGCTGAATCATTGTTAAGATGGCTCCCGCTGGATGCACAAAGGGCAGTGCTCTGCCTGCTTTCGAAAGGGAGGTGATTTTCTGCTTAGGCCTGCCTCCCGCTCCTGATTGGCGACTCAAGTCTTCCGCGAATGTGATCAGCTCATGGACACCATTTACCTGTACGATGTGCCTTCCTGCATGAAGGGCTTGGGACTGCCTGACCTTTGTGCTGATTGGCCCATGAGTACTATATATGCCTTGCTGTTTCTGCAGTAAACGAGTTCCTGCTTTGACTGAGCTCCCTGTCGTGTCTGTTTGTTTGGAACGAGGGCTGGTTATCGGGCGGACAGCCGGCACTTGCCTCTCCCGACCTCACCTTGCCGGGGCGTGCTCTCCCCTCACTCCTCTGCAGGTTCGGCGGGGGGGTCCGTGGAGGGCTAAAAACCCCGACACTACATTGGATCAAAATATAGTCCTGGAAAGAATATACATTCTCCCACTTATGAAAACTTAATAAACATTATGTATCACTAAAAACAAACTCAAAGATGAGATAATATTAAGTATTATAAAGAGGGATGTAATAGGGTTAAGAAAATAAAGTATAAAACAAAATAAAACCTATTATAAAACTAATAAATAATATAGGAAAATCAAGAAACAACAAAGGGGGGAATTAAAATCAAATTATGAAAAGTTTGACAAAATAATACTGAATTCAGAATAAAATTGGAAGATCAAAGCAACAAAAATGAAGGTGATAATTTAAAATATTAAATATTCTGGCCCAACATAAATTTTGTCTTTGAAATAGAAACCCAAAAGTGGAACAGAATCTAGTATTCAGAAAATAAAAAACAAAGGTAAAATTTAAAATACATTAAGAAATAATTCAGGAAATATGCAGGTATAGAACAATTGGCAATAATGTATGATTAAATTATCAAACTTCCAAAAAAAAAGAGAAAGCATTGTTCAGGTAGAACACAAAAAAACAAGTCATCTGCTGTGGAAAATAAAAATTTAGTCTGTCCTCAGATTTATCCACAGCAGCATTAAATAGCAAAATATAGTGGTGCAATAGATACAAAGTTCTGAGGGAAAATAAAAACCTGAGCCAAGATTTTGCACATAACCAAATTGTCCTTTAAGTACAATAAAACAAGACAAAACAATACAGAATGACAGATATTTTCAGACAAGCAGAAACTCAGGGAATATAGCATTTATGGGCCATTTTTTTAAGGAAAATAAAGCAAATTTGATAAATAACACCAGCCAACTAAGTGATGAAGCAAAACAAAACAAAATCTGAAATGGAAAACCTGTCATAAAAGGACCAGCTGAGAACATTGAATTTGTTTAAAAATAGAATTAATACCACACACCTCTGGAAATGAAGGTTGTAAAACAGAACATGAATTTTATAAACATTGACAATGTATAAATAATAATGTAACTTAAAAAATTGGCAGCAGAAGAGCACTATTTATCTAATCATTTTGAACAGGGATCCAAATATAGTTCTCTAAAAAACAAACATGCAGTTCAAAATAGGCCATGTCCAAAAGATTAAAAAGTGATGTCTTACTTTTTATGAACATGGATTTCTTCCAAGTGAAAAATCTTACATTAACTCATTGAGTCAAAATATTATTTTTTTAAAGTAATATGTTCAGCATGATGTGATTTCTGTGAAAATAATTTGTTTCTCACTAAACTTATTCAAATAGATAGAGAAAGGCAACGTAGAATGAGGTTCATCTAAACTTAACGTGGCATTAGATGGAATTTTGGTGATTTTATGTTTTCCTTTTTATATTTGTGCTTTTCCGTATTACTTAAATTTTTGTATTGAATTCCCTTTATAGTGCAAGTACATTATGTTTCCAAAACCAATGCATTAAAAGAAAAGAAACTGTAGGATAATTTTATATCTCTGGTATGAGAATTTTGTACAATGCTCTTTACATTGTAGGGATTCAGGAAAACCTTATTTAAAATCACTGAGATATTCATCTGAATTATGTTTTTATCCATCAAACTTTATTATGTTCCCAGGCTGATCCTTATCAGATACAGACTGCAATAAATGGTGTGTGTGTTTGAAGTATATTAGTTTACTATTTCCTTTCTTTCTCTCTTTATTCAGAAGAATTGTGACAGGTATCACATTTGCTTAGATACTAGCACTTAAATTTCCACAAATCAGTTATTGATTTTAAAGTGTTTATTCAGTAAAATATGCACATGAACTCAGACATATCATCCCCTGAGGGTGAAAAATATATGTTATATATACTGCTAAAAATAATAACAAAATTGTTTTTTCATGCTTCCTAAAACAAATCTTAACTTGTGGTAGGTCCACAATTATCTGATTCTCACATTTCCTTCACCTGGAATTGTGGAGAGGTAAGAGGAATATGAAACAGGATATGGTGAACCTATAGCATTGTTTTCATCTCATTCATGATCAACAGTGCTCATATATTCTACAGCAGAAAGGAAAGATGAACTTAATAGCTCTTAATAACTCATCATTCATCAGGAACTTTCCATTTCTCTTAAAGTTCAAGGTGTCTTCCTGGTGCAGAGAATTCTTTAGTGTGTGTGTGAATATGTGTGCATGTGTGTGTTGCAGGTATACTGTTCTTGATCCTTACATGACAAATTTTCAACAGGCAATGACAAAGCTGGATGTCTTTTTAAAAACAAAACATATGATTAAGCATTTTAGCATGATCTCACTGCAAGTTCATAATTCCTTATGTTGGTCATTAGTTTTCAATTATGACCTTCATAGTATTATGTATAAAATCCTTAACTTTTGATGGCATACAGGTCTTTTCTGAGGGAGGTTAAACCCCTAGAATAAAATGTAATATTTTTAATGTAAGATAATTCTACCATCAGCAGCACTTCATGAAGGGCTTTGATATGTCACACAGCACACACAAATCAAATTAGTTATTCTATAGAATTTTTTTATTAAGGTATCATTGATATACAATCTTATGCTCAGGTTTCACATGAGCAACATTGTGGTTACTACATTCCCCCTATTAGTAAGTCCCCACTACATACCCCATTACAGTCACTGTCCATCAGCATAGTAAGATGCTACAGAGTCACTACTTGTCTTCTCTTTGCTATACTGCCTTGCCCATGCCACCCTCTACATTATGTGTGTTAAGCATAATGTCCCTGAATCAACTTATCCCACCCTTCCCACCCACCCTCCTCAGTCCCTTTCCCTTTGGTAACGGTTAGTTCATTCTTGGGTTCTTTGAATCTTTTGCTGTTTTGTTCCTTCAGTTTTTGCTTATTCTCCACAGATGAGTGAATTTATGTGCTACTTGTCTTTCTCTGCCTGCCTTATTTCACAGAGCATAATAACCTCTAGCCCCATCCATGTTGTTGCAAATGGTAGGATTTGTTTTCTTCTTATGGCTGAATAATATTCCATTTTGTATAGGTACCACTTCTTTATCCATCCGTCTACTGAGGAACACTTAGGTTGCTTCCATATTTTGGCTATTGTAAATAGTGCTGCGATAAACATTCAGGTGCATATGTCTTTGAATCTATGATCCTGTTTCCTAGGGTAAATTCCTAGGAGTGAAATTTCTGGGTCAAAGGGTATTTCTATTTTTGTTTTTTTGAGGAACCTCCATACTGCATTCCACAATGGTTGAACTAATTTACATTCCCACCAGCAGTGTAGAGGGGTTCCCCTTTCTCTACATCCTCTCCAGCATTTGCTGTTGTTTGTCTTTTGGATGGTGGTCATCCTAACTGGTGTGAGGTGCTATCTCATTGTGGTTTTAACTTACATTTCCCTGATGATTAGCAATGTGGAGCATCTTTTCATGTGCCTGTTGGCCATTGGAATGTCTTCTTTGGAGAAGTGTCTGTTTAGCTCCTCTGCTCATTTTTTAATTGGCTTATTTGCTTTTTGTTTGTTGAGGTGTGTGAGCTCTTTATATATTTTGGATGTCAACCCTTTATTGGATATGTCATTAATTAATATATTCTGCCATACTGTAGGATGCCTTTTTGTTCTACTATGGTGTCCTTTGCTTATTTTGTTTAATATAGTCCCACTTGTTCATTTTTGCTTTTGCTTCCCTTGCTAAGGAGATATGTTCATGAAAAAGTTGCTCATGTTTATATTCAAGAGAGTTTTGCCTATGCTTTCTTCTAAGAGTTTTATGGTTGCATGACTTACACTCAGGTCTTTGATCTATTCTGAGCTTACTTTTGTGTATGCAGTTAGACAGTAATTCAGTTTCATTCTCTTACATGTAGCTGTCCAGTTTTGCCAACATCAGTTGTTGAAGAGGATGTCATTTCACCATTGTATGTCCATGGCTCCTTTATCATATATTAATTGGCCATATTGGGTTTATATCTGGGCTTTCTATTCTGTTTTATTGATCTATGGGTCTGTTCTTGTGCCCATACCAAATTGTCTTGATTGCTGTTGCTTTGTAGTAGAGTTTGAAGTTGGTGAGCATAATCCCCCCTGCTTTATTCTTCCTTCTCAAGATTGCTTTGGCTATTCGGGGTCTTTTGTGGTTCCATATGAATTTTAGAATTATTTGTTCCAGTTAATTGAAGAATGCTGTCAGTATTTTGATAGGGATTGCATTGAATCTGTAGATTGCTTTAGGCAGGGTGGCCATTTTGAAAATATTAATTTTTCCTACCCAAGAGCATGGGATAAATTTCCATTTATTAATGTCTTCTTTAATTTCTCTTGAATGTCTTGTCATTTTTCAGGGTATAGGTCTTTCATTTCATTGGTAGATTTATTCCTAGGTATTTCTTTTTTTTATGAGATTGTGAATAGAATTGTTTTCCTTACTTCTCTTTCTGCTAGTTCACCATTAGTATACAGGAATGCAACAGATTTCTGTGTATTGATTTTTATCCTGCAACTTTGCTGAATTCAGATATTAGTTCTAGTAGTTTTGAAGTGGATTCTTTAGGGTTTTTTATGTTCAATATCATGTCATCTGCAAACTGATGATGTGCCTTCTTCCTTACCAATCTGGATGCCTTTTATTTCTTTGTGTTGTCTGATTGCCATGGCTAGGACCTCCAGAACTATGTTGAATAAAAGTGGGAGAGTGGGCATTCTTGTCTTGTTCTCAATCTTAAAGTAAAAGCTTTCAGCTTCTCGTTGTTATATATGATGTTCACTGTGGGTTTGTCATATATGGCCTTTGTTATGTTGAGGTACTTGCCCTCTATATCCATTTGGTTGAGAGTTTTTATCATGAATGGATGTTGAATTTTGTCAAATGCTTTTTCAGCATGTTTAGAGATTATCATGTGATTTTTCTCCTTTTTTTATTGATATAGTAGATGATGTTGATGGATTTTCCAATGTTGTACCATCCTTGCATGCCTAGGATGAATTGCACTTGATCATGGTGTATGATCCTGTTGGTGTATTTTGAATTCAGTTTGCTAATATTTTGTTGAGTATTTTTGCATCTATGTTCATCGGAGATTGATCTGTAATTTGCTTTTTTTGTGGTGTCTTTGCCTGGTTTTGATATTAGAGTGATGCTGGCCTCATAGAATGAGTTTGGAAGTATTCCCCCTTCTTTGACTTTTTGGAAAACTTTAAGGAGTGTGGATATTAGGTCTTCACTAAATGTTTGATAAAATTCAGCAGTGAAACCATTTGGTCCAGAAGTTTTGTACTTAGGTAGTTTCTTGATTACCAATTCAATTTCTTTGCTGGTAATTGATCTATTTGGATTTTCTGTTTCTTTCTGGGTCAGCCTTGGAAGTTTGTATTTTTCTAGAAAATTGTCCATTTATTCTAGTTTATCCAGTTTTTTACCATATAATTTTTCATATATTTCTCTCGTAATTTTTTGCATTTCTGTGGTGTCTGTAGTGATTTTTCCTTTCTCATTTCTGATTCTTTTTATTTTTGTAGACTCTCTTTTTTTCTTGATAAGTCTGGCTAGGGGTTTATCTATTTTCTTTATTATCTCAAAGAATCATCTCCTGCTTTCACTGATTCTTTCTGTTGTTTTATTCTTCTCAATTTTATTTATTTCTTCTCTGATCTTTTTATGTCCTTCCTTCTACTGATTTTGGGCCTCATTTGTTCTTCCTTTTCTAGTTTCACTAATTGTGAGTTTATACTGTTCATTTGGGATTGTTCTTCTATCCTGAGGTAGGCTGGTATTGAAATATATTTCCCTCTTAGCACGGCCTTTGCTGCGTCCCACAGATTTTGTGGTGTTGAATTATTATTGTCATTTGGGTCCATATATTGCTTGATCTGTCTTTATTTGGTCATTGATCCATTGATTATTTAGGAGCATGTTATTAAGCCTCCATGTGTTTGTGGGCTTTTCCGTTTTTCTTTTTTTTTGTAATTTATTTCTAGTTTCATACCTTTGTGATCTGAGAAGCTGGCTGGTAGAATTTCAATCATTTTAAATTTACTGAGGTTCTTTTTGTGGCCTTTTATATGATCTATTTTGAAAATGTTCCATGTGCCTTGAGAAGAATGCATATCCTATTGCTTTTGGATGGAGTGTTCTGTAGATGTTCGTCAGGTCCATCTGTTCTAATATGTTGTTCAGTGTCTCCATCTCTTTATTTTCTGTCTGATTGATCTGTCCTTTGGAGTGACTGGTGTGTTGAAGTCTCCTAAAATGAATGCATTGCATTCTATTTCCCCCTTTAATTCTGTTAGTATTTGTTTCACATATGCAGGTGATCCTGTGTTGGATTGCATAGATATTTATAATAGTTATATCCTCTTGTTGGACTGACCCTATTGTCATTATGTTATATTCTTCTTTGCCTCTTGTGACTTTCTTTGTGTTGAAGTCTATTTTGTCTGATACATGTACTGCAACTCCTGCTTTTTCTCACTATTAGTTGCATGAAATATCTTTTTCCATTCCTTTACTTTTAGTCTGTGTATGTCTTTGGGTTTGAAGCGAGTCTCTTTTAGGCAGCATATAGACGGGTCCTGTTTTTTTATCCATTCAGTAACTCCATGTCTTTTGATTGGTGTATTCAGACCATTTACATTTAGGATGATTATCGATAGGTATGTACTTATTGCCATTGCAGGCTTTAGATTCATGGTTACCAAAGGTTCAAGGGTAATTCTCTTACTATCTAACAGTCTCATTTAACTCACTTTGTATGCTATTAAAAACATAACCTAAAGGTTCTCTCTTTTTTTCCTCCTTTTTCTTCCTCCTCTATTCTTTGTATGTTATGAATCATATTCTGTACTCTTTGTCTATCCCTTGGGTGACATCTGTTTAACGATAGGAATACTTCCATCTATAGAAGTCCCTCCAAAATGCACTTGTAGAGGTGGCTTGTGGGAAGTAAATTCTCTCAACTTTTCTTATCTGAAAATTGTTTAATCCCTCCTCCAAATTTAAATGATAACCTTGCTGGACAGAGTATTCTTGGTTCTAGGCCCTTCTGCTTCATTGCATTAAATACATCATGCCACTCCCTTCTGGCCTGTAAGGTTTCTGTTGAGAAGTCTGATGATAGCCTGATGGGTTTTCCTTTGTATGTGATCTTTTTTCTCTCTCTAGCTGCTTTTAAAAGTCTGTCTTTATCCTTGATCTGTGTCATTTTAATTATTATATGTCTTGGTGTGGTCTTCCTTGGGTTGCTTGTGTTGGGAGAGCTGTGCATCTCCATGGCCTGAGAAACTATCTCCTTCCCCGGATTTGGGAAGTTTTCAGCAATTACCTCCTCTGTGACACTTTCTATCCCTTTTTCTCTCTTCTTCTTCTTCTACTACCGCTACAATGCAAATATTGTTCCGTTTGAATTGGTCACACAGTTCTCTCAATATTCTTTAATTCTTAGAGATTCTTTTTTCTCTCTGTGACTCAGCTTCTTTTTATTCCTCTTCTCTAATTTCTATTCTATTTACCATCTCTTCTACTACATCTAATCTGCTTTTAAATCCCTCCATTGTATGTTTCATTTCAGATATGGAATTTCTTAATGATTGAATCTCTGACTTCAATTTGTTCCTGAGTTCTTGAATATTTTTCTGTACCTCCGTAAGCATGTTTATAATTTTTATTTTGAACTCTCAGGAAGATTGGTGAGTTCAATTTCATTTGGCCCTTTTTCTGGGGTTTGTGAGATTTTGTCTGAACCATGTTCTTTTGACGTTTCATATTTCTGTGTGGTGGCCACTAGTGTGCAGAAACTCCAGTCTCTGGAGCTGCTCAGCCCCTAGAGTGAGGTTGTGGGTGGTAGGGGAGCGGAGCTGGTGCCTGGGGGGAGGAAAGATCTGTTTTCTTATTCCCATCTATGATGCGTGTCTCCTGTGTCAGAGACAGTGGGTCAAACACACACATGTAAGCCTCTGTGCTTTGCGTCTCTAACTGTTATAGGTGGGACCTCCTTTTGGCCTGATGCCTGCACAGTGACTGCTACTTAGCGAACTTGTGCTGGCAGGCTAGGAGGAAGTTTCAGCAGGCGGTATGTCACAATGGGGGGCCTTGGAGCTGAGTAGGCAGCCAGGGGAATGGAGCACCTGAAGCTCCTCAAAGTTCCCAACCAGCTGAGCTGTTGAGCCTCCGTGCAAACTCCACCCCTTCCGCAGCCCTTTCACTGCTAGGAAGCCTCTCAGACCACCTGCCCTCCTCTGACACAGAGCAGCCAGGTGTGTATCCCCTCCTCCACAGCTGGAATGTCAGTCTCCCAGGCCTTCCGCCCATTCAAGCTCCTCAACATCCAGAACACTGCACAATATAGGCTTCCACTCACAAAACGGATCTGCAGGGCTAGGCGCTCAGCAGACCCAAGCTTCCATCCCTTCCCTGCTCCATTTCTCTACCTCCCGCTGGTGAGCTGGGGTGGAGGAGGGGCCTGAGTCCCTCCGGATTAAGACTTTCTTACATTACCCTGTTTTTTGAGGTCTGCTCTGTTCATGAGGTCCATATGCAGTCTGGTTCAGCCTTCTTTCTTATTGCTGTTTTAGGATTAGTTGTATCAATTAACTGTATTTTTGTACTATTTTGTGGTTTGGGGAGGAGTTCTCCATGTCACCTGTCATGCCATCTTGAATCCTGTAGATTTGGGTGAATTCCTTTCTTCTCAAAGTCCCTAAGACATCCTGAGGTTTCTGCACCTTTCCCTCCTGCAGCTCTTCAGGAAACCGAGCTGTCACTATGGACACAGCCTGTGGTGTCCCCAAGCCACAGGGAGCTGGAGGAGTCCTCTATCTCATGCTTTTTTTTATTTATTATAAAAAGCAGGCTAACAAAGATTTGAAACCATTTGTAATATGCAATAAATAAACTCAACTCATGTCCCCATATACACCAGATATATATAGGTGTGTATATGTTTATGTGCATATATACCTATATGTGTGTGGTATGTGTGTGTATAATACTAACTTTGAAGTACATAAATTTTAAAACAGTATATTTATATAGTGCTAGATTTCTGTTTGGTAGTAATGATAATCTAAAGAGATATTTCAAGCATTTTGAATTTCTTGTTCTAAAATCATTTAAGTTATTTATATCTTTAGCCTGTGTGTATATGTATGTTTGTGTGTATGTGTTTGTGTGTGTGTATAGATTAGCTTATGTTTCCTTGACTCTAAGTGCTATAAAAAGCTATTTAGTATGCTTTCAAAACAATGTAGATGTAACAGAGCAGAGACTAACAAAACTATCAATTTCCCTGATTACTTAGTGAAAGAGGAAATAATATTTCATAACCAACATTAACAAAGTTAGCACAAGGCCTTTGATTCTAAAACTTTTAATGAGGTTGCTGACTTACAAGAATTATAAAGTTGGCCAAGATATTACCTCTCACCTCCTTTGAATTACAAATTAAAACAACTAAGTGCTTTTGAAAAGTGCCCAATTAGGTACTCTGAAATTCTAAGATATTTCAGTTATAGACTATTGTAGAAAATTATGTTTATCAAATATTACAGAACTAGAATCAGTGACATGGTACTCATTTCTCTGGCTTTCTCAGGGCAGTTTTTTCCTCTGGTTGATGTAGTATATCTTTTCTAGATCCCAGGCATCCCAAATAGTGATGTAAATATGCTGACAAAGAGATTTATATGATATGAGCTGTTGCTTCATTATGCTACATAGATCTTATTGAAATTACTATTAGGGAAACCTTTTGACAATTGGGAAATCAAAGGCCAATGAAATCTTGAGATGACTTCATTTAGTCATGAGAGCAGTACCATATTTACTTATTAAACTAAGTATCTGATGACTAAGCTAAGATCTGTTAACTAAAGAAAAAAATCCATACATATATACTCATTTTTTCCATTGTGTCAGTTATTAAAGGTTTGTAAATTACATTAAAAAGGACTATATCTACCATTTAACCATTGGACACTTAGTACCTTTCTCTCTTGACAGATATTTGTTGAATAAATGTATGACCAAACTATCATATACCAAGTTGTGTAGGATATTAACAAAAAATTGACTTTTAGAAACATGTATGATATCCATTATACAGGATCAGGTACAATAAAGTAGGCTTAGAATATATTGAAAAGTGATATTTAAAAATCCAATTATAAATTAACTTGATTCATCCTGTTTTTTGTACTAACACAAGTGTTTCTTTTTACTGTTGTGTAAGTATGTGGGGTGTGTGAGCTGTGCTGTACATTGATTACATATAAGATAAACTATTTTCTTATATAACACAGTACATTCTAACAAATCTTAATTATGGTGTCTCTATGCTACAGATATGTCCCATTTCAGAAATGAGATTTTTCCTCCGGAGTTCATTGCTCTCTTTCAAAGAAAACATTAAAACTAGAACTTAAAACTGTCATACAAACTATTACTACATTTGAAAGCTCTACACTAACAATATAGTTTCCTACTTCCACTTCATTTTAAAAGGCACCAGCAAGAAGCCTATCAGCAAATGAAAGAAGCTTGTCAAGGATATCTGGCCTCCTCTTTCCGAATTGTACAGAAATATTTATTTAGAAATTTTTAAAGTGACAATGATTTATGACTTACACTTCACTAATAGACATATGATGAGTTCAACAAAATACTAATAGAATGAATACATGAGTAGAATTCATTTTTATATTTAACGTATTTTGCTCTATGACTTTATATAAGCCAAATGATCTGAGATCAATTTCTTTTATTCAATCTTCATTTATTTTTCCATTATGTAATCATTCACTATGCATTTAATGTACAATAGGCACTGAGCTCAACTTAAAGGATACAAAGAGGATTGATATCATAGGGGGTTCACCCTCAAATAAGGCAAAATTAGTATTTGGTGACAGAAGTCTAAATAATCATTACCTTGGAGAATATAAAAGAAGACATGCATACAGATAAACTGTAACAGAGAATACAAAGGAGATATTTAATTCATGATCAACTCTGTATGGTAGATAGAGAAGTCTTCTTACCTGAGATATACATTTGCTGGGCCAAGAGAAGATAGGAAATTTCAGCCAAAGTGTCAGACTCTGCAGCTACAATATTATTGGTGTAGGTAATGATCAGATTATGAAATGCTTTTGGCCCAATACTTGAGTTCTATTTTTAACATGCTGGCAATATGGCACCATTAAAAATTAAGGAAAGGAGTTACGTTATCATATTTTCATTTTAGAAAACTAACTGGCTGCAGAAATATCTGCCAAGAAAATGGCAAAGTCCCTGGTGTAAGAACCTACTTCCAAAGTCTTCAATCACTCCCATCGATATGGATTTTAATCTATTTGAAATACAAGAAGCAAACCAGAATGCTGATAAAGAAGTGTAATATATGAGGGCTGCCTGATAATTAGTTGCCTACAAAGAAATGAACCAGTTTACAAAACTGACAAAATTTGATTAGTGCCAGTCTCTACACTCAAAATAGTTTATATATAGTGACATGTAATCACAATTATAACATATGTTAAAGACAGTTATAAAATTGTAAATTATGTTTTTTTAAAAGAGTAAGGGAAAAGATAAAAAAAGAAGGGCATGACAAATCTGCACACATATTACAAGAAAAAATTATATAAATTTTTAAAAAGAAATACAGTGATACTACATTAGATCAAAATTTAGTCCTGAAAAGAGTATACATTCTCCCACTTATGAAAACTTAATAAATGTTATGTATCACTAAAAACAAAACTCAAGGATGAGATAATATTAAGTATTATGAAAATGGATATTAGTAGCCTAGTAAGATAAGAACCAGTTTACAAAACTGAAAAAATTTGATTAGTGCCAATCTCTACACTCAAAATAGTTTATATATAGCTCAAGCTATAAAAACAGTATTGTATTGCTAAGTTATTACAACTACAAGTCACTAAGTATAAGTTTATTTTTATTTTTTTCTTAAAGTATCATTAATATACAATCATGTTGGTTTCAGGAGTCCCTATGATCAACTTACATTGTGACTGGAATTTTGTGCCCTTTTATCCCTCTCCCCCCACCCACACTGGCCTCAACCCTCCTCCTCGGTAACCACTAATCACTTCTCAGTGTCTATGAAATTCTTTGGCATTTGTCTTTCTCTGACTGCTTATTTCACTGAGCATGATACCCTCTAGATCCACCTATGTTGTTGCAAATAGGATTTCCTTGCTTTTTATGACTGAATAATATTCCATTGTGTATATGAGCCACCTCTACTTTATCAATTCATTTATTAATGGACAGTTAGGTTGCTTGAATATCTTGACTATTACAAAGAGTGTGGCAATAAACATAGGGCCATATATATCTTTTTGTATCAGGATTTTGTTTTCTTTGGACAAATTCCTAGGAGTGGAATTACTGGGTCAAATGGTATTTGTATTATTAGTTTTTGAGGAACCTACATACTGCTTTCCACAACAGTTGCACCAAATTGCATTCCCACCAACAGTGTAGGAGGGTTCCTATTTCTCCACAATCTCACCAGCATTTGTTGTTTCCTGTCTTTTGGATAGTGGCCATTCTAATTGCTGTGAGGTGACACTTCATTGTGGTTTCAATTTACATTTCTCTGATAATTAGTGATGTAGAGCATTTATTCATGTGCCTGTTGACCATTTGTATATCTTCTTCAGAGAAGTGTCTGTTCATGTCATCAGCCATTTTTTAATTGGGTTATTTGTTTTTCAGGCATTGAGGTACATGAGTTCTTTATATATATGGGATGTTAACCCCTTATCAGATGAGTAATTTATGAATATATTCTCCCAGACTGTAGGATGCCTTTTTGTTCTGCTGATGGTGTCCTTTTCTGTACAGAAGCTTTTTAGTTTGATGGAGTCCCACTTGTTCATTTTTTATTTTGTTGCCTTTGCCCAAGGAGATGTGTCCAGGAGAAAACTGCTCATACTTGCATTCAAGAGATTTTTGCCTGTTTTCATCTTAAAGTTTTATGGTTTCATGACTTACATTCATGTCTTTGATGAATTTTGAGTTTATTTTTGTATATGGAGTTAGGCAGTAACCTAGTTTCATTCTCTTACCTGTAGTTTTTCAGTTTTGCCAATACCATTTGTTGAAGAGGCTGTCTTTTTCCCACTGTATATCCATAGCTCCTTTCTCATACATTAATTGACCATATATGCATGGATTTATATCTAGGGTCTCTATTCTGCTTCATCGATCTATGAATCTGTTCTTGTGCAGTGCCTTACCGTTTTGATTACTGTAGCTTTGTAGTAGAGCTTCAAGTCAGGGAGCATAATCCTCCCAGCTCTGTTCTTTTTTCTAAGGATTACTTTGGCTATTCGGGGTCTTTTGTGGTTCCATATGAATTTTAGAGCTATTTGTTCTAGTTCATTGAAGAATTATGTTGGTATTTCAATAGGGATTTCACTGAATCTGTAAATTGCTTTGGGCAGGGTAGCCATTTTGACAATATTAATTCTTCCTACCCATGAGCATGGGATGTATTTCCATTTATTGTATCTTATTTAATTTCTCTCATGAGTGTCTTGTAGTTTTCAGGGCATAGGTCTTTCACCTCCTTGGTTAGGTTTATTCCTAGCTATTTTATTCTTTTTGATTCAATTGTAAGTGGAGTTGTTTTCCTTATCTGCTAGATTGTTGATAGTATATAAGAATGCAACAGATTCCTGTTTATCAATTTTGTATCCTACATGCTTACTGAATTCAGTTATTAGTTCTAGTAGTTTTTGGTGGATTCTTTAGGGTTTTCTATGAATAATATCATATCATCTGCAAATAATGACAGTTTAACTTCTTCCTTACCAATCTGATGCCTTTTAACTCTTTATGTTTTCTGATTGTTGTGGCTAGGATCTCCAGTACTATGTTGAGTAAAACTGGTGAGAGCAGGCCTCCTTGTCTTGTTCCTAATCTTAGAGAAAAAGCTTTCAGCTTTCCACTATTAAATACTATGTTGGCTATGGGTTTGTTGTATATGGCCTTTGTTATGTTAAGGTACTTACCCTCCATATACATTTTGTTGAGAGTTTTATTAATTGATGTTGAATTTTGTCATATGCTTTTTTCAGCATCTGCTGAGATGATCATGTGGTGTTTATCCTTCTTTTTGTTAATGTGGTATTATATTGATTCATGAATATTGTGCCATACTTGCTTCCCTAGAATAAATCCCACTTGGTCATGATGGATGATATTTTTATGGATTTTTGGATTCAGTTTGCTAATATTTTGTTAAGTATTTTTGTATCTATATTCATCAGGGATATTGGTCTGTAATTTTCCTTTTCTGTGGTGTCTTTGGTTTGGGTATTAAAGTGATGAAGGCCTCATAGAATGAGTTTGGAAGTATTCCCTCCTCTCCCTCATCTTGAAATATTTTATGAAGGACTGATATTAGCTCTTCTTTAAATGTTTGGTAGAATTTGTCTGTGAAGCCATCTGCGTTGAGGTTTTCTCCTTAGGTAATTTTTTGATTACCAATTGATTTCATTGCTGGTAATTGGTCTGTTCAGATTTTCTGTTTCTTCCTGGGTAAGTCTTGGAAGGTTTTATTTTTCTAGGATGGTGTCCATTTCTTCTAGGTTGTCCAATTTATTGGCATATAATTTTTCATAGTATTCATTAATAATTCTTTGTATTTCTGTGGTATCTATTGTGCTTATTCCTTCTTCATTTCTGATTCTGTTTACGTGTGTACACTCCCTTTTTTCTGCATAAATCTGGCTAGGGGTTTACCAATTTTGTTTATTTTCTCAAAGAACCAGCTTCTGGTTTCATTGATTTTTTTCTACTGTCTTATTTTCTATTTTATTTCTACTCTGGTCTTTATTGTGCCCCTCCTTCTACTGACTTTGGGCTTTATTTGTTTTTTGGTTTTTTTTTTAGTTTCTTTAATTGTGAGTTTAGACTTTTTATTTGGGATTGTTCTTTTTTCCTGAGGTAAGCTTGTATTGCTATGTACTTTCCTCTTAGAACTGCCTTTACTGCCTCCCACATATTTTGGGCTTTTGTGTTTTTGTTTTCATTTGTTTCCATGTACTGCTTCATTTATGCTTGAATATGTTCACTGGTCCATTGATTATTTAGAAGCATGTTCTTTTGCTTCCATGAGTTTGTAGGCTTTTTTGTTTTCTCTGTGTAATTTATTTCTAGGGTCATACCATTGTGATCTGAAAAGATGTGTGATACATTTTCAATCTTTTTTAATTTATTGAGGCTCTTCTTGTGCCCTAGTAGGTGATCAATTCTGGAGTACATTCCTGTACCCTTGAGAAAAATGTGTATTCTGCTTCTTTTGGGTGGAGTGTTCTATAGGTATCTGTTAAGTCCATTTGATCTAATGTGTTGTTCTGTTTTCTTATTTATTTCTGCTTAGTGCCTCTGTTTCCTTATTTATTTTCTATCTGATTGATTTGTTTGTTGATGTGAGTGGTATATTAAAGTCTCCTAAAATGAATATGTTGCAATCTATTTCCCCCTTTAATTCTGTTAGTATTTGTTTTACATATTTAATTGATTGTATGTTGGGTGCACAAATATTTATAATGTTTATATCCTCTTGTTAGACTGACCCCTTTATCATTCTGTAATGTCCTTCTTTGTCTCTTGCTACTTTCTTTGTTTTGAAATAAATTTTTTGTGATTTATGTACTGCTACTCCTGCTTTTTTCTCCCTATGATTTGCATGAAATTTCTTTTTCCATCCCTTCACTTTTAGTCTGTGTATGTATTTGCATCTGAAATGAGCCTCTTTTAGGCAGAATATATATGGGTCTTGTTTCCTTTTCCATTTTTCCACTCCATGTCTCTTGATTGGTGCATTCAGTCCATTTACATTTAAGATGATTATTGATAGATATATACTTATTGCCATTTTATTAATTGTAGTATTGCATTGCTACAGTTATTTCAGTTATAACAAGTCACTAAGTATAACTTTATTAAGGGGTGTAAATATTTTATATTTTTTTATAAAACTCACCTCAGTTCAGTGGTGGTAATTATCCAGTGATTAAACTGGTCTATCCCTTTAAAACAAGTTGGAACTCACCTCAGTTCAGTGGTGGTAATTATCCAGTGATTAAACTAGTCTGTCCCTTTAAAACAAGTTGGAATTCACTACCACCATAGGAATAACACTGACTCGACATTGCACAAAATATTACTAGTTTCCTTTGCCTGCCTTTTTTCTCCAATCCATTGTTGCCCAATCTCAGAATCCTACTTGTTATAACCCTTGTTTGTAATTGTTTCCTCTCTTAATGTTGTTTTATAACACCCTGACTCTGCTCTTATATTTTAGTTTTGGCAGTATGCTTACTATCTTAATATCTAGCCATGGCATAAGTTAAATTAGGGTAAAAGTAGAAAGTAAACAGAAGAAAGAACTTAGAATATGCCTTTAAGAACTTCAACATTTATGTGGCTGATGGTAATGACTCAACCTGAAAGGAGACAGAAAAATAAAGGATGAGCCCTTAAATGATATTCCCTAAAATATCATGGGAAGGGAGAGGTTGATGGTGGAATTAATAGTGGACAGTGCAAAGTTTTCAAGATGAGATCTGAGTATTATCATTGTATAAAGCTACATGAACGTTAAAAGGAGATCTTAGTGGGGGTCAAGAAAGACAAACTCCCAAGTATAAAATAAGTAACTCATGGGGACATAATGTGCATTATGGTGATTATAGCCTATAATATTGCATTGTATACTTGAAAGTTGCTAAGAGAATAAATTTTAAAGTTCTCATCACAAGAAAAAAAATCTCTAACTTTGTGTGGTGACAGTAGCTAGACATTGTGATGATCATTTCACAATGTACACAAATATGGAATCATTATGTTATACAACTGAAACTAATATAATGTTATATATGTTATATGCCAATTATACTTCAATTTGAAAAAGAAATATTTTGATAATTTAATGTCATTGGCCATAAAAATTGATTAAATATTAGGAAATGGAAACAGAGACATAGGTTAAGAGATATAAGCATAGTTTAAAGGGACAGAATTAGGACTATAGCAGGAGATAAATGAGAATTCTAAAATAATTTTGTTTCGCTTTTGTTGTTAGAAAAGCCTTGGTTTTTTAATTAATGGGAAAAATTCGAGAAAGATAATATTAAATATGGAAGAAAGAAAATGTGTAAACATTGATATGAGGTGGTAGAAAAGGACAAAAAAGAAATCGATATATTATATTTGAATGAATGTATTTTAGAGAGGAGAATGGACAAGGAGCAGATAGTAAAGATTTAGATATAGGCAGTCACATAACTGGTTATGATACAATTGATAGAATCCTGATTGATAGTTTATACTTTTTCTCTAAGAGAAAGTAGGATCAAGGTCATTAACTGAGAGAATGTACTGGAGGGATGGAAACTAATTTCTGTGCAGAAGTTTTAAAATTGTCATTGTGGAGAATATAAGATTATTATGATTTTATTTCACTCTAGCTAAACATTAGGAAAACATTACCCAGGGAAGTTTTCTTATTTCGT
The DNA here is from genome assembly GCA_029783875.1 of Phataginus tricuspis. NCBI lineage: Eukaryota > Metazoa > Chordata > Mammalia > Pholidota > Manidae > Phataginus > Phataginus tricuspis. Next base: position 43,558,159 of record JAQQAC010020896.1, on the reverse strand, counting down.
ATTTACACGGTATCAAACGCAAAGATCTTAATGTACAGTACAAAGAGCTATAATCAAGACCCCAATTAAGGTACAGAAAAATTTTACTACCCTGGTGCATTTTTTTCAATTTCCTTTTGAGTCAAGCTCCAGGCAACCAATGTTCTTACATTTATCACCATAGACTAGTTTGGCTGCTTTATACATTTCATGTAATGGAATCACAAGTATAATATTATTTTCTGACTTATTTTTTTCATTCAGTAAAATATGTTGGAGGTTTGTTCGTATTGATGCATATGTCAGCCATTCATTATTTTTCATTGCTGAGTAATATTCCCTTATATGACTAATACACAGTTCAATCATCTATTCACATGTTGATAGACATTTGGATTGTTTACAGTTTGAATTATTATGAATAAATCTATTGTAAGTATACAAGTCCTTGTGTATCACTTTTAAATGTTTGTTTATTTTTTATAAGCTAAGCTACTTATTTAATATGTTTTATGTTGCATTTTATCCAAAATACTTATGTATTTGTACTGAAAGGATATTCAAGTGTGATAGTCCACCTTCTAGATAAAAATCACAAGTTTCTTTCTCTTTTCTATTAATTTTTATTCTTTGTCTAAATGATTTATGTTTAAATGTTTTCTGTAAAATTTCTCAAAAAATAGAAAACATACAACACTTGAAGCATGAGCATCTCTGTGTTCTAACTTTAAAAAGTTAGTGTATATTAAGTTTCTCTCAGAAGAGATAAAAAAAGTTTTAAATAGCTTGTATTTATTTGCTCTTGCCCCTGACCTTCTCAATTGTGGTTTAAATTTATGAGTAATTGAGTCCTCAGGTTCATGATTAAATGACTTTGACATTTTTGCATGCTTTATTTCAAGAATTATTACTGAAATTTGCATTCCATTTTGCAACCTTATTACCATGTATTAAGAATTAATTCTATTTATAATTGTGATGAATGCAATCCATCAATCACATTTTTCCAAACTTAAAATTCTAAAAGATCTTTATATTGATTTCATGGTTTGATCATGGCTTCATTTTTTTATTCTAGGACTAAAATTCAAAGTTTATTTCACTGATTGTTATAAATTTGATAATTTTTTTCTCCAAATATATAACTGCATTAACTAAACTGAGAAAAATGTTATTAAATCATAATCATTGACTATCCCAATCATAAAACTCTTCTATTGACTTGGTACAACTGTCTGATGGAATTTAGAACTTCAGTGGAAAAAAATTGCAACCAGACTGCTTTCCCTTTCTGGGTTTGCACCTCTTTGATATGATTATTTGTTTTTGTTTTTTTTTGGTTAATGTTCCCTTTTCTTTATATTTGTAATACTTTTTTCTTGGTTCTTAAAATTTTTTATTTTATCACCCTATGGTAAAATAAGTAGTTTGTTTTTTTCCTTTTTCTTAAAGTTTAATGTGGGGTCCATTACAATCTATACACTTAATTTTCTTTTCAGTCAAGGAAAGATATTATGTTCTTTATTTATAAACTGTTAGTGATCAGGCACCATCATGTTGCATATTTGTCCTCCATATTTACTCACATTATCACTGATGGCTCTGTATTTTAAAATCTACTTTTTCAGAGATTCTCAAGTTTGTCCTTTTTCCCAATTATCTATTTACTTTTCTGTTGTTATAAATCATAATACAATTTTAAAATTTATAATTTATGTATTTTATCCTTAGATTGTTTCTTATTTCTACCAGTTCCCATTTGATCTCTTTTCATAGAATCTATTTGTTCATCTCTTTATTCAGTCTATGCTTTCTTGAATCTTACTAAACATACATGCCTAATTCTATCCAAATTATATTTCTCTTTTCTATTTTTATAATATTTTGTGTTCTATGTTATCATTTTCTTACCCTACTTTTATATGTATTTATATCACCATTATTACCAAAAAGGGGAAAAGAAGAAAAGAGATCTAACAATATATCTGCACATCATTTTGTAGTCATTATGTTTGAAATATTCACCATCTCCATTAACTATTTTTAGATTTTTTTCAGATGGTGTCTTAGTTCAACCTGCTGTAACAAGATACCATAGATTAAGTGGCTTAAACAACAGACATTTATATCTCACTGTTCTGAAAGCCGAGATGTCCAGTGACACGGTGTCAGCAGAGCTCATGTCTGGTTAAGGCACTGTTCTTGTAGATGACTGTGTTCTTATTGTATCCTTACATGGCAGAAGAGCAGAGAGAGGAAGAGAGAAAAACAAGCGTCCCTTCTCAGGCAGGCACTAATACCATGTATGAGGATTCTACCCTTACGACCTAATTACCTCGCAACATCATATTTCCTAATATCATCACATTGGTGGCTAGGATTCAACATAAGAATTTGGGAGGAGGAGAAGCAAACATTCAGTCCATAACAGATGGCAATATAGACAACTGGTTCTTTAAAAAAGAGTCAAGAAATATTCCTAACAGAAACTCATGATGTGGTTTCTTCTCTGTATTTCTGAGGTGTTTCAGGCATGTTTCTGATCTTGGTTTTCCATTCGTCTCATCCTCTTATCCACCTATAGCGGTATAGTACTTTGTATAGTATATGATATAGCTGTGTCTATTCTCTCTGAACTTACTATCTATTGCATCAGAGAAAAGGCATACTGAGTCAGGAAGAATTGATTGCAGTCCCATGTTCACCACCTTGTGTTCCTTAGATCTCTCTTTATAAATGCTTGGACGGCCTTGGGTCTCCAATGTTTGATTTGTGCCATTTGTACCCTTGTCTTTCTTACTTCCAATTATTGCTTCTCCAGACATTTTGTTTATTAGGCCTTGTCTAGCAATCCTCTATTTATTTTCTTTGTAGTTGGGAAGAAGGAGATAGAGAAGAAGCTGTTTGCACATAGAGTTACAAATCCCTGAGTTACAATTTATTTTTATTTGTTAGTTTAATTGTTTACTTAGAATATATGGGAGCCAAAGCAAGTTAATTAACTTCTCTGGGCCTCAATTTAATGTGATCAATTTCAACCTAAACAAGAATATAAAAGTAAACAAGTCATCTTTTAAAATTATGTAGAATATGAGTTTCAGTATATAACCTTATTCATATTTTATAGAGTAATCAGGTTTTCTTTTTCCTTTACCTTACTTATCACTGGATCTTATCTCCTGCATGTAGAAAGGATTTCCTTTTAAAACCCTATTATTTTAATCCTTGGCTTTGATCTCAAGAGTAATTGAACTGACAATAGAAACAGTTGCATAATGTTGTTATAAAAGGATTCCAAACTGACACCAGAATACTAACCAAAGGGCTAAGATTTGCTGCATGTAAACTAGCATTGTTCTGAGAGAAATGGTAGACCACAGCTCTCTTGCCACTATCCCTGCTACTTTGGTTCACTTTGTAGTCTGATTGTCACCTCTTTTATTTTCTTCATAGTAATCATCACTTTCTGAATTTGTGGTTATTGCTTTCTTTGCCCATCATGTATCCTCTGTTTATAGAATGGAAGCCTTCTGAGAAAAAGGGATTTTTTCCTTCTTGTTCACTTTGAAATTCCTAGTACTTATATCTAACAAACTGTAGGTGCTCATTAAATACTTGATAAATGAATGATGGTATTTTGACACACTACTCTTCAGAGATCATACTTGAGTGAATTTTCTCAGAATATTATCTTTGTGGTACATGTACACTTTAAAACAGTAAAACTATCTGTGCCATTTGTTTTGCCACAGATTCCCCATAAAAATTTAAAAAAGAAATCTGAGTAAATGACTAGAAACATCTAAGCAGTCTAAGTAGAGAATGATCATTGAAATTTTGCAATGTTATTGATATAAGAAGCAAATCTATTTGGAATAGTGGAGGGGAACTCAGATGAAAAAAGTCTTAGATGAGACAAAGTATAACAAAGCCAAATCATAAGACATTATAGTAAATTTAAAAAGAATTGCACATATAAAACACAGATCCATAGAAGGGAAAGAAATCTTTTCTTTGCACCTCATTGTGAATGTCACCTGCGGAAATAACAATTGTTAAACATTGACAAGCTAAGAACGGAGTTTTTCAACATGACTTCATAACCACCCATAATTGTGATTCTCAAATGTTAATGTGTATATGATCCAAAGGGTAATCTTTAAGAGCAGTTTCCAATACTGAAGGTCTTAGAAGTAGAAATAGAGCCTGAGAGTCTACATTTTTAACAAGCTCTTAGGTGATGCCTGTTGAATTATATCTTGTATAACATAGACCAAGCTTAGAGAATATTTTAGCACTTTTAACAGAGATTCTGTTTCATTAGCTCTGCCACAGACTTTTGTATGTGCACACATTAACTATACTAAAATCTAGCCTGATATTGAAGTTTTGAGGTTAGATGATGAACAGAAAGTGGACCAAATCAGGTACTTCCCATTGATACTAAAGGTATTCCAGCCTCTAACCAATAGTGCACTAACTAAAGACTGATTGAAAATAAGAGCCCTCTGGATGAGCTTTTGTTCTGTTTATTTTATGCAACCAGCAATATGAAATGGAAATATCATGGGACTTTGAATTGAAAGACTTGATCCACTGATGATCTCTGACTGTGGAATGATAATTGTCTAAGAAGTGCAGATGCATTTCTAGTGGAATTATAAATTGATAAAACTACTTTGTAAAACAATCTGCAACATTATCAAGAGACACAAATGTATTCCTAGGCTAATTTGGAGGTTCTATCCTTATGAAATTATCTTTTTTACATATTTGGAAGTTCCATGTATACAAAAGTTCAATAAGTGATGACTAATAATAGAAGAAATTTGATAATTTAGGTATGTTAACTAAGTAAGTGTTTAACTGTGGAATATACTTTCTATTTACCATTACTTATATGGTAAAGAAAATGTCTGATTCACCATCTCATCTAATTCTGTCCCATAAACATTTGATTCCTGTGAGATAAAATGCTTTCCTTTTGTACTATGGATGGATATTCTTCCAAACCAACAATTACAAGTTACAAGACACACTCCATTTCAAATTCAAAACCATTTAAATATAAAAAAATGTACCTTATGACTTATAAAATGCATCATAACAATTAACAATAAAGTATAGGATAGTTACTGCAGTTCAGGAAAGAAAGTGCCACATGGCAGCAGTCAGGTGAGGCTCCACAGGGAAACTAAGGAGAAAGAAAAAGTTGGAGAACATTTGAAGCAGATATAACACAAATATTTAGAAATGGAGGGCATTTGAGTAAGCTGTAGTCTGATTGACAAAGAGAATTAATGAGAGAATTTTGAAGGAACACTTATGCAAGGTCTACCTATGAACGGAGAAAGATAAAAGAAATATGCTTCTCTGTGTATCTTATTAATTAATACAAAGTAAAATAAAAACAACCAACAATGATCTTTTATTGAGATTCTACCTTAAACTAGGCATTTGTTCATTAATGCCCTTCCAACTCCTCCTCACAACACCCAATAAGAACACACCATGTAACTTGCAAAGGATGCTCTTTTGTCCTCTGCCTGTGTCTTGGCAGACTGAGGATCTGTCTCCATGTTTGGTTTCTTTTTTTGGAGTGGGAAACTACTCCATCAAAAATCGAATGGAAGCTTCAACCTTAATATATGAAACATATATGGTCCCTAAAACTGATTTAAGTTGGGCCTTCTGTAGCAACACCATCTTTATCAACTCAAACCACACTAATTGGTACAGTCAAGGGATAGAGTCAAAGACAAGGATTCTTTGAGCAGTTCTAACCAGAGCTGGGGAGGAAAAGACTTTTTCTCTGTGACAAGTTAAAGAAATGCTGTAAACAGAAGACCACAAAGAAAACATGAAAATTTAGCAAAGATTTGTCACAAGGAGACAATTAAATACATTTGAATTTGTGGTGCTTTATCCTTGGTTTTTGTCTTCAAGTGGCTGGCTTGGTTGTTGTACCATCCCATGATTATGGGGTTACCACAGGAATACTGAAGGCTTTTTTAAATAGAGATTTTAGCAACTCACATTCAAAATTCAAGGTCAATATGATATTTAATAAATGGAATAAAATCACCTTGTCAAGATCACCCAGCTAAGGTAGTGAGCTGAGGTCTGAAATCAGGTCTGTTTGATACCAAAGACTGTTTCAGTTCTAATAGAACTTTTTGCACTATCCAGTCTCATAGTCAAAGCTCCATGTAGTTACTGAGCACATGATGTCGCTAATATTCAGTGAGAAACTGAATTTTTAAATCTTATTCCATTGTAATTTATTTACATTTAAAATTAAATAGCCACATATGATTAGTGATTACTGTATTGGACAGCATCTCTATGCTCTGAACTCCCCCAATTATTGTTGAGTTTCTACTCCACTATGGGCATTGTACCATTGGATATTGTACCATTGTATGCACTGGATATCAACAAGGTACTTTTCTCAAGTAAGCCTCCATAATAATTCTGATATATATACATATATAAGCGGTACCTTATTTATTTAAGTAGAAATGGAAGCAATAAGTAATTATATTACTTAAGTAATATAAAATATATATAATTATCACTTATATATCATAGTACTTAACATTATAATGGTTGATAGAGCAAGAATTCTGGAATAGGATTACCAGATTCTAAATCTTTGGCTTTTGCAACTACAAGTATTGGTTTATACAATTCCAGATGAAAAGATATTGAGAATTAGTTTACTTTATTCTTCTTACTTGAACTCAGTGGGCTTTAACACAACTGTTAATTTCACGTATAGCTTCCTGACTAGGTTTGGTAGTGGCTAATCTTGGCAACATGGGATCATTAACTTTTTGGCACTAGAGGAAGTTAACATCTCGTGTTTCACTTAGCCATCTTTGTGGTAAAATGGGGTTTTATAATAGGTGAGATATTTCTGCATCTTGAACTGAAGGCAGCAAACAGTGTATACAGAATACATGTCACAGATGATTATAAAACCACAATGTTGTAGAGAAAAAAGAGAAATTATGTGCTAGGATAAAAGACTCCCTCAAAATATTTATATTCAGCAAATTACAAATGACATTGTTGACAGAAAATGAAGGTGATGGGTAGCCTGGAATTAATATTAATGGTTAGAGTTAAAACTGAGATTAGGTTCAAGAAACAGTGGCTGCAGCCTTTAAAGAACATAGAAAAATCTATTGTACTGTTTCATCTATATTTGTAAATACCAATTTTTGTTTTGAACTAAAATCCAGAAATTCATTGGCATGCTCCACAGGGAGATATTACATATACAATGTGAAGAATTTGAATTTCAGAAACTTCTGTAGAAAGAAATGCCAGCTGGAGAAAATCCAGTATATCTGTGTGTAGCTATAACAAATGGAAATTTTTCAGGTATGGTATGTAAGAGACCATTTGAGTTTCTAAAAGGCCCCATTATCACTGAAGCAAAAAAGGAGATTAACAGCAAATGGTTTGTTTCATCTAATTAAAAAGTATTCATTCACCTTGATATATCCTCATTTCTCCTAGTTGTACCCATTTCAGGGTCATTCTACAAAAGAGAACCTCAGGCTTGTTATTGTGATATAAAGTGCATTGCTAGCAAAATGTCATTCCTTATATTCACGGATGACTTCAACAAAGACCTGGAACCATTTGATAGAGTGACGGAAACCAAAAATGAGTGGCTTACAAATGTAGAGTGATTCACATAAAATCTGATCTGAAAGCTTTAGGAAAAATATGTGAAAAATAAAAATCTGTAACACATCATTATAGCTCCATGCTTGTTATCAAGTAAATTTTGTTTTTCAGTTTAAAGAAATCATTTAGAAATATTAACATAAGACAGCTTTTCACTTTTGCAAAATAGGCTGACTTACTTCTAGACAAGAAACTGCACAATGGAACAAGAAAGGTCTTTTAGGGCATATGGATAGACAGATACAAAAAAGCCAAGTCAGTCAACTGTTTATAAGCATAATTTACATCTGAATTATAAGATACTTATGTCTCTTTCTCTTTGAAGTTGCTGTATATATTTACAGATCATTCTAATGCCTTTCTATTCTGATTCCACCATTGTAACTTTACCTTTAAAAATGTAAACAGTCATGAGCTAAGTAGTTGTATCCAAATTATCTACTCCTGGAGACTTATAGAAAATCACCAGAAGTATCAGACTGTATTATATCAGCACACGCACAGATACATACACACAGCAGTCTATGTGAATATGGCATATGATGGCATTTATGGCTTATCACTAGTGAGCAGTAACTTGCCATTGATCAAAGAAAATTGTCACTCTTGTGGATCAGTTCATTAAAAAGCTTAAGTCACCTAGACATCCATAATATTTAGCTATGTTAACAAGATTTGGTAAGTGAGAAATATTGAAATATTCATCTGAGAGACTGAAAATACTAGGCCTTATTTTTACAAATAGGATTTTAAGAGGTGCAATATATTCAATATTCCTAAGAATGGAGAAAGAATTTTGCCATGTGCATGATCACAGGAGAATAAAAGACTCACTGATCACCTATGACCGAGAATGATTCTAGAGTAAGCATTGATGTGCCTTCTCATTCCAGTAAACATTATAAAAAAAATTATTAAATAATAGGAGAAATACCAAATGGCATAAAAGACAAAATCTGTAGAGAAACAATTTTTTCTGTCCTTAATAATTTATAGGTATTAATGAGAAATAACACCACAAATATTTCTGACATGTATGCATTGTTTCCTTATGCAGGACCTATTAGGTAAAATCTCAATAGCTTTTGGGAGCTCTAAAGTCCCACATGTACTAACAATCTCTACTGTCTCTGAAACTTGTCGTGCTAGGTTGATGCTATTGTCTTCATGTCCAGCTTAAATACTGGATCCCTTAAGTTGCCAAAGCTACCGAAGGTTCTGTTAAATCCTATTATTTTCTACATCATAGAATGCAAAGGTATTTTTCTAATCTAAATAAATTTCGTTATTTATTTTAATGAAAATAAAATCAATTAAAATAAATAAATAAATTTGATTTTTCTTATTTTAACCAAAATAAAGATCTATAAACAGTCTGAAGAGTTTCACTCTTAACTGAGGGTCTTCAGAAAAATGATAAAACCTCATAATGTTAGAAAGTTCATGTAGTGAAAAGGTAATGGAGATGAAAGCCATTAAAAGATTCAAAACAAAGATGTGATGAGGTCTTGCTTGGCAAATAACTTAAAGGTATATTATTTTCCCAGACTCAAATACTTTGGTGTTCTTAAACAATTCCTCTTTATATTGTAGTCAAGGACATAGTTTAGAGTCTGAGATCAAGTCTTTGATAGCTAAGACAATTTGTCACTTTTAAGTAACTATAAATGACTGCTTTTTTTTAAGAAAACAAGTCAATGGAGACTAAGTTACTCACTCAGCAAATATTTATTGTAATTTCACTATGAGCAAAGTGATATGCTGTATATTTTGGTATAACAATAATCAGACTCAGATCTCACCTTTGAAAATTGTATAGAAAACATGATAGAAAGCATATAATTGAATAAATCATTATGTCATAAGATCATAAATTTGCTTCAGAGTTCATATTATTAGCTACTACACTATAATAATGTATATGGTAAGAAGGGGAAATCCAGATTAAGAATTTAAAATTAGCACAGAATGGACTCATGAATACATAAAGCATATAATGGAAAACAAGTTATTCAGTCCTGATACTGGACAGGAGCATAAAGAAAATGTGTAGAAATTATTAAAGAGGGTTAGAATGTGGCATTTTCAGCCTTAGGATGTGGACCTTTTAACTTGATAAGATAATTATGCTGTCATTGAGGAGGAAAATGGGGAAATCTGACATAATGCATTCCAGGACACGAAATGCATAGTAATGTTTAAGAGGGAATTGGAGGGGTCAGGAGAGGTCTGGAATAAATGAGATCAGTAAGAAAGCCAAAATAGTAGTTTAGGCAAGCAGCAAAAAAGATCTGAGAAGTGAGATTTAAAGAAAGGTCTTAATATTACAAGAATCTCCAGGCTAGAATTGATAGGCACCATCAACTAACTGCCTCTAGAGCATACAGGAAATGAGAGTCAAAGATAAATCTGTGTTTTTTAGTTTAGGAAAAAGGCATGATACTGGTGCCACTTGAAGATATCAATAGCTCAGAGGAGAGGTAAACTGGACTAAAATGTAATGTGTTCACCTTTAAAAGTGATCCTGAGGTGGTCATACATATTCTAATGGAAGAAGGCAGAAAACAGAAATATGGGCTTGGAACTCAAGTTTGAAACTACTAGTATTGAAGTCACTGAGAGCTTTCAGTAGAATGGTAGTAAAAATTGATTGCAGAGGACACTATTGTGAATGAGAGATTGGTAAAAGGAGGTAGAAAATGTTTACACCAATTCTCCAATGATGTTAGCAAATAAGAAAAGAAATTGCATGTTGTTTTGAGATATGGAGGCACATAAAGGTACTTACCTGTTATTGGTTAAATTCAAAGCCCTACTGCACTCTGAGCATTAGTAGAGACTCAATAATTTTATAAGGGCAGACAAACTCTGATACCAAAACTTGACTTCCATTACAAGAAATAATTCACAAATAGCCTTCATTAATATGGATATAAAAGTACTTACGAAAATATCAGCAAATGTAATCCATCAACATACAAGTACACTGTGACTATGTGAGATTTGTTTCAGGAATTCACATTTGGATTTAAGAAAATCAGCCAATGCACTTTGTCATATTAACAGAATAAAGGGAAAAAAACATATTACCATCTCAGTATATGTCCATCAAGAGAAGGAGGGATAAAAATATTTTGATATATTCATAAAATGTAATTCTACTCAGCAATACAAAAGGATGAACTACTGATAAATCAATCTGAATGAATCTCAAAACTATGTTGGGTAAAATAAGTAAAAGCATTCACACTGTAAGGTTCCATCTTTGTGGTATAGGCAAATCAAAACATCTGTTGCTAATGGGGTGGTAATTAGCTGAAATGGGTATACATAAATGTTCTACGGCCATAGAAATTCTCTATATTCTTATTATGGTGAGTAGCACATGGCTGTACATGTTTAACAAAACTCCTAAATTTTATATTTAAGATCTGTGCATTTCACCAAATGTAAATTTTACTTTAAAAATAAAAAAGATTATACCTCATCCTCCTGTAAAAGTGCCTTGCAAAAGTCATTGAAAAGGCCAAAGAAAATTGCATAATAAGAATAAAAATGAATTAAAATGAAAGAATCTTGCTTTGTAAAGAATGAATTGATGTACATGAAATAGATCTTCCTACTAAAATAAGATGCATATGCAATGAGGCAAATCACATAAAAATAAATTCTTATTTTGAGTAGAGAAATTAAAGAAATATTAGATCAATATGATTTGGTTAAGAGAAATGGAAATAATTTGTAAATTTCTAGCCCAGTAATGACATTCGCCCAGATTCTATAGGACTTGCAATACTCAAGCTATTGTAACTCCCAAGTGACTGAATATGTCACAGGTCATCAATTAAACAGTGTGGGTTTGGTATGCTGCTGGGGAAAAAAAGAAACTATAGAAAAACTGAGAGATAGCAAGTAAAGAGGATATGGGAAAAAAGCAGAATATGGACAGGCCATTTCTAGTTCCTTCTAGTTGTATGTATATTCAAAAGACAGAAGAGATGGTCAGACAAATTCTTGGAGCTATAGGAGAGCAAATATGCCCTGGTACAGAGACAGAATTTTCATAAATCAGATTTACCAGGACATCTAAGTCATTGGAAGGAGAAAAAGGTCCTCCTCAGAAATAGTTGCAGGTCAAAGAAGATAAATAACAACTCAGTATCACAAAAACAGACCAATTGTAAAATCTTTTTGATTAACTCAAATGCACAGAACTGCATCAAGAAATCCACTGCATCTTCTAATGTGAAGGAAAAGGACAACTTAAGACATGGTCTCAGACAACAGGTTAAACTAAAACTAAGGAAAAGTGCACTCTGTAACCTCCAGCATAGCAAAGAGCACTGGGCCTATGGAAATTGCACAAACCATTTTACTTGCATCTTCAATGAACTCTGTCCATAATCATGGATCAAATGAATACAAAAGGTGAGGAATTACAAATTCTTAGAAAGTACTCATTCTCTCAGAACTGAGGCAGTGTTTATCAATCTAAGGTATACAAAAAGTATAGTAGTAGATATTAAGAGATCTGTGCCCTGGGTGTGAAGGATCATGTGATTCTCCCGGCTGTGATTCAAAGGTGAAACCAATTTTTATACCTCCAAGTGTTAAAACAAATTAAGAAAATTAGAAATTAATGGGAAATAAATTTGGTGAAATATATAATATCACAAGCATTGGAAATTAGAAAAGTCATTTAAAAAAAGAAAGAATGGGAAAAAAAGACCCATGGAAGACATTAAAATGCCATGTACTAGCTGTTTTGTTTTTATTTTTACTTTGAAGATTAATATGACTCTAATATTCTATAAAATACTTTAGAGCTCTGTTTTAGAGTGTAAGATGGAAAGCTGTAACAGGACAGGGCATAGCTTGCTTCATACAAACTTAGGTTTTGACATTCATGCATAAATTTTAATCTTAATTTGCCACTTTTTCATCCCAAATTTGGGCAATTTAGTCATTTAAATTTTCTTGAACTATATAATAGTGCTAAATAGTGCTAGTAATACCTAACTGTATGTAATTTTTTAATTTTTTACCAAATCAAATAATTTTATTGTATAGTTTCCTTCCACCAGAAAATTACTAAAATATAAACATAAAATATCTAAAAAAAAATACATAGAATTGATGCATAATCTTCCTCCCCCAAACTGGGGCCAACATCATGGTTCTTTAAAAGTCAGTGGATTACATCCATGCCTATCTTTACATGTCTGTGTGTGGGGGGGGTGACAGAGAGAGAAATGAAAAATGAATGCAAAATAAAGTGTTTGATGTTGGGCCTGATACACTAATCAGTAAGTATACTGCAGGTATAGAAAGTTATGACGTTGTATTTATACTGATAAAACCTGCCAAAGAATCTGCACATACAAGCAAACAAGCAATGCACATTCATTACAAACCAATGTCATGGAAAAAAAAATTCTACATAAAAAGTTAAATCATACACAACAGCATGATAAAATAATTGACCACAACAATTTGTATTTACTTCTTCAATGCAAAAATTATTTTTATTGCATTATAAAATAAAATTTTGTTTTAAAAAAAAGCTTGTTTTTTAATTTCAGCAATTAATCCTCAGTTTCCTGTTGGTGTATTTTTCTATAACCCTATCCTAACCATACACGTTACTAAAAACCTAACCCTAACGCTAACACTGGAGCCTCACCATCACCATCAATGTCAACAGCACCTCACTGTAACCCTAAACCACAATCTCGGACTTACCTGAACTCTAACTCTAACCATAACCCTATCGTCCCCCTATACCTAAAGGAAAACCTAACCCTAACCATAACCCTGGCCCCCTACCCTAACCTTTCACCCTCACCCTCAAAGTCATCCACACCTCACCGTAACCCTAAACATCAATCTCGTACTTACCCTAACATTAAACGTGGACCCTAACTGTAATCATAACATTTTCCACCCCGTACACATTACCCAATACCTAATCCTAACCCTAACCCCGGACCCTGACCCTAACCCCTCACCCTCATGCTCACCTTCACCCACACCTAACCATAATTCAAATTCCAAACATAACCCAAAACTTCACACTGAAAATTAACTCTAACCATAACCCTATTTTCACCCTACACTGAACCCTAAACCCTAACCCTAACCATAAGTCTATCCCATAACCCTCCCCTCACCTTCACCTACACGGAACTATAATCATTAACCTAATTGTCATGCGATCCCTCAGCCTAAACCCACATCCTAACTCTAAGCCACACCATAAGTTCATCCTAAACATAACCCTATGCTTAACTTTTACACTAACCCAATGCGTACCCCCACTACCCTCACCCTCATCGGCACCCACATATCACCATACACTAAACCTCAGTCTCACCCTGATCCTAACATTAAACCTGGACGCTAACTCTGACTGTAACCCTATCCTCCCTGTACAACTTACCAAAAACCTAAACCTAAACCTAACCCTGGACCATTACAATATACCCTCAATCTCACCATAAACGTCACCCACACCTCACCATAATGCAAAAAATAAATCTCAAACTTACCCTAACATTAAACCTGCCCATAATTTTAACCATAACCCTATCCTCCCCGTACAACTTACCAAAATCTTAACCCTAACCCTAATGCTGGCCCCTTACCATAAAACCTCACCCTCACCATCAACGTCACTCACACCTCATCATAACCCAAAAACTCTATCTTGCAATTACACTAATATTAAACCCGGATCCTAACTCTAACGGTAACCCTATCCTCCCCGTACACCTTACCAAAAACCTAAGCGTAACCCTAACCCTGGCCCATGACACTATCCCCTCATCGTCACCATCAATGTCACCCACTCCTCACCGTAATCCTAAATCTCAAACTCGAACACTAACCCCAACCATTACCTTATCCTCCCTGTACATGTAACCCAAGATTTAACTTTAAACCTAAAAGTGGCTCGTGGCCGTAACCCCTCATCCTTCTCATCAACATCACCCACACCACGCCATAACCCAAAACCTCAATCTCGCACTTACCTTAATATTAAACCTGTCCCTAACTCTAACCGTAACCCTATCTTCCCCATACACCTTACCAAAAGCATAACCCTAATCCTAACCCTGGCCCCTTACATATCCCCTCACCCTCACTATCAAGGTCACCCACACCTCATCATAACCCATAGCCTAAATCTCACACTTATCCTAATATTAAAACCAGACACTAACTCTACCATAACCCTAATCTCCCTGCACACCTTACCAAAAGCCTAAGCCTAACCCTAAACCTGGCCCCTGAACCCAACCCCTCAATGTCACCATCGACATCACCAACACCGCACCGTAACACTAAACGTGCACCTTGCCCTTACCCTCACATTAAAACCAGAACCTAAATCTAAACATTACCATATCATCCACATACAATTTACCAAAAGCCTAATCCTAAACCTAAACCTGGCCCCTGAACCCCACCCCTCATCATCACCATTGATGTCACCCACACCACATTGTAAACCTAAACCTCAATCTTGCCCTCACCCTGAAATTAAACTCGGACCATAACTCTAACCGTAACCCTATCCTCCCCATACACCTTACCAAAAGCCTAACAGTAACCCTAACCCTGCCTCTGCACCCCACCTCTCACTGCCACCATCAACATCACACACATTGCACTGTTACCATAAAACTCAATCTCGCCCTCACCCTCACATTTAACCTGGACCCTGAATCTACCTGCAACCCTAAACTCCCATACACCTTACCAGAAAGCTAACCCACACATAACCTTAGCCCCTTAACCCCACACCTCACTGTCACCATTGACTTCACTGACACCCCACTGTAACCCTCAACCTCAATCTCGCACTTACCCTCACATTTAACCCACACCCTAAAACTAACTGTAACCATAACCCTAAACTCCCCATAAACCTTACCAGAAGGCGACCCATCCTTAACACTAGCCACTTAACCCCACACCTCACCATCACCATCGACGTCACCCTCACCGCACCATAACCCTAAAACTTAATCTCGCCCTTACCTTCACATTAAACCCAGACCCTAACTCTAATCATAACCCTATTCTCCCTGCACCTTACCAAAAACCTTACCATAACCCTAAACTTGGCCCCTTACCAAAACCCTTTACCTACACTATAAATGTCACCCACACATCACCGTAACCCATAACCTAAATCTCATACTTATCCTAACATAAAAACTGCACACTAACTGTACCGTAACCCTATAGTCCCCTTACCAGAAGCCTAGCCCTAACCCTAATCCAGGCCCCTGACTCCCACCCCTCACCATCACCATCGATGTCACCCACACCGCACTGTAACCTTATACCAAAATCTCGCCCTCACCCTCACATTAAACCCGGATCCTAACTCTAACTGTAACCATATCCTCCCCGTACTCCTTACCAAATTTCTAACCCTATCCCTAACCCTGGCCCCTCATCCTAACCTTCCACCCTCACCCTCAACGTCACCCACAACTCACCATAATCCTAAACGTCAATCTTGCACTTACACTAACATTAAACCTGGACTGTAAATCTAACTGTAACCCTATCCTCCCGTACATGTTACCCAAGACCTTACCCTAACCCTAACCCTGGCCCTAACCCCTTACCCTCATGCTCACCTTCATCCACACCTAAGCATAATTCAAACCCTTAATATAACCTGAAACCACAATGAAAATCAACCCTAACTCTAACCATAACCCTATCCTCACCCTACACTTGTCTAACCTTAACCCTAACCCTAACCCTAATCCTAACCCTAACCCCAACCATAGTCTATCCCATAACCCTCCCCCTCACCTTCACCCACACGGAACCATAACCATTAACCTAATTCTCATGTGATCCCTCAGCCTAAACCCACATTCTAACTCTAAGCCACACCATAACATCATCCTAACCCTAACCCTATGCTTAAATGTAACACTAACCCAACCCGTATCCCCTTACCCTCACTCTCACTGTCACCCACACATCATCATAACACTAATCCTCAATCTCGCCCTCACCTTAATTTTAAACCCAGACCCAAACTCTAACCGTTACCCTCAGTACTAATATAGTGTAGTAAGAACAGGAGGGACTCCATCTTTAGGCTAAGATTCCATTTTAAAAACCAGGGAGTTAGGAGCTAAGATTCTTAACATAATCATATTTTATCATAATCAGCCAATATCCTATCTTATCTTAAGGCAAGTCAAGCAGTCCTAATTGATATGTCCCCAAATCTTGAGGGTAACTGGTATCTTAGAGAAGAACAAGATCAAGATATTCCCTTTGTTAAGTTTATTTTACAGAATATCTAGAGGACAGACTATGAATGGTGACATAATGTCTCTTACCTAAGATAGACATCATGAGACCATATGTCAAGCCTTTGCTCCCCAAACCCCTACCCCACCCTTTGACCTATCCTTGAAATCCTGAACAGACACAAATCCTAAGCTTTAAGCACACCTCCTCTCTGAAGTTGCCCACACTCCGCTTTCT
The DNA here is from genome assembly GCA_029783875.1 of Phataginus tricuspis. Classification (NCBI taxonomy): domain Eukaryota; kingdom Metazoa; phylum Chordata; class Mammalia; order Pholidota; family Manidae; genus Phataginus; species Phataginus tricuspis. Next base: position 43,540,954 of record JAQQAC010020896.1, on the reverse strand, counting down.
TCAAGTGTGTACTTTGCCTTGAATAAAGACTTCTCACTGCTTAGTTTATTGCATTTTGTCTCTGCTGTTCCAGTGGTAAGAGTCTTTGTTACTTTGCTATTTCATTCCATTTTCTAGACTTAAGCACAAGTCTTCACTATCTCTGTTCTACTTCAGGGAAGTAGGGAAGTGCTACTGAGATCTCTCATTTGGGCTTGCAATTTCTCATTGCCTGGATAACCCAGACAGGACTCCAGCTGTAAAATCATGCTCTTTAGTACCCTGCCTGAATATCTCTTGACTTTGCCTTTGGGAATTTCTCAGTGCTCTGCTCCCCCAAATCCTGGGGTGGTGGGGCCTGAAACTAGATACCAGGTGACCCTGCCTTCAAGAGTTGGTGAGGGATTTGCCAAGCAGGAGTTCAGTGAGCTTCCCTCTCCTCCTTCTGTTCTTCCTTGTTCTCTACTGCCTTGCAAGGCTGCTTCCATTCACTGCTGGTCTTGCTTTAATGAATTTCTTCCTTACCAACACTCATCAGACCTTTTCAAAAATTCTTTCTCAATCAGAATTAAGAACCCTTCCACATCATGACTGAAGTTTCACTTAGTGCCCAGGGAGAGACCTCCCAGATACAGCTGTCTGACATTATTACTTTTTTCTGTATGCATGCATGTATGTATGTATGTATGTTTGTGTTGCTGGGGAAGAAGAAATTTCCTCTACACCTTGAGGTTCTTCTCAAGCTGATCTAAGAATCAAATTGACATGAGACAGGTGAACAGGAGAAAAAATGGAGTTTAACTGCATACATAGAGGGAAGTTATAAACACGGGTTCCAAAGACAGTCAGGGAGAATAAGGTATATCTGTCATCCTGAACCAAAGAAAAAAGGGTAAGGCGTGAGACTTCATGGGAAAAGTCTTTCAAAGGAATATGAGAAGTGTAAATGTTAACCAAATATTCCCTGGGCCACACAGTAACAGTGAAGGGGCACAAAGGGGAATTTTACAAGACTTGGTCACATCCCTCCCAGTCTACCACCCCTAGTTTACGTTATAATATAGCTATCTATGGTGATAGCTCTCCTCTGGGAGTAGTTCCTCCACCTAAATTTTCATTATGCAGTTGGAGAGTGGAAGGTCAAAGTTTACTTCCGAGTCTTTTGGGCCTTAATTGTTCTCAACTCTGAAATACTCTGCTTGTCACAATGGCACATCTTGGGGTGGCCTGCCCTTGGACCCAACAGTGTGTATGCATGATATATCTGTCAGTCATCTATGAGTCTCTTGATCTATTAACTCTCTCTTTCTCTCTGTTACTTAGTGGTTGAGAGAAATTAGACTGCAAAGTCAAATTACTTTGGTATGTTTCTAAGCTTAGTAGCTATAATTTTAGGTATGTTATTTAACCTTATTTGAGTGAAGTTGCTCAATCTTAAAGTAAAAAAATAATAATGCCTTCATCATAGGGGCTGCTTCAGGAGGATAAATGACTTCCTATATGTATGATACTTTTGACCTGGCACATATATTCTTTGTTCTATTAATATCATAATTATGACTATATGGTAAGTAATGATTATTAATTAAAATGATAATATAATGCACAATAGTTATTATATGCTCAAAAAGATAAACCTGGAATATCATCCATGAAATATTAACAGTTATTTCTGGATGCTGAATTTAAAAATATTTAAAACAATATATTTATATTTTTACAAAGGTTTCCTTATCTTTCACAAAGAAACTAATGTTAGCCTTACTGCTATTAAAGATATTCAAGTGAAATTTTAAATTTAGATATATGAGATGTCCCTTTTTCAGCTAACAAATGGAAATAATATTTAAAAAGATAAATCACAATGCTCGCAAGAGAATGGTGGTATTCTAATGCATAGCTATTGAAATTGTAAATTGGACCAATAGCTCTTGTTAAGCAAGTAAGGTTAGATAGCAAGCAAGGTTAAGCAACTGGATGGTTAGATTAACCGAGCAGAATTCATGTCATTTTAATATTGATAATTTCCTCCTATATGGCATACATATGAGTATCCATTTAATAAAATTACTTATAAGACTTTTATTTAAAATTTAAATAAAACATATACAGAACAGCACACAAGTCAGACAATTTTCAGAGAGTGGACTGACATTTCCACCATTTGAATAAATAATTCAAATATTATAAGAACCGAGAAGCCCACCTGGTTTCCCTTCCCAACCACTCTCATTACTCTTCTTCACATGAGGATAACACAAGGTTAGCACAAGGCTGACTTCTTTCATTACAGATTAGTTTTGCCTGGCTTTGGATTTTATGTAAATGGAATCATACCATGTACTCTATTTTGTCTGATTTCTTTCAAATCTCCAAATCTGAAGTTGTGTGCCATATATTTTTCTATAATCTATCCTTTTTACATTTGTTTCTCCATCAGTGTGGATAAAATGAGAGTTCCTGTGGTCAGGATTCTCACCTGGCCCTGGTTGATTAGCTCACTGCACACCTGTGGGCAATACATGACTGTTGACTCTTTATAAAGAGCTCCGCCCAGTGCTCTGCACGTGACATGGTGGTATGGCTACAAGGCTGCAGGAGAGCAGAGCAGAGGCTGGAGTGGTGGCAGTGCCCAGGACAGAGGCCCAGAGGACGGCTGTGTGGGACGACTGTGTAGAGGGGCCCAGAGGGTGGCTGTGCAGACAGAGGATCCCAGAAGCAGAGACCGGCTTGCTGCATACAGACTCGCTCTGAGTGAACGGGATTTTAGTGACTGACTTGCCACCTGGAAATAAAGTTGGGTATAACCCTTTCACCCCAAGAACATTTTGCTGTCAATTTCTTTGGTCACATTAAATCCATAGCGAGCTTGCCTGGGGCTGAAACCCATTGGCAAGACAATCAAACAGTCCCAATTTTTTCTTCTTAGCCATTCAAAAAAGTTTTTTCCTTATATTATTAAGCTATATGTGTGTATATATTTATATAATTTTTAATTTCTTATTTTATTAAATTATTCATTTTGTTTAATTGACTTTTTTTAGTTTTTCTATTTTCTAGAGACAAAATCATACTTCATTTATCTTCAGTAATGTGTTACGACAAAATTCATTTCCCACAGTACACACATTCTTAGGCTCTTTCTTGTGTGAATAGCCATTGTTTTGTTCAAGTGTCCATCTCTCCACCATATGACTCCAAGACAAACTCAAATTCCTATGAGCTAACCAGAGCTGCCCCCTATTTGCCAATGATTAATTTATAGATATGTGTTTTACCTTTTTTTAACCAAAATAACATTATAGAATATTTCCTAGAGAAGAGAAGTGGTTTGCTTACTCAGAAGAAAGTAGCATCTCCTTTTCCACCAGACATCAACATTTCTGAATACAAATACCTAGAGCTTCTGTAGCCATCTGTTAACTATAAAAGGAGTCAGGCTGAAGGTAAACCAATGCTTTGTGGCTGACAGAGAAGAAAGGTGAAAAGAATGTTTCTTGATGTCTTTGTTAAATCAACTAATTCTGGAATCAGTATACCTTTATGATCTTGTTACAGGTAATAAATAATACATCTCTTTATTTTATAGATGAGTTGGTTTTGTGTGACTTCATGCAAAAAAGTATTCTTTCAAAAATTTTATTTAATTAATATTTCAAACATACGGAAACATATAGAGAATGATATAATCAATGTTTATAACTGGGTAGCACTAGAAAATCCTAACATGTTGTTACATGTTTCTCAGAGAAATCAAACATAAAGTGTGCATATATTCTTTCCTGGGCAGTAGAAATGTATCTATAAGCATTGATTCAATAGTTGTTTTATGCATTTATTTAATTAATTTGTGGAGTATCTACTTCTGCTAATTTAGTTAATTTTTTAAGAAAAAATGAATTATCTTTAAGTAAACACAATTATCATTGTCCATTGAAATATGCTATTATGTGTTCAATAAATAAATCATGGCTTCTCCATATTTATCTCAGGAAGTTAGTCAAAGGATTTCCATTAAAAGTAAAAATGTAATTATTTTGGTAATATAGAATTAATATACTTTCACAATAAATTCTTCAAAATAGTTCTGCTAAACTACAATGGGATATGCAATAACCATGCTGTGCAAATAATGATATGATGATACCTAAGGACTTTTACATATATCTGAAAGATCTTCTCAACAGTCCTATGAAGTAGGTTCAGCAAATTATCATTACATCATTTTCAACTACTATTCAGTAAGGAAACTCAGGGATGTACAAAGACATTAAATGAATTTTTAGGCATGTAGATAGTAATTGTGTAAACTAGATATTTTTAATCTTCGTGTTCTTTCCAAAGTCTCCTAGAGTACAGTAAATATATTAAGTTCTAAAAGATGCTCAGTACATAACATGATGGTTTCTCTATGTAAATCCGAAATGTTTAAGTTGACAGGCAGGGACCGTTTACATTGGATGGCTCACTAAGGTATTACTGGTGAAAATACATAGTGATATTCAATAATTGTGTCACAATATCTTCTTAAAACCATGTTATTTATCAGGTTTATTTTCCACATGAATGTAAACAATAACTGGCGAGTATATTAGCCCTGATAAGTATATTTGCCATAAATGCCTAAAACACAAGAAAGAAAAATACAGATGTACTTAAATTATCATTCAACATTTGTCATGTCATATACAAATTGATAATATCTTTATTTATTTATTTGTTTTTTTAAATAATTAATTTTGGTATCATTAATCTACAATTACATGTGCAATATTATGCTTATTAAACTACCCCCTTCATCAGGTCCCCCCCACCAACACCATTACAGTCACTGTCCATCAGCGTAGTGAGGTGCTATAGAATCACTACTTGTCTTCTCTGAGTTGTACAGCCCTCCCCGCGTTCCCCCATTATGTCTACTAATCATAATTTCCCTTTTTCCCCCTTGTCCCTCCCTTCCCACCCATCCTCCTCAGTTCCTTTCCCTTTGGAAACTATTAGCCCCTTCTTGGGTTCTGTGAGTTTGCTGCTGTTTTGTTCCTTCAGTTTTTTTCTTTGCTCTTATGCTCCACATATGAGTGACATCATTTGATACTTGTCTTTTTTGGTTTGACTTATTTCACTGAGCATAATACCCTCTACCTCCATCCGCATTGTTGCAAATGGTAGGATTTGTTTTTTTCTTATGGTTGAATAATATTCCATTGTGTATATGTACCACATCTTCTTTATCCATTCATCTACTGATGGACACAGGTTGCTTCCATTTCTTGGCTATTGTAAATAGTGCTGCGATAAACATAGGGGTGCATATGTCTTTTTGAACTGGGCTGCTGCATTCTTAGGGTAAATTCATAGGAGTGGGATTCCTGGGTCAAATGATATTTCTATTTTGAGTTTTTTGAGGAGCCTCCATACTGCTTTCCACAATGGTTGAACTAATTTGCATTCCCACCAGCAGTGTAGGCGGGTTCCCTTTTCTCCACATCCTCACCAACATTTGCTGTTGTTTGTGTTTTGGATGTTGGCCATCCTCACTGGTGTGAAGTGATATTTCATTGTGGTTTTAATTTGCATTTTTCTGATGACTAGAGATGTGGAGCATCTTTACATGTGCCTGTTGGCCATCTGAATTTCTTCTTTGGAGAAGTGTCTATTCATGTCCTCTGCCCATTTCTTAATTGGATTATTTGCTTTTGTTTGTTGAGGTGTGTGACTTCTTTATATGTATTGGATGTGAACCCCTTATCGGATACGTCATTTATAAATATATTCTCCCATACTGTAGGATGTCTTTTTGTTCTACTGATGGTGTCCTTTGCTGTACAGAAGTATTCAGATTGATATATTCTCATTTGTTCACTTTTGCTTTTGTTTCCCTTGCCCAGGGAGATATGTTCATGAAGAACTCACTCATGTTTATGTCCAAGAGATTTTGCCTATGTTTTTTTCTAAGAGTTTTATGGTTTCATGACTTACATTCATGTCTTTGATCCATTTTGAGTTTACTTTTGTGTATAGGGTTACACAGTAGTCCAGTTTCATTCTCTTACATGTAGCTGTCCAGTTTTTCCAACACCAGCTGCTGAAGTGGCTGTTATCTCCCCATTGTATATCCAAGGCTCCTTTATCATATACAATTGACTGTATATGTTTGGGTTAATGTTTGGATTTTCTATTCTGTTCCACTGGTCTGTGGGTCTGTTTTTGTGTCAATACCAAATTGTCTTGGTTACTGTGCCTTTGTAGTAGAGCTTGAAGTCAGGGACCATAATTCCCCTGTTTTATTCCTCCCTCTCAGGATTGCTTTGGCTATTTGGGGTCTTTTGTGGTTCCATATGAATTTTAGAATTATTTGTTCCAGTTCATTGTAGAAAGCTGTTGGTATTTTGATAGGGATTGCATTGAATCTGTAGATTGCTTTAGTTAGTATAGCCATTTTGACAATATTTATTCTTCCTAGCCAAGAGCATGGGATGAATTTCCATTTGTTACTGTCCTCTTTAATTTCTCTTAGGAATGTCTTGTCGTTTTCAGGGTATAGGTCTTTCACTTCCCTCATTAGGTTTATTCCTAGGTATTTTATTCTTTTTGATGCAATTGTGAATGGAACTGTTTTTCTGATTTCTCTTTCTGCTAGTTCATCTTTAGTGTATAGGAAAGCAACAGATTTCTGTGTGTTAATTTTGAATCATGCAACTTTGCTGAATTCAGATATTAGTTCTAGTAGTTTTGGAGTGGTGTCTTTAGGGTTTTTATGTACAATATCATGTCATCTGCAAATAGTGACTATTTGTCTTCTTCTTTACCAATCTGGATGCCTTGTATCTCATTGTTTTGTCTGATTGCCATGGCTAGGACCTCCAGTACTATGTCGAATAACAGTGGAGAGAGTGGGCATCCCTGTCTTGTTCCCGATCTTAGATGAAAAGCTTTCAGCTCTCGCTGTTAAGTATGATGTTAGCTGTGGGTTTGTCATATATGGCCTTTATGATGTTGGGACACTTACCCTCTATACCCATTTTGTTGAGAGTTTTAATCATGAATGGATGCTGAATTTTGTCAAATGCTTTTTCCACATCTATGGAGATGATCATGTTGTTTTTGTTCTTTTTGTTGATATGGTGGATGATGTTGATGGATTTTCGAATGTTGTACCATCCTTGCCACCTTCTGGTTACTTTTGGCCTCATTTCTTCTTCTTTTTCCAATTTCAGTAATTGTGTCTTTAGACTATTCATTTGGGATTGTTCTTCCTTCTTTAAATAGGCCTGGATTGCAATATACTTTCCTCTTAGAACTGCCTTTGCTGCGTCCCACAGAAAATGTGGCTTTGTGTTGTTGTTGTCATTAGTCTCCATGTATTCTTTGATTTGTGTTTTTACTTGGTTGTTTACCCATTGATTATTTAGGAGAATGTTGTTCAGTCTCCATGTATTTGTGAGCCTTTTGGTTTTCTTTCTAAAATTTATTTCTAGTTTAATACCTTTGTGATCTGAGAAGTTGGTTGGTAAAATTTCAATATTTTTGTACTTACTGAGGTTCTTTTTGTGGCCTAGCATGTGGTCTATTTTGGAAAATGTTCCATGTGCACTTGAGAAGAATATGTATCCTGTTGCTTTTGGGTGTAGAGTTCTGTAGATGTCTGTTAGGTCCATCTGTTCTAGTGTGTTGTTCAGTGCCTCTGTGTCTTTACTTATTTTCTGTCTGGTTGATCTGTCCTTTGGAGTGAGTGATGTGTTGAAGTCTCCTAAAATGAATGCATTGCTTTCTATTTCCTCCTTTAATTCTGTTAGTATTTGTTTCACATATGCCAGCACTCCTGTGTTGGGTGCATATATATTTAAAATGGTTATATCCTCTTGTTGGACTGACCCCTTTATCATTATGTAATGTCCTTATTTATCTCTTGCTACTTTCTTCATTTTGAAGTCTATTTTGTCTGATACAATTACCGCAACATCTGCTTTTTTCTGCTTGTTGTTTGCCTGAAATATCTTTTTCTATCCCTTCACCTTTAGTCTGTGTATAAATTTGGGTTTGAGGTGAGTCTCTCCTAAGCAGCGTATAGATGGGTCTTGCGTTTTTATCCATTCAGTAACTCTGTGTCTTTTGATTGGTACGTTCAGTCCATTTACATTTAGGGTGATTATCGATAGATATGTATTTATTGCCACTGCTGGCTTTAGATTCATGGTTACCATAGGTTCAAGGGTAGCTTCTCTACTATCTAGCAGTCTACATTAACTTTCTTGTTAAGTTATTGTAAACACAGTCTGATGATTCTTTATTTCTCTCCCTTCTTATTCTTTCTCCTCCATTCTTTATATACTAGGTATTTTATTCTTTGCCTTTAGTTAGTATTTGGATGGTCTGCATTCTTTGGTATGATTTTATTTTCTCTGGTGACATCTTTTTAGCCTTAGCAGGTCTTCCATCTAGAACAGTCCTTTAAGATTCCTGAAGAGGTGGTTTATGGTAAGCAAATTCCCTCAGCTTTTGCCTGTATGGAAATTGTTTAATCCCTCCCTCAAATTTAAATGATAATCGTGCTGGATACAATATTCTTGGTTTGAGGTCCTTCTGTTTCATTACGTTAAGTATATCATGCCATTCTCTTCTGGCCTGTAAGCTTTCTGTTGAGAAGTCTGATGATTGATGGGTTTTTCTTTGTAGGTGATCTTTTTCTCTCTCTGGCTGCCTTTAATGCTCAGTCCTTATCTTTGATCTTTGCCATTTAAATATTATGTGTCTTGGTGTCGTCTTCCTTGCATCCCATGTATTGGCAGATCTGTTGGCTTCCATGATTTGAAAGACTATTTCCTTCCCCAGCTTGAGGAAGTTTTCAGCAATTATTTCTTCAAAGACACCTTTTATTCCCTTTTTCTCTCTCTTCTTCCTTTTGTACCTCTATAATGAGAATATTGTTCCATTTGGATTGGTAACACAGTTCTCTTAAAATTCTGTCATCCCTAGAGACCCTTTTATCTCTCTCTGCCTCAGCTTCAGTGTATTCCTGTTCTCTGATTTCTATTCCATTAAAGTCTCTTGCATCTCATCCAGTCTACTGCTAAGCCTGTCGATCGCTTGTCTCATCTCTGCATTGTCTTTCCTCACTTCCCTCACTTCCTCCCTTTACTCTTGCATATTTTTCTGTAGATCCATCAGTATGGTTATGACTTTTATTCTGAATTCTTTTTCAGGAAGATTGTGAATGTCCATCCCTTCAGGCTCCCTCTCTAGGGTTGTCTGGGTAAGCTTTGTTTGTACCAGATTCCTCTGTATATTTATGGCAATAGAAGCAGTCAGAGAAAGACAAAAAAAGAAAGGGAAAAACGAGAAAAAAAAAAGCCTGCCGGGTGTAGTTTCTGTGAGGATGCTGTAGGTGGCGCTGTTACTCCACTATTCCGCAGCCATGGCTGTTCAGCTGGGCCAAGCCACTTGGCTGGGCCCTTTTTGACTCTGTCTGGGAACGAACGAATCGGAGGCTGTTGATTTCTGTGGGAAGTCTCCTTGCGACTGCTTTTCCCAGCTGCAGTCCAAGGGGTCCGAAATTCCCCAGGACTCCCAGGCTGCTTGGCTGAGTGTGCTGCGGTGATCCTGCTCCTCCATTGGGCCCCTGTCTCTTTTAAGACCCCTAAAAAAGCACATACTTTTCTTTTGTCCCAGGGAGCCGGCTGTGTGGACCTGCTGTCTTGGATCCTGCACCTCTGTCTCTCCAATCTCCGATACACCACATGAAGTGTGTCAGTGCTCCCCACGCAGATCACCAAGGCTGGTTATTTGGCAGGCCTGTGCTTCCACTCCCTCCCCGCTCTGAATCCTCTCCTCCTGCTGCTGCGCTGGGGTGTGGGAGTGCTCAGGTCCCGCCGGGTTGCGGCTCCATATGTTGCCCACTACGTGAGGTGCCGAGTCCTCTCAGGTGTAGCTGCAGGCTGGGTGTCATCCTGTATCTTCTGGCCTCTCTTTTAAGAATAGTTGTATTTGTTGTATTTTCATAAATATATATGGTTTTGAGAGGAGATTTCCACTGTCCTGCTCACGCCACCATGTTCCCAGAAATCTCCCCTTTATTTATTTTTAAGTTAATTTTTTTGAATACTGTTGACTAAGTGAGTTGTATAATTCAACTCAATACATGAATTAATGAAATTGTTTTGCATTAATGCTTTTGGTGTCTTAAATACCATTACAAGCCATTTTCAAATGATTTATAAGTAATTGGAAATTTACAGAATTACTATTTTAAAAGCTCAACTAATTTTCTAGTTTGTCTCTTTTGATATTTAATTTATATGGGGATTATCATTTTTATATGGGTAGCAATTGAGGCAGTTTCACCTAAGAAAACTGATCAGTTTTTGCACAGCTATAAACAAGAGCTTGGTATAGGGACCTTTGTTCTGGGAATTTTGCCCTTGGTAGCACTGCCTAGTCTTATTAGAATACTAGTTATTATCATGTCTTGTTTTTAAAGTAAGCATAAAAAAACAACTACGTGTCTTCTATTCTTGGGTCTGATTTGACTATTTTATATCTAGTTTCCAACATATGCTTCTTCGCTTAAATACTCTCACAAAAAATACATATCTCTGTGATATTCCTATGTGATTCTATCTACAGTTTTAGTTTCAAGATGCCAAACTTGATTCATCTACGTATACACACTTAACATACCCATAATTCACCTATGGTAGTGTGTATTCTTGAAATCTGAGAAAATGTAGTACTATCAAAGGACGTAAATAAAGTAATTAGAGACAGAAAGCATTAATTGTTGCTTTATAAAAGGTTAATCCCTGGTTACTCTTACCACATGGATTTACTGTGGGGTTTTTTGTTTGGTTGGTTTTTTACTTTTTCACTCAGAAAGGGTAAATATATTGATTAATTATTCAATTTCCTTTACAGTTTTTTTGTTATTTTTCTTAAATGTACTTCCCTGTGAAAATTTCCCAATGAATAATTTCTATTATGGAACACATACTAATTATGTACTGAAAGAAGTCATCTATATTAACTTCTCTGTCTTTCTCCATCTCTCTCTCTCTCTCTCATTAAACACTAGGGAAATCTTCAGGCTTTCAATTGATTTTATCCCATACAAATTAAACCCAATATTTTTGAAAGGAACTTATGGTGTAACTAATTAACTCTTCTGAGAGATAAAACAATTTGAAAACAAAATTCTCATTTTCAGAATTTATTGAAAGATAAAGGAAGATTGATATAAGAAAAATAAAGAAGATAATTGCTTTTCCTTTTAAAAAATAGTACCTTGAAAATGATTGCTAACTATACAAATTGCCAATCTCAATTTGTTAATGGAAATTGTCAAATATAGGTCAAAAAAGTAATATATTGAATACCTACTTTCCATTATTTAACTCCAAGAATCAATGCTATTTAGCCAATTGTTTCCCATATCAACCTTTCCACTTTTATTTGTTTTGTTGGAGTATTTAAAGGTAAATCTTCAAGTATCAGCTGAGTAAAGATATATCATTTAAAGATATATCAAATATTTAAAGATATAAATATTTCCTTACAAACAATAAACAGATAAGGGTCTTTTAAAGCATAACCAAATGTGATAACCAAATGATCATACTTTACTAAATTAATAATAATATTTTAATAATATCCAATACTCAGCCCATGTTAAATTCACCCAATTATGTCAAAGTACATTTTTACATTTAGTTTATTGAAACTGAGACTTAGACAAGGTCCACACAAATGTCTACTTCACATATATTTTAAATTTTCTTAAATTTAAAATAAAACCCCTATACTAGTGCTTCATACTTCTTTAGCAAGTTCTGTATAAAAGAGCCAGTGAAAATTAAGAATAAAAAAAATAAAATAAATAAATAAATAAATAAATAAAACCCCTATATTAAACTTAGTCTAGTTGACTGGTAGAGTATCCTGATCGTTCTCTCATTTTCTCAAATAATAAAACAAGAGGCTTAATTAGATTCAGATGCATTTTTGGGGATCAATAATATTTCTTTATAGGTGATATACTCCATTTTGCACTGCCAGAAATTTTATAATATCCACTCATCCCTATAATTGTGAAGATAGATAAGTAGGTTCAGATGTTTTCAGCCTCATCCATCAGTTGTAAAGTTTTCCATTAACCTTAATATATTTAGCATCCATTGATAATCATTGCCTAGATTTATTATTTAAAAGTGGTAACAAACAGTGATTTTCTAATTTTATCATTCCTTTTATATCTCTAGTCGTAATTCTCTGACAAGAGGCAAGAAATTATTTTTCTTTATCAAATATTAGATGCTCGGAAATACAGTTTTGTCTGGAAAAGTAAGGATAATTAAATACTTAATTCTTTCCTGTTATTTATTAGTTTCCAAAACATTATATAATGCTATAGGAACATCCATAGTTGACTAATAAATGTATTTTAGTATCATTAGGAATGGGTACATTTTTATATATTGAAGTGTTTCCATCTATTGTTGTGTGTTATCACAAGTCCAATTGTATGCCCAAGTGGGCAAGTTGTGTTGGGAAAGGGCTCAAGAGAGTGAAGGAAAGACCTGGAGACATCATATGAGACATGAGGGATTTTGGGGACTTACATACAGGGGGCTAGCTGGATGAGGGTGCTCACTGTCCTCAGTCTTTCCTACCTGTTTCTATATGGATATTTTAGGAGTCAGTTAGTTCCTGGCTTTCTTTCAGAGGTAGTTGCTTAATGTATAGCTGTACATTTGGTGTGTCCATGGGAAGAATGGAGTCAGGAGCCTCCTATGTTATTATCTTGGTCAACCTCCTGTTTCCTTTTGACATTGCCTCAGTAGTATTTGATAAACTCCATACTTTATATCACATCCTAATGTCCCAGGCTTACCCAGTACTTTTCACTAGAACTGAAAATGACCGTTTCTCTAAGGAATCGAATTACTTTTGCAGGAAATGGTTCCAGATATCACAGTATAGATTATAGCAGCACTTATTTTTTACTGAAACATTTTAGCTGACTGATAGAAAACATATGTTAGTTAGTAAGAGGCTGTTGGGAGGAAGGATTTTCCTTCACCCTTCAAAGTTCAGGAAAAAAATACCCAAAACTTAATTGTGTACATAGGGAAATACATAGATAGACATATGATTCCCACAGTGAGGCATATGTTTCATCCCGAATTAAGAATAAGAGGGTAGAGGTCTGAGATTTAAAAGGGAAGAAGGCAATTCACAGGAATATGAAAGAGTAAATGCTTGGTAAGCAACTGTTTACAGGACCACACAGAAACAAATGGACATAGACTCTGCCACATTCCTCCCTGTCTATCACACCTACTTCATATTATAATGAAATTAAATATAGTGATAGCTCTCTTTCTGGAGCAGTTCTTCCATCTAAATTCTTTTAAAGCAGTTGGTAGGGGTGTGGTTGGGGGTGTGGCAAAGTTTCTGAGCCTTTTGGGCCTTGATTATTTTCAATTCTGACAAAATCTGCATGTCAGAGAGGTACATCTTAGAGCAGTCTGCCCTTAGCCCCTACAAGGTAAAATAAATGTATTTTATACTGATATTTCCAAATTATATTTAGGATTACACTAGTATATATTATAAAACAGATATTATATTAATAAATAGACATTATTAATAGATATAAATAATATATGATTAAATTTTATGCCTGTGTATCCTTTTTATACTGAAAAATACTTCGGTTTCTAACAGGAAAATAAGTCCTTAATTGCTTTATTCAAATATATGCATGTTATCTCTTCAAAATATGTATGTTATTATTACTATTAAATAGAAAACTACTGAATGTAGTTTGAGATTTTATTAAACATTTAAAAAATTTCTTTCCATATATCTCATCAGGATTGTGCAGTTAAAATATGTTGTAATGTCATTTGAAATAATTCATAATGTTTATGCCTCCAAATTGATATTTGTCTGTTTGATTTTAATTTTTAGGAACTTTTTTGTAGCTCTTTATGATTTATTTCTATTAATTTTTTAAAAGAAACTTTATTTAGTTCCAAATTTAACAATATGAAACAAGTTCTAAGAATCAAATTGATGAGACAGATTAACAGGAGAAAAATATCAAAGTTTAATTATGCATGTAAGGCGGCCCAATAATAAAATTGAGACCAAGGAAATGAGCAGGACATGCAGCTTTTCTTTTATATAGTCATAAACCCGTGACTGTGAGACATTGATAAAACAGAAAACTTAGGTTTGGTGGCTTTCATTAGTAAGGAATTCTAAAAGCATTTGGGATGTGATAGTAAATTAATAAAAAGTAGCAAACCTTGTTTATGTAAGTTTCTTTAGCCTTGAATTCTCTGTCTCTGATGATAAGAATATCTCTTTACCACCAAGAGATGGGAATGTACATTTCAAATGGAAGATTCATTCCTGGTTTCAAGGAGAGGGGAACCAGGCTTGGAGGGATGCAGAAAATTCCTCCTGCTTCTGCTGTTTCTCCAGTTGTTTCATTTCCAAGTAATCAATATGCCAAAGTGGCACATTTTATAGTGTACCAAGCAGCACCTGCCCTTAGTCCCTACAGTATTTCAACAGAGCTGTTAAAAATATATATTACAAAGGATATCAGGGAATAAAGGGCAAACTGAGAAAACAATCTCTACAACACAGATAAAAACACCTAATATTTTATAATTTTATAAGCAATGTCTATGAATCAATTTTTTAAATGTATATTACAAATTATTTTTTAATTATTTTATTAAGGTATACAATAAATACAGTAAGGTACACTAACATAAGGTTTACAACTAAATTAGTTTTACAAATCTTTATACCAGTATAGCCACCATATCTGAAGAGAATAGAATATTTCTAGCACCCAAAGAAACCTTTTTGCCACATTACAATAAACCATCCAGAGACTTGCCACTTATTCCAATTTCTATCAATATTGACTGTGCTATATAATGTCTGTAAAATTAATCCATGTTGTATGTATTAGTATACTGTTCTTTTTATTGCAATTTAATTCAGATTTAGTATATCACACATTCCACTGATGGCAGACATTTTCAGTTTTTGGATACTGTGAATAAAGATGCTATGAACATTCTTGAAAATGACATGTTTTTAGACATTTTCCCTTATTTTTCTTGGGGATATAACTAAAAGTGTATTTGCTGAATTATGGCATAAATGTACATTAATTTTTTTGGATACTGACAAAAAGTTTTCTAAAACTATTTTACCAGTTTACACTACAACAGTAACATATGCCAGCTTGAGTTGTTGTACACCCTCACTACCACAGGCATTTTCAGTGTTTTTATGTTTACCATTTTGGTGGATGTTTAGCTGCCTCAGTGTTGTTTAAATTTACATTTCCATGATGACTAATAATTCTGACCAAATGTTTATGCACGTTGGGTATTTGGATATTCTCACTGATGGAGTTCCTATTCAAGGCTTTTGGCCAGATTTTATCATGTACTTTATCTTTTTATTAAAAAACTAACATATTCTTTACATATTCTGGATATGAGTACTATATTGTATATGTGAATTTCAATGTCTTTTTCCATTCTGTGGTTTATATTTGCACTCTAAGATACCTCCTTTGATGAAGTTCTAAAATATAATTTTTCTTTGTTTAATGCTTTTCATCCTTTTTAAGAAACCAATGTCTTTCTCAAGTCCTTGAAGATATTATACTCATTTTTTCTCTTAAATCTTTATGATTTTGCCTTGAACACTTAATATCATAAGCTTCTTGAATAAAATTTTTTTAATATTGAGAGGTAATAACAAAGTTTACTTTTTTCTATGCTGATATTCAGTGTTTCTAGCACCATTTTTTGAAAACAGTGACTACCAGCTTGCTCTAAATTATAAAGGAGTCTTTATGTAAATTAGGTGACTATATATCTGTTGATCTGTTTTGAGGGTCTCCTATATTTTCTAGTAGTCTTTTTGTATATACATGTAACTATATCACACTATCTTAACCATTGTAATTTTATAATATGTCTTTACTTTGGTTATCTGAGTCATCTAATTTTGATTATCTTTTTTAAGAATGCTTTGGTTAGTCTATATACCTTGCATCTCCAAAACTTTACTTGAACATTAAATATTGGCTGGTACTGAATTGAATATGTAGGACAATTAGATCACTTTAGGGAGAATAGAAATGCTAATACTGAGCACTTATTTGTTTAATTTTTCTTAAAAATATATTAGAGTTTTCAGTGTAAATACCTTGCTGTTTCACTTATATGAGTCTTAGGTATTTTATAGTACTTGATGCAATTTTAAATGACAATATTTTATATAATTTGCAACTTGTTTGTTTGCTAGTATATAGAGATACTGGTTTATCAATTTTGTGTGCATTAACTTTACCAAATTCATTTACTAATTTTAAATGCTTATTGATCCTTCTGGAAGTTTTAAATATGTAGTAAAGACATTCTGAAAATAATGGTTATGTTACTGATACCTCTTAGCTCTTTTTCTTTCTTTATTGCACTGACTAGTACCACTAGTAAAATGTTGAATAGAATGGTGATAGTGGCCATCTTCACTTTTTGCCCAAGGCAAGAGAAAAGCATTCAACAATCCCCATTAAGTATGATGTTAGTTGTAGGCTTTCTGTAAAATCACCCAGATTATGGAAGTTCCTTTTTACTTCTAGTTAGCTGAAAGTTTTTTTTAATGAATGAATATTGACATTTATCAAGAACTCTATTCCTCTATTAAGATGATCATGATTTTTATCTCTGCTAAATCAAAAGCATTAAACCAATGTTGCATTTTTGGAATAAACCTCATTTGGTAATGGTCTTATCATATTTGTATATCACTATAGGTTCATGAGAGATATTGGCCTGTAATATTGCATTCTTGTAGTTTTCTTGTGACTTTTGATGTCAGAGTTGTACTCGCCCCATAAAATGAGTTGGAAAGTGCTCTCACTCTTTGATTTTTTGATAAATGTCTGGAATATTGATATTAATTATCCTCTTTATATTCAAAAGAATTCATCACATCAGTGAAGCCATCAGTGGTAGAAAATTCTTCCTTCCTTCTTTCTTTTCTTTTTCCCTTCTGTCCTTTTTCCTGCCTTCCTTTCTTCTTTGGAAATTTTTGGAATATAGATTCAGTTACATTGACAGTTAATGAATTATTAAGCTTTTGTTATAATTTTTGGCAGTAGAAATAGTTCAATACCTGCTACTCTATAATTGTCATACAGAAAACTTTTCATTCTTTTTTAAATTAAAGCAATGCTGTTAATATATTTCTGTGTACATGTAACAAATATTTAAAGATATTTTTTAAGTGGTTGCATTTTTTAACTCAGGATAAAGTGATTTAGTGACTATTCACTTTTGTGTTTATGTTCTTATGTATCATCTGATATAGTTTTTAAATGAAGTGCAAATATAATTTTCAGTCTGAAAAGCAATGAGATTTATTTCTTTAAGAAAGTTTTTATGAGAAAAAGAAATAATTATGTTACTTTTATGCAGGTACTTGAGTTAGAGTACTATTTTAATAAAAAATACAGCAGAGGCAATAAAAATGAGGCTTAATATTAATAGAAGTTGAAAATGCTTTCTTAGTTTTCATGGCTGTGACAATCAATGTAAGCCCCTTGGAAATAGGAACTGTGTGAACCCTAAGCAGCAGCATACTATAACTGTGTCAGCAATTTCTATAATATCTACTACTTTAATATTCTGAATCATTATCTTTATCCTTCAGTTCATGTGTAGAGATGCCAAATTTTGATGGGGAATAAATTTTTCTATTTTATGTTTTCATGTATGCTTGGAAGCAGAATTTAACAGATCAATAAGGACGTTCCATGAAAATAAACAGATTAATAAAACAGGATCCCTTTTCTTTAACATGCCAAAAATGAAGACAACATCTTAGTTATTGTCAACCATAGGTACCTAACAAAAGCAACTAGTCTTTTAAAATATAAAATATATTCATTAAAATTCTGATTTAACAACTCAAGGGAAAGTGACTGTAGATACCCCAGCAGTTAACCTTGCTGTAATTTAGTTCATGCTTAAGCTTAATCTACAACCAAAACTAATCTAAGAGAAAGAACAATATGATTTGTAGTTGAAACTAATCTTAGAGAAAAGAACAATAGGTGCTGTATCTTGGAATCTGGTGCGAGTCTTGAGCAGTGTGACAAGGACTGCAAACAGTTCTCATGATCCTTTCTGAGGCAAACCCAGATAAGGAACATACCGTGAGACTCACACGACCAGATGACTTGACGAGACCTAAGAGAAACTTTAAGAAACAATTAGCTTGCAATTGTTTAGCTTGATGAAAAAATATCCTATAATCATTAATCAATGCCTGTCTTTTTGCTTGCTGTAACTTAATAAAAGCACAGGAGAGGGCTGACTTGGTGCTTAGTCTCCAGAGGAAGTCTAAGCCCTCTGCTTAAAATGTCATTCTGACTCAGTTTCTCATTTTCACGGTCCCTGACTGCAACAGGTGACTAGAATCCAAGGTTCTCAAAACCTCCATATACAATTCTGAGATCTAGTCAAATACTATTATTATCCCACTTATTATTTTTGCTCTCAAATACCTACAAAGATCATAGAGAAACAGATTTGCACATTTATTGTTAGAATAATTTTCTTGAGACTTCTGTGAAGATGGCGGCATGAGCAGGGCGGTGGAAATATCCTCAGAAAACCATATATATTTATGAAAATACAACTATTCCTAAAAGAGAGACCAGAAGATACAGTACAACAGCTAGGCTAGAGGTGCACCTGCGGGGACTCAGCAATTCACAAAGCAGGTAGGATGCAGGGCCGCGACCTGGCAGGACCCAAGCACTCCCTCACACCAGCGCACCAGTGGGAGGAACGGATTCGGAGCGGGGAAGGAGTGGAGGCATGGGCCTGCCAAATAACCAGCCCTGGTGATCTGTGCCAGCAGTGCTGGCCCACATCAGGCAGTGTATCAAAGATTGGAGAGACAGAGGGGCAGGATCTCAGAGGGACGGTGCAGCCGGGTCCTCTCAGCCGGCTCCCCAGGACAAAAGAAAAGCATATGCTTTCTTAAAAGTCTTAAAGACACAAGGGCCCAACGGAGGAACAAAATCATCGCAGCACACTCAGCCCAGCAGGCTGGGAGTCCTGGGGAATTTTAGACCCCTAGGCCGGTGGTGGAGCAAAGGAGCAATGCCAAGGCTTCCTACAGAGATCAGCAGCCTCCCATTCGTTCCACCCCCGGCTGGCGTCACAAAGGGTCTGGAAGAAAGGAACAGTGGAACAGCAGGGCCACCTACAGCAATCTACTCACAGAGGGCGATTTTTTTTCTTTCTTTCTTTTTTATTCCTTCTTTGTTATTTTCTTTATAATAGTCTTAAAGAGCCCAGCTGACACACGTGCTGCCTACTAGTGACCACTTCTATTGCCATGAAAAGACAGAGGAATATGGTACAAACAAAGCTTACCCAGACAACCCCAGAGAGGGAGCCTGATGGGATGGACATGCACAATCTTCCTGAAAAAGAATTCAGAATAAAAGTCATAACCATACTGATGGATCTACAGAGAAATATGCAAGAGCTAAGCGAGGAAGTGAGGGAAGTGAGGAAAAACAATGCAGAAATGAGCCAAGTGATCGACGAGCTTAGCAGCAGACTGGACAAGATGCAAGAGACTGTTAATGTAATAGAAATCAGAGAACAGGAAAACAGAGAAACTGAGGCAGAGAGAGATAAAAGGATCTCTAGGAATGAAAGAATATTAAGAGAACTATGTGACCAATCCAAACAGAACAATATTCGCATTATAGGAGTACCAGAAGAAGAGAGAGAAAAAGGGATAGAAAGTGTCTTTGAAGAAATAATTGCTGAAAACTTCCTGATGCTGGGGAAGGAAATAGTTTCTCAGACCACGGAAGCCCACAGAAATCCCAACACAAGAGACCCAAGGAAGACAACACCAAGACACATAATAATTAAAATGGCAAAGATCAGAGATAAGGACAGAGTATTAAAGGCAGCTAGAGAGAGAAAAAAGATCACCTACAAAGGAAACCCATCAGACTATCATCAGACTTCTCAACAGAAACCCTACAGGCCAGAAGAGAGTGGCATGATGTATTTAACGTAATGAAACAGAAGGGCCTCAAACCAAGAATATTGTATCCAGCACGATTATAATTTAAATATGATGGAGGATTAAACAATTTTCAGACAAACAAAAGCTGAGAGTTTGCCTCTCATAAACCACCACTACAGGATATCTTAAACGGACTGCTCTAGAGGGAAGCACCCCTAAGGCTAAAAAGATGTCACCAGAGAAAATAAAATCATAACAAAGAACACAGACTATACAAATACTAGCTAAATGAAAAGAATAAAACACCTAGCATATAAAGAATGGAGGAGGAAGAATAAGAAGGGAGAGAAATAAAGAATCATCAGACTGTGTTTACAATAACTTAACAAGGAAGTTAAGTTAGACTGTTAGATAGTAAAGAAGCTACCCTTGAACCTTTAGTAACCACGAACCTAAAGCCAGCAATGGCAATAAGTACATATCTATCAATAATCACCCTAAATGTAAATGGACTGAATGCACCAATCAAAAGACGCAGAGTTACTGAATGGATAAAAACGCAAGACCCATCTATATGCTGCTTAGAAGAGACTCACCTCAAACCCAAAGATATACACAGACTAAAGGTGAAGGGATGGAAAAAGACGTTTTATGCAAGCAAGAAGGAGAAAAAAGTAGGTGTTGCAGTACTTGTATCAGATAAAATAGACTTCAAAATGAAGAAAGTAGCAAGAGATAAAGAAGGACATTACATAATGATAAAGGGGTCAGTCCAATAAGCGGATGTAACCATTTTAAATACGTATGCATGCAACACAGGAGCACTGGCATATGTGAAACAAATACTAACAGAATTAAAGGAAGAAATAGAAAGCAATGTATTCATTTTAGGAGACTTCAACACACCACTCACTCCAAAGGACAGATCAACCAGACAGAAAATAAGTAAAGACAAAAAGGCACTAAACAGCACACTAGAACAGATGGACCTAACAGACATCTATAGAACTCTACACCCAAAAGCAACAGGATACACATTCTTCTCAAGTGCACATGGAACGTTTTCCAGAATAGACCACATACTAGGCCACAAAAAGAACCTCAGTAAATTCAAAAATATTGAAATTCTACCAACCAACTTCTCAGATCACAAAGGTATAAAACTAGAAATAAATTTTAGAAAGAAAACCAAAAGGCTCACAAATACATGGAGACTGAACAACATTCTCCTAAATAATCAATGGGTAAACAACCAAGTAAAAACACAAATCAAAGAATATATGGAGACTAATGACAACAACACAAAGCCACATTTTCTGTGGGACGCAGCAAAGGCAGTTCTAAGAGGAAAGTATATTGCAATCCAGGCCTATTTAAAGAAGGAAGAACAATCCCAAATGAATAGTCTAAAGACACAATTACTGAAATTGGAAAAAGAAGAAGAAATGAGGCCAAAAGTCACCAGAACGTGGGACATAATAAAGATCAGAGAAGAAATAAATAAAATTGAGAAGAATAAAATAGAAAAAATCAATGAAACCAAGAGTTGGTTCTTTGAAAAAATAAACAAAATAGATAAACCGCTGAGGCAGACTTATTAAGAGAAAAAGAGAATCTACACACATAAACAGAATCGGAAAAGAGAAAGGAAAAATCACGATGGACCCCAAAGAAATGGAAAGAATTATAAGAGAATGCTATGAGAATCTATATGCTAACAAGCGGGAAAACTTAGAAGAAATTGACAACTTCTTAGAACAATACAACCTTCCAAGACTGACAAAGCAAGAAACAGAAAAACTAAACAGACCAATCACCAGCAATGAAATTGAATCAATAATCAAAAAACTACCCAAGAACAAAACCCCTGGGCCAGATGGATTCATCTCTGAATTCTACCAGATGTATAGAGAAGAAATAATACCCATTCTCCTTAAAGTTTTCCAAAAAATAGAAGAGGAGGGAATACTTCCAAACTCATTCTATGAAGCCAACATCACTCTAATACCAAACCCACAGCTAACATCATACTTAACTGTGAGAAGCTGAAAGCTTTTCATCTAAGATTGGGAACAAGACAGGGATGCCCACTCTCTCCACTGTTATTCAACATAGTACTGGAGGTCCTAGCCATGGCAATCAGACAAAACAAAGAAATACAAGGCATCCAGATTGGTAAAGAAAAAGTCAAATTTTCATTATTAGCAGATGACATGATATTATACATAAAAAACCTTAAGACTCCACTCCAAAACTACTAGAACTAATATCTGAATTCAGCAAAGTTGCAGGATACAAAACTAACACACAGAAATCTGTTGCTTTCCTATACACAAATGATGAACTAACAGAAAGAGAAATCAGGGAAATAATTCCATTCACAATTGCATCAAAAAGAATAAAATACCTAGGAATAAACCTAATGAAGGAAGTGAAAGACCTATACCCTGAAAACTAAAAGACACTTCTAAGAGAAATTAAAGAGGACACTAACAAATGGAAATGCATCCCATGCTCTTGGCTAGGAAGAATAAATATTGTCAAAATGGCTATAGTCCCTAAAGCAATCTACAGATTCAATGCAATCCCTATCAAAATACCAACAACTTTCTTCAATGAACAGGAACAAATAATTCTAAAATTCATATGGAACCAGAAAAGACCCCGAATAGCCAAAGCAATCCTGAGAAGGAGGAATAAAACAGGGGGAATTATGCTCCCTGACTTCAAGCTTTACTACAAAGCCACAGTAATCAAGACAATTTGGTATTGGCACAAAAACAGACTCACAGATCAGTAGAACATAATAGAAAATCCAAACATTAACCCAAACATATACAGTCAATTAATATATAATAAAGGAGCCTTGGATATACAATGGGGAGATGATGGCCTCTTCAGCAGCTGGTGTTGGAAAAACTGGACAGCTACATGTAAGAGAATGAAACTGGATTACTGTCTAACCCCATACACAAAAGTAAACTCAAAATGGATCAAAGGCATGAATGTAAGTCATGAAACAATAAAACTCTTGGAAAAAACTTAGGCAAAATCTCTTGGACATAAACATGAGCGACTTCTTCATGAACATATCTACCCGGGCAAGGGAAAGAAAAGCAAAATGATCAAGTGGGAGTATATTAAGCTGAAAAGTTTCTGTACAGCAAAGGACACCATCAGTAGAACAAAAAGACATCCTACAGTATGGGAGAATATATTTATAAATGACATATCTGATAAGGGGTTGACATCCAAAATATATAAAGAACTCACACACCTCAACAAACAAAAGCAAATAATCCAATTAAGAAATGGGCAGAGGACATGAATAGATACTTCTCCAAAGAAGAAATTCATATAGCCAACAGGCACATGAAAAGATGCTCCACATTGCTAATCATCAGAGAAATGCAAATTAAAACCACAATGAGATATCACCACACACCAGTAAGGATGGCCAACATCCAAAACATAAGCAATAACAAATCTTGGTGAGGATGTGGAGAAAAGGGAACCCTCCTACACTACTGGTGGGAATATAAGCCAGTTCAACCATGGTGGAAAGCAGTATGGAGGTTCCTCAAAAAACTCAAATAGAAATATCATTTGACCCATTAATCCCACTCCTAGGAATTTACTCTAAGAATGCAGCAGCCCACTTTAAAAAAGACAGATGTATCTCTATGTTTATCATAGCACTATTTACAATAGCCAAGAAATGGAAACACCCTAAGTGTCCATCAGTAGATGAATGGACAAAGAAAAGGTGGTACATATATACAATGGATATTATTCAGCCATAAGAAGAAAACAAATCCTACCATTTGCAACAACATGGATGGACTTAGAGGTTATTATGCTCAGTGAAATAAGCCAAGCGAAAAAAGACAAGTATCAAATGGTTTCACTCATATGTGGAGCGTAAGAGCAAAGAAAAAAACTGAAAGAAAAAAATAGCAGCAGACTCACAGAACCCAAGAATGGACTAATAGTTACCAAAGGGAAAATGACTGGGAAGGATGGGCCGGAAGGGAGGGACAAGGGGGAAAAAGGGGCATTACGATTAGCAGACGTAATGTCGAGGGGGCTTGAGGAGGACTGTACAACTCAAAGAAGACAAGTAGTGATTCTATAGCATCTCACTACGCTTATGGACATGGGGTTTGTCGGGGGGACCTGATGCAGTGGGTAGTTTAATAACCATAATATTGCATATGTAATTGTAGGTTAATGATACCAAAAAAAAAGAATAATGTTCCTGCACCTTGACGTTACTGACATTTGGGGGTGGGTTATTCATTATCTTAGGGGTCTTGCCTGTGCATTGTGGGTTGCTTTGTGGCATTCTTGGCCTCTAATTACTCAATCCAGTAGCACATACCACTCCAGCGCGACAAACAAAAATGTTTCCATACATTTATAAATTGCCCCATTGAGAACACTGTGTTGAAACAACTACCCTTCCTAGGAAATAAAGAAGCTCTGCAATCAATGACAATGGATAATCACCAGGTAAATAAGAAAATGATAAACTCAGGAGCTGAACAATGAATGTATAGAAGGGACATTGCTACTTTAAATCAGCTGGTCTGATCCATATTTCTAACATTTGGAATCATAAGCAGCCACCAACATTCTCCCACTTTCAAGGTCCAGAGATGTACATCCCGACCATTTTTATTTTAACTTCTCTCGTGCCTTCAGACTTCATATTCTTTAGTACCTGTAGACACTTAAAATTTTCATTTGACCTATGATACTTGTCTTTTGCATGTGGTTCTTTATTTCTGTTATCAGATTCCCATTTTTGACAAATATTTTAATTTATCACCGTGATTATACATCTTTAGGTCCTCTAATTAAACACAGTTTTTTTCCAGACCCCAAGCACCCTACATATTCAGCCCAAGTTCTTGCAGTTGGTGGTGTGACTTTGTTCAATTAACATCTGTTAAATAGACACTCTGGGGTGTCAGATGGAGAAGCACATTTCAACAAAAGGAATTGAAATAGAGAAGTTTATTACTCACATATACATGGCTTGAGAAAACATGAGGGTTGGTTAAGTCAGGATGATTATAGATAATAATGGAAGAATATGTGACTTTTTAGGGAAACATACACTTATAATCTAGACAACTTTCAAAATGCAGCAGAATTCATTTGCTGATGTGATATATATATAATGGAGTAATTAATTTTCAACAAAATTCAAAAAATCAAAACAATGTTAACTTTCAACAGATGAATCCTAAGATATGTGGTCCTGGTTTTCATCACTTGAAGGGAAAGGAGGCATGTGCCTCTTTATTATAATAAAAATATTCTGTATGTGCACATATGTTTGGGATTAGAAAAATTGTTATCAAAGTGTTAACTAGTGGATGTTTTTATCATTAAATGAGACCACCATATCAGTCTGTATGTAATGTAAGAATATTGTTCAGGAGCCAGGGCTTACTACTTCCAGCCTTCCAGAGGACAATTGTGGAAAACTGTAATCAGTTCTGCTGTTTGAAAAATCTGGGAAGACTTCATCATGTCTGTAATGTGAATACTGTTGACTGTCTAGGCCACATGGTAGAGTATAAACTATTGGGAACTCAGATGACATGATAGTTAAAATGGGAGTTTATTGATTGAGATGTTACTGACACTATCCTGGGTTTCCCAAGGGCAAATTCCCTCAGCGCCCCTCTGAACAGAGCAGAACCACATGATTCATGTGGGACACTTAAGCCATAATCCCAGAATACTATAGGTAAAAGACAAAGAGGCTTATGGAGTCACTTAGGCTCCTACAAATATGCACTCTTCTGAACTAAGAAACAAAGTATTAGCTTATTATTTTATCTTAGAAATGAATTATTAAGGTATCACTAAGGAAGATATCACTTACATTCTCAATATTCAGTGTCTATTCAATGGAGTTTTAACAACAGTGTGGGTAAAATTGCAATATTTCCAGAATCTCTCACCTGGCCTTAGTGCATTTCCATATCAATAGGTGTTTCCAAGAAGTGGAGAGAAGTAGTCCATCTCCATATCAAAAGGTAATTACAAGGGCCAGCAAGGGCATTTCTGGACCAGAGAGGTTGGGTGGGGTCCCTTCTGTAGCCGGGTTGCAAGAGACACAGGAGAGCAGAAGTGGATGACCGCTTGTAAGCAATAAATGGGTTTCTTCCACTTTATTTCTCCCTTTGACTGATTTTGGTTTTAAAGGTATTTTGCCCCAAGATTCCCTCCCCCCTGAGTTACATACAGTTTCAGTGTTTTGATACATAAGGAAAATATGTCCCCACTCACCAAAAATTAACTAGTTGTGTTTGATTTAATATACAACATTAACAAAATGAGTGAAACTTCCCAGGGGCTAAACTATACTTTGAATTGTCTTTACACTGTGACTTTTGTGTGTATTTTTTAGACAGTGTACAGAAATTTGAAGGAGATTAATTTTTCTGAATAAATGGTCAGAAAAAGGGGACCTCAGCAGAATCAAGTAGAAGTGGAAACACTTGGATTTTGTGGAGCCAGGAAAAGTGATGCTGGGGTTCTTGTTCACGAAGCTGAAGAATAAGCTTAGCAAACACCCAGGGTAGAAGAGCAAGGTACAGGCTTTTATTTAGAAATAAAGTGAGAGGAAAGAGCTCCTGGCTCATGCCAGGAGGGAACAAGAGAGTCTAGGGTGGTGAGTTGTCTAGGGGGTTTTATAGGCAAATGAGGATTTTTTGAGAACATGAAAAAAGCTTAGGGGTGTGGACTTATTAAGCAGTCCTAGAATATTTACAAGTAATTTAACATAAAGAATTTCCTGCCTTGATTTCTCTCTGGGATACAGGCATCTTGGTCTAGGAGCATATAAAAAGGCGGCCTGTCCAGCCCCCAAGGTCGGCTGAGGTATTGTCTGTTTGCTAAAGAGTAAGTTAAGAATCTTGCTTCTTAAACTTCCTGGGTGTTAAAAATGCAACCTTATCTTTAAGGTGGAATCCTTCCTGCCTTTTACTATGTTGTTTACAGCTGGGACTGCGTGCTAAATTAGTGGGTCAGTTTGCAAAACTACCCCATCAGATCTGAAAGAGGAAAGACAGCACATAGGCCTGGGCCTTTTAGCATGCAAAAGTGAATCTTACACATGATTACAAATGATTAGCATAATAAAAACATGTGCTACTCTTCTTTATCTGGGGAATATTAACTGATCTCACTGAAGAATGACCCTAGAGCTTAATGTTTAACACAGAGTTTTGGTAGCAGGTTTCCTTGCATGTAGTTACATTGCTCTGACTGCAAATATCCTGCCTTGCTTTTTCCAGAGGCCCTCACCCTATTCTGTCTAAGCCCATGGTCCCTGTCTCAAAAGCAAGACCAAGGAACATCAGTTCTTCAGAAAAAAGAATTGAGGGGAAATGCTAGAGGGAGTGATCTAGTACCCAGTGAATATTTTAGGTTCCTCTGGTTTTATTTACTATATTCTTTTAAATGGAACCAGAAGGACCAGGATATCTGTAAGAATATAGTACTTTATCCTCCATTTACCCCATGGCCCCAAGCACATGGGCTAGTGAAAATCATGTCTGAACTTGCCTCACCTTATCTCTAAACATTTTGCCCCACCCCTTAAGACCCAATCACCAACGCCCCACACCCTACTCCTTAAAAACACGCTTCCTCATCCACAAGCTGCTGCTCTCTCCTTTTCGAGACAGCCATTCTGTCTGTTTTAAAACCACGCTGATGGAGTTCTCGTGTCCTTCTTTCCTTGCGAGAATGCCAGGTAGCTAAAGAACCCTTTCAATATCCATCAAGTTTTTTTGGTGTGTTGGATAGTTTTTTGCCTTATCTCATATCCTCTCTATCTAACCTTTATTCCCAGCCATTACTGAGGCAAGCAGATTTATGCAGATGTAAACTAACAGCACTTTACTTATCATCATCTAAAACACTGTTTCATGCTTTCTTCTCCTGGATTTTTATAACTTTATGACAGGGAAACCTTCATGAACCCACTTTGCACTTATGTATGCATTACTAAAAGCTCAAGGCTGTGAACACCCTACTGGGACAACCCTTATATAACAGGGGATAAAAGCTGATGATCAATACTTCCTTTATTTTTCTTTCTGTGAGAATCCATATATATCTCCCCAGAAGGTCCCAGTTTCATAATGTACCATTTTCCACTATAGAGAGCAACTATAGAACTCATCATTCTACTGGATTTCCTCCTTTACTGTTTCATTCTCTCCCTTCTCTACTCCTACACCATAGAAATATTTTCCAAAATAAGCTACCGATGCCGGGGTTCTTGTTTGCGGAGTTGGAGAATGAACCTAGCAAACAGTCAAGGTAGGAGAGCCAGGGCAGAGGCTTTTATTGAGAGATACAGTGAGAGGACAGAGCTCCTGTCTCACACCAGAAGGGGACAAGAGAGCCTGGGGTAGTGCTTTGTCTGGGGGATTTATAGGCAGTTGAGGATTTGGGAGAACTGAGGGCTTAGGGTGTGGACTTGTACCACCTGCCCTGCCCTCAAGGTGGGCTGGGTTGTTGTCTGTTTGCTAGGGCTGTTTACAGTGGATTCACTGGTTATGCTGAGATACCCTTGCGGAACACTCAAACATTTCAGGCCAAGTTGCTCCTGGCCTTTTGACTTTTAACTGATCTCATTGAAGATATCTATATTCCTAGTCTGAGTCTGGTATATTTACCCTAGAGAATTAGTGTGACCTTGACTTTGCATAATGCTGAACACAGAGTTTCGACAGGGACTTTACATTGTTACATTGCTTTGACTATAAATATCCTGCCTTGCTTTACTCCAGAGGCCCTCACCCTACTCTATCTACACCCACAGTCCCTGTCTCACTACCACACATGAAACCTTGCCTCTGCCTCTGCTCTACCTAGGCTAAGACTGGTACTCTATTATGTGCCCGAAAATATCAAGAATTATAAATGCTAAAACAATTAAACAAAAATCCTGCTTTGATGGATTTTTGAATTTTGTGGAAAGGCACACAATACACAATTGAGGAAAAATATATGTGATATATAAGATAATAAAAATAAATTAAAAATGAAATAAATAAAAATAAAGTATTAGGTATAAAAAATGTCAGTATTGTAAATACCTTTAAAAAAAACATTAAGATATAATTCCATACCATATCATTCAAACATTTAAAGTGCACAATTTAGAGGTTTTTAGTATATTCACAGTTTGTACAACCATTGCTATTATCTAATTTTGTAATAGTTTCATCACTGTTTAAAGCTTATAGCAATTAGCTGTCATTTCCCTAATGCATCTCATTTCTTTAACTTTAAGCAATCAATAATCTACTTTGTTTCTCTATTCTAGATGCTTTGCCTATTCTGGCTGAAAGGGTATATCGCCGCGACCCTCCCTACCTATTTGGAATAGGTTAATGAAGCAGGGAAGGAAAAGGAGAATAATAATAATAAAGGTAATGGGGCTAGGAGGGGCAGGAGCCAATTGAAGGGGTAAGGGAACGGATTGTTAGGGGAGTTTTCTAGAAGTTTGGAGGCTTGTTCACAGAGACATTTTGTGCCATCCCAGACGAGACCAGATTTGTTGGTGTAGAACCAGCATTGTTCTTGGAGTAGGGCACATATACCACCTTGGCATCTGTAAGGAGTTCTATACCTCTGCAGTTCTGGAGAACAACTGAGGCTAGTGAGTCTAACTGATCTTGTAGGTGCTCTAATGGTTAGAGTTTCTTTCAGCCCTTTTGTGAGTTCCCTTGATAGTTGAGCGAATTCTGCAAGGGATATTCCTAGAACTCCAATTCCTGTTCCGGTACCCATGATTATTTCTAGGGTAGCAATTAGGGGAACTAATTGTACCAGCATGCTCTGACATGGGTTATAGGGGAGACAGTAATGGGTAGGTCAGGTGTGGATAATGAAAGGATGGGAGTAAGAAGACTTAAAGTACAAGTCCCAGTCCAGTTGGTTGGCAGACAGACATATGCTTTATCTCCACATACCCAAAATATGCCTGTTTCTAAGGATAAACATCCTATGAGGTCAAAGCAGGATAAGAGGAGGAGATATGGGGGAGGTTGGAGAGTAAATGTTGAACTGCCTGAAATTTATGCCATATTTGAGAAGAGGAGCTTAATGTTGCAACTGTTAGAGGGGATAGAGGTGAGGCTGGTTGTGTATTGGCTGGACTTTCTTGGCTGAGTGCTACATATTTTTGGATTAAGATTCTACCTTCAGGTATATTGAGTGTTTGCATTCTTGGTTTCCCCTGTGGGCTGGGGGAGTGCCCTTTAGGGGGTCTTTTCCTCTGTCTTGACAATATTGGGTTGTGGTGGCATTTAGACTGCCTTGGAAAGAGTGATATCTAGGGACCCTTAAGAGAGCTCCCAGATGGTTAGTATTGTGGTGGTTTGATGGTGGAAGGAGTTGGAGGGTATGTTTTCAGAGGGAAGGGTCTAGAGAGCCTATTGGAATAGAGTGGTCTTGTTGGGCTTGAGAAATGCATAAGGGGGCAGGATGGGTCATATGAAGTTTACTTTGGGATGGGCCAGTAATGGCTCATTGGGGAAGTTGGTGAGCTTTCAAAGTTTGTCTAATGCTTTTTTGTGCTCTTGGTAGTCTGATTTCAGATCTCTCAGCTAGGACTGGGCCTCTGGGGTTAGTTGTTTTGGTGAAGTAAAGTCCTGCTGATGTATTGATCCAGGCTGTTAAGGGAGCAGGGGTTGCTGAGTCTGCTAACTGAGAAATGTGAAGACAGATCCAGCAAGGGGGTTGGATAGTTCCATTAAAGGTTTGGATGATTTGGGCTGTGTGAGAGATTGTTTGACTGAGGTATGTGGGAAGGGTTTGAGCCATAGGGTTACAATTTGAGTGAGTAAGTGTTATTAAAAGAATAAGGCTTGAAGTGAGAGAATGCATGAGGAAAAGGTAGTGATTTCATTTGGGGAGGAGTCTGAAAGATTCCCTGCAGTCATAAATCTTGAATTTATGTAACAGGGTAAAGGGTAAGTATGGGGGAAGTTCTTCTAATAAGATGACTAGGGAATGAGCAAAATTATGCAAGTTTGGGCTCATAGGAAATGAGTAAAATTATATAGGTGTTGTACTTATCCTTTTGTATCTTCAGGGGTGTGGTGTTTGGGGATGGCTGGAAGGGATGTAGGTCAAGATGAAAACTAGATTCGGAGAGATCCTGTTTGGGTTGTAGAGTAGCTTACTGGGGGATTTGTAGTCTGGGGAGTTGAAGGTGTAAGTGGTCCCATTGGGATGGAGGAGTAGGAATCTGTGGGAGATTCAGAGGAAGGGGGAGAGGATGAGATAAAGGGTTTTATATGGGAGTTGTGGATCCAATGAGGAAATTTTGTTAAGTTTGACTACAGTAGGTGTGGATAGGACCACTCGATAGGGTCCCTGCAATCTGGGAGTTAGGGGTGATGGTACCTGGTTAGGAAAAGAGAGGAGGACTGAATCTTCAGGTTGATAAAAGTAGGAGAGGGAGGGTCATGAGGTTTTGGCATGTAGAGGTCAGCATGGGACCATAGAAGAGAGCAGATGTGTTGGAGTAGTGGAGGTATGAGATGAAGAGTGGACAGCTCAGAGTTAAGACCTGGTGGAAGCATAGGGCAGCTATACAAGGAGAAAGTGAGGTGGGTTTTTTAGGTAGAGCCTGGAGTCAGAGCAGAGCTAAAGGCAGAAGCTTTGTCCAGTCAAGATGGAGTTCTATGGATAGTTTGATAAAGATGGATTTGAGTTCAGTTGGTTCTCTCCACATTACCTGAGGATTGTGGGTGGTATGGGATATGGAAATGCCAGGGGATATTAAGAGCTTTAGCAGTTGTCTGGGAAACTTGGGAGATAAATTCAGGGCCATTGTTCTGATTGTAAGGAAGTAGGTACTCGGAAATGGGGGATTATCTCTGGTAACAAAATGGTGGAAACTGTCTGAGCTCGTTTATTAGTTGTAGGGGAAGCTTCAACCCAACCTGAAAATGTGTCTACCAGTGCTATAAGGTATTGGTAGCATTTTACTGAGGGCATATGAGTGAAGTCAAGCTTCCAGTCAGTCCCAGGAATGAGCTCCTATGCTTGATGAGTGGGAAAGGAGGGAGGTCAAGAAGGTGAATTAGGATTGGCCTTTTGGCAGATTTCGCATGAGGTGGTAAGTATTTTTAGAAAGGTAATGTCTGAAGAGGAGAGAGGTAGGTGGGTTTTCAGAAAGTGTAAAGATTGGAGATTAGGATGAAATAGGTCATGTAGATAGGAGGGTATGGACTTAGTAGAAGGTGGTTTAGAGTCAGCAGGAGAGGGGTCATTAGGCATAGAGATGAGGGCACCTATTATAGAAATCACTGATGTGCATCTGGCTGCTTTGTCTGCTCTGTTATTTCCCTGAGTGATGGAAGATTGATCTGATTGATGAGAGTGGCAGTGTACTAGGCCTATGGCAGTTGGTAGGTATGAGGCCTTTATTAGTTGTATGATGTAGTTAGCATTGGTAATGGAGCTGCCCTTGGTATAGAGGAGTCCCTTCTTTCCAGATTGCTGCATGGGAGAGTAAGATATGGAAGGCATACTTGGAATCAGTGTAGATGGTAAGTGAAGATCCCTGTGCTAAGGTAAAAGCACAGGTGAGGGCAATTCTGCCTGTTGGTTTGTGGTGTTATGGAGAAGGGGCTTTGCCTCAATAGTTTGATCAAGGGAGACAATGGTATATCCGACTCGATGGATGCCCCTCATGGATAAAGGAACTATCGTCAGTGAACCAAGTATGTGTGGCCTGAGGAAGAGCTCTCTCCTGGATATGAGAAGGACAGGATAATAACTCATCTAGGATTTGTAGGCAGCTATAAGAGTCAGGGGAATATTCTATTTTTTCCTGTGATTTGGTAGAAAATGGGAGAAGAGTAGAAGAATTGAGGGGAGGGCAGACTTCATATTTGATGGAAGTATCCTCAATCAGAGTGACTTGAAGTGACAGAATCCTACAAGTAGGAAGAGTTTGTAAGCCCTTGTAGGTGAGGAGTTCAGAAAGATGATGAGAGGAAAGAACAGTGGTGCAGATCCAAAAGTGAGCTTCTCCGATTCTTGGATGAGGATGGCGGCTGCAGCCAGTCTGCAGACAGGGGGCCCATCCCTGAATGGTGGGGTCCAGCCATTTTGAAAGATAGGTGATGGGGCAAAGGAGGGCCCTAACCTGTGGCCTAGGACTCCCAGAGCAAACCCTTGATTTTCTAAGATGAACAGGAAGAAGGGGCATGTGATATCAGGGAGATGGAGAGCAGGGGCTTGTAAAAGAGCTGCTTGAAGTTTATGAAAGGGCTTGGTTACTGGTGTTAAGAGAGGCTCTGAAGTGGCTCCTTGGGATGCTGAATGGAGGGGAGTGGCTAGGAGGGCGAAATTGGAATCCATGAGCGTAGGAACCCAGTGAGTCATAGAAAGGAGAGGATTTCATCTTTTGTATGGGGAATGGGTATGTTTTGAATGAGTTTCTTTCTGTCTAAGGTAATGGCTTTATGGCCAGGGGTAAGTAGAACCCCTAAGTAAGTTACATTAGAGGTGGAAAGTTGGACTTTGGAGGGTGAGACCTGATACCCATGTTTTGAGACAAAGTTGAGAAGGAGAAGAGTATTTTGCTAAGAGGTTTGTAAGGAGGGGCTGCATAAGAGAAGATCATCAACATATTGAAGGAGAGTAGAGCCTGAGAGAGTGAGGGACTTGAGGTCTTGTGCTACGGCTTGTCCAAAGAGGTGGGGAATATCCCTGAAGCCTTGAGGAAGAACTGTCCAGGTTAACTGAGTGGAGGTTTGGGTGATGGGATCAGTCCATGTAGAGGCAAAAAGATCTTGGGAGTTGGGATGGAGGGGGACTGTGAAGAATGCATCTTTGAGGTCAAGGACGGAGAAACGTGAGTAGAAGAGGTGGGGATAGTGGATAACAAAGTATAGGGATTAGGGACTACTGAATGGATTGGAATAACAGCTGCATTGATAATCCTTAAGTCCTGAACTAGCATATAAGGGCCATTAGGTTTTTTGACAGCCAGTATCGGGTTATTGTAAGGGGAATTGGCCGGTCTCAAAAGGCCTTTTCATAGGAGTTCCTAGATGATGGGTTGTAAACACAACAGGTGTTTTGAGAGGTAAGGGGTATTGAGATTGTGAGGGGAAGGAGGTAGGGTCTTTGAGTTTAATGGTCATGGGTGGGCAGGTGGCAATGGAGGAGGTAAAGGTATCCCAGACTATGGGGTTAACTTGACAAGGGGGTAAGGGAAAAGGGGAGGGAGGTGGGTCTGGGATGCTTTGGAGAGCAAGTAGAAAAGGGATTGAAGGCGATTTGGGGTTGAAGCGTGGGCTGAGGGTAAAGGTGATGGAGGCCCCTAGCTTAGACAATAGGTCCCTTCCCATAAGGGGAACTGAACAACGGGAATTACTGAAAAGGAATGAGAGCAACACCCTTAAAGAGGCAGTGGAGCATGGGAGTTTGTAAAGGCTGATAGGGTATGCCCTCTACCCCGACTGTGAAAGGGAGGTGGGCCCAAAGAACTCCTTCAGGACTGAGTAAGTAGCTTCGATATCTAATAGGAAGGAAATGGGCTTGCCCGCTACCACAATGATCACCCTGGGCTCCCGTAAAGTGTTGTTAGTAGCTGGGTTTGGGAGTCCCGGACCCCCTCAGTCAGTGGCCAAACCTAGAAGGTCTATAGGTGGGTTGTTAGAGCTGGATGGCCTGGCACCTCTCAGTGTGTGAGGACAGTCAAAAGCCCAATGTCCCTCCTGATGGCATTTAGGACATGGACTGGGGGGCTTCCGGGGATTTAGGCAAGCTCCACCCCAATGTCCCGATAGATCACATTTAAAACATGGACCAGGAGACCCTCCTGGTTGTTTCTTGAGAAGCGGGGTTACCCGGGTACCAGTGGTTGAGGCAGGCTGGAA
The DNA here is from genome assembly GCA_029783875.1 of Phataginus tricuspis. Lineage (NCBI taxonomy): Eukaryota > Metazoa > Chordata > Mammalia > Pholidota > Manidae > Phataginus > Phataginus tricuspis. The sequence goes on along the minus strand of JAQQAC010020896.1, from coordinate 43,505,933 downwards.
GGCCTTAGCCATCATTTGGTATTTTTGTTTATGGGATTTATCATCTATTCCATTGTACACCTTGAAGGCTACTGCCAGGACTTCTGCTTGGGGAGTCAAGGGTCTCCTCTCTAGGTGATTAAGTTTAGCCTTTGTGTCAGGGAAGCTTTGGGAGAAAAAATAAGTAATAAGTAGTTGTATCCCGTCTGGGATTTCAGGGTCTTAACTGGTATATTGTAGAAGGGCTTTAGTAAGACAGCCTAGGAACATGGAGGGATTTTCATTTTTATCTTGGATAATTTCTTGGAGTTTCTCATAATTGATAGCTTTGTTGGCTGACCTCTTGAGACCCACCATGAGACAAGTGATAAATTGGTCTCAGGTAATGACTCCCCCAGGGGTGTTGTAATCCCAATTGGGGTCTCGATTGGGAACTATCTCAGCACTGATAGGGTGAGCGGGTGTGGTTTGGTGGACTTCATCGGCATAAGTTTCAGCCTATTCCCAGACTCACCTGTGCTCCTCAGGTAGGAGGGTATTGGAGAGGATCATGTGTACATCATGAAAGGTTAGATCATATGATTGAGTTAGGTGCTGGAACTCCTTTATATAAGTGGCTGGGTTGGAAGTGAAGGAGCCCAATCTCTTTTCTATTTGAGACAGGTCAGAGAGGGAGAAAGGGACATGGATCCTAACAACACCTTCTGTGCCTGCTACCTCTCATAGTGGGGCTATGACTTGGGTATGAGAACGAGTAAATGGGGGACTTGGTAGGGGATCTCGGGATGGAAGGGAAACTGGTTGCAGTTAAGGAGGTGATGTTGCTATGCCGCTGCTGATGGGAGCTTGTGGTGGGAGACCTGGGTGGGGTTTAGGAGGAGGAGGTTGAGGAGAAGGAGGCTCTGCAGCTTCCACGGTGCCTTGGAAGACCGGGTGGTTGAGGAGGAGGAGTAGGTGCCATAGGGATTTGGGGTCAGTAGGGTGGGGGTTTGTCAGCAGGGCCAAAGTCAGGGGATGTAGTGAGATCTGGTATGTTGGAGGGTGAAGACTTTAGGGTGAGTAGTAGGTGTTCAGGATTGCAGGGAGACAGAGAGAGGACTTGGTTCAGAGGTAGGAGAAAGCCTGGACATAAGGAATCTCTTTCCACCTGCCCGTACGCTCACAGAAGTTATATAAATCTCAGAGAATATTAGGATCTAAAGAGCCATTGGGTGGCCACTTGGACTGATTATCTAGGGAATATTGTGGCCAGACCTCATTACAGTAATGAATAAGTTTGAATGGTTTGAGGTCGGGAATACGGCAGAGGGGTTTGATATTGTCAAGTAAACATCCCAATGGCGAGTCCATGGGGATGGAAGGGCCAGTTCCCATGGTGAGAATGAGACTGTTCACAGATTGCAAAGGCATCCTAGAGTGATAAGGAAAGGTTGAGGAAAAGACTGAACGCAGCTATGGGATTGTCACCACCTCTAACTTGGCGGTTGAGGCGAAAAACGCCAAGGAGATTTGGTACCTGGTACCAGGAGTTCACGAGTAGATAAAGGGAGACCGAACCTCAGTGAATGAGTATTCTCACCATGGGGAGGTAGAGAAGGGTCAATTATGGGGATCAACTGTAGCCGTGAAGGCTGTGGCTGGGGGTTCCCCTGCCCCAGAGGAGACCACGGGGGTGCCAGATGTTCAATGGTGACTTCCCAGGTTCCACAGGGGCATTTAAGTTGACCCCAAAGGGAAACTTACCAAATCAGAGGCCAGTGTTGGGCTGAAGATCGAGCAACTGGGGAGATGGAAGGTGGGTTTATTGAGGAGGATCTGGGAGTGAGGGCTCCCAAGGCAGCTCAAATTCCTGGAGAAAGAGCAAGGTCAATGGAAGAGCCTCAATCCGAGTCACGGCACCATTGAAAGGGTACCTTGCTGCAACCCTCCCTACTCTGAAATAACTCAGGGAGGCACAAACCCACACAAGAGATTTTAATGGCTGAAAGAGAAAGTGGCTGTCTCTAGGCAGAGAGCAGCAGCTCGTGAGTGAGGAAGCACATTTTTAAGGAGTAGGGGTATTGTGTGTTCTGCTATGGGAACGTTGGTGATTGGATCTTAAGGGGTGGTGTGACCATCTGGCTGTTGGTGACTGGATCTTAAGGGGTGGTGCATCTTAGTGCCCCAGAATTTGCCTTCACTGGGCACTTCAATGTAGATGGAATCATCCAATATGTGATCATTTGTAACTGGCTTCTTTCTGTTAGCATGTTTTCAGGATCAGCTATTTTGTTGCACACATTCTTTTTTTTAACTGGCAAATAAAATTACACTGTATGGATAGATCACTTTATCCATTCATCATTAGATGGACATTTTGATTGTTTCAGCTTTTTGGCTATTATAAGTAAAGTTGCTGTGAACATAGATACATTTTTGTGTGGATTTATCTTTCTATTTTCTTAGATATAGATGTTAAAAAAGAATTGTAGCAATGAAGTTAAAGAGGCAAGGAAGACTTTATTCAAGACTGTTGCAATAGGGGAGAGAGATTCAACTCAATTCTGATGAAACAAAAGACAAGAGGATTTTTAGATGTAGGAGTGAGCTAATGAAAAAGTGCTGGAAGACATTATGGGGTAGGTTAGTAAATATGAATCAGGCCATCTGTGTTTGATAATTAGAAAGTAAGAAAGCCTTAGAAAGTAAGGTTCTTACTGTCTTTCAGGGACTGGGAGAGAAGGACACTCTCTCCTTAGATGGTTACATTTCAAAGGAATGCTCTCAAGTTCTTGAGAAAGGCATTCCTGGATTCTAAAACTGGCAAAAGCCTGGCAGAAGATTTACATTCCAAAGGGACAAAAGAAATTTTTAATGAAAAGTTTTCTTGAAGTAAATGCTCTAAGTAAAGGGAGATTAGTGCCCTATAGTCAGGAAGAAAGCTGTCTAAATTTTAGTCAAGTTGAGGGGAACTTTAAGGCTTTCTAGTTCATATATCTAAGAGTAGAATTGCCGAATCATATGATAGCTTTAGGTTTTACTTTTTGAGGAGGAGCCAAATTGTTTTCTTACGGCACTGTACTTTCACACCCCCACCAACAGTATACAAGAGAGAGTCTCCACATCTTCACCAACAGTTGTTATTGCCTGCCTTTGATTATTATATTATTTTTTTAGAGCAATCCTGCATTCCTTATGTAGTTTAGATGCTGTCACTCAGACTAGAACCTCAGATTATATGAAAGCATAATTCTTTTCTAAATTAAAAAAAAATTTAAGTATTTTTTTATTGAAGTATAGTTGATACACCATATTATATTGGTTTCAAGTGGTTCAACAGTTACAAACATTATTAAATCCTTACCCAAACTAGTTCAGTTACTGTCAACACAGAAAGATGTTACATAACCATGGACTATGTTCTCCATGGTGCATTTCCATTCCATAATTCTTTTTTTATGATAATTACATTAGATGAAATGGAAGCAATTATATTTTATTTTCAAAATTAAAAATTCAGATTATTATTTAAAACAATTAAAAGTGCTTGGTAAAGAGTATCTTTGGTACTGTCACTAGGTTTTTTTTTTTTCTTTACCTTTATGCCAACTCTCTTATTATTTCTAGTTTTTAACATGTTGCTTTGGACCTAGAACCCAGGCCTGTCAAGCACTTTTGAAATGATGTATATAGACCCAAGTGCCTGTAGTTTCAGCTTCACATTTGCCCTTGACTCTCAGATGCTCCAGCCTCTACAGGCAAGACTAGGCCCATTCCTCACTCAGCTTGCTCAGGTTCTTAAGACTAGTATTCTGACCTCCTGTGTGGCCAGGCTTGTGGAGAGAAAACTGAACACAAAGCAAGTATGTGTTAGATGGAAGCCTCAAGGAAAGAAAGAGCACAGACTCCTGGGTGTTAATCTAATAGCAGAATGGAGGATAGTGTTGAAATACAAAGTTCAGTTTTGTTTTTTTATCTTGGTTTCTTTCACATGTAGTTATTTTCATTATCAGCTTTCATGTTCTCAAGAGCACATAGATATCACATCACAAAACAATACACATTGCATAAGTAGTGTCCACTTTTGAATTAACAAAAATGTAAGTGGTCTCTGTTTTTAATAGCTTTTTCCTACCTCCCATGTGACTTTACAATTTCCTCTGGTTAAGTGCTGTGAAAAATAAGAATTTAACTTCAGATAAGTTCCCACAACCTCACTAATTTCTGTTTTAAACTGCTGGAGAGACTGTCTCCAGGATCTCTTTGTTTCCATGCTAGAAATATTGGGGAAATTTATTGAATAATGTTCCAGCTAGGACATCTCACTTATAGGGATAAGCACAAAGAAATGTCTCACACATGACTTATGAGATAAAATAACTAATAGAATCTTTTACATGGTAAGACTCAAAAGGAAAAGTTATTTGCTGTAAAATGAAAGATACAATGATAATATAGTAACCTCCTTTTATGATAACAAGTAATCACAAAAAAATCTACTCCTGGATGATACTATGTAAAAAAGAAAAAAAAAAAAAAGAAAAGAATAAAAGAAAAGAATAACAGAACAGCCAAAAAGTGAACTTTATATATGACTGGTTAGCTCAGTTTATTAAGATGTGGTATTCAGCAGGCCTAGATTATACAATTTGACTTTTATAAATAACTTCCTAACTTATTGATTTAAACCATTTGATTATAAAAATGACAAAAGTGAGTTTATGAAGGTGAACTTGATTTCCCAAGAAGGGACTTATGATTAGTATCCTCCTATATGTAAACTCTGTGTTATTTGCTCTATTTCACACTGTTACTTATATAGGGTTTTTCCCCCTATTCTTTTCTACAGCACATAGATTTCACTATCTCATATTTTGTATAATCTGTATATCAGACACTACATTACTGTAATTCATTCATTGTTCAAATAGTGAATATTTCAAAATAAGTATTTGTATTTCATCCCCATTTTATTGCTGAAGAAATTTGGTTTCAGAGAAGTTATGCAGATGTCCTAAACTCCCAGAGTTAGTAAGTGGCATGGCTAGGCTTCAGGTCCAATAGTGTTGTATCAACCATGTGCATAGTCATTTAGGCGACTGTGATTTCTTAGCTTTACTTCTGCTAAAGAACAAAGAGAAAGCTGAAGAAAGGTAAATTAGTAAAAATCCTACTCAATTCAGCAAATAGTGATGGCACTGATCTATAATAGGTATACTTGTTGGATTATGTAGGTAGGGAAACACAAAGAATCAAACTAAGAAAATGAGAAAACAAACCCAAACGATACAAAAACACAACCGTATCACTGGGAAACAATGTTAGTAGCATAAACCCTCAATGGAATTACAAAAGAAAGTGTATATAGACTTGTACTTCAAACCATGAGGATTAACAAAAATTGGATTTACCCTCCCATTTTAAACAATTAGAAACGAGAAAGCTATATGAAAACAATATTTTTTAAAAGCAATTTTGAATTTCTTTTATTTTCTCTCATGTTCTGGATGGGCACCTCACAATGATATAATCATTAACTATTTTTATGATAGCTTTATATTCTTCTGTAGTTACTATTGCTATATTTATATTTTTGTGCAAATTTTCAAGCAGCAATAGATTTAGTCAATAAATTTAAGAGTATAACTAAGTGGTAGAAGTCAGAATGGATTTTTGGTTGCAGCAAATAAGTATTTGTTGGTTTACCAAATAGATACCTTACTGTTTATTGCCTTGTTAGCAGTAACAAGATTTTGCCTACCTTCTAAAAAATTCAACTAACTTAAGGGTCTAGGTTGAATAAATCTTATTCATTCCCCAACTCCCCATGACAAGGTTTTTAGCTATCTACCTATCTAGTTTATACTGATGGAGCTAAAAAGGTTTAAAATAAAATCTGCCTTGATAATAGAGAGTGATAGAAGATGATGAAGACTTTTTCTGTTTTCCCTTCTAAGGTCACTTACAACCTCTGACCAGAAAACTTCACTCCCTTGCTTGTTGCTGTGGAAGATTGCCTTGCACACTGATCTAGACCATTCTTTCTTCTCACTACCCATTAATACTCTGCCTCTGGAAGCAAAATAGGACATTAAAAATCCTGGTGATACTTGGCAGAGAGGGTGCCACAGTTTAAAGGGTCAACATATATTTATATCCATACAGAGAATTACCAGCAAAGGTAAATCTGACACAAGGTAGCTTCTTTTTATGAGGCTTTACAGGTCATCAGTTCAAAGCTTCATTTTAATAGATTAGCAAATAATACATGGGACATTTAAGCAACTCAACTTTGACTGCGAAGCTAGTCAGTGGCAGAGGAACTACTGGAAGCTAAAGTGAACCTTTTAACCCAGTGCTCCTTCCAACACACACACACACACACACACACACACACACACACACACACACACACACACAAAGTCTATGTTGTAAAGGAAAGAAATATTTGGTTGTTATATTAAAAGTGAAGAGAATGAAGGAAAATTAATCAAAGTTAAGAGAGATAGTGGCAACTATCTTAGAATATAATTAAAGTCTCATGATTAACAGTAGGATGCTACTTTTGAACAAAATTTCTTAAAATTTAAGTGCCAAAACTAATCTCTCATAAACAAGATTTATCCTAAAATTAGTAATTGCCAACAGTTTTTGAATGTCTGTATTGTCAGGGACAGTGTTAAATGCAATGCATGTATTTCACTTGATTATCTCAACAACCCTTTAAGTAGTGTATTTTTTTCCACCTTACTATGAGAATAAAAGCTTAATGAAGAGGAGAAACTCTCCCAAGGTATTGCTCCTCTTTTTTAATGGGTTAATAAATAGTGAAGTAAGGATTTGCATCCAGAACTGACTGCCTTCAGAGCCTAAGTTCTTAACCACCATATGGCATACACAGACCAGACTGTTGTTCTCTGTATGTAACAACCTGTTTTTTCCTTTCAGTTCTCAATTTGTTTCACCATAACTCAGGCCTTGTGGTTCCTTCAGTTATCTCTGTTTTTGTATCTCACCCTATTACATTAATCTTGATAGAATTCTCTACCCATCCTACCTTCCCTGATAATCTATTATGTCAGTGTTTTAGGTTTTTCTCTCATGTATTACAGTGACAGATACCAGGAATGTCCTGGCTTAGAGCATATATCAACAAACTTCAGCACATGGGTGAAATCCAGACCACTACTTGTTTTTCATAAATAAATTTTTATTCCAACACACAGTCAGGACCATTTATTTATACCTTATCTATTGCTGCTTTCATATTATAACAGTCAAATATAGTGGTCATAACAGAGACCATGTGGCACACAAAGCCTGGCTCTTTGCAGAAGAAAAGTTAGCTGCTTAAAGTCTAGTGTGTAGTGTGGTAACTGTTCCCAAGCTGTTTGTTACTATCAGTGAGGATATAGGTACAGAAAGTGAGAGTAACATTTTAGGAATTTGTATTTGACAGATTAATAGCTTGTTTTTGAATCTAATAATAAAAAAAAAGCATGGCTTTTTATGTATTTCTTTAAAAAAATTTATTTTACTGATAAAATATTACACTTTACAGAAGTATGAGATTGAAGAGAAAAGAAATAAAATACTCATTGCTCATCACACAGTGGGAAAAGCACTAGATTAGAGTTCATTCCCTGTTATGTATCTGGACTCCCGATAAAGTAAATTTTAATATTTTTAGGATTTTTATCTAATATGTCCCCAGTTTAGTTCAGTTTTTTTCAAGAGCAAACTCTAGTAGAGCAAAAGCAATTTGGCTGACCAGATTAATATATAGTGATGGGGAAATATGCTTATTATTAACATCTCTAGTTAAAAAAGAAATACGATTCTGCTTTTGTATGCTCTTAGTAGTTTGTGAATGTCTTCTGTGTCTAGCCGTAGCTAACCAAAATGTTAAATATGGCTGTCATTTAAATAGGTAGCCTAAGTTACATAGGGTAACATTTAGCTTAATAATTTCAATTTTCTTCCAACATTCCTTCTACTAAATTATTTTGACTGTAATATTGCTACATTGTACCTAATGTAAGCAACAAATGTCTATCATTCAAAATAAGAAGTGTTTGTTCTTTAATCTTCTTTAGGTTTTTCAAAAAGAATACAACCTTTTATTCCAACACACAGTCCTGACCATTTATTTATGCCTTATCTATTGCTGCTTTCATATTATAACAGTCAAGTACAGTAGTTATAACAGAGACAGGTTGAGCAAATACAACTTGCAAATGCTTTCTCTTCAGCAAGATCCTAACAATGTTCTGGTTTCTAACATAGCAACTCTTTCTAGTGAAATTTAGTCTAGCCTAAGAGGTTTTGTAGAAAGATATTTAATACTTGCTTCTGAGAGAGATTAGCATAATTGCTCAATTTGTGGGACACAATCAAACCTAATAGTTATATCATTTTTTCCACATTTTATTGTTTACAAAGTGCTTCATATGTAGCCCCATTTCATTACAAGACCTTACATGCCATTTCATAGAAAAGAGGCAGAGGCAATGATTGCCTTGTGCAGATCTCAGACTAGTGATGAACTGGGACTTGAATCTGTGTTTTCTGAAATCAATCTTCATTTTCTCCATTATTCAACTTTACTCTGCTGTCTCATAGCCTAGGCTTTTGCCTTAACTTCTTTACCTTTGTTTATTGCATTTAACTTAAGGAAGCTGTATTTAATCCCCCAGTGGATCGGCATAGTAAAAATCTAAACCCTTTCAAATGTTCACTGTTCATGAATACTCATTAATTGGAAACCACTACTAAAACATGCTGGATTGTATAAGGATCTGAGGATAAAGGGTAGACAATGCATAAGGTGCATGAGAGAAATGGAACTTAGGAAAATGTTGCAAGTATTTGGCATCCCTTGAGTAGTGCTACCTTCCAGGTTTATTTTCATATAACCCCCCAATTGCAGAATAATCACATTCCCCATAAAAGGAAGCATCCTAAAATGTTAGAAAAATTTTCTGGCATTGGTGGGTAGGTTATAACTCTATAGAAAATACAGTTGCCCAAGAGAAAATTTTGATATGGAAAATAGCTCATATTTATCCCAATACCTCTCACAATTAACTCTTTGGCTAAAGGGGACTGTTAATCTCAATATTTTCAGGACAATTCTGGCTCACTGATAAATAGCAAGGCACCATCTGCACATAAAATCTCTTTATGTCCCTTTCCTCTTGTTAGTGTATCTTAATGGTAACGTTATTTTTGAGGCCATATATATAGACATAGATAGACTTACTGAGCTTTGGATGACTTTACCCACATTTCCTAATTTTACCTTTTGGGTGGAAGTTTTCTGCTCTGAAAATTAGCAATGAGTAAGGATCTATGTAACTAGTTCACGTAAGGTAACAACTCTATTTCACCTTGTACTGGGATTGTCTCCACAGATAGTACAGATAGTTAAATGATTTGGGTGGCAGAATACTGAAGTTGTTCCTATCAGCCACTTGTTTGTAAATGGTTAATTATATAGTATGTTTAAGTAATTATGAAATGTGTGATGCTGATAGGGAAAAGAAAACTCATGTAGGTAATGCTTTTATATGTCATTTATGACCAAATGGAAAACTTAACCACTGTAACATTTCATCAAAATAATCCCACTGTATTCATAACCATAATGTGCTAAATTCTTATTGAAAAAGAGGAATAATATATTTGTTACCAATCATTCTTAACACTGAGATCAAAGGTGTCAATGTAATTCATATCCTTCTTTGGTGTAATGAATTTAACAGAGGTGGAGGGTGGCATATATCATGATAATTGTTGTGTACATTTGGTGAAATGTCTTAATTTCCATTTCACAGAAAATGTGCATTGCATTGACTTGTTAAAAGTTACTTTTAAAAATATATTTGACTTTTCTTTCCTCTCCGTCTTAAAAATTACACTTCCACAGATTATAAAATGGTTTATTAGAATTATTTATAGAATAGTTCTTCATTATTCATTATTTTTATTTCTTTATTCCTTTTTGTGAGTATTTACCAAATGGGAACAGCTGGGCATTATCTTAATAAACTATTTCTTTCCATATATGGTTAGGCTTCAGAATCATTCATATATAGTTCATTCATTTACTTTTTAAAATAACCTGAGTATGTTCTGTACTGTGTATCTTAAGAAGCAAATTTACCTCTCTGTAAAATGTCTCCAAGACTTGTAGGAGACTCCAAGGCTGTAGATATAATAACTTCTATTTTACAGATTAGAAAAAAGACCAGAAAAATTAAAGACATATCCAGTAAATTAGAAAGAAGAAATGGAGAAATTAATCTTCTAAAGTTAAGATGAAAGCTCTTTCAATTCTTTCCAGCTGCTTCTTAAATATTAACTTAGGCATCTCTCTATGGAACTCCAGAGGAAGGCAGAGAAGCATTAGAAGTTAATGCTTATGGTCTTAGAATATGGAGAAGAGGTAGAAAAGTGAAATAAAATTTATTGAATGCTTTTATATTTTTAGGTACTTCATATTTGTATTTTTTCCTAAATATAGTATGTAAAGAACACTGTACATTACATAAACTAAACAACAAAGTCAGAGAGATAAAATAACATTTCCAAGATCACACAATCTATGAATGGAAAAGCTACAAAGCCATATTTTCTGTTTTTAAGCTGTTTATTTTTCTTTTTACTAAGATACATTGATATACAATTTTTTTCTTCTTTTTTTTTATAATGTATTTTGGTATCATTAATCTACAATTACATGTGCAATATTATGGTGACTAAACTATCCCCTTCATCAGGTCCCCCCCACCAACCCCATTACACTCACTGTCCATCAGCATAGTGAGATGCTATAGAGTCACTACTTGTCTTCTCTGAGCTGTACAGCCCTCCCCGTGCCCCCCAACATTACATCTGCTAATCGTAATGCCCCTTTTTACCCCTTGTCCCTCCCTTCCCACCCATCCTCCCCAGTACCTTTCCCTTTGGTAACTATTAGTCCGTTCTTGGGTTCTGTGAGGCTGTTGCTGTTTTGTTCCTTCAGTTTTTTTCTTTGTTCTTATACTCCACATATGAGTGACATCATTTGATACTTGTCTTTTTCGGCTTGGCTTATTTCACTGAGCATAATACTCTCTAGCTCCATCCATGTTGTTGCAAATGGTAGGATTTGTTTTCTTCTTATGGCTGTATAATATTCCACTGTGTACATGTACCACATCTTCTTTATCCATTCATCTACTGATGGGCACTTAGGTTGCTTCCATTTCTTGGCTATTGTAAATAGTGCTGTGATAAACATAGGGGTGCATATGTCTTTTTCAAACTGTGCTGCTGTATTCTTAGGGTAAATTCCTAGGAGTGGGATTCCTGGGTCAAATGGTATTTCTAACACTGATATACAATTTTATGAAGGTTTCACATGAGCAGCATTGTGGTTAAAACATTCACCCATATTATCAAGTTTCCCCCCACACCCTATTGCAGTCACTATCCATCAGCATAGTAAGATGCTAGAGTCACTACTTGGCTTCTCTGTGCTGTACTGCCTTCCTTATGAACCCCCTACATGATGTGTGCTAATCATAATGCTCCTTAACCCCTTCTCCCTCCCTCCACACCTAGCTTCCCCAACCCCTTTGGTAACCGCTAGCATCTTCTTGGAGTCTGTGAGTCTGCTGCTCTTTTGTTCCTTCAGTTTTGCTTTGTTGTTATACTCCACAAGAGTGAAATTATTTGGCACTTGTCTTTCTCCACCTGACTTATTTCACTGAGCATAATACCCTCTAGTCTCATCCATGTTCTCGCAAATGGTAGAATTTGTTTTCTTCTTATGGCAGAATAGTATTCCACTGTGTATATGTACCACCTCTTCTTTATCCATTCATATACTGATGGACACTTAGGTTGCTTCTGTATCTTGTTTATTGTAAATAGTGCTGCGATAAACATAGGGGTGCATATGTCTTTTTGAATCAGGGATCTTGTTTTCTTTGGGTAAATTCCTAGGAGTGGAATTCCTGAGTCAAATGGTGTTTCTATTTCTAGTTTTTTGAGGAACCTCCATATTGCTTTCTACAATGGTTGAACTAATTTACATTCCCACCAACAATGTAAGAGGGTTCCCCTTTTTCCACAAATGTTCCCCTTTCTCTGCATCCTCACAAGGTTTGTTGTTTCTTGTCTTTTCAATGTTGGCCCTCCTAACTAGTGGGAGGTGATACCTCATTGTGGTTTTAGGTTGCATTTCCCTGATAATTAGTGATATGGAGCATATTTTCATGTGCCTGTTGGCCACCTGAATTTCTTTGGAGAAGTGGCTGTTTATATCCTCCACCCATTTTTTAATTGGGTTATTTGCTTTTTGGGTGTTGAGACATGTGAGCTCTTTATATATTTTGGATGTTAACCCCATACTGGATATGTCACTTATGAATATATTCTCCCATATTGTAGCATGACTTTCATTCTGCTGATGGTGTCCTTTGCTGTACAGAAGCTTTTTAGTTTGATGTAGTTACACTTGTTCACTTTTGCCTTTGTTTCCCTTGCCCAAGAAGATGTGTTCAGGAGAAAGTTGTTCATGTTTATATTCAAGATATTTTTGCCTATGTTTTCTTCTAAGAGTTTTATGGTTTCATGATTTACATTCAGGTCTTTGATCCATTTTGAGTTTATTTTTGTGTATTGAGTTAGATAATCCAGTTTCATTCTCTTATATGTAGCTGTCCAGTTTTGTCAACACTAGTTATTGAAGAGGCTGTCATTGCCCCATTGTATATCCATGGCTCCTTTATTGTATATTAATTGGCCATATATATGTGGGTTTATATCTGGGCTCTCTATTCTGTTCCACTGATTTGTGGGTCTGTTCTTGTGCCTGTATCAAATTGTCTTGATCACTGTGACTTTGTAATACAGGTTGAAGTTGGGGAGTATAATCCTCCCAGCTTTAGTCTTCCTTCTCAGGATTGATTTGGCTATTCAGGGTCTTTTGAGGTTCCATATGAATTTTAGAACTATTTGTTCTAGTTCATTGAAGAATTCTGTTGGTATTTTGATAGGGATTGTATTGAATCTGTAGATTGCTTTAGTCAAGATGTCCATTTTGATAGTATTAATTCTTCCTATTCATGAGCACAGGATGTATTTCTATTTATTGGCATCTTCTTTAATTTCTCTCATGAGTATCTTGTTTTCAGGGTATAGGTCTTTCACTTCCTTGACTAGCTTTATTCCTAGGTGTTTTATTTTTTTGATGAAATTGTGAATGGAATTGTTTTCCTGATTTCTCTTTCCTCAAGTTCATCATTAGTGTATAGGAATGCAACAGATTTCTGTGTATTAATTTTGTATCCTGCAACTTTACTGAATTCAATTATTAGTTCTAGTAATTTCGGAGTGGATTCTTTAGGGTTTTTTATGTACAATATCATGTCATCTGCAAACAGTGACAGTTTAACTTCTTCCTTAACAATCTGGATGCTTTTTATTTCTTTGTGTTGTCTGATTGCTGTGGCCAGGACCTCCAGTACTATTTAGAATAAAAGTGGGGAGAGTGGGCATCCTTATCTTATTCCTGATCTTACAGGAAAACCTTTCTGCTTTTCACTATTAAATATGATATTGGCTGTGGTTTGTCATTTATGGCCTTTATTATGTTGAGGTACTTGCTCTCTATGCCCATTTTGTTGAGAGTTTTTATCATGAATGTATGTTGAATTTTGTCAACTACCTTTTCAGCATTGCTTGAGTTGGTCATGTGATTTTTGTCCTTATTTTTTAAGCTAAAGTTCTTAGAAAAGATTTGGCATTTCTCAAATTACAAACTTGCACAGACAACAGTAACAACCACCTAGTTAAAGCACAGCCTCAGAGCAAGTACAGCAGCAAAGTAGTGGTGCAGGCTGGTCCAAGCCCTTGTGTCCCTATAGAAACCCTGGGAGAAAAAGCAGAAAATGTCACATCCAACTATGTCAGAACTCTGGAAAACAGACATAAAACCAAGTGAACACTGAATCAAAAAAAGGGCAAGTTGAAATCGTTAGGCAAGTTTTCTCTTCTTCCAGTTTAACCTGCTTCACTTCTGCCATGGAGCCTAGCAATCCAGAACCAGAGCATCCCATGCACCCAGTGTTGGACTCTTGTTCCAGGTCCCAGAGTGAGGAAAGCAGATCTTATTGACAGAGCATTGAGTTTGTCTGTTTTATACTTCCTGGGGTTCCTGAACAACTGTGCAAGTACTCATATATGAGTACAAGTACATGCCTAAATCAGAGTTCAGGCCAGAAAGCAGTGAGCACGACTGGAAAATGCTGCTAGGTGGACTAACAACCTATAGATAAACAACCTTTGCATGGGGCAAAAGGTTATGGTTGAGACATACAGTAGATCAGAAAAGGCCTAGGAAGAATAGTTCAGGGAGATACCTTGGGAAATTAGGAAATTAAAAATTACCTGTATATACAAGGTATTCAGAAAGCCATGTGCACCAAACAGAACCCCAAAATATACAATGGAAAAAAATGGCAGAATTATAGGGAGAAATAGATTTACAATAATGGTTGGAGTCTTCAACATACCATTTTCAACAATACTACATCACACTAAGAGAATATGGGAAAAATATCACATGATCACCTCAACAGACCCAGAAAAGGTGCTCGACAAAAATCCAACACTCTTTCATCATAAAAGTATCAGAAAATAAGAAACAGAATGAGGGACTTTCTCAACATGATAAAAAGCATTTGTGAAAAACTCAGAGCAAATATCATAACAATGGCAAAAAATGGAAATTGTTTCTTTCACATCAGGAACAAGACAAGGATGTTTGCTTTTGTCACTACCATTCATTATTGTACTTCAAGTTCTAGCCAGAACAATTACACAAGAAACAGAAATAAAAGACATTATAAATTATATATTAGAAAGGAAGAAATAAAACTATATTCATAGATGACATAATCCTAAATATATAGAAAATACTGAAGGATCCATAAGAAAACTATTGGAAATAATAAATGGGTGTACAAAATCAGCACATATAAGACAATCTACAGAATGGGAGAAAATATTTACAAATCATATATATGATAAGAGTTTAAGATGCAAAACATAAAATCATCTACAACTCACCAACCAGAACTTAAAACCAATTTAAAGTGGGCAAAAAACTTGAAAAGACATTTTACCCAAGAAGCTATACAAATTGCCAATAAGCACATAAAAGTGCTTTTTATGCTTTGGATCCTCAACATTATTGGCCATTAAGGAAATTCAAGTTAAAATTAATATAAGATACCAATGAACATTTTCACACTTATTAGGACTGTTATAATTAAAAAAATAGAAAATAATAAATGTTGGTGAGGATGTAGAGTAATTGAAATCCTTGTGTACTGCTAATGAGATTCTAAAATGGCATGGCTACTGTGGAAAATACTTTGAGATTTTCTCAAAAAGTTAAATGTAGAATTACCATGTAGCCTAGCAATTCCACTGCTATGTATATACCTAAAGAACTTAGAGAATCAAGTAGATACTTGTATGCCAGTGTTCATTGCAGCATTATTTATAATAGCCAAAAGATGGAAACAAGTGTCCAAGTGTTCATCAACAAATGAATTGATTTAAAAAAAGTGGTGTATATATACAATGGAATGTGATTCAGCCATAGAAAAGAATGAAGTTCTGATGAATGCAACAACGTGGATGAACCTTGAAAACATTATTCTAAGTGAAATGAGTTAGACACAAAGAGGCAAATATTGTATGATTTCACTTATTTGAAATATCCAGAATAGACAAATTCATAAAGACAAAATGAAGATTAAAAGTTACCAGGGGCTAAAGGAAGGGGAAAATTAGGACTTATTGCTTAATGTTTACAGAGTTTCTATTTAGGGTCATCCAAATTTTGGAAATAGATAGTTGTGATGTTGTACAACTCTGTGAATATAATTAATGCCACTTACCTGTTCACTTAAAAGTTGCTGCAATGGTAAATTTTGATATGTATATTATATAAAATAAAAAAGTTTGGACAGTACTCCATATATTTGCATTGGGATTTCCTTGACATTTTGTTGAATACTGAGCTATGAAGCATATGTTGAAACTCCACAAGACAGAAAAATAAATAATAGGAAGCTCAAAGACTAATAATTTATCAGAGTAAAAGTTGGAGATGTACATTCAGTCTCCAGGCTGCCAGAATAGAGAGTCTTCTTTGGACATTTAGGACATTTGGTAGATATCCCAGAAGTTTCATACATTAGCCAGAGGTCTATATAATAAACAAAGCTTAAAGACAATACTAGACAAATTAAGCTGATTTATATAACTTAACAACTTACCAGAACAAACTAAACAATCTTTAGAGGAAGATAACAAAATCCACATACTCAAAAATATGTTTATGACTTTCAGCATCCAGTCACACAAGGAAGGGTAATGTGATCATAAATAGAGAAAATATCAGATGATAGAGAAATACTAAAAAATGATAGAGAAGATGGAAGTATAAGACAGTGGCTTTAAAACAGTACTATAAATATACAAAAGGATTTAAAGGGATATAAAAGAATAATGACTGGGAAGGCTGAAGTTCTATAAAAAAAGCAAAATGTGTCTTGTAGTGCCAAAAATACAATATCCAAAAGTAAAACATGCAATAAAACTCTCCAAACTAAAGTAAAAAAAAATGAGATGAATAGAACAGCTTGGTGAGTTATTGGAAAATACCAATCACTCTAATTTATGTGCAATGAAAATCCCAGAAATAGGTTTGGAAGGAAGTGAAGATATACATGAATGAAAAATTTCCAAATTTGATTAAAAATATAACCCCAGTGCTCCAAAAAGTTCAATGAACTTCAATCAGGATAAATTAAAAAAAAATTGAACCAATTGTATATCCTAATAAAATTCCTAAAGATCACAGATAAACAGAAAATTTCAAAAGCATTCAGGAAAAAAGACACATTATATAGAAAAAAAAGATAAGAATAGCTGGAGACTTCTCAAACAGAAGGAACATCATGCCTGATGGAAAAATTGTAATGCAATGAATGAAGAGCTTCAGAAATGGTAAATATGTAAGTAACTTTGAAATATTATCTCACTATTTAAATTTTCTTTAAAAAATAATTGATTATTTAAAGAAAAAATATTAATCAAGTATTCTGAGATTTATTAAATATATGGAAATATAACATGTTATCAAAACACAAAATAAATTATATGGGAAATAGAACTAAACTGTAGTAAAGTCCTTACTTTATATGTGTACCAGTGTAATTTTTTTGAAGTTAAACTGTTTATTAATAGTATCCAATGTAAGCTATAGACCTATAACTGAAAAATGAAGCTTTATTTTATATAGTCAAGATAAATTGAATCATAATTAATATTAAAAAATAGGAAATACAGAGAATGAGAAATAAAGAGGAGATGGAACACATGGAAAACAAAGAGCAAGAGGATAAATTAAAACCCAATTGTTTCCCTTGTTACATTCAATGTAAAAGGTCTGAAGTCCAATCACAAAAGAGATATTTCCAGATTGGAAACAAAACATTTAATTATATTGTATCAATAAGAAACGCATTTTAAATCTGAAAACACAGGTATGAATAAGTCAAATGATGGAATTACACACGTCATGAGAAAAACTATTAAAAAGCACAGGAACAACTCTACTAATAGAAGACCGAAGAATAGGAATATGCGCAATGATGAAGGGGTAGTTCATGAAAGTAAAAAGAATTCATGAGCTCATCTAGAAGACAGAGCATTCTTAAAAATGTATTATTTGACTTACATAAAACTAAGAACTGACAAACCTAGTCTCTAGTGACAGTGAACAGATCAGTGAGTACCTGAACCTGAAAGTGCAAGTGCGACTGAGAGGAGACGCAGAGGGATCTTCTGGGGGCACAATTATAATGATCCCTATAATCACTGTGGTGGTAGTTACATCCTGTATACATTAGGCAAAACTCATTCAATGTATACTTAAAATGCTGCATTTTATTGTATGTAAATTATCAAATAAAGTTGATTTTTTTAAAAAGTACTCTCAAAAATATTTTAAAAAATATTTTCTTAGATGCGATGTCATTTTTAAATAATAAGTTAAAAATATATTTTACAATGAAGAAATATATATTACTTTTCTCTACAAGATTAAAATAATTTATAAATTCATAAATGGATATACAGTATGCAGAAATTCAAATAAAAACCACAAGACCTACCAAAATACCAGGTTTTTAGAGATTTGTAACTCATTTCATATATGTAACAAGCAAACAACAAAATTGAGAGAGAAAGAGAAAGGAAAAAGGAAAGGTGGATTTCCAAATGTTACATAATCAGAAGCATGAAATAGCCCCAGCAGAAATGTTTGATAAAATATGTTTACATAAACTATGACCTGCATTCTTTCACACTTAATCCTCAGTGTGATATAGAAATATTATCATGAGTGCCAGGAAGATAGACTATCTTAAACTGTAGAACACTGGAAATTTAAGACCAAATAAACGATTAATTGTTTATTTTTGACCCATAAAATTATTTGGAGTAAGTAAAACAATGTCTCAATATGGTTGGAGAAGGCATAATATTTTCTTTACTCAGTTCCGTGTGCCTTAATTGCAGACTTCTTAAGACGTGTGTTACAGCTTTTAGTAGAGGATGTGAATTGCTTATGAAACTAGTAAAACTGAAGGAAAAATAGTTTAAACCTTTATTTTCACAGAACTTTTCCTCAGTTATACGTGCAATATAAAATACGTCTTCTACCTTGTAAGACTAGAGTACCTGTCTTTTTATTTATTTTTATGATTATCTCTTTAAAATATTTCTGTTAAAATCTTCATTAGGCTTACTACATCTGAAATGATTTATTAATGTATCAACTATGTGTTTAATGCATGTCGCTACCTAACTGAATGTAGTAAACTGCTTGAGGATTACGGCCTTCTACAACACCAGGTTCTGGAACAGTATTTAGAACATAGCAAGAGTTTGAGAGTTATTTTTAAAAGAATGTTAAAGGAAAATGTTACTATCCTCATCATCCTAAATAGTGAGACATTTCTTATATGACAAACCTATTCACTTGCTCCCACTTCTGGACTTTTCTCTTTGTGCTGTTTTTGTTCTACATGTTCCAGGCTTCTTAGACACTCTACATCTGATTTTTGTCACTAATCTTTTCCCTCTTCTAGGCATGCCACATATTCCCAATGACTACCTTTTAAACACATAGGTATATACCATTGCTATGCTCAATATTATACCAATAAATAAAATATTCAAGGCCTCCACAATTTAGTTTCATCCTAAATTCTAATCATACCAATTTCCAAACAATTCTGGCTCAAATACATCACAGATCTCACTGTTTTCTAAACTGCAGCAAGAATAACTGCTTGACCCCTTCCAGTAAGTGCTCCTGGTGCACCAGGAACTATGCTAAGCACTTTAAAATCCATTATCTCAAGTAATCTTCATAAGACTCCTGTAATTTAGATATCACTGTTACATTCATTGTTATATTCACAGGACAGGAACTTTGTCAAGAGCCCGGAGGGTCAGAGCTGGGATTCTAACTCTTACTGCTCAACTGTAGACCCTGCTCTCCCTGCCACTATTTCTTAGGCTGTTCCTGTTTGCCTGCACAGAGGTTTTGTGTGCCTTACTTCACAGTTATTTACACTGCATAGATCTGCTTCAAGTTCTATTCAAATTCCACTTCCAAGTTGATGCCCTGAGTTGTAATTAAATTCTTGTTCTTCTGTGTTTTCATATCACTTTATACTTTCTATATAGCTACTTTTGCATTCTTTGCTGTGTTACTATCAGGAAAATGGAGGCTTGCTTTTATAATACCAAACATATTTTTATCCTTACTAATTAATGTCTGGCCTCCAAATGCATCTATTAAAAACCTCTGAAGTGATTCCCTTAAGAAGCTGAACAAAGAATCTGAAAAACAACAGAAACAGAGCAACGAATCCCGAGACATTTCCATGATATATTTCTTGGTTTCATTTGTAAAAAAGAAAAAAAATCAAAGTTTTATATGATGAAATGTCAGAACTAGAGAGTAGCAAGAGGGAATTGCCCAACTTTACTTCTAATAGATTTAGCTGAATCCCAAGGAGGCAAAAAGGCAATTTGCAAGTTAAATTGCTATTAAACCTAAACCCAGTTTTAACTTTTCCTGAGCTGATAAGCTGTTGGTTCAGGAGGGCACATTGACTATTTCCTGGGAGGCACCAGAGAACACCTGAGCTTCTGGTACTCTCTCCTCCAACTTATCTCCCCCTGTTTAAATAAGGTAGAATCAGGAAAAGAGGTTTATCCAAAAAGGAAGAAAGGACAGAAGTAAGGAAAGAAAAAAGGGAAGAAGGAAGGAATAAAAGGGGGACAAAGATTTGGTATATAAAAAACATCAAAGAAAGGAGGGAAAAATTGACTATAGTTTACAAAAAAAATTTCTTCTTCCTTAATCTTTTTTTTGCACATGCTAAATTCCAGTAAATTACACAACATGCTATAAAGTTATGGTAGTTATCAAACCTGGTCTCTGCAGGCATGAAAAAATCTAGACAAGTATTTTCCAAAATGTTTTGTGTGGAACACTAATCCCAAGTGATATTTATTGAAAAAAAATTCTAGGGCAACTTCATAAAATGGGGTATTTTTAAATCTATACATGCACTTTGATGAAGGGCATTAAGGCATTAAGTATTTTAATCATTCTGGCAGTAAGACACTTAATTCTGGTTGACCATAAATTTCTCATATTTGACCACATTACCTAATTCCTTATACTTTTTTACATTTGAAAGTCACCTACCGTAAAATACTCTGTTAGCACCCCATGTTGTTGCTGCATGACCCCTGGAGGAAAGCCTGTCACAGGATATTTTAACCTTTGGAAAGTCTGTGAGTGTTAAAAATGTTAGAGGACACCTCAAATAAAATTGTTCTAAATACTACACCTTGATTGTGTCCTTATTTAGGGTTCTGCTACTGGATAATAAACTAAACACAAATCTCTTATTTCAATGTTCAAATAAATTATTTGTCTTTCTATTACCCTTGTAGAATACCATTTAGGAAAAATAGGACTACCTAATGATTTTTAAATATCCTTTATCCCACCACTACTCATAAAAGATTTCATTGTCAGGGTCCACAGAACTAGGTTAAAGATTGCTAACTATCACATGTTACCTATTCTTATCTGTGTGCTCAGTGAGTGCAGGGATTGGATCATTGCCCAAGAATTACTTTCACTATTTTCCTATAGAAAGAGAGAGAGTCATTAAAGAGGGTGTGATTTTTATTGTATACCCTGGGGTCACTCTCTAAACTGTGAGTTTAGATGCTAAGGATATGAGAGTATAATCAATTATGTTCAGTAACCTAAAGAAAAAGTTACATCACCATTCTGAGGGAAATATCTTTATTAGTATAATATCAACATTTTCTTAAAGACAGTTGTTTGCACATTGTTGGCATGATTTTAAATCATGGTATATTATGTTGTAATTATTCTGTGGAATTCAAATCAGTGGTATTTCACTAAGTATTTGTGCATCTATATCCATAAATAAGACTGCTTGTGAGTTTCCAATCCCGTTCCTCATTAAGTGTATGCTAGCTGTGGAATATGCATAGAAACACTTTTCCTTTAAGATCTGAAAACATTTCAATTTGGATAATGCACTGATAAAAATATCTGCAAAAAGATTCATTTGGAAGATAATGTTGTAATATTTTGTTAATTCTCATTTGGATATTGATAAATTCCATTATTCTTGATTTTCTCCAGTCAATTTTGGTAGTTTATCTTTCTTAATAAGCTATTTCCTTGAAATTCCAAAATAGACAGTTGTACAATATCAAAACATAATTGAATTCTTCTGTTTTCTGTCTTTGTTAATAGCCTTCATTTCTTTTCCTCTCTTCCTGTTTTGATTAGACTTTCCATATTTGCATGTGTATTTATTGCCATTTTGTAAAGAACTACATCCAGTATTTAAGCCTAGATTTGTTGCTTATTTCTAATTCATTAATATTGATTTTTGCCTTATTATTATCCTTCCAAAATGTCAGTTTGAACTTTTACTTCTTTCTAAAAATAAATGTGTGGCCTTTTTCATCATATAATAATACATTAATTTAATGTTATCTTTGCTGATAAATGAATCTAGAAAATATATTATAGATTATCATACATAAAATTCATACCAGTTAATGAAAAATTGGTAACTTAATTGTGTATTTCTTCTTTAACACAAGAATTATGTTTTAAGAAGTACTTTGGTTTGCTTCTTAAAACTTGCATATCAATAAGCCTTTTTGAATTAATTCTTACAGTGACACATTACTTTGTCATGAACTTGTTCTTTTATACAAATGATTAATGTAATACATGCCTGATGAATATAAAATGTTAAGTGGAATTATCCATATAGCTGTAACTTAATAATCAAATTTTCTACAACATTTTGGGTTAAGCAAAACTTAAAGATATCAAAAGTTTTGATATTAACTTTTAATCCAAACAAAAATTTTTGCTATTTTAAAGGTGATTTTAGCCCATTTCCAATTTTAGGTGATGAAAATATATTTTTCTGAAATTTCCACTGCATTGCATGTCTTATTTTTTTGCTCATTATAATTCCTTTTTATCCCTTTGTGCTTATTTGCCCTTTTTGCTTCCCTAGATATCTGGAATTTATATATTACACATGTTTAAGGCTGTGTTTTATTTATATATTTTTGGTAAAGTATTTTGAATAAAGCTTCCTCTTATTATTTTTGTAAAAACAAAAAGTATATGTTTACAGTATAAAATGATATATGTCATAAATTTATTTTCTCAATATCCTACAATGCAATTTTGTTTCCTAAAATCTAAGAATTAAGAATCAAATTTTATAAATAGGTAGTGTCTGAACAATGCTTTCTTTTAAAAATTAAATATTTTTAATATTTATATATAATGTTCACAACCATATGTATGTGGATATATACCTTCTGTGTGTGTGTGTGTATGCATATATATTTTTTTCTAATACTTTTGCTTATAGATCATTGGCCTGTTTTAATTTTTAAATTATAATTATTATATTGCATAATATAAATGTATTAGTTGTGATCAAATATAAATTAATCAGTATAATGTGTTTTATGTAATATTTAAATGTATAGTTAAATTATAATTGTGGCATAAAAAGATTTTAGTTTTTTTTAGTTTTTAAAATAGTTACCTTTTTATAAAACTACCTGTGTTTTTCCCATCACAATATCAAGAGAAAGTTTTACATGTCCATATGTCTAATTAATTATTTGAATTGCCAGAAAGTATATTTCATGTATGGAATGGATATAGCATATTTAATTTAGTCAGGACCTCAGTAGGTATAAAGGGTTTTAATGTATAATTTAAAAATCTGAAATGGACATTTTTGTATAGTACTCTTGCATATGTGCAACTGTTGCTGGGCAGCTGTGTCTCAGAGGTCTCTCCCTGCTCACCAGGTGAAACCTCAACCTGGACGTGGGAGGGTTCTTGACTCTGAAGGAGAAAGAATTCTCAAGCAGGTGGGAAGAGTGTACATAAGGAAGGAACTTATTAGAGTGAGAACAGAAATGAATGGCAGTGGCCTTGAAAGCAGTTGAGAGCAGAAAAATGCAGAGGTACAGAAGGAAAGTTTGCTAGACATTTTCTTGGTATAGGGCAGATTTCCTTGCCATCTCTTAAAGCCAGGGTCACTTGATGTCCAGTGTCCACTTGTATCTGCACTGTGTGGGGACTAGCCTCTACCACCCCAGGATTTGGGAAGCCATGGAGCATGGGATGGAGTGGTATTATATTCTGAGAACTTCCCAAAGGTGAGAAGTTTTCAGTTAGGCTCCTGAAGCTGCAGTTCCATCTGGGTCACCCAGGCAATGGGAACTTGCAGGCCCAAATCTGAGTTCTCAGCAACCCTTCATACTTATCAGGTAAATGGAGACTTGGAAATAGAATGAAATAGCAAAAAGACAAAATGCAGTAAGTTAAGCAGTGAGAAAGCTTTATTTAAAGGTATGCACTTACAGACAAAAATGTGGGCATCCTTCGAGAGGAGGTGCACTAAAAGGCTGTGGGTTTCCTCTTTTAAGGACTTTTCAAAGGGCTGGGGATATAGACTTGTAAAGTGGTTTTAAAATGCTTATCTCTGGTGAGAGACACCATGTCTCTTCTCTTCTAATATCCATCCTCTAGGTAATTTTGCAAAATTAACAACACAAGAAATTGGTCAGTTCCTCACCAGGATAACCACTTCCCTCAGGGAACATAACAATCAAGACTGCCCTCCCTCCCCCAAAGTGGACTGAGTTATTGTCTTTTTGCTAAAGAATATGTTAGGAATCTTACTTCCTAACTTCATGGTTTTTTAAATGGAATCTTAGCTTTAAGATGTAATCTTCCTATTCTTACTATACTGTTAATATCTCAGCATTTTTCATCAGAGGAAGGAAAAGTTAACTATGATGCTTGTCCCAGGTTCCTGCCAGTAGGGAAAGTGGGGTTCCTATGGCCAGGATCTTCACTGAACTTAAGCCACCTGATGATGTAACTGGCCTGTTGCTATGCTACCGCTTCCACACCTTTAGGCAATAAGTCATTATTGTGTTAATATAGAGTTCCATCCAGTGCTCTGGGCGCGACAGGGTGGCAGGGCTGCAAGGCTTCAAGAGAGCAGAGCGGAGGCTGGAGTGGTGACAGCACAAAGGACAGAGGCCTAGAGGATGGCTGTGCAGGACAGCTGTGCAGAGAGGCCCAGAGGATGGCTGTGCAGACAGAGGGGCCCAGAGGCAGAGACCGGCTTACTGCATCTGAAGCAGAAGATAACACAGACTCACTTTGAGTAAATGGGATTTTAGTGACTGACCTGCCACATGGAAATAAAGTTGGGTATAACCTTTTCACCCCAAGAACCCTTTGCTCTAAATGTCTCTGGTCACAGTGAATCTATAGCAAACTTGCCTGGGGCTGAAACTCATTTGCAAGACAATTGGCAAAAGTCAGCAGGGTTCATTGTTGACCAAGGAAAAAGACAAGCTGCCCTTATGGGAGGGGTGCTTCAGTGGGCTGCCCCTGTGAATGGGGAGACAGTGGATTGTCCCCCAGTGGGTATGTGGTCGGAGGTGGCTTGCCTTCTAGAAGACTGGGCCCCAACCCAGGACTGGAGGCAAGGGGAGGTGACACCTGAGGCTGTAGGGGTGGCTCTTGGTAAAATAAGTAGATCCTTTGAGAAGCAGAGTGCCCGTGAGGCAGCAGGGACTGTGGGTTGGCTGCAGGGACTGTGAGTTGGCCGCTTCTCACAGTATTAAAAAGGTCTACAGAGGAGACCCAAGAAATGGCAGCACGAGAACACGAGCTAGAAACTTCTGTGGATTCCCTGATGAGATGGCTTTGATGCGAGAGTAGGCAGCAAGGAGCCATTGGAGATGAGATGGCAGTGCTGCCAGGTGTTCTGAAGGAGGAAGAGGCCATCAAGGAAAAACACGAACTCCTGAGGGAAGCACAGGCAAAGGTGGTACGAGAACGTCAGCTGCAAAGTATC
>JAQQAC010020896.1:43467317-43479850 GCA_029783875.1 Phataginus tricuspis | reverse complement strand
AGCTGAAGGTAAGAGACCTTCTGAAGACTGAGGTAGCATTGCTGCCAGGTACAGTAGAAAAGGTAAAGGTTGTAGCAGAGGAGGCACTCGTGGGAGGGGAGAGAAAGGTGTCATCAGCCCTAGAAATGGAGGAGCTGGAGAAAGATGAAGGGGTGATACCAGAGGCACTGGCGCCTCCTGTATTGAAGGCATGTCCCGCGGTTGTAAAGAAAATAAAGACCCAGCAGATGAAGGGTCCCCAAGGAGAGAAAGCAGCCCCCTCCCCAGGTCATGGAGCACTCTATGGTCCACCCCTATACTCAGGCTGAGAAGGTGGATTTGGGCTCCCAGTTTAGGCAGAAGCCCTCGGAGTCAATATCAGCTTGGCTCCTGCATCTGTGGGACTTAGGGGTAGATGGAATTGTTCTGTCAGGGTCAGAGATGGGAAATCTGTCTTCCCTGACAGTGCAGCCTGCCTTGAGGCAGCGATTACAAAATGCACATCAGACCCCAGGGAGTCACACCCTCCTCGCCTGGCTCATGGCTGCACTTCGTGCTGTGTGGCCCAATCCGGGTGATCTACCATCCTCTCCTGTTAGATGGCAGACATATGCTGAACTCCAACAGGTGCTATGAGAGCTAGGCATGAGAAATGCCATCTATAGTCCAGAGAATTATGGCCCAGATGAAGAGATTTTCACTATTGGGATGAGGAATATTGTACTTCAAATGGCTCCTACATCCCTCTTTGGGTCTCTAGAGGCCATTATTTCCCCTCACTTAGGGCATCCCATAAGCGAGGTGACACATACAGTAGCAGACTTAGGAGAGGCTGAAGCCACGAGAATTCGGAAAGAAATAAGACCTGTTGCTCACAAGAAGAATTTACAGGGCCCCATTAAGGTTACAAGGACCCAGATGTGGGTTGATTTAATATGGGCAGGAGCAGATGGAAGGAAATTAGATGGGAAGTCAAATAGGATCTTGCTAGAGCTATGGCAACAGCTGAAACCAGAGCATCATTTCCAGCCATTAAGACCAAAGAGGCAGAGATCAGAGACAGAGCCACGAGTCCGGCCTGTGTGTTTGCAAGACTTCCTGCTGGAAAGCGAGCCAACCTCACTTGAGCCCACACAGGAAGGTGATTGGGGAACACGGTTTGACTGAGGGGAAGGTCAAGGTATCTGCCCTGAGGGACCAAGGGGGAACTGGAGACCACATGATGACTGGAATAGACACGCTTTGGACTTAATCTGCATGGGACTTTGAACCTAGCTGAATCCTCTGGCTTGAGGATTATTACAATTTTTGTTACCTGTATCTTAATTTTTTATTATCTCTGAGTTGTTGTTATCCTCTACTGCTGTTGTGGAATCTGGTTATAGTGCTCCAGCTTTCTCGCACAGGGACCATTGTGGAAGATGGAAAGTGTGTAGATTGTAAGGCGAGAATCCTGGAGGGGTGGAGTGTGGGGAAAGTGGGGTTCCTATGGCCAGGATCCTCACTGAACTTAAACCACCTGATGATGTAACTGGCCTGTTGCTATGCTACCACTTCCACACCTTTAGGCAATAAGCCATTATTGTGTTAATATAAAGAGTTCTGCCCAGTGCTCTGGGTGCGGCGGAGTGGCAGGGATGGAAGGCTGCAGGAGAGCAGAGCGGAGGCTGGAGTGGTGGTAGTGCCAAGGACAGAGGCCAAGAGGATGGCTGTGCAGGACAACTGTTCAGAGAGGCCCAGAGGACGGCTGTGCAGACAGAGGGGTCCAGAGGCAGAGACCAGCTTACTGCATCCGAAGCAGCAGTGATAACACAGACTCGCTCTGAGTGAATGGGATTTTAATGACTGACCTGCCACCTGGAAATAAAGTTGGGTATAACCTTTTCACCCCAAGAACCCTTTGCTCTAAATTTCTTTGGTCACAGTGAATCGATAGCGAACTTGCCTGGGGCTGAAACTCATTTGCAAAACATTGCCCTACATCACAACTATTCCTGAGGATAGAGTAGAACTAATGGGCTGCGGGGTGTGTATGTTTTTAATTTTCATAAGGCTGCTAAATGGACTGTCACTGTGCCCTTTTATATACACAAGCATATGTATCAGAATACCCGTATCTTCATATTCTGGTTAACTCAGTAACATTATTCTTTTAAGAAAATATTTCATTCTAATATAAATTCAGAAAAAGACATTATTATAGATTAGTTACTAATCAGGAGGAATATTTTGTTTTTACTATTTATCACCCTCCCAGTTTTCCAACCATTCCCAATAGGGTAAGCAGGGTCCTAATTTCTAAAATCATAAATTAGTATACATGCCTATTTTTTGTACTTTCTATAAATGGGATTGTACAATATTTACCCCTCTGTTTGCTTATTTTGCTCAACCTTATGCTTCTGAAATAATTCACACTATCTGTGAAGTTGTAGTTTTTTGACTCTTGTTGGTTTATAGTGTGCCACTGTATTATTATAATTCACCTTGTTTACCTATTCCACTGTCAGTTGGTATCTAAGTAATTTCCAGTTTAAGGCTGTTGTGAATAGTGCTGCAAGTCCTATTCCAGTATGCATTTTTTGTTGAATATATGTATACATTTATCTTGAAAATATACAAAGTAATAAAATTTCTGTGTCATAATGTATGGATATATTTAGTTGTACTAGACACAGTAAAACACTTTTCCAAAGTGGTTTTACACATTTACCATCCAGCCAATTTCTTCACATTTTTGTCAGCACTTGGTATTTTGTCTTATTTGAGGCATTATTGTGGGAGTGACATCTAGTACTTTTCATATGTTTTTCCCTAATGACTAGTAAAGTTTACCACCTTGCATATGCTTAGGTCTTATTCCTTAATTATCTGAATTTTGTTGTCCTTGATTTGTAATTTCAAGTCTGTTTGTGGATGAAAGTATAGCAAATATCGTCTCATACTCCCATGATTTTATGTTTCTCTCTCTATGGCTTGAACTAATTTGTGTTTTAATTTGCATTTCCTTAGTTACTACTTAGGAGAAACATTTTTATGTTTATTGGCTAAGTCATTTTCTCTCCAATGAAATGTCTTGCAATATTGTTGTAATTTTCTTGAGTCATTTGTCTTTTTCTTATTTATTTTCAGTAATTTAAAAATTGTGCCTTGATATTAGGCTTGTTTTTTTCAGCTGCAAGTGTTTCTCAGTCTGTGATTGTCATTTAACTAGTTTAATTTTCATATAGCAAAAGTACAAATTCTTATTTTTGCAGCTTATTGAAATATAATTGACATATAATATTAAGGCAAGGTATGCCATGTGATCATTTGACACACATATATATTGCAAATGATTATGACAAGGTTATTTAAAAACTTCCATCACCTCACATAATTACCTTTTGTGTGAGTTGAGAATATTTAATATCACCTCTCATTATATTCAAGTATATAATACAGTATTGTTAACTATAGTCAGAATGCTTATGTTAGAATCCCAAAACTTACTCATTTTAACTGGAAATTTGTACTCTATGACCAACATCTTCTCATTTCTCCTTCCCTCTAGTGTCTGGCACCCATCATTCTACTCTGAGTTTGACATTTTCAGATTCCATATATAAGTGAAATAATACAGTATTTGACATTCTCTGTTTGACTTATTTTATTTAGCATAATGCCCTCAAGTTCTATCCATGTTGTTGCAATTGGTAGAATTTTCATTTCTATATCTGAATAACATTACATATGTGTGTGTGTATATATATATATATATATATATACACACACACAAACATATATGTATATTCCATTACACATACTGTATATGTGTGTATGTATATATATTCAATTATATATATAATATATATGTGTATATATATAGTCCATTATCTATATATAAATATATATATGAATATAAATATATATTTTTATATATTTATTATTTATGTATACATTATATAAATATATATATATTCACTGATGGAAACTTAGGATGTATCCCTGTGTGTCCTGGTTATTGTTAGTGATACTGTGATGAATGCAGGGGTGCAGCTAACCCTTGGGTAGTGATTTCATTTCAATCAGATATATACAAAAAATAGGGATTACTAGATCATATGGTAATTCTATTTTTAATATTTGGAGGAACCTCCATAATATTTCCATAGTGGTTTTAAAATTTTACATTCCTGAGAAGGGGGAAAGATGGTTGCATGAGAAGTGAGGCAGAAACCGCCTCCCAAAACCACATATAACAAACAAAAAACAGTTAATAAAACTAATACTGAAAGACCCAAATACTTCAGAACAGACTGTCTACATGTGGGGAAAAGAGAAGACCTCACAGAGAAGGGTAAAGTAGCAAACCCACAATCCAGCAGGACACAAGCCCTTCCCCTCACAGTTGAAAGGAAGAGAAACAGAGCAGGGAGGGAGTAGAATCCAAGGACTGCTAAACACCCAGCCCTGGAGATCTTATCTGGGAGCATGAAGCCCCATTACATGGTGCTCTGGAAATTAGTGGTGTTGGAAAGCAAAAACAGGCGGACTACTTAGAGAGACTGAGATTTCAGCCACTTGTGGACAACAGATGTGCATAACTGGCCATTCAGGGACAAAAGATAGGTGGGAACTTTGAAAGGCTTCTCAGCAGTGAGAGGGATGCTAAAGGGACAAATATTACACAGAGCTTGCTGCTCAAGAGAAAGGGTAGGTAGACAAAATCATCCCGGCACATTCAGCCCATCAGGTTGGAAAGTTCCAGGAGCTTCAGATGCTCCATCACTCTGGCTGCCAATGCAGCCCTGAGGGCCCCCACTGTGATAGACAGCCTGCCACTCTTTCCTCCTGGCAGGCATCAGTCTGCACACCTGCTACCCCCACCATAGTGCCAGGCCAGTTGGAGAGGGGCCCTGCCTATAGCAGCCACAGGGGCAAAATGCAGAGGCTCCTCCCTGCATAGCCAGCCCATTGGCCCTTGTAGTTGAGGCAGGCACTGAAACCAGGAAGCAGGAAAGAGCTCTTTCCTCCACTGTTGCCGTTTGCGTACAACCCCTGCCACTCCTCCAGGAGCTGGGCAGATACAGAGAGTAGAGCTTCTGGGCACTAGATGGTGCTGCTTACATAAAGTTATTATTCTATAGGAATCACTAAAAAACTGAAATGGCAAAAAAGTTTTGTACAAATAAAAATTCAGCAGATGCCAGAAAGAGGGCTATGTGCAACTGAAATCACAAACCCTCTTGATAAAGATTTCAAAATAAAAATAAGAAACATGCCAATTGAGCGACTGAAAAATATTCAAGATCTCAGGGAGGACTTCAAGAAAAAGATAGAAACTTTGAAAAATGCAGTATCTGAAGTGAAACATAAAATGGAGAGATTTAAAAGCAGATTAGATGAAATAGAGGAGACAGTAAATTAACTAGAAATTAGAAAACATGAAAACAAAGAAGCTGAGGCACAGAGAGAAAAAAGGATCTCTAGGAATGAAAGAAAAATAAGTGAACTGTGTGACCAATCCAAAGAGAACAATATTCACATTGTAGAGGTACCAAAAGAAGAAGAAGAGTGAGAAAGGAATAGAAAGTCTCTTTGAGGAAATAATTGCTGAATATTTCCCCAATCTGAGGAAGAAAATAGTCTCTCAGGTTATGGAAGTGTAAAGATCACACAACACAAGTAACCCTAGGAGGACAATACCAAGACATAAAATAATTAAAATGGCAAAGATCAAGAACAAGGACAGAGTATTAAAAGCAGCCAGAGAGAGGAAAAAAGATCACATATAAAGGAAATCCCGTCAGGCTAAAATCAGACTTCTCAGCAGAAATCTTACAGGCAGGAAGGGAGTAGCTTATTTAATGAAATGAAACAGAAGAGCCTCGAACCAAGAATATTCTCCCGAGCAATATTATCATTTAAATTTGAAGCAGAGATTAAACAGTTTCCAGATAAGCAAAAGTTGAGGGAACTTACCTCCCACAAACTATCTCTACAGTGTATTTTAAAGGGACTGCTATAGATGGAAGTACTCCTAAGGCTAAATAGATGTCACTAGAGAAAATAAAGCCAAAGTAAAGGAAGTAGACCAATTAATTACTAAGCAAATGCAAAATTAAATCAACTACCCCCAAAGTCAATCAAGCGATATACAAGGAATGCAGAATATGACACTTAATATATGAAGAGTGGAGGAGGAATAAAGGAAAAAAAAAGAGGAACCTTTAGATTGTGTTTGAAATAGCATAATAAGCAGGTGAAGTTTGACTGTTATATAGTAAGGAAGCTGCATTTTAACCTTTGGTAAACACAAATCTAAAGCCTGTGAGGGCAATAAGCACATATCTTTTTGATAATCACCCAAATGGAAATGCACTGAATGCACGAATCAAAAGACAAAGACTTACAGAATAGATAAAAAATAAGATTGATTTATAAGTGAGCCTACAGAGACTCACTTCAAACCCAAAGACATACATGGACTAAAAGTGAAGGGATGGAAAAAGATATTTCATACAAATAATGAGAAAAAAGCAAGAGTTGCAGTACTTGTATCAGACAAAGTAGATTTCAAAACAAAGAAAGTAACAAGAGACAAAGACATTATATAAAGATAAGGGGCCAGTCCAAAAAGAGGATATAACCATTGTAAATATCTATGCACCCAACATAGGAGCACCCAAATATGTGAAAAAAATACTAACAGAATGAAAGGGGGAAAGAGAATGCAATGCATTCATTTTAGGAGACTTTAACACACCACTGACTACAAAGAACAGATCAACCAGACAGAAAATAAGTAAAAAGGCAGAGGCACTGAACAACACATTAGAAGACACAAACCTAGCAGACATCTACAGCACACTCCACCCAAAAGCAGAAGAATACACATTCTTCTCAAGTGCACATAGAACATTCTCTAGAATAGATCACATAGTAGGCCACAAAAAGACCCTAAGTAAATTTGAAAAGATTGAAGTTGAGCCAACCAGCCTCTCAGAACATAAAGGTATGGAGCTAGAAATAAATTGTACAAAGAAAACAAAAAAGCCCACAACATATGGAAACTTAACAACATGTTCCTAAATAATCAATGGATCAATGACTAATTAAAAACAGAGATCAAAAAGTATATGGAGACAAATGAAAACAATAACTCAACAACCCAAAACCTGTGGGATGCAGTGAAGGCAGTTCTAAGAGGAAAATATATTGCAATGCAGGCTAACCTCAAGAAAGGAGAACAATCCCAAATGAACAGTCTAACCTCACAATTAATGAAACTAGAAAAAGAAGACAAATGAATCCCAAAGTCAGAAGAAGGAGGGACATAATAAATATCAGAGCAGAAATAAATAAAATTGAGAAGAATACACAAGTACAAAGAATCAATTGAACCAGGAGGTGGTTCTTTGAGAAAATAAACAAAATTGATAAACCCCAGCCAAACTTATCAAGAAAAAAATAGAGTGTACACACATAAAAAGAATTAGAATGAAAAAGGAAAAATCACTATGGATACCACAGAAATGCAAAGAGTTATTAGAGAATACTACAAAAAATTACATGCTAACAAATTAGATACTTGAGAAGAAATGGACAACTTTCTAGAAAAATACAGCCTTTCAAGACTGACCCAAAAAGAAACAAAATCTGAACAGACTAATTACCAGCAATGAAATCAAGTTGAAATAAAAAAACTTCTAAGAACAAAATCCTGGACCAGATGTTGCACTGCTGAATTTTATGAAACATTTAAAGACCTAATACCCATCCTCCTTGAAGTTTTCAAAAAAGTAGAAGAGGAGGGAATACTTACAAACTCATTCTATGAGGCCAGTGTCACTCTGATACCAAAACCAGGCAGACATCATAAAAGTCCAATATATCTGATGAACATAGATTAAGAAATCCTCAAAAAAATATTAGCAAACCAAAGTAAAAAATACATCCATAAGTCATCCATCATGATCAAGTTGGATTTAGTCCAGGGATGCAAGAATGTTCCAATATTCTAAAATACATTAACATCATACACCATATCAACAAAAAGGACAAAATCATATGATCATCTCAAGAGATGCTAAAAAACCACTGGAGAATATTGAACATTCATTGAAGATAAAAACTCTCAATAAAATGGGTATAAAGGGCCAGTACCTCAATAAAATGTGTATAAAGAGTAAGGACCTCAACATAATAAAGGCCACATACAACAAAACCACAGCCAACATCATACTTAAAAGTGAAAAGAAGAAATCTTTTCTTCTAAGATTGGGAACAAAAGAAGGATGCCTACTCTCCCCACTTTTATTCAACATAGTACTGGAGGTCCTAGACACAGCAATCAGACAACACAAAGAAACAAAAGCATCCAGATTTATAAGAAAGAAGTTAGTCTGTCACTGTTTGGAGATGACATGAGACTGTACATAAAAAACCCCTAAGAATCCACCCCAAAAGTACTATAACTAATAACTGAATTCAGCAAAGTTGTAGGATACAAAATTAATACACAGGAATCTGTTTCATTCCTATAAACTAAAGCTGAACTAGCAGAAAGAGAAATCAGGAATACAACTTCATTTACAGTTGCATGAAGAAGAGTAAAATACCTAGGAATAAACCTAACCAAGGAAGTGAAAGACCTATACCATGAAAACTACAATACACTCGTAAGAGAAATTAAAGAAGATACCAACAAATGAAAATACATTCTGTGTTCATGCATAGGGATAATTAGTATTGTTAAAATGGCCATCCTCCCTAAATAAATCTACAGATTCAATGTAATCCCTATCAAAATACCAAGAGCATTCTTCAATGAACTAGAACAAATAGTCCTAAAATTCATATGGAACCACAAAAGACTCTGAATAGCCAAAGCAATACTGAGAAGGAAGAATAAAGCTGAGGAGATTACATTCCATAACTTCAAGCTCTACTACAAAACCACAGCAATCAAAACAGTTTGATACTGGAACAAGAGCAGACCCACAGATCAATGGAACAGAATAAAGAGCCCACACATAAACCCATACATATGTGGCCATTTACTATATGATAAAGGAAACACTGATATGCAATGGGGAAAAGACAGCCTCTTCAACAACTGGTGTTGGCAAAACTGGACAGCTATGTGTAAGAGAATGGAACTGGATTATTGTCTATCTCCATACACAAAAGTAAACTCAAAATGGGTCAAAGACCTGAATGTAATTCATTAAACCATAAAACTCTTAGAAGAAAACATGGGCAAAAATCTCTTGAATATAAACATGAACAACTTTTTCATGAATACATCTCTTCAGGCAAGGGAAACAAAAGCAAAAGTGAACAAATTGGACTACATGAAATTAAAAAGCTTCTGTACAGCAAAGGACATCATCAGCAGAATGAAAATGAATCCTACAATATGGGAGAATATATTCATAAATGACTTAGCCAATGAGGGGATAACATCCAAATATATAAAGAGCTTACATACCTCAACACATAAAAAACAAATAACCCGATTAAAAAATGGGTGGAGGATCTGAACAGACACTTCTCCAAAGAAGAAATTCAGATGGCCAACAGGCACATGAAAATGTACTCCATATCACTGATTATCAGGGAAATGCAATTTAAAACCACAATGAGTTATCATCTCACACTAGTTAGGATGGCCAAAATAAAAAGGACAAGAAACAACAAATGCTGGTGAGAATGTGGAGAAAGGGGAACCCTCCTACAGCATTGGTGGGAATGTAAATTAGTTCAACCATTGTAGAAAGCAATATGGAGGTTCCTCAAAACTAAAATTAGAAATATTATTTGACTCAGTAATTCCACCTCTAGGAATTTACCCAAAACAAAAATAAGATCTCTGATTCAGAAAGGCATATTAACCCCTATGTTTATTGCAGCACTAGTGACAATTGCAAGATATGGAAGCAACCTATGTGTACATCAGTAAATGAATGAGTAAAGAAGAGGTGGTATATATACACAATGGAATACTATTCAGCCATTAGAAGAAAACAAATTCTACCATTTGCAACAAAATGGATGCAGCTGGAGGGTATTATACTCCGTGAAATAAGCCAGGTGGGGAAAGACAAGTATTAAATGATTTCCCTCATTTGTGGAGTATAACAACAAAGCAAAACTGAAGGAACAAAACAGCAGCAGACCCACAGAACCCAAGAAGGGACTGGTGGTTACCAAATGAAGGATTTTGAGTGGATCGGTGAGGGTGGGGAGGGAGGGAGAAGGGGATTGAGGAGAATTTTAATTAGCACACATAATATAGGTAGGTCATGGAGAAGGCAGTACAGCACACAGGAGACAAGTAATGACTCTATAGCATCTTACTACACTGATGGATAGTGATTGCAGTGGGGTTTGGGGAGGAGTTGATAATATGGATGAATGTTGAAACCACAATGTTGCTCATGTGAAACCTTCATAAGATTGTATATCAATGATACCTTAATTAAAAATAAATTTACAGGACTTGCAAGATGGCGGCATGAGAAGTGAGATGGAGAGTTCCTCCCAAAACCAAAAATTGTAGAAAAATATAGTTAATTAATACAACTAACCTTAAAACAGCAACAAGAAAGAAGGCTGAACCAGACTGCAAACAGACCTCATGAACAGAGCAGACCTCATGAAACAGGGCAACATAGGAAAGACTTAATCTGGTCAGACCCAAGCCCTTCCCCCACCCCAGCCCACTGGTGGGAGGAAGAGAAACTGAACAGGAGAGGGAGTGGGAGACTGAGACTGCTGAACACCTAGCCCTGGAGATCTGTTGTGTGAGCAGTATCCTATAGTGTGTGGTTCTCTGGACGTTGGGGAGCTGGGATAGGCAGAGGGCTTGAGAAATTGACATTCCTGCTGTTTGTGGAGGAGGAGATCCACACCCAGCCACTCTGTGTCAGAGGAAAGGCAGATATTCGGAGAGGCTTCCTAGCAGTGACAGGGCTGCTGAAGGGGCGGGGTTTGCATGGACTTTGCTGTGCAGGAGAAGGGAGAGCTGAAAAACGTTAAGGATGTCTGGGCGCACTCTGCCCAGCTGGTTGGGAACTTTGAAGAGCTTCAGGTGCTCCTTTCCGTGAGCTGCCTACTCAGCACTGAGGCCCCTCACTGTGACACACTGCCTGCCAAGCCTTCCTACTGGCCTTCAGGCACCTGCTCCCAAACCGTAGTCAATGTGGAGGCATCATGCCAGCCAGATGGAGGCCCCACCTACAACAGCTAGAGACGCAAAGCACAGAAGTTTACATGTGTGCTTGGCCCACGGGATCTGACACTAGAGACAGGCACCGCAGAGGGGAATCAGGAAACAGATCTTTCCTCCCACCAGGCACCAGATCCCCTCCCCTACAAGCCCAACATCACTCTAGGGGCTTAGCAGCTCCGGAGACTGGAGTTTCTGGGCACTAGTGGGCAGCACACAGAAATATGAAATGACAAAAGAACATGGTTCAGACCCAAATCTCACAAACCCCAGAAAAAGGGCCAAATGAAACCAAACTCACCAATATTCCTAAAAGAGAATTCAAAATAAAAATTATAAACATGCTTATGGAGGCACAGAAAAATATTCAAGAACTCAGGAATGAATTTAAGTTGGAGATTCAATCATTAAGAAATTCCATATCTGAAATGAAACGTATAATGGAGGGATTTAAAAGCAGATTAGATGTAGTAGAAGAGATGGTAAATGGAATAGAAATTTAAGAAGAGGAATACAAAGAAGCTGAGGCACAGAAAGAAAAAAGGATCTCTAAGAATGAAAGAATATTGAGAGAACTGTGTGAGAAATCGAAACACAACAATATTCACATAATAGGGGTAACCAGAAGAGGAGAGAGAGAAAAAGGGATAGAAAGTGTCACTGAGGAGGTAATTGCTAAAACCTTCCCCAATCTGGGGAAGTAGATAGTATTGCAAGCCATGGAGGTGACAAAGATCTCCCAATACAAGGGACCCAAGGAAGACAACATCAATACATATAATAATTAAAATGGCAAAGATCAAAGATAAAGACAGACTTTTTAAAGCAGCTAGAGAGAGAAAAAAGATCATATACAAAGGAAAACTCATCAGGCTATCATCACACTTCTGAATAGAAACATTACAAGCCAGAAGGGAGTGACATGATATATTTAATGCAATGAAGCAGAAGGGCATTGAACCAAAAATACTTCACCAGCAAGGTTATCATTCAAATTTGAAGGAGGGATTAAACAATTTCCAGATAAGCAAAAGCTGAGAGAATTTACCTCTCACAAACCACCTCTACAGTGCATTTTGGAGGGACTCCTATAGATGGAAGTATTCCTAAGGCAAAAAGCATGTCACCCAAGGGATAGAAAAAGAGTACAGAATATGATTCATAACATACAAAGAATGGAGGAGTAAGAAAAAGGAGGAAAAAAAAAAGAACCTTTATGTTCTGTTTGTAATAGTGTACAAAGTAAGTTAAATAAGACTGTTAGATAGTAAGGGAATTGCCCTTGAACCTTTGGTAACCATGAATCTAAAGCCTGCAATGGCAATAAGTACATACCAAT
>JAQQAC010020896.1:43399447-43467217 GCA_029783875.1 Phataginus tricuspis | reverse complement strand
ATAACATACAAAGAATGGAGGAGTAAGAAAAAGGAGGAAAAAAAAAAGAACCTTTATGTTCTGTTTGTAATAGTGTACAAAGTAAGTTAAATAAGACTGTTAGATAGTAAGGGAATTGCCCTTGAACCTTTGGTAACCATGAATCTAAAGCCTGCAATGGCAATAAGTACATACCTATCGATAATCACCCTAAATGTAAATGGTCTGAATGCACCAATGAAAAGACACAGAGTTACTGAATGGATAAAAAAAAAACCCATCTATATGCTGCCTAAAAGAGACTCACTTCAAACCCAAAGACATACACAGACTGAAAGTAAAGGGATGGAAGAAGATATTTTATACAACTAATAGGGAGAAAAAAGCAGGAGTTGCAGTACTTGTATCAGACAAATTAGACTTCGAAACAAAGAAAGACACAAGAGACAAAGAAGGACATTACATAATGACAAAAAGGTCAGTCGAACAAGAGGATATAACTATTATGAATATCTCTGCACTGAACACAGGATCACCTACATATGTGAAACAAATACTAACAGAATTAAAGGGGGAAATAGAATGCAATGCATTCATTTTAGGAGACTTCAACATAGTACTCACTCTAAAGGACAGATAGATGATACCAAATATAAGTAAGGAGACAGAGGCACTGAACACCACATTGGAACAGATGGACTTAAAAGACATCTACAGAACACTTCATCCAAAAGCAACAGGATACACATTCTTCTCAAGTGCACATGGCACATTTTCTAGAATACACCATATCCTAGGCCACAAAAAGAGCCCAGTAAATTCAAAAAGATGGAAATTGTACCAACCAACATCTCAGATCACAAAGGTATGAAACTAGAAATAAATTACACAAAGAAAACAAAAAAGCCCACAAACACATGGAGGCTTAATAACATGCTCCTACATAATCAATGGATCAATCACCAAATAAAAACAGAGATCAAACAATATATGGAGACAAATGACAACAATAATTCAACACCACAAAATATGTGGGATGCAGCGAATGCTGAGCTAAGATGGAAATATATTTCAATACAGGCCTACCTCAGGAAAGAAGAACAATCCCAAATGAACAGTCTAAATTCATAATTAATGAAACTAGAAAAGGAAGCACAAATGAGGCCCAAAGTCAGTAGAAAGAGGGACATAATAAAGATTAAAGCAGAAATAAATAAAATTGAGAAGAATAAAACAATAGAAAGAATAGATGAAAGCAGGAGATGGTTCTTTGAGGAAATAAACAAAATTGATAAACCCTTAGCCAGACTTATCAAGAAAAAAAGTCAAAACACATAAACGGAATCAGAAATGAGAGAGGAATAATCAGTACAGACATCACAGAAATACAAAGAATTATGAGAAAATACTATGAAAAATTATATGGTAACAAACTGGAAACCTTTCTAGAAAAAGGAAACCTTCCAAGGCTGACGCAGGAAGAAACAGAAAATCTGAATAGACCAATTACCAGCAAAGATTTTGAATTGGTAATCAAAAAACTACCTAAGAACAAAACTCCTGGAACAGATGGTTTCACTGCTGAATTTTATCAGACATTTAGTGAAGACCTAAAACCATGCTCATTAAAGTTTTCTAAAAATTAGAAGAGGAGGGAATACTCCCAAACTCATTCAATGAGGACAATATCACTTTATAACAAAACCAGGCAAAGACACCACAAAAAAAGAAAATAATACACCAATATCCCTGATGAACATAGATGCAAAACTACTCAACAAAATATTAGCAAACTGAATTAAAAAATACATCAAAAAGGTTATCCATCATGATCAAGTGGGATTCATCCCAGGGATGCAAGGATGGTACAACAGTCGAAAATCCATCAACATCATCCACTACATCAATAAAAAGAAGGACAAAAACCACGTGATCATCTCCATAGATGCTGAAAAAGCATTCGACAAAATTCAACATCCATTCATGATAAAAACTCTCAACAAAATGGGTGTAGAGGGCAAGTACCTCAACATAATAAAGGCCATAGATGACAAACCCACAGCCAACATTATTCTTAACAGGGAGAAACCGAACACTTTTCCTTAAATATTGGGAACAAGACAAGGATACCCACTCTCTCCACTTTTATTCAACATAGTTCTGGGGGTCCTAGCACAGCAATCAGACAACAAAAAGAAATAAAAGGCATTCAAATTGGCAAGGAACACCCAAACTGTCCCTGTTGGCAGATGGCATGATAGTGTACATAAAAACCCTAAAGAATCCACTCCAAAACTATTAGATCTAATATCTGATTCGGCAAAGTTGCGGGATACAAAATTAATACACAGAAGTATGTTGCATTCCTATACACTAACGATGAACTAGCCGAAGAAGAAATTAGGCAAACGATTCCATTCAAAATCACATCCAAATGAATAAAATACCT
Organism: Phataginus tricuspis; assembly: GCA_029783875.1. Lineage (NCBI taxonomy): Eukaryota > Metazoa > Chordata > Mammalia > Pholidota > Manidae > Phataginus > Phataginus tricuspis. The sequence goes on along the minus strand of JAQQAC010020896.1, from coordinate 43,464,789 downwards.
AGGAATAAACCTAACCAAGGAAGTGACGGACATATACCCTAAAAATGACAAGGCACTCTTAACAGAAATTAAAGAGGACACTAATAAATGGAAATTCATGCCATTCTCTTGGCTAGGAAGAACTAATATTTTCAAAATGGCCATCCTGCCTAAAGCAATATACAGATTAAATTCAATCCCTATCAAAATACCTACAGCATTCTTCAATGAAGTAGAACAAATAGTTCTAAAATTGATACGGAATGACAAAAGATCCTGAATAGCCTAAGCTATCCTGAGAAGGAAGAATAAAGCAGGGGGAATTACCCTCCCCGACTTCAAGCTCTACTAAAAAGCTACAGTAATCAAGACAATTTGGTACACGCACAAGAAAAGACCCATAGACGAGTGGAACAGAATACAGAACCCTGATACCAACCCAAGCATATATGGTCAATTTATATACGATAAAGGAGCCATGGATATACAATGGGGGAAATGACAGCCTCTTCAACAGCTGCTGTTGGAAAAACTGGACAGCTACATGTAAGAGAATGATACTGGATTACTGTCTAACCCCATATACAAAAGTAAACTCAAAATGAATCAAAGACCTGAATGTAATTTATGAAACCATAAAACTCTTAGAAAAAAATATAGGCAAAAATCTCTTGAACATAAACATGAGCAACTTCTTCATGAACATTTATCTCCCCGGACAAGGGAAACAAAAGCAAAAATGAACAAGTGGGACTATATCAAGCTGAAAGGCTTCTGTACAACAAAGGACACCATCAGTAGAACAAAAAGACACCCTACAGTATGGAAGAATATATTCATAAATGACATATCCGATAAGGGGTTGACATTCAAATTATATAAATAGTTCACATACCTCCACAAAACAAAGAGCAAATAATCAAATTAAAAAATGGGGAGAGGAGCTGAACAGACACTTCTCCAAAGAAGAAATTCAGATGGCCAACAGGCACATGAAAAGATTCTCCACATCACTAGTCATCAGAGAAATGCAAATTAAAACCACAATGAGATATCACCTCACACCAGTTAGGATGGCTGCCATCCAAATGACAAACAACAACAAATGTTGGCAAGGATGTGGAGACAGGGGAACCCTCCTAAACTGCTGGTGGGAATGTAAGTTAGTGCAACCAGTGTGGAAAGAAGTATGGAGGTTCCTCAAAAAGCTCAAAATAGAAATACCATTTGATCCAGGAATTCCACTCCTAGGAATTTATCCTAAAACACAGCAGCCCAGTTTGAAAAAGACATAGCACCCTTATGTTTATTGCAACATATTTAAAATAGCCAAGAAATGGAAGCAACCTAAGTGTCCATCAGTAGATGAACAGATAAAGAAGAAGTGGTATATATATACAATGGAATATTATTTAGCCATAAGAAGAGAACAAATCCTTCCATTTGCAACAACATGGATAGAGCTAGAGGGTATTATGCTCAGAGAAGTAAGACAGGCAGAGAAAGACAAGTACCAAATGATTTCACTCATCTGTGGAGTATGAGAACAAAGAAAAAGCTGAAGGAACAAAACAGCAGCAGACTCACAGAACCCAAGAATGGACTAACAGTTACCAAAGGGAAAGGGACTATGGAAGATGGATGGGAAGGGAGGGATAAGGGGGAAAAAGGGCTATTACAATTAGCACACATAATATAGTGGGGGGTGGGGGGATACGGGGAAGGCAGTATAAGACAGAGAAGACAAGTACTGGTTCTGTAACATCCTACTATGCTGATGTACAGTGACTGCAATGGGGTATGTGATGGGGACTTGATAATAAGGGGGTCTAGTAACCATAATGTTGCTCATGTAATTGTATATTAATAATAGGAAAATTAAAAAATGAAATAAAATAAAAATAAATTTACATTCCCCCCAACAGTGCACAAGTGTTCCCTTTTTTTAATATCTTCACCATTTGTTAATCTGTTTTCTCTTTGACAATAGACATGTTAACAGGTATGAGGTGATAATCTCATTCTGGTTTTGATTTGCTTTTTCCTGAAGATTTGTGATATTAATCACTTTTTCATTACTTGTTGGTTTTTTACCCATCTTTGCATAAATGTATAATCAAGTCCTCTGCTCATTTTTTACTTTTATTGTTTCCTTTTTTATATTGAGTTTTATGAATTTTTTTATAGTTTGGATTTTCTACCATTTGATAGGTTGAGTTTTCATCTTGTTGACTGATCATTGTAATTTCCTTTCTTTTGATAACCTTGGGTTTAGTTTTTACTTCTTTGCCTAGTTGTGATGTGTAAATTAGGTTGTTCATTTGAGTTACTTCTTTTTTCTTACTGTAGGTTTTTATCACTCTAACTTCCTCTTAGACCTGATTTTACTGCATCCCAGAAATTTGGTATGTTGTGTTTCCATTTCCACTTTTTCAAGATATTTTTGTATTTTTTTTGGCTCATTGGTTATTTAGGAGTATGTTTAATTTCCACATATTTTTTAATTTTCCAATTTTCCTCCTCTAAGTGATTTCTAGTTTCATACTGTTATGATAAGTATGACTTCAATCTTCTTATATTTGCTAAGAGTTGTTTAAGAGCTAATATATGATCTATACTGCAAAATGTTCTGTATGCACTTTAGAAGAATGTGTATTTTGCTGTTGCTCAAAGACATGTTCTATATGTCTTTCAGATCCTTGTGCTCGAAAGTATAGTTCAGGTCCAGTATTTCCTTATTGATTTTCTCCTTTTTTAAAAAATTTTTTATTAAGGTAGTATTGATATACACTCTTATGAAGGTTTCACATGAAAAAACAATGTGGTTACTACATTTAGCCATATTATCAAGTCCCCACCCATACTGCAATGCAGTCACTGTCCTTCAGTGTAGTAAGATGCCACAGATTCACTATTTGCCTTCTCTGTACTACGCTGTTTTTCTGGTGACCCCACACGCTATGTGTTCTAAGCATAATACTCCTCAATCCCCTTCTCCCTCCCTCCCCATCTGGCCTCCCACACCCCTCCCCTTTGGTAACCACTAGTTCCTTCTTGGAGTCTCTAAGTCTGTTGCTATTTTGTTCCTTCAGTTTTGCTTCGTTGTTATACTCCACAAATGAGGGAAATCATTTGGCACTTGTCTTTCTCTGCTTGGCTTATTTCACTGAGCATAATATCCTCCAGCTCCATCCATGTTGTTGCAAATGGTAGAATTTGTTTCTTTCCTATGGGTGAATAGTATTCCATTGTGTATGTGTATCACATCTTCTTTATCCATTCATCTACCGATGAACACTTAGGTTGCTTCCATATCTTGGCTATTGTAAAAAGTGCTGCGATAAACATAGGGGTGCATATGTCTTTTTGAATCTGAGAAGTTGCATTCTTTGGGTAAATTCCAAGGAGTGGGATTCCCGGGTCAAATGGTATTTCTATCTTTAGTTTTTTGAGGAACCTTGATATTCCACAATGGTTGAACTATCTTACATTCCCACCGGAAGTGTAGGAGGGTTCCCCTTTCTCTGCATCCTTGCCAGCATTTGTTGTTCTTAGTCTTTTGGATGGTGGTCATCCTTACTGGTGTGAGGTGATATCTCATTGTGGTTTTAATTTGCATTTCCCTGATGAGTAGCAAAGTGGAGCATCTTTTCATGTGTCTGTTGGCCATCAGAATTTCTTCTTTGGAGAACTGCCTCCTCATATCCTCTGCCCACTTTTTAATTGGGCTATTTGTTTTTTGGGGAGTTGAGGCGTGTAAGTTCTTTATATATTTTGGATGTTAACTGCTTGTCAGATATGTCACTTACAAATATATTCTCCCATACTGTAGGATGCCTTTTTGTTCTGTTGATGGTGTCCTTTGCCATACAGAAACTTTTTAGTTTGATATAGTCCCATGAGTTGATTTTTGCTTTTGTTAACCTTGCTCGAGGGGATGCGTTCAGGAAGAAGTTCCTCATGCTTATACTCAAGAGATTTTTGCCTATGTTGTCTTCTAAGAGTTTTATGGTTTCATGACTTACATTCAGGTCCTTGATCCACTTCGAGTTTACTTTTGTGTATGTGGTTAAACAACAATCCAGTATCCAGTTTCATTCTCTTGCATGTAGCTGTCCAGTTTTGCAAACACCAGCTGTTGAAGAGGCTGTCATTTCCCCATTGTATGTCCATGGCTCCTTTATCATATATTAATTGACCATATATGGTTGGGTTATGTCAGGGCTCTCTAGTCTGTTCCACTGGTCTATGGGTCTGTTCTTGTGCCAGTACCAAATTGTCTTGATTACTGTGGCTTTGTAGTAAAGCTTGAAGTTGGGGAGCACAATCCCCCCAGCTTTATTCTTTCTTCTCAGTTTTGCTTTTGCTATTCGGGATCTTTTTTGGTCCCATGTGAATTTTAGAATGATTTACCCTAGCTCGTTGAAGAATGCTGTTGGTATTTTGATAGGAATTGCATTGAATCTATAGATTGCTTTTTTTTTTTTTACAATTTATTTTATTTTAGTATCATTAACCTACAATTACATGAGCAATATTGTGATGATTAAACTACCACCTTCATCAGGTCCCCCCCACCAACCCCAACACAGTCACCCTCCATCAGTGTAGTGAGATGAGAATCACTACTTGTCTTCTTTGAGCTGTACAGTCCCCTCCGTGCCCCCCCACCCTATGTCTGCCAATCGTAATGCCCCTTTACCCTCTTATCCCTCCCTTCCCGCCCTTCTTCCCCAGTCCCTTTCCCTTTGGTAACTGTAAGTCCATTCTTGGGTTCTGTGAGTCTGCTGCTGTTTTGTTCCTTCAGCTTTCTTTTTTTTTTTGTTATTAGGCAGGATGGCCATTTTGACAATATTAATTTTTCCTATCCATGATCACGGGATGTGTTTCCATTTATTGGTATCTTCTTTAATTTCTCTCACGAGTGTCTTGCAGTTTTCAGAGTATAGGTCTTTCTCTTCCTTGGTTAGATTTATTCCTAGATACTTTGTTCTTTTTGATGCAACTGTGAATGGAATTGTTTTCCAGATTTCTTTCTCTGCTAGTTCATTGTTAGAGTGTAAGAATGCCACAGATTTCTGTGTATGAATTTTGTTTCCCGAAACTTTGCTGAATTCAGATATTAGATCTAGTAGTTTTGGAGTGGATTCTTTAGGGTTTTTGAAGTACAATATCATGTCACCTGCAAACAGGGACAGTTTAACTTCTTCCTTGCCAATCTGTATGTCTTTTATTTCTTTGTGTTTTCTGATTGCCATGGCTATAACCTCCAGAACTATGTTGAATAGAAGTGGGGAGAGTGGGCATCCTTGTCTTGTTCCCAATCTTAAAGGAAAAGCTTTCAGCTTCTTGCTGTTAACAATAATGTTGGCTGTGGGTGTGTCATCTATGGCCTTTATTATGTTGAGGTACTTGCCCTCTATACCCATTTTGTTGAGAGTTTTTATCATGAATGGATGTTGAATTTTGTCGAATGCTTTTTCAGCATCTATGGAGATGATCATGTGGTTTTTGTCCTTCTTTTTATTGATGTAGTGGATGATGTTGATGGATTTTCTACTGTTGTACCATCCTTGCATCCCTGGGAGGAATCCCACTTGATCGTGATGGATAACCTTTTTGATGTATTTTTTAATTCAGTTTGCTAATATTTTGTTGAGTATTTTTGCATCTATGTTCATCAGTGATATTGGTCTGTAATTTTCTTTTTTGTGGTGTTTTTTCCTTGTTTTGGTATTAGAGTGATGCTGGCCTCATAGAATGAGGTTGGAAGAAGAATCCCTCTTTTTCTACTTCTTGGAAAATTTTAGGAGGATGGGTTTTAGGTCTTCACTAAATGTTTAATAAAATTCAATGGTAAAGACATCTGGTCCAGGAATTTTGTTCTTAGGTAGGTTTTTGATTACCAGTTCAATTTCATTGCTGGTATTTGATCTGTTCATATTTTCTGTTTCTTTCTGGGTCAGCCTTGGAAGGTTGTATTTTTCTAGACAGTTGTCCATTTTTTCTAGGTTATCCAGTTTGTTAGCATATAATTTTTCATAGTATTCTCTAATAGTTCTTTGTATTTCTGTGGTGTCTGTAGTGATTTTTCCTTTGTCATTTCTGATTCTGATTATGTGAGTAGACTCTTTTTTTCCGATACGTCTGGCTAGGTGTTTATCTATTTTGTTCATTTTCTTGAAGAACCAGCTCTTGCTTTCATTGATCCTTTCTATTGTTTTATTCTTCTCGATATTATTTATTTATGCTCTAATCTTTATTATGTCCCTCCTTCTACTGACTTTGGGTCTCATTTGTTCTTCTTTTTCTAGTTTCATTAATTGTGAGTTTAGACTGCTCATTTGGGATTGTTCCTCTTTCCTGAGGCAGGCCTGTATTGCAATATACTTTCCTCTGAGCATGGACTTTGCTGCGTCCCACAGATTTTGTGGTGTTGAATTATTGTTGCTATTTGTCTCCATATATTGCTTGATCTCTGTTTTTATTTGGTTATTGATCCATTGGTTATTTAGGAGCATGCTGTGAAGCCTCCATATGTTAGTGTGATTTTTCATTTTCTTTGCATAATTCATTTCTAGTTTCCTACCTTTGTGGTCTGAGAAACTGGTTGGTACAATTTCAATCTTTTTGAATTTACCGAGGCTCTTTTTGTGGCCTGGTATATGATCTATTCTTGAAAATGTTCCATGTGCACTTGAGCAGAATGTGCATTCTGCTACTTTTGGGTTTAGAGTTCTGTAGATGTCTGTTAGGTCCATCTGTTCTAATGTGTTGTTCAGTGCCTCTGTCTCCTTACTTATTTTCTTTCTGGTTGATCTGTCCTTCAGAGTGAGAGGTGTGTTGAAGTCTCCTAGAATGAATGCATTGCATTCTATTTCCCCTTTTAATTCTGTTAGTATTTGTTTAACATATGTACATGCACCTGTGTTGGGTGCATAGATATTTATAATGGTATATCTTCTTGTTGGATTGATGCTTTTATTATCATGCAATGTCCTTCTTTCTCTTTTGTGACTTTCTTTGTTTTGAAGTCTATTTTGTCTGATACAAGTACTGCTACTCCTGTTTTTTTCTCCCCAGTAGTTGTATGAAATGTCTTTTTCCATCTCTTCACTTTTAGTCTGTGTATGTCTTTGGGTTTAAAGTGTGTTTCTTGTAGGCTGCATACAGATGGGTCTTGGTTTTTTTATCCATTCAGTTACTCTATGTATTTTGATTGGTGCATTCCGTCCATTTACATTTATGGTGATTATGGATAGGCATGTACTTATTGCCATTGCAGGCTTTAGATTCTTGGTTACAAAAGGTTTAAGATTAACTTCCTTACTATCTAAGAGTCTAACTTAATTCACTTAATATGCTATTACATACACAATCTAAAGGTTTTTTTTTCTTTTTCTTCCTCCTCCACTCTTTATATATTAGTTATCATATTCTATACTCTTTGTCTATCCCTTGATTGACTTTGGGGATAGTTAATTTAATTTTTCATTTACTTAGTAATTAGCTGTTCTACTTTCTTTATTGTGATTTTATTACCTCTGGTGACAGCTATTGAGCCATAGGAACGCTTCCATCTATAGCAGTCCCTTCAAAATACACTGTAGAGATGGTTTGTGGGAGGTAAATTCTCTCAGGTTTTGCTTATCTGGGAATTGTTTAATCCCTTCTTCAAATTTAAATGATAATCTTGCAGGATAAAGTAATCTTGGTTCAAGGACCTTCTGATTCATTGCATTAAATACATCATGCTGCTCCCTTCTGTCCTGTAAGGTTTCTGTTGGGAAGTCTGATGATAGCCTGATGGGCTTTCCTTTGTATGTGATCTTATTTCTCTCTCTGGCTGCTTTTAATACTCTGTCCTTATCCTTGATCTTTGCCATTTTAATCACTATATGTATTGGTGTTGTCTTCCTTAGGTCCCTTGTGTTGGGCGATCAGTGCACTTCCATGGCCTACGAGACTATCTCCTTCCCCAGATTGGGGAATTTTTCAGCAATTACCTCCTCTAAGACACTTTCTATCCATTTTTCTCTCTCTTCTTCTCCTGGTACCCCTATAATGCAAATATTGTTCCACTTGGATTAGTCACACAGTTCTCTCAATATTCTTTCATTCTTAGAGATCCTTTTTTCTCTCTGTGCCTCAGCTTCTTTGTATTCCTCATCTATAGTTTCTATTTCATTTATCATCTCTTCCACCATATCCAATCTGCTTTTAATAACCTCCATTGTGCTCTTCAATGATTGGATCTCTGACTGGAGTTCATTCCTGAGTTCTTGAATATCTTTCTGTACCTCCATGAGCATGTTAATGATTTTTATTTTGAACTCCCTTTCAGGGAGAGTCATGAGGTTGATATCATTTAAATCTTTCTCAGGAGTTGTATTAATAATTTTATTCTGTACCAGGTTCCTTTGGCATTTCATATTTGCGTAAGGCACCATCTAGTGCCCAGAAGCTCTACTCTCTGGAGCTGCTCAGCCCTTCAAGCAATGTCGGGCTCGCATGGGAGTGGTATTGGTGTCTCAGGGGAGTAAGGAACTGTTTCCTGCTTCCTGGTTGCTATGCCTGTCTCCACTGCCTGAAACAGTGGGCTGTGCACACAGGTATAAGCATCTATGCTTTGTGTTTGTAGTTGCTGTGGACAGGTCTTCCCTCTGGCTCACCTACCACCAGGGTAGGTTTTGCCGGTTTGTGAGCCAGGTCAGGCTGACCAGGAGAAAGGCACAGTAGGCTGCCTATCACAGAGGGGGTTCTTGGAGCTGTTTAGGCAGCCAGGGAGCTGGAGCACCTGTAGATCATGAAAGCTCCCAATCTGCTGGGCAGAGTGCACCCAGACACTTCTGTCTACCTGTCTTTTCTCCTGAGCAGTAAGCTCTGGGCAATCTTTGCCCCTTTAGCAGCTCTGTTGCTAAGGGCTTTCTTGTTAGGAAGTTTCTCAGACTGCCTGCCTTTCTTTTGTCCCAGAGCAGCTGGATATGGATCCATGCTTTCCACAAGCAGCTGGAATCTCAGTCTCTCCAGGAATTCTGCCTGTCTTAGCTTTCCAACCCCCTAATTACAAGAGTATCATGCAAGCACCATGAAATGTCGGTTTGTGTTTCCAGAGAAGATCTCCAGAGTTAGGTATTCAGCAGTCCCAGGTCTCCACTCCCTCCCTGCTCCATTTCTCTTCCTCCCACAGGTGAGCAGGGGTGGGGGAAGGGCTCGGGTCCTGCCAGGCCACAGCTTTAGTATGTTACCCTGTTCTGTGAGGTCTGCTCTTGTCTCCAGGTGTATGCAGTTTGGCGCAGTCCTCTTTCCTGTTGCTCTTTCAGGAGTAGTTGTATCAGTTATATTTTCATATTATATGTGGTTTTAGGAGAAAGCCAGTGTCTCACCTCTCATGCTGCCATCTTTAATCTCTATGAAAGATTCTTAAATGTATCAAAAATACTATAAACACACAGAATGTTAATCATTAATTTATTAATGTTATTATTTAATTACATAATTATTAATAAAAACTGCTTATAGCATCAAATGCACAGTCCTGATTCAGATAGCTCAACTTTCCAAAATAATTGTCTGTATAGATTTCTTTGATTAAGGGTACAACCAAGTTCTCATATTTAAATCAGTTGCTTTTCTCAGAGTTTTATTATCTGAAGTGGTCCTTGCTCCAACAGTTTCCTCCATATGTGCTCTCCATATGTCATCTCTCTGGTGTAATTTTCTACATTGTGTAAAACATACTATTTAATATAGTTCTTTTTCTCCTAAATATGTCATAAGTTGCTGGGGGGTAGATCTAAAGGCAGGTTTAGATTCAGGTACAAAACCTTTAATAAATATATATGGTTCTGTGAATTTCCAGTTGTATACTCTTAGTGAAGTACAGCCTGACATCTCCATTATAAAGTTCCAATCATTATGGACTTAATGGATTAGCAGACATTGATCATCATTGCCTTGATCTGCTATATTTCGTTTGAGGTTTTTATTCATTCTCCAGAATTTATTCTGATTTTTCTATAAAGGAGTTTTCTCTCATTAGTTCTTTGCTTAGTCCAAAAGTAGTCCTTATAATAAAGGCCAGACAGATGCTTGCTTTCCTTTTATTTATCTTAAGTGAGAGCATAGTTAGCATTCTTTATACTGGTAAGAAATAAAAAGAGAGGATACTTGAGCATGGTATTATTCATTTCAGCTATGAGAATGATCAAGAATTTAAGATGAACGTTTTTGGCCAACTCAAAATTCATTGATCTCAAATCATGCATATAGGAAAACTCACAGCACAAACTTATGGTTATATTAGGAAAGCAAATATGTGAGAAAGGAAAGAAAAGAACAAGGAAAATTTGTAGTCAAAGCCAACAAACAGAACTAGTTACATATATGATAGGAAGAAAAAGTATAAGAAACAGATTGGCATGCTAAAAACACATCTGAATTTTCTGAGGGTAATTATCCAATTCTCCATAATACTAGAGTATTTTTCTTTGCCTACACATTTCCCTAGCAAGGGGCCATGGCAAAAGCCATAGTAGTCCATGACTGAAAATGTCCCAAGAGAGCACAGAAACTATGCCCCTAAAGAGATCCACACTCAGTACAGCATTAGGCAGCAAAAAATCATAATTCAAACCATCAAAGCAAAAACAAGATTAGAATTTTGAGTATTCAGGAAAGGTTCTTAAAATAAGTGTCTGAGGTATGTCTTCCCCTACTACAAATATATGATTTATAAAAAAGGCACACAAACACAAAAAGCCTCAAATATTACTTTGTGAGAAAAGAGAAAGTGATCCAAAGTTTCAAAATTATCATCTGGGTGGGCCTTTTCTCCAAACTAGTAACTTGACAACTAGGTCTGCACTGGTACCCCTACTGTTTCACCTGTGGGCTGGGAGAAACCCAGAAGAAGCAAGAAGCATGGTTACAATGTAAACACGGTAGGTTGTAAGAGATCGACAGCAGGAACTGACTATGCTTCTATGTCCACTATGCTTCTCACAAGAGAAGATATGGACAGTGGCTTTCTGTGGTCTCCAAAAAACAGAGGCATAGATCATTACTTTTTGATCTTTCCTATTTTACAAATATAAGCATTTAATGTTATATTTTTTAATTTAAAGACTGCTTTAGCTATATCTCACAAACTTTTACATGATATGTTTTATTTTCATTTAATTCAAAATGTTTCTAATTCCTTTTGTGATGTTATGACTCAGGCTACACAGAAGTATATTAGTTAATTTCTCAAAACTTTGGGAGTTACCAAAAAATTTTTTTATTTATAATTTATTATGTTTTGGTCATAGAACATATTTTGTATGATTTTAGTCTGCTTTAAACTGATTAAATCTTGTTATAGCCTAGCATATGGTCTATCTTGGTAAATACTTAATGGTGGTGTTATTGGGTGATGTAGTCTGCAAATGTCACTTAGGGCAAGTTTGATCTGTAGTGGTATTCAAATGTTATGCATCTTATTTATTTTCTGACTTTTGTTATCAATTGCTGAGGAGATTAGGTGCAATTTTGAGTTAATATGAGAGAAGATGGGCTTTAGTGTGTGTCTTTGTCTGTTCATGCTGCTATAACAAAATATCACAGACTGGGTGGCTTAAGCAGATAAGTGATAGATTTGGTGAGGAAAACATGACATCTTTTCTATGTTGTGCTAAAGAACAGGTTATTAATACACTTGTTAAAGATAAGAATTTATTGAAGAGGCACTACTGCAATGGGGTTTTGCAGTAGCAAGGAGAAATCAGGCTCGAATATAATTAAGACAAGTAGAGATTAAAAGCCAAGATCAGGGTAGGAAGAGAAAACATCAAAACTATTGTAGATAGACCAATTCAGCAGGATTCTTGTTGAAGACAGGCCACGGTGATATAATATAGAAAGTGGGGGATGAGGAATTTGATCATGTATCAAGGGTGAGGAATTTACACTAAACAACTCAGCAGAATTCTTGCTAACTGGACTAAGATGGCTAAGGGCAGAGTCCAACTTTGGGAATACTCAAAAGGAGGACTCAGAAGAGCCTGTCTCAAGTTTACCTAAATACAGATTCTCTGTCAGTAATTGGATTTCCCATAAGGCTAAGACTAACTTTAGATATGCTATATCATAATTATGAAGCTATAAATAATAAGGATATATATATTAATAAAATATAGACATAAACAAATTAAATATATAAATAACTAACTTACATTGTAATTGCTCTCATTTATGGGAATCATGAAACCATCAATTACTATCCTTCTATAATCTCCTTTTAGAAAATTTCAAAGTTCTATAGCCCCTCAAGTGCAGTAGGACTGCGGTATATGCATAGATAGAGATTGAAAGTTAGAAAAAGTGAAAGCAAGAGTGAGCATGAGGGCAAGAGGGAATCAGTATTCCATCACTTATTCAGAAATAGCCTTGTGGCAGCCAATGTTTCTGGTTACCTTGATTCTCTAGAAGTATGATTTTCAAACCTTGTTTCCATTATATCACACAAGAGATACTAGCTCCACGCATCACAAAAGCCCATACACAATGTTCAGAACAGTGACTATAACTCTTTTTCTGTCCATAATAAATCATTGTCAGAGACACTGATATTGATAATATTAAAGGAATAATTTGAATTCTAATTACAATTGTGTGTATACATACATACATATGCAAATTTTGCGTCATTTGTGCTATGTTCTAATATCTAGCACATAGTTTTGTAGTCAATTGTATTTTTTTCTTTGTGTATTCTTCCACAAGTAAGTAATTCTTTGCCATTGTCACACCTCACTCTATGACAAGCAGGTTAGCTGGGAAAGTTCTTTCTTTCCTTTCTTGTTTTATTACATGTTGTTAAAGACAATACTCAACACCTACGACTTAGGTATAAGAACTGTTTTGAATGGCACCATAGTGTAGTGGTTAAGACCAGAGTTTTTTGACTAGACAGATGTGACTATAAGCTTGCTATGCTGTTACCAATAACAGCAAGAGCAGAAAAGAGTCAAAGACTGACAGGGTGTGAATCTATTCTACCTGCTACCAGATGTGTGACTGAGAAATTTACTAAAAGTTTCTGAGCCTCTCCTCATCTTAAAGGAAATAATAATAGTACTTTCTCCAATGTGCTTTTTCAATAGCCAAAGATATAATCCATGTAAATTTCTTCACACAGTTTATGGAAGATATTAAATGCCCTATTAATTGTTTGCAGCCAAGGTAATTGAAATAGTAGCAGGATAACTCTCACTGTAGTTTAAATTGTAGTCATATCAATAGTAACGGTAATACATTTCTGCTCCACCTCACAGTTTTATCAAATCATCTTGGTTGAAAGTCATCAGTTCCTTAGAATATAGTCCTGTAGAAAAAATTTTGCCCAAAAAGACCCCCAATAACATGCAACACCTAATTTTGTACTGATATCTTTAAATATTATATCCATATTTTATTTCCATTACAATTATTATTATTATCTAGACATCACTCTACTATGAATACATGTACAAGACCAGCCATGGTGAGAGAACAGATGGAGATTAGAAAGCTGACTGAGATGTGAGGTGGTGTGGGACCATACATATACTAGACCTTACTCTCCTCACACCACAGTGCACAATAGTATTAAAAGGACATGAAGATATGTGTCTCAGATGCTCTTTGATGCTAGCAGAACATAATGCTTTTCAGAGGCAACCTTCATACACTTGCCATATCTGAGTAAATCTAGACAAAGGAGCATTGATGAAAAATCGCAGTCAGAATCCTAGAAAATTATACCCCAGAAATGATGCTAGGATATGGAAGATTTATATTAAGCTTCAATGGAGTGGAAATATCCACCAAAAAACAAATGTTAGAGATTTTAAAAGTGATTCTGCAGCTCCATTTTTGGGGGATTTTGAGGGGTGAAATAAGAACTCTGCCTATAAAAATTGCCTAGGGCAATTATCTTCAACTACCTAGAGGTTAATTAAAAAATATATTTTAAAGTTTTCTCCATATGTGGTAAGTAACACAAATTCCTTGAACCTCGGTGCTATTCCATAAAACAAGGATGGTAATAATTATGCATAGGCCTATTTTAGAACTCAAATGAATAGTGATGAAAAACACCTGGCACTGAGCTGGCCCTCCATGAACCTAAGTACTCACTCTTCTTTTTCTATATGATGACAGAGCCAAAGACTCTTTCACTGGTAAATTAGAAGTAATTATATAATTTTGTCTTCAAGGTATTATTACATATATTTCCAGTCCTTAGTCATCTCTCATCAAGGCTGAAAATAGCCTTGTGCATAGTTTGTAAATATGGCATTAACAGCTCAGCTCATCTTTGCACAATTATTTCAGGTAATTAGACTGTAGTGTTAATAACTCCAGACACGCAGTTTTAATTTCAGTAAGGATTAGTTGGATTAAAACAGAAAAAGAAAAAAAAATGTTTTACTGACAAGACTTCATTCCTAACCATTTTAAACCATCTCATTATAATGACCATCTCATTATAATGTGCTGTTTGTCAAAAGAAGGCACTCTGACAGTAGAGAACAAGGAGCTGGACAGTCCATTATTGTGGCAGGTAAAAGTAATCTCAGATTGAGTTAACAACACATTCATTATGTGTTCGAGATGACAGTCTCTTCCCAGTATGGACTAATCCAAACAGAAATGTTAAGCTCTATTTGGAGTAAGAATAGAGATAAGTCAATGGCAGTTAAAAGCTAACATACAGAAATGCTTTTTTAGTTCTATTTGGGTTTTTCTAACTTGCCAACAAGAATTTAGGAGTGGAACGGGTATAACAAATACTGATAAAAGTGACTTTAATTGAATATTATTTGGGGATTTTTAAGAGATTTGCATACTAGACAGTTTTAATTAATGGATAAATATCTTCCAATTATATGTCATTGCTTTGTTTTCAACTTGTTTTTGTACCAGTAATAGATAAGAATATGTACCAGAGAATATATACTTAGAAGTTCCATAGCTTTGTGAGGGAATCAGGCATGATTTGAAATCTTGAATGGGAGGCCTTTGGAAAGTTTACTTAACTTTTTTACACCTCTATTCCCTCCTTTGAATAGTGGAAAATATTACTTTCCTCCTGGGGTGCTGGAGGTTAAATAAGAATATGAGTATATAGTTTGTAGCACACTGTGCTACATTTGCACATTATAGCATTTGCTTGACATTTAATAAGAACTCAATTACTATTGCTATCATTTTTAGGATTGTAGTGCTAGTCGTATTTCTTATCTTAGGGCCTTTTCTTTGGCTTTCACTCATTCAGATATCTTAAGGACTCTCCTGGGTATGTAGAAAATACTCCGCCTCACCTTATGCCTTAGATTTGGCATCATTTTATTTACAATAAAATTTCTCAAAATAGTCCCTTTCCAGTTGATCTACCATGATCAAGTTGAAACCCTCCCTTAGCCTCATCCTGAATTAGAGAAAGCACTTCATAGCTAATATCCCTGATTCCAAACTTTTTTCTTTCCGTTTATTGTTTTTCTTGTTATGCATGTATGTATGATCCAGCCACCTGCTACCCATCATACAGCATTTTTTTAAATGCAACTCTTGGTTATGTCAGATTAATAATAATAAAATCTTGTTTTGGAATTTTTCTTGTTATACATATAATCCTAATTTCCCTAGCTAAATATGAATAAACATATACTATAATTTTTTTCTCAAATACACTGTATATAGCAATGTACTATGCACAGAGTTGCAAAGCAGGTACATGGTAAGTTTATATTAAATAAATAGACAAAACTTCTAATTGATTAATTTCCTCAACATTGAATCCTTGCTATGGCTCAGTATAATGTTAATCCAAAAGTATGTAAAATAGTATTGATTTCTTAAGCAGACTCCAGGGATGTGAATCAAATTATCTACAGGGGAGGCTTCCCTTATCCATAAAGATTTCTCATTCCAGTGACATGCTAATAATGTTTTTTTACTCTTTGCATATTCTATGTACAGTGTGTGGATATCTTTCCATTTCCTGTGTCTTGTGATTTCACTCAAAATGCCTTCATAGCTAGAGCAAAAACCTGGCTTTCCCCACAATGCTCCATCATTAGTTAATATACCACCAAGCAGAGTCACAGCTAGCAATTGCTAGAATTTCCTATTCAGCATGCAAATCTTTATACAGCCTGTTCTAAAAAATGAGAGAAAAAATTACCCTGGACTCTCTTATGTTCTTCCCTAAGGCTTACACTGAACAATGAGCCCAATGCTGTGCTGTACATTATACCACTGAGCTGCCAGAAGAATTCAAACGTCGCGAAGCACAAGAGCCAAGGAAGCTATTAGCATGCTTCTAAGCCCTTAGCTTAACATTCCAGATGAGACTAGTGTCAGTTTTCTTAGGAATGTGATTTTCTTGAATCTTTTCCATATGGATGTGTGAAAGTATAAGGGAGGCTGAAACATTTGGGAAGGGGGAGAGAGCATGTCTAGAGCGATGACACTTTTAAAAATACCACCCTGAGAAGCACTGGGCTCTCTAGCTATGAGTTCTAAATATAGCTATGCCAACAGGAGAAAGTGCACCAGTTGGGCTCTCAGAAAGCCTCTTCAGCACCAGGTAAAGATGACTCACCAGGCGGCATTAGGGTGTGATGTACCATTTCAGCATTTTATTACCAAAGCTTCCAAAGATAAGTTACTTTCCAGAAAACCACACTCTTTTCAGAGAATAGAATAGAAAATAATAACACAGCAATACTGAATTTCCAGCATTAGATCATTAATCAGCTCAAAAAACACAGTTTTTTTTTTGTTGTTAGAAAAAGGATTTCTGAGGACTCATATTGGCAAAGGAAATATACCAAAAAAAAAAAAATGCAGTGACTATTATTTCATGTTGACTTGAATGTTTTTCCATGAGGCTGATTTTTTTAATAAGGGAATCAAAAACTAGTGCTGCATGAAGCATATTTCTAACATTCCAAACAATAAATTGAGCAATACCATGAGAAAGAAAAGTCCCTACTTATTACATGATTTCTACTTACTTTGTTCCATTAGGATACACACATGCAAATACACAATTCCCTAAAACCTCCTAAACCATCAAACCCATTTGACCCTATCATTAAAAGTGAGGGTGAAGCCATCTACTCCAGTTCTTGCCCTGAATATATATTGTGCTGACTAGATTTATTGCATTTTAATGGCTACATGCTCATAAGTTGATTCTTAACCAGGGCTATTTAAAAACCTCCTGTGATGAGCTAACTATAACAAACTTACCATCTGGGTCTCTTTGGCAACAAATGTTTTAAATTTAGAGTTCTTGTTGGTATTCTATTTTTCAGTTGAACATCTTCTGTAAATTCCTTTCTCCAGATGCCTAATTCTGGAGGTGGAGGAGTGGAGGGTAGACTAGACTGACTTGTTCACCAGAGTTGGAAACAGGAGACCTCTTTTAAATCTGACTTCACTTAGTGGTGGTGGTTTAACACTCTAATCCCAGCTTCTCCTTTGCTCTTCCTCACTCTTTAAAACAAGAAGTACAGAAGTTACCAATACTTTCACCATTGCTGCTTGGTGAAGTCAGTGGGATACAGGTGTTGAAGAGAGAGTCAACCTCATTAGGAATCAGAAGCAGTGGTGAAGATTTCATCAATCTACAGACACATTCATTCTGTGGTTTCTAAAGCCTGAACTTAGTCAGTGGGCTTGAATAGTAGACAGCAAGGCCTTTGGAGCCTAATTATTTTATTTCCTCCAAGTCTTAAGCTCTTCATTTTATCTTGATGTAATGAACAACATCTCCTCTTCTTTATTTTTGTTTACAATGATTTTGAAATGTTTATTTATCCTTTTGTTTCTCTTCTTGTCTTTATTCTTTTCTACCTTGCTTATTTTTATTCTTTTGTCCCCCCCAAAATTAGAAAATAATTGAGAAGTAATAAAAATGTAAATAATTTCTTCTTTAGTTTGGGGGCAGACTTCATTTTTATTTTGGTGATTTTGATGTTAGCCTCAGAATCTAACCTTTGAGCACTATTGATTTTTATTAATTTTCTCTACAGCTCTCATATATCCTGAGACACTTAATATGATTTGACAAAAACAAATGGCCAATAAACTTCACTGAATTTTAGGATTCTTCATCTATAACTAATTATACTGAACAATTATGCCAGAAAAGTCAGTTGGCTACAACAAGGACTTTTAATTTTTTTAGAAATACATGTCACTTTATTTTTCAGAAGTAAGTTATACCTCGCCAGCTTCCATTTCACTCTGAGTTGAAATGCATTTTCTCATTTTCTAGTACCTTTTTACACTCCAAGGCCTCATCTTATCCCAACTTACTCCATCTATCTTAATTCTGATTCCTGGAACAATTATTTGCTCTAGAGGTAAAAATAAGAGATACTGATGAGAAATTTCTATTCCATTAACTGATCAATTCTACAGTTTGGGCAATTGGTCAGACTTCAATCTAAATACCCTGGTTACTTGCTTTTCATCTTGGCAATGTGAAATTGCTTTAGAAAATAATAATAATAATAATTTGTATAACTGATGACGATGTTTGTTACTATTAAATAAGCAGGCTAGTTCCTTTCATGACTCTTGATGCTAAAGAATCAGGTATAAAATTGTGATGATAGAAAGAATGAAAATGATCTCCTCTCATTTTCTGGGAGTTTTCTCCTTTGGCTACACATTTAGAATGAATAGATTTTCCAAAATCATTTCCAAAATGTGTTCTTGGAAACATAAAGTATGAATGCCACTGTGTTTTAAACTTATGGGACTAACATGAAAAAACATTTTCTAAATCTTTTCAGCTTCATTAAGCAACAGGCTAGTGTAGTAAAAAGAGAACTGATCTTGGAATCAGGAAATCAATCTTCTTTGTTGCCCAATTAAACAAATGTATGAACTTGGATAAACCACTTCGATCTTTCTTTACTGAGTCTTCATTTGTAAGCTGGTACTGATTTAAAAAAAAAATTGAAATAAATGTGTTAAAAATAAACAGCTGAATTTTTCATAAATGCTGTTTTCTCTACCTTTCCTCACTGCGAAAGATTTTGAGCTTTCTTGGGAAAAGCAGAGGTTACATAAGGGTTACTGTAACTCTTAAAATGTTATAGTTCTTTTTAGGAAGGGACTTTGATAGTTTTATTCACCACTGTGCCCCCAGTGCATAGAATATAGTAGGCACTCAGCAAACATTACTTGAATGAATGAATGAATATGCCTAGAACATATATTATTCCTTAAGAGTTCTGACACCTAGGAGATCTATTCAATGTTATCACCATGAAGGAAATGTTTTTAACCCTTTATTTGTGAAATACAAAGCAAAAACATTTCTCACAGAACCCAAAAACATCATAGCATAGTCTAGTAATAATGCAAGGTATTTTCTTGAAATTACAATATAAATACTTAATTTATCTTAAATAGGCCTGTATTTTAAATTGCAAATGTATATATATTTAATGGCTGCTATAAAATATAATGCTGCTATAATTTATTTTTCTATCAGGAGACTTTTTGATGATATTCCTGTTTTAGTAATGACAAAATGCACAGTGTGTTTAAAGTAAAAAAATGTATTTCCTTCCTTCCTTTTTTCTTTCCTTCTTTCATCTCCTTTTCTTTCTCTCTCTCTCATTCTCTCTCTTCCTCTCTCCCTCCCTCCCTTCCTTCTTTCCTTCCTCATTCCTTCTCTCACTCTCTCTTTCAATGTCTTTATTTTATTTTTTTTATAGAGGTATCATCAATATACACTCTTATGAAGGTTTCATATGAAAAACATTGTGGTTACTACATTCACCCATATTATAAAGTCCTCCCCACATACACCATTGAAGTCACTGTCGGTGAATGTAGTAAGATGCCACAGAGTCATTACTTGTCTTCTCTGTGCTACACTGTCTTCCCTGTGACCCCCACCAAACCATGTGTACCAATCATACCTCTAAATCCCTGTCTCCCTCCTTCCCCACTCACCCTCCCACACCCCTCCCCTTTGGTAACCACGAGTCCCTTCTTGGAGTCTGTGAGTCTGCTGCTGTCTTGTTCCTTCAGTTTTGCTTTGTTGTTATACTACACAAATAAGGGAAATCACTTGGTACTTGCCAATCTCTGCCTGGCTTATTTCATTGACCAAAATACCATCTAGTTCCTCCGTGTTGTTGCAAATGATAGGATTTGTTTTCTTTTAATGGCTGAATAGTAGTCCATTATGTACATGTACCACCTCTTCTTTATCCGTTCATCTACTGATGGACACTTAGGTTGCTTCCATATCTTAACTATTGTAAATAGCGCTGCAATAATCATAGGGGTGCATGTTTTTTTGAATCTGAGATCTTGCTTTCTTTGGGTAAATTCCTAGGAGTGGAATTCCTGGGTGAAATGGTATTTCTATTTTTAGTTTTTTGAGGAACTTCCATGTTTCTTTCCACAATGGTTGAACTAATTTACATTCCCACCAGCAGTGTAGGAGGCTTTCCCTTTCTTCACATGCTCTCCAGCATTTGTTGTTCCTAGTCTTTTTGATGTTGGTCATCTTAACTGGTATGAGGTGATAACTCATTGTGGTTTTAGTTTTCATTTCCCTGATAATTAGCGATGTGGAGCATCATTTCATGTGCCTGTTGGCCATCAGAATTTCTTCTTTGGAGAATTACCTGTTTATTTCCTCTGCCCATTTTTTAATATGATTATTTGCTCTTTGGGATTTGAGGCATGTGAGTTCTTTATATATTTAGGATGTTAACCCCTTGTAGGATATGCAAGAGTTGCCTATGTTTTCTTCTAAGAGTTTTATGGTTTCATGACTTACACTCAGGTCTTTGATCCATTTCAAGTTTACTTTTGGGTATGGAGTTAGACAATCATATAGTTTTATTCTCTTACACATAGCTGTCCAGTTTTGTCAACACCAGTTGTTGAAGAGGATGACATTTCCTCATTGTATATCCATAGCTCCTTTATCATATGTTAGTTGACCATATATGCTTAGGTTTGTATCTGGGCTTTCTATTTTTCATTAATGGTAAGTTTAGACTTTTCAGATGGGATTATTCTTCTTTTCTGAGGGTAGCCTATATTGCAGTATACTTCCCTCTTAGCACAGCCTGAGCTGTGTCCCACAGATTTTGTGGTGTTGTGTTATTGTTGTCATTTGTCTTCATGTATTGCTTGATAACTGTTTTTATTTGGTCATCGATTCATTGATTATTTAGTAGCACATTGTTTAGCCTCCAGCATTTGTGGGCGGTTTTGTTTTCTTTGTGTAATTTATTTCTGGTTTTATACCCTTGTAGGCTGAGAAGCTGGTAGATAAAATTTCATTCCTTTTCAATTTATTGAGGCTCTTTTGTGCCCTAGTATATGATCTATTCTTGAAAATGTTCCATATGCACTTGAGAAGAATGTATATCCTGCTGCTTGTGGGTGGAGTGTTTTGTATATGTCTGTTAGGTCAATCTGTTCTATTGTGATGTTTGTGCCTCTATCTCTTTAATTATTTTCTCTGGTTGATCTGTCCTTTGGAGTGAGTGGTGTGTTGAAGTCTCCTGAAATGAATGCATTGCATTCTATTTCTCTCCTTAATTCTGTTAGTATCTGTTTCACATATTTGGGTGCTCTTATGTTGGGTGCATAGATATTTATAAGTTTATATCCTCTTGTTGGACTGACCCTTTTTCATTATATAGTGTCATTCTTTTTCTCTTCTTACTTTCTTTGTTTTGAAGTCTATTTTGTCGCAACTCCTGCTTTTTTTCCCCTATTATTTGCATGAAATATCTTTTCCATCCCTTCAC
Organism: Phataginus tricuspis; assembly: GCA_029783875.1. NCBI lineage: Eukaryota > Metazoa > Chordata > Mammalia > Pholidota > Manidae > Phataginus > Phataginus tricuspis. The sequence goes on along the minus strand of JAQQAC010020896.1, from coordinate 43,442,977 downwards.
TTTTTGTCTGTGTATGTCTTTGGGCTTGAAGTGAGTCTCTTGTAGGCATCGTATAGAAGGGTCATTTTTTTATCCATTCAGTAACTCTATGTCGTTTTACTGGTGCATTCAGACCATTTACATTTAAGGTGATTATTGATATATATGTACTTATTGCTCTTTCAGGCTTTAGATTCATGGTTACCAAAGGTTTAAGGGTAACTTCCTTACTATTGGTTACCAAAGGTTTAAGGGTAACTTCCTTACTATCTAAGAGTCTAACTGAATTCACTTAGTATACTATTACAAGCACCATCTAAAGGTTCTTTTTCTTCCCTTCCTTTTTCTTCCTCCTCCATTCTTTATATATTTGGTGTCATATTCTATACTCTTTGTCTATCCCTTGACTGACTTTGGGGGTAATTAATTTGATTTTGCATCTGCTTAGAAATTGATTGTCTACTTTTTTGCTGTGGTTTTATTTCTTCTGGTGACAGCTATTTAATCTTAGAAACACTTCCATCTATAGCAGTCCCTCCAAAATACACTGTAGAGATGGTTTGTGGGATGTAAATTCTCTCAGCTTATGCTTATCTTGAAATTGTTTAATCCTTCCTTCAAATTTAAATGATAATCTTGCAGGATAAAGTAATCTTGGTTCAAGGCCCTTCTGCTTCATTGCATTAAATACATCATGCCACTCCCTTCTGGCTGGTAAAGTTTCTGTTGAGAAGTCTGATGATAGCCTGATGGCTTTTCTTTTGTATGTAATCTTTTTTCTCTCTCTGGCTGCTTTTAATACTCTGTCCTTATCCTTGATCTTTTCCAATTTAATTATTATATGTCTTGGTGTTATCTTCCTTGGGTCCCTTGTGTTGGGAGATCTGCGCACCTCCATGGCCCAAGAGACTATCTCCTTCCCCAGATTGGGGAAGTTCTTAGCAATTACCTCCTCCAAGACACTTTCTATCCCTTTTTCTCTCTCTTCTTCTTCTGGTACCCATATAAGGCGAATATTGTTCCTTTAGAGTTGGTCACACAGTTCTCTAAATATTCTTTCATTCTTAGAGATCCTTTTTACTCTGTGTCTCAACTTCTTTGTTTTCCTGTTCTCTAATTTATATTACATTTTCCTTCTCCTCTACTTCATCTAATCTGCTTTTAAATCCCTCCATTGTATGTTTCATTTCAGATACAGTATTTTCAACATTTGTATCAGTTTCTTGAATTCCTCTTTGTTCTTGAATATTTTCCTGTAGCTCTGTGAGCATGTTTATGATTTTTATTTTGAAATCTCTTTTAGTAAGACTGATGAGTTTCATTTCACTGGCCCTCTTCTGGTGCTTGTGCGATTTGGTTTGAATCAGTTTCCTTTGATGTTTCATATTTGTAGGTGGCACCCTCTAGGGCCCAGAAGCTTTACTCTCTGGAGCTGCTCAGCCACTGGGATGATGGCGTGGGTTGCAGGTGAGCAGTGCTAGTGCCCTTCTTGAGGAAAGAGCTCTTTTCTGCTTCTGGGTGCATTGCCTGTCTTCACTGCTAGGGCCAGTGGGCCAAGCATGCAGGAAGAAGCCTCTATGGTTTGCACTTGTAGCTGCCATTAGGCAGGGCCACCTTCTGGCTTGTCTGGCACAATGGTGGGGGCAGTCAGTTTGCGAGCAGGTGCCGGCCAGGAGGAAGGGGTAGCAGGCTGTGTATGTGGTTAGGGTTCTTGTAGCTGCATAGCCAGCCAAGGGGATGGAACACCTGAAGCTCCTGAAAGCTGCCAACCTGCTGGGCAGAGTGTGCTGGGACTATTTTGTCCACATGTTCTTTCTCCTGAGTAGCAAGCTCTGTGCAATCCTTGCCCTTTTAGCAGCCCTCTTGCTGTTATGAAGTCTCTCAGGCTGCCCATCTTTCTTTTTTTTCAGAAGGGCCAGATGTGGATATCTCTCTTCCACAAGTGGCTGGAATCTCAGTCTCTCCACATATTCTGCCTGACTTAGTTTTCAACCCCACTAGTCTCCAGAGCACCATGTAATGTAGTTTCATGCTCTCAGAGCAGATCTCCACCATGACTAGGTGTTCAGCAGTCCCAGGCCTCCACCCCTCCTCTCTGTTTCTCTTCCTCCCTCTGGTGAGCTGGGATGGGGGAAGGGCTTGAGTCCCTCTGGATCACGACTTTGGTATTTTTACCCTTTACCTCGAATTCTGGTGTTTTCCCCAGGTGTAGGCAGTCTGTCAAAGCCTTCTTTCCTGTTGCTCTTTTTAGATATATTTGCTATATTTTCATATTATGTATTGTATGTGGTTTTTGGAGGAGGTTTTTATCTCACTTCTCATGCCACTATTTTTAATCCTCCCCTTCTTTTTCTTTCTTACTCTGGATGCTGCTTAAGAGTACATGGTGCAGATTCAGATTGGCTTCAAAATCAGGGATCTAAGCCCTGATTTATAACATGGGACTCATTTATTAGTTCTTTCTTTCTCATCTTTAAAATGAAGATGATTACAGTATAAACTTAATTGGATTATTATCAGTTATGTAATTCAGTTATGTAATTCATTATGTAAATGAATTGTTACATGAAAACCTCTTAGAATGAAGCATGTCACAAAATGGGTATTTAGTAGATGTTAGCCATGATTTTCAGCATGATTTTTACAATGAAAAGCATAGTTAACTTTCTAAAAGACAAAGAAATTTATCTTTGAGAATCCCTAATTCATATGGATGTTTTCAATACATAGTCTCTTTCTGTTCTCACCACGTCCTATAATAGGGTATTTCTGTCTTCCCACCATCCCTCCCAACAATGCCTGAAGCCCAATCAAGCAAACTGTGCAGGTAATAGCCCAAGGACACAGATCTGGCTGTAAGGAGGGTTGGGTTAGGTGTGTGGAGCTCTCAGTGACTTATCTGTTCAGTCTGGCAGCTCCCTAGTTTTATAACTCTTATTGTCAAATGCTTCAGAATTCTTATCTGAATCATCAAATTTTTTCTGCCATATACAAAGATTTGCAGATATTAATCAAAGGCACAGAATAGAAGTGACTGGCTAAATTTGCAATAGTGTCTGACATTTCCTTTTAAGATTTTTAAATATATGATGATGACATTGATGATGCGCCCCAACAAAAATTCCCTGTCTCACCTCACTCTTTCCATAAACAAACAAGCAATGTAGCTTCACCTTTTTAGGGCCAAATGTGAGTAAAGTTGAGAAAAATTTATTGATTATGAAGGCTTAACTCCTTACAGAGCCTTATCTGACAAAGGCATCCTCCCATCCAGTGCTAACTGCACATGTCAAGGACTGCCCAGATTTGCAGACTCTGCCTCACAAGTTTTCAAGACTATTTGGTGATTTCAATGAAATAAATTAAGCAACAATAATATCATGATTTTTATGATAGAGAAATGAGAATCATGCACAATATGACTTCCAAGTGATCACTGATAGGGTGTATGTATTAGCGTTTTAACTAGTATCTTGGAATTTATTCATTTTTTTGTATTTATTTGAGAAAGTATACATTAGAGCAATAAGGGAACTTATCTACTTAGGAAATTCAGTTGATACATTTAGTTGCCCTCTTAGTGAATTTATATTTATTTAGAGGAGTACAGATATAAGCTACTCAAATCTGAAAATTCCCATTATTGAAGTAAATAATTTACAAATAGGACATAAATAAAACGTTGATTTTCAGACAAAATCTAGGAGAGGCAAATTATTACTTTTAGTTGCTTATTGAAATATAATTTATGAGTGGTGACATTTATACATTTTGGTATATAGTCCTATTAGTTTTGGCAAACATCTGTTTGTGTAACTACCACTACAAATAAGATATAGAACATATCCATGACTCCCCCAAATTATCTCATACCCCATTTTAATCGATATATTCTCTAACCCAGACAATAGAAACCAGTTATCTGTTATCTGTCTCTATAGTTTTGTATTTCCAGAATGTCATATAAATGGAGCCATAGGGAATGCAGCCTTTCTTTTTTCATATAGTATAATGTATTTGAGATTAATCCTTGTTCATGTATCTACTGGTAGTTTGTTCCTATTAGTAAGTAGCATTCCATCCACCATATGGAAGTGCCATCATTTGTTTATCCATTCACCTGCTGAAGGATATTTGGGTTGTTTACAGTTTTAACAGTTATTATTTGAGCTACTATCAACCTTTGTTTACAAGTTTTGTGTGAATATAAGTTTTTTCATTTATCTATAGTAACTACTGAGTATTGGGACTGTAGGATTGTAGGGTAATTATGTATGAAGTATAAGAAAGAAGTGAGTTGATGATAGAAAATTATTAAAATCATTTATATATAAAGAAAAGGATAAAGCAATTCTAGGGAGGTGATATTATTGTAAATAGTTGGTTCCATACAATGAGCAATAATATGCCATTACCATTTTAAATTTATTCCATTGTAATATTACTGTTGGTATTCTTTTAAAACTACATTGACATATTTCTCAAGTTTCTTATTTATAAGGTTGCAACACATCTTCACTTGTCATTTCTCTGACTCATTAATATGTGTTAAATTCATCATGTCATATAAATAATTATTTATATGTGATACTATGCAATATATTATAGAAATGAATCATCAGAATTCTTAAAGCCTTTCATATATAAGACCAGCATATACCTAATAATAGAATATTTATGATGCAGGGAATAATATGTTCAATTAAAAAATTGACATTTTGTTCAATCAATAAATTTAAGTGAATATAATATTAAAGGAATAAAAATAGATGTTTTGAAGATTGAAGAGCTAAAACTTTCCCACATTTCTGAACTGATATATTACCATGTTTAAATTATTTATCATTGTTGTTACATGACTGACTTCATGACTTCTGCATATTTGAATGTGATTGAGGCTATTTAAGTCTGAAGTAAAAACAGTAAGGACTGACTGAATTATTACCATTCAAAATTTCATAATTAGTAGGAGTATCAAAATGAGAACTAGGATATAAAATATGGTCTTAGAGAAAAAAGAAAAAGACATAGGTAAGCATTACTGACCTTCTGGGAAAGAGAGGTTTAGAAGTCCCAGCTGTGGAGATCTCATTTCAGAGACCAAGCCATTTGTTCTGGAAGGTTTGGACATTCAAGCTCTTAGAAGCAAGGCAATATATATCTGAGGTCCCTTCAAAGTATATATTTTACAATTAATGCTTTATATTTCTCAATAAAGCACAGTGAAATAAAGAAAATCTAAATACAAAATCCCTATTTTATTTTTAGAAAGAAAATTTTTTCCTAAAATTTGTTCAAAATTGAACCACTAGCATCAAATGCTCACTGTTTTATTCAGGTATAATTGATATGTAACAAACTCATGTGTTTACAGTGTGCCATTTATGAGTTTGGAAATCTGAAAACATGGATGAAACAATCACATTTTTCTAAAAACAGCAAACTATATTCTTCTTGCTGCATTTTAATTCCACCTTACCACCTTTTCCTACTCCCACCTCCACTGTTATGCACTAATCTTTTTTGTCAATATAAAATTGCATTTTCTAAGAATATTATATACATGAAACCATACATGTACTTTTTTGTCTGCCTTCTTCCATTTAGCATGATTCTTTCCATCACGATCTATATTATAGCTTGTATTAACATTTCATTTACTTTTTTGCTGAGTAATATTCCATTTTATGGGTGTGCTGTAGTTTCATTTGTGAATAGACATTTGGATTATTTCCAAAAAAATCATAAATAAACCTGTTATAAACATTTGCAAACATATTTTTGTAAAAATATTTCATTTCTCTTGAATGAATACCTAGATATGGAATTGCTACAGCATATGGAAAAAACATGGTTAACTTTTTAAGACTGCTTTCTGAAATGGTTGCTCCATTTCAGTGTATACACCATAGTGGTGTATCACTATGGTTTTCGCTGCTTTGTTCTAACAACTAATGATATTGAACATCTTATGCATATTTGTCATTAGTATATCTTCTCTGATAATAGGTCTGTTCAAATCTTTTACCCATTTCTTTTTATTGTGTTTTTTGAGTTCCATATATATTGTAGATATTATTCCTTTACCGGACATATACAGTGGAAATAGTCTCTCACTCACTGGCTTCCTTTTTATTTTCTTAACTCTGCCTAAGAACATGTGTCTTTAACTCTATTGAAGAAAAATGTATCAATTAATTCCATTATGAATCATATCTATGATATAATGTTAAAAAGTCCTATTTTAAGATCATAGAGGTTATTTTGTTTTCTTCTAAGGTGTTTTATAGTTTTAGATTTTAAATTGAGGTCAGTGTCTATTTTGAGTTAATTTTGGTCAATGGTATTTTTATTTTTGTTCTTGCAGATATCATATTGATGTGTCATTTATGGAAAACATTATCCAATCTCTACAGAATTGTTTTACATCTGTGTTATAAGTCAGTCGTCCATATATTTACAGATCTATTTGATCTATTTCAGGACTCTCTTTCTGTTCCATTGAACTATTTGTCTTTATGCTAAAAGCACACAGATTTAAGATATTTCATTTTCTTTACTATTGTTGGTATTTTCTTCTATAGATAGAACCATAAGTAATGATTTAGCAGCATTCCACAAATTTTCACAAGTATTTTCATATTCATGTATTATAAAATACTTCATAACTTCAATTTTAATTTTGTCTTTGAGCCATGGGATATTTAAAAGTTTGTTATTTAGTTACCAAATATTTGGAGACTTTTCAGATATCTTTCTCTTATAGGTTTCTAATTACTTTATATCACTCGAATCCTTTCAATTTATGTAGACTTGTTTTATATTGAGAAAACACTATATATGGAGTTCTGGATATACTAGAAAGAATGTGAAAATAATATTGGGTGGAGTTGTTGGATTGTTCTATACATATAAATAGGTACATTTGATAGTGTTGAGCAAATATTCACATCTTAACTGATTTTTCTGTGTAAATGGGTCTATCATTTATTGCAAGAAGATTATTGAAATCTTTGACTTTAGGATATGTTTATTTTTCCATTCTAACAGTTTTTGTTTCATATATTAAGGCTCTCTTATTGGATGCATAAACATTTTAAATGTTTATGCCCTTTTGATGAATGGACCTCTTTATGATTACAAAATGTCATTTATCATCCCTTGTAATATTCTTTGTCCTAAAATCAAATCTCTGAAGTTAATAAAACCACTCAAACTTACTGTGATTAATATTAACATATTATGTATTTTTATATCCTTCTGATATTTATATTAAACCTTTTATTTTGAGGTAATCATAGATTTGCATGAAACTGTAAAAAATAAATACAGAGAGATTCCATGTAACATTTACCCAGTTCCTCTTAATGACAACTGTGGCAACTTGTTCTATTTAACATTGGGAAGAGTGTGTACATGTGTTTGAAGCTCTTTTTATTTCTGTTTGGACTGTCTAATTAAAGTATTTTACAGTACAATTAGAAGTTATCCTATATTATAAATATTAGTCCTTCATTGGATATGTGGTTTTCAAATATATTCTCCTGGTCTGTATCTTGTCTTTTCATTACTTTACCAGATTATTTTGCAGAGTAAACTATTTTAACTTCGAAGTCCAATTTTTCAATTTTCTTTTTATCTATTTTGCTTTAGTTGTAAAGTTTAAGATCTGTTTAGCTAGCTCTAGATGCTGAATACTTTTTTTCTAAAGGTATTATAGTTTTATACTTTACATTAAATTTCGTGATCCATTTTAATTTAATACATGTATAAAGGTTGAAAGTTAGGTTGAGGTTTTTTTGTTTTGTTTTGTTTTGTTTTACTATGGATATCCAATTGCTCCAGTGCCATATTTTGAAAAGGAAACTATCCGACCTCTGTTGATTTGATTTTACTCTGTCAAAAAATCAGTTGCCACCAGCAATTAGTTCAACCATTGTGGAAAGCAGTATGGAGGTTCCTCAAAAAACTCAAAATAGAAATACCATTTGACCCAGGAATCCCACTCCTAGGAATTTACCCCAAGAATGCAGCAGCCCAGTTTGAGAAAGACACATGCACCCCTATGTTTATTGCAGCACTATTTACAATAGCCAAGAAATGGAAGCAACCTAAGTGCCCATCAGTAGATGAATGGATTAAGAAGATGTGGTACATATACACAATGGAATATTACGCAGCAATAAGAAAGAAACAAATCCTACCATTTGCAACAACATGGATGGAGCTAGAGGGTATTATGCTCAGTGAAATAAGCCAGGCCGAAAAAGACAAGTACCAAATGATCTCACTCATATGTGGAGTATAAGAACAAAGAAAAAATAAAAATAAATAAAAAAATGAAGGAACAAAACAGCAGCAGACTCACAGAACCCACGAATGGACTAACAGTTACCAAAGGGAAAGGGACTGGGGAGATGGATGGGAAGGGAGGGATAAGAGGGTAAAAGGGGCATTACGATTGGCAGACATAGGGTGGGGGGGCACGGGGGGTACTGTACAGCTCAGAGAAGACAAGTAGCGATTCTCATCTCACTACGCTGATGGACAGTGACTGTGGTGGGGTTGGTGGGGGGGACCTGGTGATGGGGGGAGTTCAATCATCACGGTATTGCCCATGTAATTGTAGGTTAATGATACTAAAATAAAATAAATTATTAAAAAAAAAATCAGTTGCATATTTGTCAGTCTACTTCTAGATTTTCAATTTTGTTGCACTGACCAATACCAATACCAATACCACACAATTTTGCTTTCTATAGCTATATAACAAGTCTTAAAATCAGGTAAACAGATTCCTCCAATTTTATTCTTTTTTATCAAGAATATATTAGCTACTCATACCATATGAGAAAGGAATTACACTTCTGCTTATTTACAAAGAAAGTGAAAACACTAATTAGAAAAGATATATGAACCTGAACATTCATTGCAGGATTATTTATGATAGGCAAAACATGGAAATGATCTGTGTCCATGAGTGGTTGTATGGATGAAGAAATTGTGGCATATACATATAATGGACTATTATTCAGCCATTAAAAGTAAGTAATTCTTGCCAATTGGGATAACATGATTGGATCTTGAATGTATTATGCTACTTGAAATAATCCAGATAAAGAAAAACAATACTGTATAGTATCATTTATATACGAAGTCTAAAATAAAAACAAATACTGTGTAGTATCACTTACATATGAAATTTAAAAATAAAAAGAGACTCAAAAAACAGCCTCATAGACATAGAGAACAGATTGGTGGTTCCAAGAGTCATATGGTGAGTAACTTGTTTTGTTTCAATAAATTGAATAATTTTTTTTAAATAAGAAGGTAATGATCAAAATGAACAAAGATCTGCTGATGACATATTGTAATTTGTGGCAATGATTTAAATAGTAATGTTTCTATATATCACATGCAAATAATTAGTGGATTGAGTGATTTATTACCAGAGGTAGGTAAATGGAAGCTAACTTATCTTTAGAATGGAAGCAATGGTTATATAAGACTTGTTGAGACTTATGTACATAAATCCTATATTATGACATAAGAAACCATTAGAGAAAGCATATTTTAATAAAATTTAAATATGTTTATTTAAAATTTTTCTATATTTCAGTTATTTTTATGTAATATGTGTGTACTGATGTTACTTCTTTTAGTCTTTCCCCTCAGAAACCCGTTTTACTGAAATATCTTAGCATTCTGAGCTCAAGCTGTCCACTAAATATATATATATATTTAATTAATATATATATATTTAACTAATATATATATATGTAAATGCTAAAAATAAAGAGCAGTAGTCAGGGCTAAAGTACCTATCTTTTTCCTGTATTACAATATATAACATGGATATTGTCACATTTAAAGAAAGAATTTAATTCTCAACCTAAAAGAATAATGTCTCAAATATTTATTTGCAAGTGAGTTGATTGAAATCTAAACCATGTTGTCTTATGGAAACAGTGAGATAAATAATGGTTTAGTTCTTGGACAAATTTACAAATGTTATTTGATTTGTGATATTCAAATAATGTGCATTTGCAATGAAAAAATAGAGCTGAACGCATTTTGAAATACTTAGTAAAACTAAAAAAAAGAAGAAAATGTCAGCTATTGTACTACACCCGCCTTTCCTTAATTTTGTCTATTTTTTCCAAAAATTTTATTAGAGTTTTATAGGACTTGCATTAAACCTATATACTTATTTTGAGAGAATTGACATCTTTACTATGTTGAGGCTTCCAATCCATGAACATGGTATATCTCTCCATTTCTTTAGATCTTTTACTTCCTTCATCAGTATGTTGTCATTTCCATCACAAACATTCTGTGTTTTTGGATTTACATGTGTCTTTTAATTTTTCCAGAATGACTGTAATTGATATTGTGTTTTAAAATTTCATTTCTATGTGTTCATTGCTGGTACAGAAATTTAATTGATTTTTGTATTTATCTTGTGTAAACTTGCTGAACTCAACTATTAATTATAGGGATTTATTTACTTATTTCCTGAGATTTTTCTACATAAACAAAAAGAGAGCCAGTTTTATTTATCCTTTTTTGAAACTATAAGCCTTTTATTTTCTTTTAGTGCCCTATTTCACTGTTTAGAACTTCCAGCACCATACTGAATAGGAGTCTTCAGAGAGCGTGTCCTGGCCTTGTTTCCAGTATTAGGGGGAAAGCATTAAGTTTTTGCATCATTAAGTCTAATATTAGCTTTAGAGTTGTTATAAAGTCTCTTTATCAAAATGAGGAAGTTCCTATTATTATTTTTCTGAGTGTTTATTATGAATGGATGTTGAATTTTGTCAGATGCATGTCTGCATTGATTAATATGATCAGGAGTATATTTTCTTTGTCGACCTACTAATATGGTGGATTACATTGGTTGATTTTTTGATTGAACCAGGCTCATGTTTATGCAGTGAAACACACTTTTTCATGATGTAAGGTTATTTTTTATATTGCAGGATTCTATTTACTACTATTTTGATATGGATTTATGTATCTATATTTTTGAAGGATATTTCTCTCTATTTTTTACTATCTTTGGTTTTAGTGTCACGGTAATTCTACCATTATAAAATGGATCAAAATGTTCTCTCCTCTTTTGTATAAGAGAATGTATAGACCAGATTTAATTCTTGTTTAAATATTTGGTAGAATTCTCTAGTGAAACCCATATGGTGTTGGAGATTTATCTTGGGGGATTTTTTAAGTTACAAGTTTAATTTTTATTCAGTTATAAGTCTTTTCAAGTGATCTATTTAATACTTGGCACGTTGTTATTTTTGACTTTTCAATGAAGCAGTTAATGTTGGAAAGCAGTTAAAGGTGGAAACAGATGATTGATTTAAGGTGCTTGTTCTTTTCTAAGGTATATGCATTTAGAATGCTATAAATGTCCCTTTCAGAACTCCTTTAATGTCCCAAAAAATTTGTCCCCAAAATTTGATACATTGTATTCTCACTTTCATTCATTTCAATGTACTTTTTAAGGAATCTGCTTTGACCCTTGATTCACTTAGAAGGGAGTTATTTACTTTCCAAGTGCTTGCAGATTTTCTTATTCTTTTGTTATTTAATTCTAATTTGATTCCATTGTACTCAGAGAACACACTTTATATGATTTTATTTCTTTTATACTTGTTGCAGTTTGTTTTATGACCCAGGATATATTCTATCTTGGTGTACATTCTATTAATACTTGAAAAAATGTGAATTCTGCTGTTATGTTGAGTGTTTTATACATGTCAATGATATTCTACTGCTGGATACTATCGCTGGATTGTTCTATGTACCTTGCTGATTTCCTGCCTAGTTGTTCTATCAGTTGTTGAGAGAGAAAAGTGTTGAAGTTTCACATGACATTAATGGTTGTTTTTTTCTCATTTTAGTTGTCATTTTTGCTCCACATATTTTGTAGTTTCAGTGTTTGGTGTATATACATTTAGGATTGCTTTGTATTCTTAATGGATTAACACTTTATCATGATATAATATTCTATGACACTGGTGATTTTCTTTGATCTGAAGTCTATTTTCTCTGATATTAATACAGGTAGTCCATCTTTTTTTGGTTAAAGACTGCATGATATACCTTTTCTGACACTTTAGCTTTTACCTTACCTCGTTATTATTAAAGTGACCTTTTTTGTAGCCATCATAGAGTCAGGTTATTTTTTTTTAATCTATTCTGCTAATCTGTCTTTTTATTTGGTGTATTTAGATGATTTTCATTTAATGTAATTATTGATATGTTACGGCTTATGTTGCTTTCATTTTACATATACTGTTTGTTCTGTTTTTCATATCTGTTTCTTTTTCTTATTTTCTGTCAGTTACTTGAAATTTTTTTTAGAATTCCATTTTGATTTTTCTGCAGTGTTTTTTAGTGTATTAATTTGTGTAGCTCTTTTAGCATTTGTTGTAAACAGAGTTTAATTTTTTGAACACAAAAGTAATGTTCTAGTGTTTTAATGTAATAGGCATTACATTACATATACATAACTAATCATTGTCATTTTTCCAGTTTCTCTTATTGTCATTTTTTCAGTTTGAGAAATCTTACAACTCTATGTCCCTTTGTTCTTCCCTGACTTTTGAATATTTCCCCTAAATAACTTCAGAACTAGATTAAGCAACATTATAATTTTGTTTCAACTATTGGACACAATTATATAATTAATAGAAGGAAAGCTTACTATATTTATCCACATTTTTGTTTACCATGTTCTTTCATCTTGCTGTTCCAAGATACTTCTTTTTATTCTTTTTCTTTTTTAAAAATATAATATTCTTTCTGTTCAAATAACTTAATTTACCCATTCTAATTATGTCTGCTGGTGACAAATTCTTCCAACTTTCCTTCTTACGGGATTATCTAGAGTCCCCCTTCATTCCTGCATGATATTTTTACTGAGTATAAGATTCTGGATGGACAGATCTTTTCTTTCAGCACATAAAAAAATATTTTGCCACTTACTTCGGGCCTCCATGTTTTCAATGATCTTGGATACATAACTGGGATGAAATTACTGAGTTATATGGAAACTCTATGCATAATTTTTTGAGGAACTTCTAAACTATTTTTCAAAGCTATTGCACTATTTTGCACTATCACCAGCAATGTATGAGGGCAAATCTTCCATTTTAATTAATTTTCTTGATATCTTTGACTCTTGGTTTATCTCCTGAAGTCAAAAAATTCATTGGACTTCACCTTGGTTCCTATTTCCTGTATATCAGCCTGAATATTTTTTCAAATTAATAAACTAAGTCAATCTTAATGCTCAACTTTTTCCCCCCTGTTTCTCAGGGCACTGTCCATTGTTCTCTATGTCTAAAATCTTGAAAAGTACAGGTTTTTTTTCTATTTCATTTTTTTCACTTTTTTTGTTTGTTTCTAGTGGAAGGTCAAATCTGGTTCCTTTTGCTCTATCTTGGTTGGAAGTGAAAGTCAACATAATTTTGAGAAAAGGAAAAAAATAAAAGGGAAAATAATCATGAAAATAAAAATCCACAGATATTAGACTCTAACATTGCAAAAGGCAGCTGCCTCCAATAAAGTGTTTCTATTACCCTAATATTAGTATTCTTGGATTCACAGAGCTCCCTAAATTATTAACAATAATTTGTATATGTGCATAAGTGAAATATTCCCTAGACAATGACTCCAATTTTTTGCCTTTAAAAAAATGTGGTCAATAAATAATAACAAATTTAATGAGAAATCTTAAAAGTTATCAAATTGATTGAGGTCAGATAAACACTTTGAGTCAGACTGTGTCATACATGGTTCAAAAAAGAACTTTAGCTCTAGAAAGTCTTCCAGGCAACGAGTAGAACAAAAGCCTACTAAAATTTTTCCTAATGAAATGTTCCTTATATTTTTCCATCAAACATATAGATTTAATGTAGAAATAGATAAATGGCCCTGGCAGTCATCTTTTCAAGAAAAACTGAATTTTTTAAAATAAAAGTGCTAATTCATTTTCCTCTTAAAAATCACTTGGATTGTGGTACTTACTATTTTTCATAGATGTAACAAGAAATTGAACAGATGTATTTTTTTTTCTATTCTAAGTGTTAATAAGCTAATACAATCCAGAAACCTAAGGGCTCAAGCACATGTATTTGGGTAGGGATTAGGTTGGGTTAGTTGTAACCAAATAAGAATAGCTACTGCCAGAAAATTAATAAAAATCAATCTTAATATCTGTGTGTTTTGAAGCTCCCTTAGCATATCATGCCTACCCCAAAACAGGACATTTGTCATTGTTGAATTTATGTGCCTTGTTAACATAATGGATACATCAAAGCAACAGGATCAATGTATAAAAAATGTTTATTGTCTACTGGTTTTTTAATTATTTAAAATCACCAAATAATGCATGCAAAGTTATTCTTGAACTGCAGCTGTTATTTGGGCATCATCAATGATCTCCATCCTATCCCTGAAATTCATTCCATTACTGACTATCAAATTGTTTTCTCAGTCTAGGAATATAGGGATGCTAGGATGCTCAAGGATGTAATGGAATAACTGCACCCAAAATTACTGAATAATATTTGAAATAACATGAAATATTTGAAAATATAATAGTTTTTTTGTTGTCTTTTTTTCGTGGGGGGGAAGAGGATCTTTAAAAATACCCTTAATGTCAAACTACTGTGACAAAATGCCATACACTTGTCAAAATAGTATGTAAATTAGTGCTTCTAATCTAGAGTCATTTTGGCTCCTAATAAACTCTCAATGTATTTAAGTTATTATTACTACTATGTTATTAAGATCCCTCCATTAAAATTTAGTAAGTATTTACTGAGTACGCTCTGTGTACCAGGCTCTATGCCACTCTTTCATTTTTAAAAGTATAAAATATCAGCACCACATCAAGAAAAAGAAGAACAAAAACCACATGATAATCTCCATAGATGCTGAAAAAGCATTTGACAAAATTCAACATCCATTCATGATTAAAACTCTCAACAAAATGGGTATAGAGGGCAAGTACCTCAATATAATAAAGGGCATATATGACAAACCCACAGCCAACATCATACTTAACAGCGAGAAGCTGAAAGCTTTTCATCTAAGATCGGGAACAAGACAGGGATGCCCATTCTCCCCACTGTTATTCTGTAGTACTGGAGGTCCTAGCCATGGCAATCAGACAAAACAAAGAAATACAACGCATCCAGATTGGTAAAAAAAGAAGTCAAATTGTCACTATTTGCAGATGACATGATATTGTACATAAAAAACCCTAAAGACTCCACTCCAATACTACTAGAACTAATATCTGAATACAGCAAAGTTGCAGGATAGAAAATTAACACACAGAAATCTGTTGCTTTCCTATACACTAATGATGAACTAGCAGAAAGAGAAATCAGAAAAACAATTCCATTCACGATTGCATCAAAAAGAATAAAATACCTAGGAATAAACCTAATGAAGGAAGTGAAAGACCTATACCCTGAAAACCACAAGACACTCCTAAGAGAAATTAATGAGGACTCTCACAAATGAAAATCATCCCATGCTCTTGGCTAGGAAGAATAAATATTGTCAAAATGGCTATACTACCTAAAGCAATATACAGATTCAATGCAATCCCTATCAAAATATCAACAGCATTCTTCAATGAACTGGAAAAATACACAAATGTAAACCCAAAATGGATCAAAGAACTGAATGTAAGTCATGAAACCATAAAACTCTTAGAAAAAAACATAGGCAAAAATCTCTTGGACATAAACATGAGCAACCTCTTCATGAACATATCTCTCTGGGCAAGGGAAACAAAAGCAAAAATGAACAAGTAGGACTATATCAAGCTGAAAAGCTTCTGTACAGCAAAGGACACCATAATTAGAACAAAAAGACGTCCTGCAATATGGGAGAATATATTCATAAATGACATATCCGATAAGGGGTTGACATCCAAAATATATACAGAACTCATACACCTCAACAAACAAAAGCAAATAATCCAATTAAGAAATGGGCAGAGGACATGAATAGACACTTCTCCAAAGAAGAAATTCAGATGACCAACAGGCACATGAAAAGATGCTCCACATCGCTAATCATCAGAGAAATGCAAATTAAAACCACAATGAGATATCACCTCACACCATGTTCTAAGGATGGCCAACATCCAAAACACAAACAACAACAAATGTTGGCGAGGATGTGGAGAAAAGGGAACCCTCCTACACTGCTGGTGGGAATGCAAATTAGTTCAACCATTGTGGAAAGCAGTATGGAGGTTCCTAAAAAAACTCAAAATAGAAATACCATTTGACCCAGGAACCCCACTCCTAGGAATTTACCCTAAGAATGCAGCAGCCCAGTTTCAAAAGGACAGATGCACCCCTATGTTTATTTCAGCACTATTTACAATAGCCAAGAAATGGAAGCAACCTAAGTGTCCATCAGTAGATGAATGGATTAAGAAGATGTGGTACATATACACAATGGAATATTATTCAGCCATAAGAAGAAAACAAATCCTACCATTTGCAACAACATGGATGGAGCTAGAGGGTATTATGCTCAGTGAAATAAGCCAAGATGAAAAAGACAATTATCCAATGATTTCACTCATATGTGGAGCATAAGAGCAAAGAAAAAAACTGAAAGAAAAAAACAGCAGCAGACTCACAGAACCCAAGAATGGACCAACAGTTACCAAAGGGAAAGGGACTGGGGAGGATGGGTAGGAAGGGAGGGACAAGGGGGAAAGGGCATTACGATTAGCAGACGTAATGGTGGGGGGTCATGGGGAGGGCTGTACAACTCAGAGAAGACAAGTAGTGATTCTATAGTGTCTCACTATGCTGATGGACAGTGACTGTAATGGGGTAAGTGGGGGGGGACCTGATGAAGTGGGAGTTCAGTAACCATAATGTTCCACATGTAACTGTAGATTAATGATACAAAAAAAAGAAAGGTATAAAATATCAGGGGATTGAACATGAACAGGAAAGTATAATATTCATGGTTGCAGTGCGTTCTTCTAATAGGAATTAATATGAGCTACCGTTGATATTATGGAGGCTTTAATTAAATTGGAAAATGTCAAGGAAAGAAAATACAATTAAGCCTAGGTATATTTAAGTTTTGCTATCATCACAACACAAGATGGGACATACAAATACAATGCTGTATATTGAGCATTTGTAAAATTCTAAGGCAAAGTGATCATGTTGTGTCTGTTCATCCTTAACATGAAAATGAAAATACAGATTATCTTTCCTTGATAATAGCACATATATAAAAGAATGTTTCCCAAATTTAGAATTCTTCCAACACAAACTTCTTATCCTGAGGCTTCCTACTAAACTGTTTAACAAAAGCAATCTTATTTTTTAGTGTTCAACTCAGAGATAAGGCCTTGTATCACTAACCTGTCAAGAAATGGGGACGCCATATGAAGTTCTCAATAATAGAGATTTGAATGGTTTTCTAAAGGCTGAATCATAACCAATGCACTGACCTCTTGGCATAAATTTAGAATTTTTTAAAAGAAATTTCTTAGCATACTTAACAGAATAGAGCATACTGGTTTGACCTCTGTTTTGATTAATTCTGAATTTATATGAATTTAATACATTTTATGATTTGGGGCCTTTCATCATTTGAAATATAGCTGAAAAATAGTGAGTTATTTTGGTACAACTGAAAAAGGGGGACTGCCCAATGCAGAAAAAGTGATTCCCAGGCTGAAATTGGGAATGGAAAAACTATGTCAGCTTTTCTGATAGTCTGTATTTGAAAACAATGTGGAAGTTTTGAATATTACTTCTTTTTAATTAACTTAAAATTTAATATTCATTCACAATATTTTTTGCTGCTGGTAAGACAACATTCATAATTCCGGAATTGCCAAAGATAATCTTGATATGAAAGGAAATAATAGACGCTGAAATAATCCAAAAGTATGTGGTAATATATTTGAGCATTTTCAAAGACAAATACCTTAGGACATATACAAATATGTGCAATTAATTTGCAGGATCCTAAAAATGTAATCAAATACTTATAAACCATAAGATGGTATAGGAGATTAGAATCATTTATGATATTTGAGCTGAAGAGTACAAACAAAGTTAGATATTTGGAATAGATGGGTGTCAGCATAAGAACTGGAAAAATGAATGGTGGTTTAAGAGAGAAAGAAGAGAATGAAACAAAGAGCATATAATGGGACCATTGGAAAACTAAAACAGATAGTTTTGAGGACAAGAAATATTTCTTATCTTTCTTCTGAATCCTCCATAGCCTAATGCAGGACTGTGTTAGCACAAAATTAGTCAAATATGCATGGCTGTGTTAGTCAATAAAAGGTAATTCCACAAATATATTACACATATTTCTAATTGTTTTTTGGGGGAAAATTCTAGGAGTAAACATATAAAATAACAACAAAGAAAGGACAGGTAGGAAAGGAGGAAAAAGCATCATCTGGGGATCGCGGCCTACCAAGCATAAAATTAACAAGATAAATTGCCCATTATTTCTTTATTAAGCATTTCATTGAAAAAAAAATATGTGCAACACAACCAAAAAACAACTAGAGAAGCTAGCTGAATTTCACATTGATGCCCTAGGTTGTCATTACCTTGATACACATAAAATCTACAGAGATTTCTCCTAAGGTAAGAGAGCTTATAAATATGATTATTAGTGCTCTTAGAGCTTAATAGCCTTTGAGACTGACTCACATTAACTAAAGTCATGAGATTCACATATAAAAACCTAAATAATAATTGTGATTTTATGATATACATACATTATAATCTCAAATACTCATATTTTTTATCAGCACACAAATATATGTGAAGCAGAATTTACATTTGCATATTGCAGAGTGTGTGTTTTCTTATTTGGCTGTGAAGTTTGTTATGAATGGGCAAGGAGACATTAGTCCACATTAGGTTCCTTCTTACAGTGCCAGTTACAAAGAAATATTGGATCATAAGGCTTTATAATCGTTTGCTACATACCTTCTAACTGATTTTTGAGCCATTTTGGATTGAACTTGGGAAAAGCTTAATCATCTTACAGAATGCTTAAGCATATAGAGAAGCTCTTTAGCATTACTGTTCAATGTAACGCACCTTCTCTCCCTGGGACTCAACATTTTACTCAGCTACACACTTACCGCAGTGAGCACTTCTGGTGGTTGAGAGGATTGTTAGCAAAACCTGTTCAAATACAGAAAACTGGAATAGCTTGAGGCTAGATGGATAATTGCCTGATTTTTTCAATGGAACTGCCAATGCCAACTATTAGAATTTAAGTTGTCTGTTTTTGGTAAATGACAAACTGAAAACTACAGGTTATTTCTTCTGGTACTGCCCATGAAGAAGAACCCTTTCCCTAATTTAGGATCTGCAGTCTACTGATGGTACAAACTTTTCATTACTCCTTGCTTATCTCATGCCTTAATTTGCTAGGTTTAAATAGTCCATTATTACAAACACTAATTGCACATATACTCAAATTCCTTGTCACTCTCTTCCTTCATGATTAAGTTTGGAAAAAAATCCACTTATTTAATATAACACTCTACCTACTCTGAACTTCCATCCGGACAGCTGACTATGGATAGAAAACTAATCTATTTGCTTTCTCTCTTTGAGCAATGAATATTGCTCTTTTCTCAGGCTTTCAATATCTTCTCCCCTATATTGACTTCTTCTAATGACTTTTCTTCCTATTTCATTATAAAGAAATTCAGAATAAACTTTCATGTATTACCATTTAACAACTCACTTTCATCTTTACCCATAGACTCTTTTTCTTCTTGCTAAAACAAATTAGCTTGCTGAGCCTCAATCCAAAACCAGTCCCATGCATTATACTTTACACCTTCATGCCTACTAAGGGACATTCTGGTTTTCTTTTTCAACTTTAATTTCTCCCCCTGCAACCAGCTCTTCCACAGTCTTCTCTGAGTAAATCATTAATCTATCAGGATTAATCATAAACTTGGAATCCCTCTCAATTCATCTTTTCTCCTAGCTCACAAATTTCATCAGCAAATCACATATCCATAATTCAACCAAGGCCCATACCTTCAATCCTACCTAATTCAGGCACTATGGTCTCTTGACTAGACTGAACCTGTTTCCTCCAATCTTGCCTCCTTGCTTTCTCCTTTAATTGCTTCCATTTATTATCAATAATGTTGTCAAAGTGATCTTCTAAACCAAAAATTAGATCATATTTCTTCTCCTCTTCTCAAAATATTGCAGAGCCTTCCCATTTCCCTCACCAACAAAGCCAAATAAGCTCATCAGTTTTACTTCTGCTGTGGTTTTCACTCACCCTGCTCTAGGCATGCCATGCTCTTCTTTGAACACATTAAAACCCCTGTTCTTTTCTCTCTGCCTGGACCATTTTTCTTCAACGTATTACTTCTTACATTCCTTCAGGTTGTGATCAAATGTCACTTTATCAGTGTAACCCTCCATAGCCACGACTTTTTATAAAATAACCATTTCCCTCATTCTTGCCATATTCCATTATTACCTATTATATATCATTTATGTTTTTTTCCCTGTGTAACACTTAGAATTATATAACTGTTTTTACCAGCTACACTATTTAATGGCTGCATGACTTTGGTCAAATTACTTAGCAGAATGTCTCTTCCATATTTATAATATGGAAATACTATTAGGAATTGTCTCATAGTACTGGTATAAGGATTCAGTAATTTGACAAATATAATATATTTAGACCAATGCCAGGTAAATAAGTAATGTGATAGCTATAATTTTATTACTGTTACTATCATCACTATTATCTAGTCATGTCTTACTACTTTTGTTCTCCATGAGAGTTGGAACTTTTTATTTTCACTGTTTTAGCCTAATGCCTTAACCAAAATGTGGTACATAGCAGGTAGTTGATAAACATCATTTGAATGAATGGTGACTCACATACTGTAAGACAGCAAGTTAAGTTTTTAAGTTTCTGCCAGCCAAATTTAATCAGTTCTTTTTCTTCCCTTAATCATTCCTTAGAACTTTCATTTTTTACACAAAAGTCCTCCCCATTAGGTAGATTGATATGAAGAGGCCAGGGTACTACTTTATTCATTTTTGTATTCTGTAAGACATTAACTCTTAGGGCTACATTTTTTAAAATAATTTATTTGGGTATCATTAATCTACAATTACATGTGCAATATTATGGTTATTAAACTACCCCCTTCATCAGGTACCCCCACCAATCCCAATACAGTTACTGTCTATCAGCGTAGTGAGATGATATAGAATCACTACTTGTCTTCTCTGAGTTGTACAGCCCTCCCAGTGACCCCCCAACATTACGTCTGCTAATGGTAATGCCCCTATTTCCCCCTAGTCCCTCCTTCTCACTCATCCTTCTCAGTTCCTTTCCCTTTGGTAACTATTAGTCCGTTCTTGGGTTTTGTGAGTTTGCTGCTGTTTTGTGTCTTCAGTATTTTTCTTTGTTCTTATACTCCACATATGAGTGAAATCATTGGATACTTGTCTTTTTCCACTTGGCTTATTTCACTGAGCATAATACCCTCTAGCTCCGTCCATGTTGTTGCAAATGGTAGGATTTGTTTTCTTCTTATGGCTGAATAATATTCCATTGTGTATATGTACCACCTCTTCTTTATCCATTCATCTACTGATGGACACTTAGGTTGCTTCCATTTCTGGGCTATTGTAAATAGTGCTGCGAGAAATATAGGGATGCATCTGTCTTTTTGAAACTGGGCTGCTGCATTCTTGGGGTAAATTCCTAGGTGTGGGATTCCTGGGTTAAATGGTATTTCTATTCTGAGTTTTTTGAGGAACCTCCATATTGCTTTCCACAATGGTTGAACTAATTTGCATTCCCACCAGCAGTGTAGGAGGGTTCCCTTTTCTCCACATCCTCGCCAACATTTGTTGTTGTTTGTGTTTTGGATCTTGGCCATCCTTACAACATGGTGTGAGGTGATATCTCATTGTGGTTTTAATTTGCATTTCTCTGATGATTAGCAATGTGGAGCATTTTTTCATGTGCCTGTTGGCCATCTGAATTTCTTCTTTGGAGAAGTGTCTATTCATGTCCTCTGCCCATTTCTTAATTGGTTTATTTGCTTTTGTTTGTTGAGGTGCGTGAGTTCTTTATATATTTTGGATGTCAACCCCTTACCGGATATGTCATTTATGAATATATTCTCCCATACTGCAGGATGTCTTTTTGTTCTACTGATGGTATCCTTTGCTATACAGAAGCTTTTCAGCTTGATATAATCCCACTTGTTCATTTTTGCTTTTGTTTCCCTTGCCCAGGGGGATATGTTCATGAAGAAGCTGCTCATGTTTATGTCCAAGAGATTTTTGCCTATGTTTTTTTCTAAGAGTTTTATGGTTTCATGACTTACATTCAGTTTCTTGATACATTTTGGGTTTACATTTGTGTATCGGGTTAGACAGTACTCCAGTTTCATTCTCCTACATGTAGCTGTCCAGTTTTGGAAACACCAGCTGCTGAAGAGGCCGTCATCTCCCCATTGTATATCCAAGGCTCCTTTATCATATATTAATTGACTATATATATTTGGGTTAATGTTTGGATTTTCTATTCTGTTCCACTGGTCTGTGGGTCTGTTCTTGTGCCAATACCAAATTGTCTTGATTACTGTGGCTTTGTAGTAGAGCTTGAAGTCAGGGAGCGTAATCCCCCCTGTTTTATTCCTCCTTCTCAGGATTGCTTTGGCTATTCGGGGTCTTTTGTGGTTCCATATGAATTGTAGAATTATTTGCTCCAGTTCATTGAAGAAAGCTGTTGGTATTTTGATAGGGATTGTGATGAATCTGTAGATTGCTTTAGGTAGTATAGCCATTTTGACAATATTTATTCTTCGTAGCCAAGAGCATGGGATGCATTTCCATTTGTTAGTGCCCTCTTTAATTTCTCTTAGGAGTGTCGTGTAGTTTTCAGGGTATAGGTCTTTCAGTTCCTTCGTTAGGTTTATTCCTAGATATTTTATTCTTTTTGATGCAATTGTGAATGGAATTAATTTCCTGATTTCTCTTTCTGCTAGTTCATCATTAGTGTATAGGAAAGCAACAGATTTCTGTGTATTAATTTTGTAAGCTGCAACTTTACTGAATTCAGATATTAGATCTAGTAGTATTGGAGTGGAGTCTTTAGGGTTTTTTATGTACAATATCATATCATCTGCAAATAGTGACAATTTGACTTCCTCTTTACCAATCTGGATGCCTTGTATTTCTTTGTTTTCTCTGATTGCCATGGCTAGGACCTCCAGTACCATGTTGAATAACAGTGGAGAGAGTGGGCATCTCTGTCTTGTTCCCGATCTTAGATGAAAAGCTTTCAGTTTCTCACTGTTAAGTATGTCAGCTGTGGGTTTGTCATATATGGCCTTTATGATATTGAGGTACTTGTCCTCGATACCCATTTTGTTGAGAGTTTTTATCATGAATGGATGCTGAATTTTGTCAAATGTTTTTTCAGCTTCTATGTACATGATCATGTGGTTTTTGCTCTTCTTTTTGTTGATGTGGTGGATGATGTTGATGGATTTTCGAATGTTGTACCATCCTTGCATCCCTGAGATTAATCCCACTCGATCATGGTGTATGATCCTCTTGATGTCTTTTGAACTCGGTTTGCTAATATTTTGTTGAGTATTTTTGCTTCTATGTTCATCAGGGACATTGGTTTGTAATTTTTTTTTGGCGAGGTTTTTTCCCAGTTTTGGTATTAGAGTGACGCTGGCTTCATAGAATGAGTTTGGAATTATTCTCTCCTCTTCTATTTTTTGGAAAACTTAAAGGAGAATGGGTGTTATTTCTTCTCTATATGTCTGGTAGAATTCAGAGGTGTATCCATCTGGTCCAGGGGTTTTGTTCTTGGGTAGTTTTTCATTAC
Organism: Phataginus tricuspis; assembly: GCA_029783875.1. Lineage (NCBI taxonomy): Eukaryota > Metazoa > Chordata > Mammalia > Pholidota > Manidae > Phataginus > Phataginus tricuspis. Next base: position 43,419,046 of record JAQQAC010020896.1, on the reverse strand, counting down.
TGATTCAATTTCATTGCTGGTGATTGGTCTGTTTAGTTCTTCTGATTCTTGCTTGGTCAGTCTTGGAAGGTTGTATTTTTCTAAGTTGTCTGTTTCTTCTAGGTTTCCAGCTTGTTAGTGTATAGATTCTTATAATATTCTCTTATAATTCTTTGTATTGCTGTGGGGTCCATCATTATTTTTCCTTTCTCATTTCTGATTCTGATTATGTGTGTAGATTCTCTTTTTCTCTTAATAACTTTGGCTAGGGGTTTATCTATTTTGTTTATTTTTCAAAGAACTGACTCTTGGTTTCATTGATTTTTTTCTATTGTTTTATTCTTCTCAATATTATTTATTTCTTCTCTGATCTTTATTATGTCCCTCCTTCTGGTGACTTTGGGCCTCATTTGTTCTTCTTTTTCCAATTTCAGCAATTGTGTCTTAAGACTATTAATTTGGGATTGTTCTTCCTTCTTTAAATAGGCCTGGACTGCAATATACTTTCCTCTTAGAACTGGCTTTGCTGCATCCTACAGAAGTTGTGTCTTTGTATTGTCGTTTTCATTAGTCTCAATATATTCTTTGATTTCTGTTTTGATTTGGTCAGTGACCCATTGATTATCTACGAGAATGTTATTAAGTCTCCATGTATTTGTGAGCCTTTTTGTTTTCTTTCTAAAATTTATTTCTCATTTTATATCTTTGTGATCTGAGAAGTTGGTTGGTAGAATTTCAATATTTTTGACTTTACTGAGGTTCTTTTGTGATCTAGTATGTGGTCTATTCTGGAAAATGTTCCATGTGCACTTGAGAAGAATGCATATCCTGTTGCTTTTCAGTGTAGAGTTCTGTAGATGTCTGTTAGGTCCATCTGTTCTAGTGTGTTGTTCAGTGTCTCTGTGTCTTTACTTATTTTCTGTCTGGTTGATCTGTCCTTTGGAGTGAGTGGTGTGTTGAAGTCTCCTAAAATGACTGCATTGCTTTCTATTTCCTCCTTTAATTCTCTTAGTATTTGTTTCACGTATGCCAGTGCTCTTGTGTTGGGTGCATATATATTTAAAATTGTTATATCCTCTTGTTGGACTGACCCCTTTATCATTATGTAATGTCCTTCTTTGTCTCTTGCAACTTTCTTTGTTTTAAAGTCTATTTTGTCTGATACAAGTACTGCAACACCTGCTTTTTTCTCCTTCTTGTTTGCATGAAATATCTTTTTCCATCCCTTCACCTTCAGTCTGTGTTATCTTTGGGTTTGAGGTGAGTCTCCTGTAAGCAGCATATAGATGGGTCTTGCTTTTTTATCCATTCTATTACTCTGTGTCTTTTGATTGGTGTATTTAGTCCGTTTACATTTAGGGTGATTATCGATAGATATGTAGTTATTGCCATTGCTGGCTTTAGATTCATGGTTACCAAAGGTTCAATGGTGTCTTCTCTACTATCTAACAGTCTAAATTAACTTTCTTGCTAAGTTATTCTAAACAGAGTCTGATGGTTCTTTATTTCTCTCCCTTCTTATTCTTCCTCCTCCATTCTTTATATACTAGGTGTTTTATTCTTTGCCTTTAGTTAGTATTTGGATGGTCTGCTTTCTTTGCTATGATTTTATTTTCTCTGGTGACCTCTTTTTAGCCTTAGGAGTGCTTCAATCTAGAGCAGTCCCTTTAAGATATCCTGAAGAGATGGTTTATGGGAGGCAAATTCCCTCTTCTTTCGCTTGTCTGGAAATTATTTAATCCCTCCCTTAGATTTAAATGATAATCGTGCTGGATACAATATTCTAGGTTTGTGGCCCTTCTGTTTCATTACGTTAAATATATCATGCCATTCTCTTCTGGCCTGTAAGCTTTCTGTTGAGAAGTCTGATGATAGTCTGATGAATTTTCCTTTGTAGGTCATATTTTTTCTCTCTCTGGCTGCCTTTAATACTCTGTCCTTATCTTTGATCTTTGCCATTTTAATTATTATGTGTCTTGTTGTTGTCTTCCTTGGGTCCCTTGTGTTGGGATATCTGTGGGCTTCCATGGTCTGAGAGACTATTTCCTTCCCCAGCATAGGGAAGTTTTCAACAATTATATTTCAAAGACACTTTCTATCCCTTTTTCTCTCTCTTCTTCCTCTGGTACTCCTATAATGCGAATATTGTTCCGTTTGTATTGGTCACACAGTTCTCTTAAAATTCTTTCATTCCTAGAGATTCTTTTATCTCTCTCTGCCTCAGCTTCTCTGTATTCCTGTTCTCTGCTTTCTATTCCATTAACAGTCTCTTGCATCTCGTCCAGTCTGCTGCTAAGCCCTTCGATCGCTTGTCTCATCTCTGCATTGTCTTTCCTCACTTCCCTCTTCTTCCTTTAGCTCTTGCATATTTCTCTGTAGATCCATCAGTATTGTTATGACTTTTATTCTGAATTCTTTTTCAGGAAGATTGTGCATGTACATCCCTTCAGGCTCCCTCTCTGGGGTTGTCTGCGTAAGCTTTGTTTGTACCATATTCCTCTGTCTTTTCATGGTGGTAGAAGTGGTCAGAAAGAGAAAAAAAGAAAAAAGGGAAAAAAAAAACAAAAAACCCACCCACCTACTGTAGTTACTGTGAGGATGCTGTAGGTGGTGCTGCTGCTCCACTATTCTGCAGCCATGGCCCCTCAGCCGGGCCACACTGCTCCGCCGGGCCCTTTGTGACTCCCGCCAGGGAGGGAATGAATGGGAGGCTGCTGATTTCTGTGCGAAGTCTCCTTGCGACTGCTTTTCCCAGCCACAGTCCAAGAGGTCTGAAATTCCCCAGGACTTGCAGCCTGCTTGGCTGAGTGTAGGGACAATTCTTCTCCTCCGTTGTGCCCCTGTCTCTTCAAGACCCATAAAAAGCTCGCCCTTTTCTTTTGTCCTGGGGAGCTGGCTGAGTGGACCTGCCATCTTGGATCCTGCACCTCTGTCTCTCCAATCTCCAATACACCGCACAATGTGTGTCAGTGCTCCTGGTGCAGATCACCAGAGCTGGTTATTTGTCCGGCCTGTGCTTCCACTTCCTCCCCACTCTGAATCCTCTCTTCCCACTGGTGCCCTAGGGTGGGGGTGTTCCCGGGTCCGTCGGGTCACATCTCTGTATCTTACCCGCTTCGCTAGGTGCCGAGTCCTCTCAGGTGTAGCTGTAGGCTGGGTGTCATCCTGTATCTTCTGGTCTCTCTTTTAGGAATAGTTGTATTTGTTCTATTTTTATAAATATATATGGTTTTGGGAGATTTCCGCTGCCTTGCTCACACCGCCATCTTCCCAAACTTCCTTAGGGCTACTTTTAAATTTCTTTTATATTTCTAAATACACTGAAAACCCTAAATTAGTTGATTCTATCAAGGAACCACATAAGTTTTCTCTTGTAATGCAACAAAGCAAGAAAACCTTAACTGCATCATTGAAATATCAATATGCCATTTGCCTAACTCTTAGTCTATTTCTAGGGAACAATTTTTATTCTGTATATTCTTATGACTCAATAAGCAACCATCTGTTGAGGGATGTAACCTCAAGTACACCAATGGTTATTAATTGATTGCAGTGGTTTTTCAGTAATGAGTATTAGGCTATTCAGTGTAGGTAGATGAAAGAGACATTAAATGATTTTCTAATTCATGCAAATTTCTGCTGATATTAATTTGAATAAAGTAAAATACTCAAATAGAAAATGAATTACTTCTTATAAGAATTAGTTTTCTGTAATGATTCTTGCACTTTGTAATTGAACCAGAACAGATATAAATATGGCATAAATGTTTCCCATAAAAGTAGTAGAAACTGGTATTTAGACAAAACAATTCACTTAAGAACTTATACCCTAGTTCTACCTTACCTCCCAAGGATTTTTACTTTACTTCTTGAGATCTTCAGAAAGAGCATCATAATAAAAAAATAAAAATCTTTGTCAGTTAATTAATTCTATACATTTATTTGCCAAACTCTAGTACAGATATGGAAAAGGGATTATGGCAGATGTCAGGTTGACAAGTTGAATACAGTTTCCTAAGAGGTATTTTAATAGACAAAACATAGCTGGTGACATGTACAGATATTAGCATCTGGTATCATTTTATAATATCTCTGTTTAACAGCAACAACATGTACCTTTATATAGAGCTCTAGTAGAGTACAAAAATACTTTTTTGGCCCTTGGGCTAAAAATGAAGTTGCGTTTGACCTTTCTATGTTTGCACTTGAGGTCAGCCTTCCTTGAGCAGTGGTCAGATCATTACAGAGAATGAATCACTGTGAGAAGCCAAAAAATTTTATGAGAATGATCCTGTATATTTTATAAAGTTTGGGAAATTATTGCTTATGTAAGAAGAAAGACCTACAGAGCAATAGGGTGAAGTTATTGTTGGATATTTGCCATTCCACTTCTAACTGCTGTCACTAGGAGACCCCACAATACTTTTGTGTTTGGTAAATGATAAAAACTTAGCTGTTTATCTCCACTTAACAATCTCTTTAGAACTTTTGAAAGGTCTTGTGTCACATAAAAGTTTACTAGTTCAACTTGAACACCTAATATTTATATAATCTAAACAGAGAAAATATTCATTTATGTAATTTTTATTCATATTATGCTTAATTTACAGATTTATTGAAAAGAAGTCTTTGCTTTTATTTGAGGATAGTGATGTTTTGTTCTGAAGGAGAAGAAATGGTAAAAGGGAGAACAAGAATAAATTAAAGAATCCAAAATTTCATTATTCTTTAATTATTATTCAAATTCTTCCCTAAATAGGTATACATTATGCCTCTATCTTTTCTTGTTATTCTTAATTTAAAAAATTCAGTTCTCTTATTTGTTTTTGATCTTCCATATACATAACTCAGAACTGCAGTTGACCTTGCAGCTGAACAAATTTTGGAAACAGCATTTGCCTGCATCCTACATCACACAGGTAATTTTGCCTTCCTAAAATTCAGGAAAAATGAATACCTAATATGAAAAGCAAAACCAATCAGAAATGCCAAAATGCACATATGTACACACTACCTTATTCACACACCCCTTTTCAGTTCCATTTTTTTTGTAAACCATGTTCATTTTCATAACCAAAAACTGACAATATTAAAAAATGTGTCAATCCAAGGAAGATTGTGTCTGTTTGCAAATATAGTCAGGTTCAAGTGGTTTTCACAGTGTATATGGACTGTTAATAATCATTATATTGACATGTCTTAGAGCAATTAGCCTGTCTTGCTTATTAACAATTATTGAAGTAATCTTCCTTCTTATAAATCATTGGTAATGTGTAGTATAATGAGTTTTTTTAATTCCATAAATACATTTCCATAAGATAAATCCTAGAAATATATGTATGAAGGAACACATTTAGAAATTTATTACTTCATTAAATTAAACATCAGTAGGGTGACTGAAGTAAAGCTAATATCAGGTTATGCCCTATTACATGCCATTTCTATATTTTTCTAGCATAATAATCTTAGAATTATGCTGAGCTTTCTAGTGTGGGTAATTGCTATTTCTACAAAGCCTTTGTTTTTGTTAAAATTTCATTTACAATTACTAATGGATAGTTATAATAAAAATATTGAAACTCAAGGAATACTTAATAGGCCATATAAACCAGCCTTACATCAGTTATTCAGGCAAGTAATTCATATATACTTATATAAATCTTTTATCTTACATTGTTACACTTACAGTCAACAACTGGACATTAGAAAAATACTATATATCACATCAATTAAAGGCACTGGAAAATGTTCTTAATTTTTTAAAGTTTTAATCTAGCTATTAAGTATTATACTCCAATAAATATTATAAATTTGGAGATTGTCTAGCCATGGAATGTATAAATATATAACCAGATTTGTGAAGAATTACAGTTGTTTTAGATTTATTATAGGTTTATTTGTTCATTTGTTCTTTATAATTCATAATGTTGGGCAAAACTTGATCTTCTCAATGATTTAGTTACTCATGTATAGATTCTGCCTGTGTAAATTAAATATATGCAATCCCCTTTGGTGTTCTATATAAGAAAATGAGCTGATACATGTCTTTTTCTGTTGCTATATTACTCAAAGCAATTTGAAACAAACTATAAAATATTTGAATTTTCCTCTTCAACATATATTTTTAATATACCCATTCTGTACAAGTATGTGCAATGAGCATTACCTCTAATTCTTGTTTCAGTTTCAGTTTCAGTTTCAGTGCTTAATTTTAACTTCAAATGTTGAAGCATGCCTTGTTTCAAAGAAGAGTTTTCAAAAGAAGAGTATTATTTAAATTCTGTGAATTGAACTATTATTCATACTTTGAGGACCAACAATGTTTAGTGTAAGTAGGAAACTTACTGAAATGAGCCCTTGAACAAACATCATAGAAAAACACAGGCATGAAAAATGCTACTAATGTGACAATTTTGATGTTTGGCTGGGATGTTCTGAAGTTTATTTGCTTAAAAAATGATTAACTGGGGACTTGGTGAAAAGATGGTAGAGTAGAACGGCAAAGTAAAAATCTCCTTCCATGTGCACACCAAGGAAGCAACTATAGTAAATACAACTAACCCTGAAAATGACCTGAAGGCCACAAACAGACCATCTACACCTGGTGAAAAAGAAAGGACCACACTGAGAAGGGTGAAGAGACTGAGCCGTGATCAATCAGGACCCAAGCCATTCTCCCATCAAAGCCTACAAGCAAGAGGGAGGGAATAAATGCCCATATGCCCACCTGGCCTTGGAGGTCTATTCTAGGAACATGAGTCCACATTGCACTGGGCTTTGGTGATTAACGGGGCTGGGCACCAAGAAGAAATGGAGTACTATAGGAAGATGAGATTCCTGTCACTTGTGGAGAACAGACACAAACTATCCATCCCACTAAGACCTAACACAGAGGTGGCAGTTTGAAAGATTTTCCAGCAGTGGGAAGTCTACCAGAGGGGTGGGGGTCAGAGGGAGCTCTCTCCAGAAGAGAAAGAACAGGTAGATGCTTTCCAAGCCCTCCCTCAGACCAACTGGCTGGGCACTTTTGGGAGCCACCTATGACACTCTCCAGCTCCTTTGCTGGTGGCACAGCCCTGCAGAGGTGCTCCCATGTACCCCCCCTTCTTGGCCACTGGACCCACCAGGGGGCTGCCATTACTGATAGGCAAGCAGAGGATGTCTCCACCTATAATGAATCACAGCAGTAGCAACTCATGTCACACAAATGGCACACAGAGGTGAGTTGTAAAAATCAACCACTGCCGGCAGGCAGGCAGAAAGGTGGACCCTACACACAGACTACCAACAACCAACTGCAGTTCAGCTGCCAAAGAGAACCAGGAACTGGTGAGCAGAGTCTTGAGTTTCTTGGCACCATAGGATACCCTCTTCCTAAAGCCATTAATTTCAAGACTAGAAGGCATAGCTATATAATATATAATACAAAGGAAGAAACACAGAAACCTTGCAAAATGAGGAGGCAGAGGAAAATGTTCCAAACAAAAGAAGACAAAACACCAAAAAAAGGGCTAAATGAAACAGCTAACAAACATCCTGATAAAGAATTCAAAGAAACAGTGATAAAGATGCTCACTTAACTGGGGAAAAGAAGTGATGATTTCATCAAGACACCAACAGAGAGATAGAAAATATGAAAAAGAGCCATTCAGTGTTGAAGAATACAATGACTGAAATGAAAAAATACAATAGAGAGAATGAATAGTAGACTGCTGCAAATAGAGGAAAAAATCAATATGATGGAAGATAGAGAACAGCAGTGTAACCAAATGGAGGAACAGAGAGAAAAAGAACTAAAAATGAGAAGTTGCTAAAAGAGCTGTGTGACAATTGCAAATGAAAGAATATTCATATAATGGGACCCAGATGCAGAAAAGAGACACAAAGGAGTAAAAGTCTACTTGAAGAAATAATAGCTGAAAACTCTCTCTTTCTAGGAAAAAAAGACATTCATCTTCTGGAAGGGCAAAGAGCCCCTAACAAGAGAAACCTCCAGGACGACAGCACCAAAACAAATAGTAATTAAAATGGCAAAAATTAAAGCTGAGGAGAGAATCTTAAAAGCAGGAAGAGAGAGATAGACAGTTATCTATAATGGAAATCCTGTGAGGCTATCAACAGAATTCTCAACAGAGATTCAACAGGCCAGAAGGAAGTGGCATGAAATATTTAATGTATTGAATAGGAAGAAACTACAACCCAGAATTCTCTACTCAACTGTGCTATGTAGAATTGAAGGAGAGATTAAAGAATTCACCACCACTTAACCAGCCTTACAGGATATGTTAAAGAGACTTCTGTAGATGGGAGTGTTCTTAAGTCTGAATATTTTTCATCAGTGAACATAAACCCACAATAAAGGTAGTAGACTAATTACTAAGCAAGTATGAAATTTTAAAGTGTAGTAAAATCAACTATACATAAAATTAGCCAAGGAATACACAAAAATTGCCGGTTATGACATACATAAAATGTGGAGGAAGACTAAGAATTTAAAAAAGTGTTTTTAGATTGTGTTTGAAATTGAGCAACTATCAACTTAATATACACTGTTATATATGTAGGAAACTATGAATCTTATAGTAACTACAAACCTAAAGCCTATAATAGATACAAAAATTTTTTTAAAAGAATACAACTATAACACTAAATAAACCATAAAACAACAAAAGAGGAGTATAAGACAGTAAGAAAAACACAGAGGGGAACTACAAAAATACCCAGAAAACAATTAATAAAATAGCAGTAAGTACATACCTACCAATAATTACCTTAAGTGTAAATGGACTAAATGTATGAATCAAAAGACTTAGGGTGGCTGACTAGATAAAGAAACAAGACCCATCTATATGCTGCCTGCAATAGACTCATTTCAGATCTATAGGCATACATAAACTGAAAGTGAAGGGGTGGAAAAGGATATTTCCTGCAAGTATAGAGAGAATAAAGTAGGAGTTTGTAGTACATATATCAGACAAGATAGATTTCAAAACAAAGTAACAAGAGATAAGAATCATATTACATAATGATAAAGAGATCATTTTAACAAAAGGATATAACCATTATAAATCTCTATATACCCAACATGGAACACCTAAAGATGTAGAACACATACTGACAGAAATAAAGGGAGAAATAGACTGCAACTCAATCATGTTAGAAGAATATAACACCTAACTTACATCAATGGACAGATCAATCAGATAGAAAACAAATAAGGGAACAGAGGCACTGAAAAATATACTAGATTAGATGGGCATAACAGATATCAAAAGAACATTTCACCCAAAAGCAGCAGGATGCAGATTTTTCTCAAGCGCACATGGAATGTTCTCCAGAACAGATTACGTATTAGGACACAAAAAGAACCTCAGTAAATTAGAAAAGATTGAAATTGTATCAAGCATCTTTTCAGATCACAATGCTATGAAACTAGAAATTAATTACATGAAGAAAAAAAACATAGTAATGCATAGGCTAAATAACATTCTTCTAAATAAACAGCGGACCAATGAAAAAAATCAAAGAGGAAATCAAACAATCCATGGAGACAAGTGAAAACAGAAACACAACAGTTCAAAATATGTGGGATGCCTCAAAAGCAGTTCTAAGAGGGGCATTCATAGGAATAGAGGCCTACCACAAGAAATAAGAACAAACCAAATAAGCAATCTAAATCACAACTAAAGAAACTAGAAAGAGAAGTACCAAGGAACTGAAAGTTAATAGAAGGAGGGATATAATAAAGATCACAGCAGAAATAAATAAAATACAGAAGAATAAAACAATAGAAAAAAAATCAGTGAAACCAAGAGTTGGTTTTACAAGATCATAAACAAATAGACAGACCACCAGCCAGACCTACCAAGTCAGAAAGAGAGAGGACACATATAAACAAAATCAGAAACAAAAAGAAGTTACAACTGACACCACAGAAATTAAAAGAATTTTATGAAAATTCTATGAAAAATTGTATGCCAATAAACTGGGCAACATAGAAGAAATGGACACATTTCTAGGAAAGTAAAATCTTCCAAGACTGACCCAGGAAGAAGCGGAAAATCTGAGCAGACCAATTGCCAGTAATGAAATTGAATTAGAAATCAAAAACTCCCAACAAACAAAATTCTGGACCAGATGGCTTCACAGCTGAATACTACTGAACACTTAAAGAAGAGCTAATACCCATCCTTCTTAAAGTACTCCGAAAACTTGAAGAGGAGGAAATACTTCCAAACTGATTCTATGAGAGCAGCATCACTCTAATACCAAAACCAAACAAAGACACTACAAAAAAGAAAAGCATAGACCAATATCCCTGATGAACATAGACACAAAAATCCTCAACAGAATATTAGCAAACTGAATTAAAAAGTACATCAAAAGGATCATCTATCCCGCCCAAATCGGATTTACTTTAGTGATGAAAGGATAGTACAATATTAATAAATCAACCAATATGATACATCACGTTAACAAAAAAAGGACAAAACCTATATGATCATCTCAATAGATGCTGAAAACACATTTGACAAAATTCAACATCCATTCATGACAAAAACTCTCAACAAAATGGGTATAGAGGAAACATACCTCAATATAATAAAGATACAACAAACCCACAGCTAACATCAAAGATTCAACAAACCCACAGCTAACATCATACTCAATGGCGAAAAGCTGAAAACTTTTCCTCTGATGTTGGGAACAAGACAAGGATGCCCAGTCTCACCACTTTTATTCAACATAATACTGTAGGTCCTGGCCATGGCAATCAGACAAGTAGAGAGGTAAAGACATTCAAATTGGTAAAGAAGAAGTTAATTTGTCACTTTTTGCAGATGAGATGATACTATATATAGAAAACCTAAAGACTCCACCAAAAAACAATTAGACCTAATAACTGGATTCAGCAAAGATGTAGGATACAAAAGTAATACACAGAAATCTGTTGCATTCCTATATACTAACAACAAACTAGCAGAAAGAGAAATCAGGAAAACACTTCTATTTACAGATGAATTAAAAAGAATAAAAGACCTAAGAATAAACCTAATCAAGGAGATGAAAGACCTGTACTCTGAAAACTACAAAACACTGATGAGAATAATGAAAGATACAAATAAATGGAAATCTATCCAATATTCGTGGATAGGAAGAATTAATATTGTCAAAATTGCGACCTTTCCAAAGCAATTTACAAATTCAATGCAAACCCTATCAAAATACCAATGACATTTTTCAGTGAACTGGAGAAAATAATCATAAAATTCATATGGAGCCACAAAAGACCCAAAGAGCTAAAATGATCTTGAGAAAGGCAAAGTCAGGAGTATCACATTACCTGACTTCAAGCTACTACAAAGCTATAGTAATCAAAACAGTAAGGTACTGGCACAAGAACAAACCCATAGATCAATGGAATAGAATAGAGAACCCAGAAATAAACCCACACATATCTGGTCATACAAAGGATTCATGAATATACTGTGGGGAAAAGACAGGTTCTTCAATAAATGGTGCAGGGAAAACTAGAGAACTACATGCAAAAGAATGAAACTGGATTATTGCCTGTTTCCATACACAAAAGTAAATCAAAACCAATTAATAACCAAATATAAGACCTGAAACCACAAACCTCTTAGAAGAAAACATAGGCAAAAATCTCATAACATAAGCAGAAGCAATTTTTTCCTGGACCCATCTCCCCAGGCAAGGGAAACCAAAGCAAAAATACACAGATGGGTTTGTACATCAAATTAAAAAGTTTCTGAACAGAAAAAGACAAGGACACCATCACCCAGACAAAAAGGCAACCTACAGTATGGGAGAATATATTCATAAATGATTTATCCAATAAGGGATTAACATCCAAAATATATAAAGAACTTATATGCTTCAACAGCAAAAAAAAAAGTAACCCAATTAAAAAATGGGCAAAGGATTGAGCAGATTATTTTTCCAGAGAAGAAATACAAATGGCCAACAGACACATGAAAAGATTCTCCACATCATTAATCATCAGAAACAGGCAAATCAAAACCACAATGAGATATAACCTCACACCAGTTAGAATGACCACTATCCAAAAGATAAGAAATAACAAGTGTCAAGGATGTAGAGAAAAAGGAACCCTCCTTCACTGTTGGTAGGAACGTAAATTGGTGCAGCCGCTATGGAAAGAAGTATGGAGGTTCCTCAAAAAACTTAAAATAGAAGTTTTATAACCCAGTAATTCCACTTCTAGGAATTTACTCAAAGAAAACAAAATCCCTGATTTGAAAAGCTATATGCAACCCTACGTTTATTGCCACATTATTTACAATAGCCAAGATATTGAATTAATCAGTGTCCATAAGTAAATGAATGGATAAAGAAGAGGTGGTATATATAGACAATGGAAAATAATTCAGCCATAAAAAGAATGAAATCCTGCTATTTTTGACAACATGAATGTATCTAGAGGGTATTATGCTAGGTGAAATAAGCCAGGCAGAGAAAGGCAAATATGTGGAATCTAAAAACAAAATGAACAAAACAGTAATAGATTATACACCCTGAGAAGTAACTAGTGGTTACCATGAGGGAGGGGTTGGAGTGGATCAGTGTAATAGACTAAAGATATGAAGAGGCACAAAATCTCAATCATAATGTAAATAAGTCAAGGGAAGAAAGTACAGCATAGAAAATATACTTAATGGTTCTTTAACATCGTTCTATATTGAGAAGTAGTAACTACAATAGTTGGGGTGAGGATTTAATAATGCATATAACTATTGAATTGCTATGTTGTATATATACGTGAAACCAATAATATTGTATATCAACTATACTTGAATAAAATTTTTTTAATGATTAATCATTATTTTTCTGTATGACATCTTCCTAATACCCAGTGACATGTAGTTTTGAATTTCTCAGATTACAATGATTAAATCTTTATAAGCATATTTAATATTGCTGAGGCATGAAGATATCAGAAGTTAGGGATATTTGGGAATTATCCAAACATGGGAATAAGAAAAACATCTATAATAAGCAATTTTAAAAACATCATGCAATGAGTAAAAGTAACTGAATTAAAAAAAATTAAAATGCATAATAGCATTAAAGGTCCTGGACTATTATAAAACAGTGTTTTAAGGTACATATAGAAAACATTTCACTGGCTTGTCACAGATTAGTGTTGGTAGAATAGCAAAATCTTCAAGGGCAATTTTGTACAAATTCAAACATTTTTTCAATCAAATATCAACATTTTCTTTATAAAATTCCCTCACTTTGGGGGAGAATAAGAGAAAGAGTATTGGATTTGGAAGGGAGCCTGATCTGATTCTAGAGTTTACCTAAACAGCCTATTCCATATTTCACTTTCAAAAAGACCATGATGTCCTGCCTCTATATTTAAAGGACAACTTGAACTTGCTACCCTACTTTGATGCTTTTTTTTAAGTGTCAATTATATATGTGTTTTTTCTGATGTAAGTCTGAAAACCAAATGATCTTTATTCAGATTCGTACTGTGTAATTAAACTATTATTTTCATTTCGAGGTTCAACAGTGTTTAATAAAACAAGTAACAGCTCTCTAGCATGCTTAGTAAGTTTTGTAACATCAATTCCACTAAGCACTTATTTTAATATTTTGTTATCAAAGATCAGGAGTTAACTCTGTGATTCTTGTTAGTTTTGTGATATCCAGTCAGAATTTCCTACTCTTCATTAAAGGTCTATAAATAGAATAAAATGGATCATCTTTGATATAGCTTCTTGTGTTTTATATGTCAAAATTTCGCTGTCCTTCACATAGAATGACAAGGTTATTCTACGCTTGACTCACTACCATTTTCTGGCAAACTATTCAGTTCATTTCATGGGTAACCTGCCTTTACTGATAAACTGAATACCACCTTTTACAATTATTTGCTGCTAAAATTATGAACTAGCTCTATGGAGCAAATCACTGAACTCTCCAGAACTCACTCTCTACAAAAGTAAAATTAAAAATGATAATAATTTCTAACACATAGGATCAAACACTACAATATTAGGCACATAGCAAATGCGCTCTAAGTGTTGACTCTCAAATACCATCATCCCTACACATCCATGGTATTCAACGATTCTATTGTACTAACGTCAATCTAAAAAACTATACTTAATATATTGTCACCTTCTGAAATTTAGAAACATATTGTAATTTTTTTATTCCCATATATTCATCTACATATTGCCTCAGATCATACCGCAAGTGTGTGTGAGTGTAGATATCAGAGCAGCAATGGCCTTTAATTCTAAATAGTATTGCTTTTGTTTATTCCATATGCAACCAGAACAGTTATTCCTGCCGTAGAGAATGTATGTGGAGGAACAGGAAAAGCACTTCTAAGGGAATCAATAATTGAAATTCCAGTGTCCAAATTGCTTTATAACTTTGGTTAAACCATTATTTAATTCCTTTATCTTTATCACCTCTTCATTTATAAAACAGGCCCAGAATGTCATCATTTCTGTCACAGTATTTCTTTGAGGATAAAGCCAGGTTATATTTGCAAAATTTCTTTGAAAAATAGATAATACTATTAATGATAACCAGTATTAGGAACTGTACATAAAGTTTTTTGTTGTACATTCAAAAAACAAAAACAGGAAAGTTATTTTTGTAAATATTAATTTTTCACCTTGTAGAACTTCAAAATAAAATATTTTACTTATGAAATAAATGCCAGGCCAAATTCACACTAATGATAGTGATTCTTTATCCACTTTCTTAAAACTCAAATCCAATTTTTCTCCTAAAACATAATCCATCATTCATGAAATTGTCATCTTGTATTGGCAAAGTATATTAGCTTATTGGAGAATCCAGATCTATTAAAAGTTACTATAATTTTTAAAGTTATGCAAGTACATACTGTTTATCACAGAAGAAAAGGACATATCTGTATATAATTGTTCATTCTCTCAGAGGTAGAGAACTAAGATAAATACCTCACTCTAACAACACAGAACAACTAACAGATAAATCTACGTTGAGAGAGATATTAGTCACTAAGGAACATTGTATAAATACCATATTTGGAGCTATTTAGTTTACATTTATTTTACCTTTATTTCCATAGTATGCATTCACAATGTTTTTGTATATCTTTTTACTTTTTATACTATCTTAATCTATTATACTAAAGGGCAGTAGAGCTGATATATTTTCACACAGAATTTTGTCTACTCTCCAGTGGTGGCAAATCCTTTTAGAAGTTTGACAATAACATGCTTTTGGCTATTGATTTCTTCTTTTCCATTTGGCAAATATTGATTTTTGTGTGTGTGCATTTACAACAAGACTCCATTTTGGTTAATTCTTTCTCTATGAATCAGCATTGCTGACAACAGGAGCTGAAATGTCTAAAACTTGAAGAAATGTATTTGATTGAGTAGTTGTCCTAGAGCCAGAGAAGGGAATACAAAGAAATAAAATGGGACTTCTCAGTGGGCTCCATGAGATTCATAAAGGTCATCTTTGTTTTAAAGACTAGGAATTGAAAATAATTTATTGAGACTAACATGTGGTCTTGGAAAAATGCTTCTATTAGCACTCCACAAATTTTTCTGGAGTTTTAAATCTTTGCCAGAAAAACCTCCTTTATCTTCTTAAGGAAACAAGTAAAGAAATAAATGGACAGTGCTGACCTAGGAAGCAGTGTTTGGTAGTACACAATGCAACCCTCTCCCTAAGTATTGTGATAGGTCAAGGGTGGTCATCTGATGCAAGGACAATCATCTGTGGGCAAATCACCCATGACCAATGGGATAGAACAACAAGAATGACAAACGATAGTAATCACTAGTCCTATTCTAGAAATTTGAAGTAAGAAGGTGATTGTAGGAGATAAAAGTAACAAGGAAGAATCAGAGAAGTTACGGTCACCATGTAGAAGAATTATTGAGACAGCAGAGATAAAAGGCAGAAACAGTGATTTAGTCATGGAAAAGATGAAAATAAAGGCACATGAATTAGAGTTGCATCATGTTAATTAACCGTGGAATCAAAATTCATCCTTCCAGGTGCTGAAGTTCATGAAGCAGCTTTAAGTCCATAATCTTAAAATATCAACTCTGACTTTAGGTACCCCTAAGGTCTTCTTCTCAACAAGCTCACTGACTAGTGAAAGATAATACCATTATGAGCATTTTGTAGCAATACATATAAACCCAATGGGTATAGAGAAGGAGGAAGAGGAATAACCAACTCTGTACCAGGAAGTCTGGACTTAAGCAGGAATAATAAACCTTAGTTGCAGAAGCAAAATGAGATCAAATGAATTGAGGGAAGGGAAGTTGACAAATGACATTTAATAACAAATTTTCTAAACTTAAAAATTGACATTGGGCAAAATGATATCTCCTGATTTATTTTCTATGTTATGGCACAGGCCAGAAACCAAGGCAAATGCAAATAGGTGGACAGAATGTGTGTGCTAAAGGTCAGAGAAAGCTTAATTAAAAGCTTAAGAAATAAACAGAATTAATGAAGTGGAGGGGATTTATTGAGAAACACATGATCATTGGGTTTAAAAAGCTAACATTCAATTTTAAACAATTTCAACATGGAATTGGAACTTATTATTAACAATTGTTAAGTGCCTTATTTATTTATATCAATGGTATTATTTCTTCTTTCTAATTTTAACTTCAATGCTTTTTCTAGAGTGGCTTCAAGATTTTTTTTTTCACACTAGGGTTCTTCATTAAAAAATAAGTCTAAAAAATGCTTTATTAATTATTAGTTCCATTGTTTTTCATTCTTGAACAAGGTCTCATCTGACTTCAATTGTTCTTATCAATCATTTGCAAGTGACATAAGGATATTAATTGATATATCTATTTAATTGATACCATATTTAGCTTTATCTTCTATAATCCATTCTTTTTTGGATCTAGACGATAGCCCAAGACAGTTCTCAAGGTTCCGTTCAGATTTTTAAATCTGGGAAGAAACAGATCCCTATATTATTTATTTATTTATTTATTTTTATTTTGGTAACATTAATATACAATCACTTGAACATTATGGTTACTAGACCCTCTATTATCAAGTCCCCCCCACATATCCCACTACAGTCACTGTCGATCAGCGTAGTATGATGCTATAGAATCATTACTTCTCTTCTCTATAAATACTACCTTTCCCGTGTCCCCCACCTCTGCATTATGTGTGCTAATCATAATGCCCCTTTTCCACCCTTATCCCTCCCTTCGAACCCGTCCTCTCCAGTCCCTTTCCCTTTGGTAACTGTTAATCCATTCTTGGGTTCTGTGAGTCTGCCGATGTTTTGTTTCTTAAGTTTTTCCCTTGTTTGTATACTCCACAGATGAGTGAAATCGTTTGATACTTCTCTTTTTCCACCTGGCTTATTGCACTGAGCATAATAGCCTCTAGTTCCATCTATGTTGTTGCAAATGGTAGGATTTGTTTCTTCTTATGGCTGAATAATATTCCATTGTGTATATGTACCACATCTTCTTTATACATTCATCTACTGATGGACATTTAGGTTGCTTCCATTTCTTGACTATTGTAAATAGTGCTGCAGTAAACATAGGGGTGCATATGTCTTTTTCAAACGGGGCTGCTACATTCTTAGGGTAAATTCCTAGGAGTGTATTTCTTGGGTCAAATGGTATTTCTATTTTGAGGTTTTAAGGAACATCCACACTGCTTTCCACAATGGTTGAACTAGTTTATATTCCCACCAGCAGTGTAAGAGGGTGCCCATTTCTCCACATCCTCGCCAACATTTGTTGTTGTTTGTCTTTTGGATATTGGCCATCCTAACTGGTGTGAGGTGATATCTCATTGTGGTTTTAACTTGCATTTCTTTGATGATTAGCAATGTGGAGCATCTTTTCATGTGCCTGTTGGTCATCTGAATTTCTTCTTTGGAGAAGTGTCTGTTCAGCTCCTCTGACCATTTTTTAATTGGCTTATTTGCTTTTTCTTTGTTGAGCTATGTGAGCTCTTTATATATTTTAGATGTCAACCCCCTATCTGATATATATTTATGAATATATTCTCCCATACTGTAGGATATCTTTTTTGTTATACTGACGGCATTCTTTGCTGTACAGAAGCTTTTTAGTATGATATAGTCCCACTTTTTCATTGTTGCTTTTGTTTCCCTTGCCCGGGGAGCTATGTTCATGAAGAAGTTGCTCATGTTTATGTCAAGAGATTTTTGCCTATATTTATTTCTAAGAGATTTATTGTTTCATGACTTACATTCAGTTCTTTGATCCATTTTGAGTTTTTTTGGTGTATGGCATTTGACAGAAATCCAGCTTCATTCTTTTACATGTTGCTGTCCAGTTATGCCAACGCCAGCTGCTGAAGAGGCTGTCATTTCCCCATTGTATATTCATGGCTCTTTTATCATATATTAATTGACCATATATGATTGGGTTTATATTTCAGCTCTCTATTCTGTTCTACTGGTCTATGGGTCTGTTCTTGTGCCAGTACCAAATTGCCTTGATTACTGAGGCTTTGTAGTAGAGCTTGAAGTCAGGGAGTGGAATTCCCCCTGCTTTATTCTTCCTTCTAGGATTGCTTTGGCTCTTCGGGGTCTTTTGTTGTTCCATATGAAATTTGGAACTATTTGCTCTGGTTCTTTGAAGAATGCTGTTGGTATTTTGATAGGGATTGCCGTGAATCTGTACATTGCTTTAAACAGGATGGCCATTTTGACAATATTAATTCTTCCTAGCCAAGAGCATGGGATGAATTTCCATTCATTAGTGTCCTCTTTAATTTCTCTTAAGAGTGTCTTGGAGACACTTCCGGGCAGATGGCAGCATGAGCAGGGCAGCAGAAATCTCCTCCCAAAACTATATATATTTATGAAAATACAACAAATACAACTATTTTTAAAGGAGAGACCAGAAGATACAGGACAGCACACAGCCTGCATCTACACCCGAGAGGACTCGGCACCCCACGAGGCAGGTAAGATATGGAGCCGCATCCTGGTGGGACCCAAGCACACCTCCACCAGTGCACCAGCGGGAGGAGAGGATTCAGAGAGGGAAAGGAGTGGAAGTACAGGCCCACGAAATAACCAGCCCTGGTGATCTGTGCCGGGAGCGCTGACACACATCGCGCAGTGTATCAGACATTAGAAGGACAGAGGGTGACGGATCTGAGCCAGGGAATGCACCCGGGTCCTCGTAGTCGGCTCCCTGGAACAAAAGAAAAATGTGCCTTTTTTTTTAGCAGTCTTAAAGAGACAGGGGCCCAACGGAGGAGCAGGATCATCCCAGCTCACTCAGTCCAGCAGGTTGGGAGTCCTGGGGAATTTCGGACCCCTTGGCTGGTGACTGGGAAAAAGTAGCCCTACTGAAACTTCCCACAGAGATGAGCAGCCTCCCATTCATTCCCGCCCTGGCCAGAGCTACAAAAGGCCCTGTGGAGTGGTGTGGACGTGGCTGCGGAATAGTGGGCAACAGCGCCACCTACAGCATCCAAGCAGAATCAACAACCGGGGGGCATTTTATTTTTCTCTTTTCTTTTCTTTTCTTTTCTTTTCTTTTCTTTTCTTTTCTTTTCTTTTCTTTTCTTTTCTTT
>JAQQAC010020896.1:43263736-43399437 GCA_029783875.1 Phataginus tricuspis | reverse complement strand
TTTCTTTTCTTTTCTTTTCTTTTCTTTTCTTTTCTTTTCTTTTCTTTCTTTCTTTCTTTTTTTCTATTTTCTTTCTTTTTTTCTCCTTTTTTTCTTTTTAAATTCTTAAAGAGCACAGCTGACATATGTGGCATTTCCCAGCAACTACTTCTATCACCATGAAACAACAGAGGAATATGGTACAAACAAAACTTACCCAGACACAGACAACACCAGAGAGGGAATCTGAAGGGATGGAAATGCACAACCTTCCTGAAAAAGAATTCAGAACAAAAGTCATAACCATACTGATGGATCTACAGACAAATATGCAAGAGCTGAGGGAGGAAGTGAGGGAAGTGAGGAAAGACAATGCAGAAATGAGACAAGCCATTGACAGGCTTAGCAGCAGACTGGACGAGATGCAAGAGACTGTTACTGGAATAGAGAACAGGAATACAGAGAAGCTGAGGCAGAGAGAGATAAAAGGATCTCTAGGAATGAAAGAATTTTAAGAGAACTGTCTGACCAATCCAAACGGAACAATATTCGCATTATAGGAGTACTAGAGGAAGAAGAGAGAGAAAAGTGATAAAAAGTGTCTTTGAAGAAATAATTGCTGAAAACTACCCCAAGCTGGGGAAGGAAATAGTCTCGCAGTCCACGGAAGCCCACAGATGTGCCAACACAAGGGACCCAAGGAAGACAAACACCAAGACACATAATAATTGAAATGGCAAAGATCAAAAAAAAGGAAAGAGTATTAAAGGAAGCTAGAGAGAGAAAAAAGATCACATACAAAGGAAAACCCAGCAGACTATCATCAGACTTCTCAACAGACACCTTACAGGCCAGAAGAGAATGGCATGATATCTTTAACGTAATGAAACAGAAAGGCCTCAAACCAAGAATACTGCATCCAGCACGATTATCATTTAAATACGACGGAGGGATTAAACAATTTCCAGACAAGCGAAAGTTGAGAGAGTATGCCTCTCATAAATCACCTCTACAGGATATCTTAAAGGGATTGCTCTAGAGGGAAGCACTCCTAAGGCTAAAAAAATGTCACCAGAGAAAATAAAATCATAACAAAGAAAGCAGATCATCCACATACTAACTAAAGGCAAAGAATAAAACACCTAGTATAAAAAGAATGGAGAAGGAAGAATAAGAAGGGAGAGAAATGAAGAAACATCAGACTGTGTTTACAATAACTTAACAAGAAAGTTAAGTTAGATTGTTAGATAGTAAAGAAGCAACCCTTGAACCTTTGGTAACCATGAATCTAAAGCCAGGAATGGCAATAAGTACATATCTATTGATAATCACATTAAATGTAAATTGACTGAATGCACCAATCAAAAGACACAGAGTAATAGAATGGATAAAAAAGCAAGACCCCTCTATATGCTGCTTACAAGAGACTCACCTCAAACCAAAGATATACACAGACTAAAAGTGAAGAGATGGAAAAAGATATTTCATACAAACAAGGAGAAAAAAGCAGGTGTTGCAGTACTTGTATCAGACAAAATAGACTTCAAAATGAAGAAAGTAGCAAGAGATAAAGAAGGACATTACATAATGATAAAGGGGTCAGTCAAAGAAGAGCATAGAACCATTTTAACTATATATGCACAACACAGGAGCGCCGGCATATGTGAAACCAATACTAACAGAATTAAAGGAGGAAATAGAAAGCAATGTATTCATTTTAGGAGACTTCAACACACCACTCACTCCAAAGGACAGACGAACCAGACAGAAAATAAGTAAAGACACAGAGGAACTAAACAGCAAACTAGAACAGATGGACCTAACAGACATCTACAGAACTCTACACCCAAAAGCAACAGGATACACATTCTCCTCAAGTGCACATGGAACATTTTCCAGAATAGACCACATACTAGGCCACAAAAAGAACCTCAGTAAATTCAAAAATATTGAAATTCTACCAACCAACTTCTCATATCACAAAGGTATAAAACTAGAAATAAATTTTAGAAAGAAATCAAAAAGGCTCACAAACACATGGAGACTTAACAACATTCTCCTAATTAATCAATGGGTTAATGACCAAATCAAAACAGAAATCAAAGAATATATTGAGAGTAATGAAAACAACAACACAAAGCCACAACCTCTGTGGGACGCATCAAACCAGTTCTAAGAGGAAAATATATTGCAATCCAGGCCTATTTAAAGAGGGAAGAACATTCCCAAATGAATAGTCTAAAGACACAATTACAGAAATTGGAAAAAGAAGAACAAATGAGGCCCAAAGTTACCAGAAGGAGGGACATAATAAAGATCAGAGAAGAAATAAATAAAATTGAGAAGAATAAAACAATGGAAAAATCAATGAAACCAAGAGATCATTCTTTGAAAAAAATAAACAGAATAGATAAAACCCTAGCCAGACTCATTAAGAGGAAAAGAGAATCTACACACATAAACAGAATCAGAAATGAGAAAGGAAAAATCACGATGGACCCCACAGAAATACAAAGAATTATAAGAGAATATTATGAGAACCTATATGCTAACAAGATGGAAAACCTAGAAGAAATGGTTAACTTCTTAGAAACTACAACCTTCCAAGACTGACCAAACAAGAAACAGAAAAACTAAACAGACCAATCAACAGCAACGAAATTGATTCAGTAATCAAAAAACTACCCAAGAACAAAACCCCTGGTCAGAAGGATTCACCTCTGAATTCTACCAGACATATAGAGAAGAAATAACATCCATTCGCTTTAAGGTTTCTCAAAAAATT
Source organism: Phataginus tricuspis (assembly GCA_029783875.1). NCBI lineage: Eukaryota > Metazoa > Chordata > Mammalia > Pholidota > Manidae > Phataginus > Phataginus tricuspis. Next base: position 43,396,673 of record JAQQAC010020896.1, on the reverse strand, counting down.
GAAGAGGAGGGAATACTTCCAAACACATTCTATGAAGCCAGCATCACTCTAATACCAAAACCGGGCAAAGACGTCACCAAAAAAGAAAATTACAGACCAATATCCCTGATTAATGTAGATGCAAAAATACTCAACAAGATATTGGCAAACCAAATTCAAAAATACATCAAGAGGATCATACTCCATGATCAGGTGGGAATCATTCCAGGATGCAAGGATGGTACAACATTAGAAAATCCATCAACATCATCCACCACATCAACAAAAAGAAGAACAAAAACCAAATGATCATCTCCATAGATGCTGAAAATTATTTGACAAAATTCAGCATCCATTCATGATTAAAACTCTCAACAAAATGGGTATCGAGGGCAAGTACCTCAATATCATAAAGGCCATATATGACAAACCCACAGTTAACATCATACTTAAGAGCTAGAGGCTGTAAGCTTTTCATCTTAGACTGGGAAAAAGACAGGGATGCCCACTCTCTACACTGTTATTCAACAAAGTACTGGAGGTCCTAGCCACTGCAATCAGACAAAACAAAGAAATACATGGCATCCAGATTGGTAAAGAAGAAGTCAAATTGTCACTATTTACAGATGGCATGATATTGTACATAAAAAACCCTAAAGATTCCACTCCAAAACTCCTAGAACTAAAATCTGAATTCAGCAAAGTTGCAGGATACAAAATTAACACACAGAAATGTCTTGCTTTCCTATACACTAATGATGGAACTAACAGAAAGAGAAATCAGAAAAACAATTCCATTTACAAGTGCATCAAAAAGAATAAAATACCTAGGAATAAACCGAATGAAGGAAGTGAAAGGCCTGTACTCTGAAAAGTACAAGACACTCCTAAGAGAAATTAAAGAGGACACTAACAAATGGAAATTCATCCCATGCTCTTGGCTAGGATGAATAAATATTGTCAAAATGGCTCTACTACCTAAAGCAGTCTACAGATTCAATGCAATCCCTATCAAAATATCAACAGCTTTCTTCAATGAACTGGAACAAATAGTTCTAAAATTCATATGGAACCACAAAAGACCCCGAATAGCCAAAGCAATCCTGAGAAGGAGGAATAAAATGGGGAGTTATGCTCCCTGACTTCTAGCTCTACTACAGTGACAGTAATCAAGTAATCAAGACAATTTGGTATTGGCACAAAAACAGACCCACAGACCAGTGGAACAGAATAGAAAATCCAAACATTAATCCTAACATATACAGTCAATTAATATTTGATAAAGGAGCCTTGGATATACAATGGGGATATGATGGCCTCTTCAGCAGCTGGTGTTGGCAAAACTGGACAGCTACATGTAAGAGAATGAAACTGGACTACTGTCTAACCCCATACACAAAGGTAAACTCAAGGTGGATCAAAGACCTGAATGTAAGTCATGAAACCATAAATCTCTTAGAAAAAAACATAGGCAAAAATCTCTTGGACATAAACATGAGTGATTTCTTCATGAACATATCTCCCTGGGCAAGGGAAACAAAAGCAAAAATGAACAAGTGGGACTATATCAAGCTGAAAAGCTTCTGTACAGCATAGGACACCATCAGTAGAACAAAAAGATATCCTACAGTATGGGAGAATATATTAATAAATGATGTATCCAATAAGGGGTTGACATCCAAAATATATAAAGAACTCATGCACCTCTCTAATTAAGAAATGGGCAGAGGATGTGAATAGACACTTCTCCAAAGAAGAAATGCAGATGGCCAACAGGCACATGAAAAATGCCCCACATCGTTAATCATCAGAAAAAAGCAAATTAAAACCACAATGAGATATCACCTCACAACAGTTAGGGTGGCCGACATCCAAAACAGAAAGAACAACAACTGTTGGCCAGGATGTGGAGATAAGGGAACCTTCCTACACTGCTGGTGGGAATGCAAATTAGTTCAACCATTGTGGAAAGCCATATGGAAGTTCCTCAAAATACTCAAAATAGAAATACCATTTGACCCAGGAATCCCACTACTAGGAATTTACCCTAAGAATGCAGCAGCCCAATTTGAAAAAGACAGGTGCACCCCTACATTTCTTGCAGCACTATTTACAATAGCCAAGAAATGGAAGCAACCTAAGTGTCCATCAGTAGATGAATGTATAAAGAGGAGGTGGTACATATACACAATGAAATATTCAGCCATAAGAAGAAAACAAATCCTACCATTTGCAACAACATGGTTGGACCTAGAGAGTATTATGCTCAGTGAAATAAGCCAAGCTGAAAAAGACAAGTATCAAATGATTTCACTCATATGTGTGATATAAGAACAAAGAAAAATACTGAAGGAACTAAACAGCAGCAGACTCACAGAACCCAAGAATGGACTAATAGTTACCAAAGGTTTCTGGGGAAGATGGGTTGGAAGGGAGGGATAAGGGGGGAAAAGGGGCATTACAAATAGCAGATGTAATGTTGGGGGGGGCATGGGGAGGGCTGTACAACTGAGAGAAGACAAGTAGTGATTCTATAGCATCTCACTATGCTGATGGAAGTGAGTGTAATGGGGTTGGTGGGGGGGACCTAGTCAAGGGGGTAGTTTAATAACCATAATATAGCACATGTAATTGTAGATTAATGATACCAAAATAAATTATAAAAAATAAAAAATAAAGAATTATGTTTAAAGAAAAAGTAATCTGTTTATATTGCAATTAAAAAAATAAAAAATAGAGTGTTTTGTAGTTTTCAGGGTATAGGTCTTTCACTTCCTTGGTTAGGTTTATTCCTAGATGTTCTATTCTTTTTGATGAAGTTGTGAATGGAATTGTTTTCCTGATTTCTCTTTCCGCTAGTTCATTGTTAGTGTATAGGAATACAACAGACTTCTGTGTATTAATTTTGTATCCGGCAACTTTGCTGAATTCAGATATTAGATATAGGAGTATTGGAGTGGATTCTTTAGGGTTTTATATGTACAATATCATGTCATCTGAAAACACGGACAGTTTGAATTCTTCCTTGTCAGTCTGGATGGCTTTTATTTCTTTGTGTTGTTTTACTGTATTGCTACAACCTCCAGAACTATGCTGAATAAAAGTGGGGAGAGTGGGTATCCTTGCCTTGTTCCCAATCTTAAAGGAAAAGCTTTCAGTTTTGTGCTGTTCATTATAATGTTGGCTGCGAGTTTGTCATCTGTGGCCTTTATTATGTTGAGGTACTTGCCCTGTATACCCATTTTGTTGAGAGATTTTATCATGAATGGATGTTGAATTTTGTCGAATGCTTTTTCAGCATCTATGGAGATGATCATGTGGTTTTTGTCCTTCTTTTTGTTGATGTAGTGGATGATGTTGATGGATTTTTTAATGTACCAAACTTGCATCCCTGGGATGAATCCCACTTGATCGTAATGGATGATCTTTTTGATATATTTTTGAATGTGGTTTGCTAATATTTTGTTGAGTATTTTTCCATCTATGTTCATCAGGGACATTGGTCTGTAATTTTCTTTTTTTGTGAAGTCTTTGCCTGATTTTGGTATTAGAGTGATGTTGGTCTCCTAGAATGAGTTTTGGAGTATTCTTTCCTCTTCTACGTTTTGGAAAAGTTTAAGGCAGATGGGTATTAGGTCCTCACTAAATGTTTGATAAAATTTAGCCGTGAAAGAACCTCAGTAAATTAAAACAGATTGAAATTGTACCAACCAGCTTCTCGGGATCACAAAGGTATGAAACTAGAAATAAATTGCACATATAAAACAAAAAGGCCCACAAACACCTGGAGGCTTAATAACATGCTACTAAATAATGAATGGATCAATGACCAAATAAAAACAGAGATCAAGCAATATATGGAGACTAATGAGAACAATAATTCAACACCACAAAATCTGTGGGATGCAGCAAAGGCAGTGCTAAGAGGGAAATATATTGCAATACAGGCCTACCACAGGAGAGAAGAACAATCCCAACAGAACAGTCTAAACTCACAATTAATGAAACTAGAAAAGGAAGAACAAATAAGGCCCAAAGTCAGTAGAAGGAGGGATATAATAAAGATCAGAGAAGAAATAAATAAAATTGAGAAGAATAAAAGAATAGAAAGAATCAATGAAAGCAGGAGCTGGTTCTTTGAGAAAATAAACAAAATAGATAAACCCCTAGCCAGATTTATCAAGAAAAAAAGTGAGTCTACATATATAAACAGAATCTGAAATGAAAAAGGAAAAATCACTATGGATACCACCGAAATACAAACAATTATGAGATAATACTATGAAAAATTATATGGTAACAAACTGAATAACCTAGAAGAAATGGACAACTTTCTAGAAAAATACAACCTTCCAAGGCTGACTCAGGAAGAAACAGAAAATCTGAATAGAGCAATTACCAGCAAAGAAATTGAGTTGGTAATCAAAAGACTACCTAAGAAGAAAACTCCTGGAACAGATGGTTTCACTGCTGAATTTTATCAAACATTTAGTGAAGACCTAACATCCATCCTCATTAAAGTTTTCCACAAAGTAGGAGAGGAGGGAATACTCACAAACTCATTCTACAAGGACACCATCCCTCTAATACCAAAACCAGGCAGAGACACCAGAAGGGAAAAAAATTACAGACCAATATCCCTGATGAACATAGATGCAAAAATACTCAACAAAATATTAGCAAACCGAATTCAAAAATACATAGAAAAGATCATCCTTCATGGTCAAGTGGGATTCATCCCAGGGATGCCAGGGTGGTACAACAGTTGAAAATCCATCAACATCATCCACTATATCAACAGAAAGCAGAACAAAACCGCATGATCATCTCCATAGATACTGAAAAAGCATTTGACAAAATTCAACATCCGTTCATGATAAAAACTCTCAACAAAATGGGTACAGAGGGCAAGTATCTCATCATAATAAAGGCTATATGTGACAAACCCACAGCCAACATCATACTTAACAGTGAGAAGCTGAAAGCTTTTCCTTTAAGATCAGGAGCAAGACAAGGATGCCCACTCTCCCCACTTTTATTCAGCATAGTACTGGAGGTCCTAGCCACAGCAATCAGACAACACAAAGAAATAAAAGGCCTCCAGATCGGCAAGAAAGAACTCAAACTATCACTGTTTGCAGATGATATGCTGTTACACATAAAAAACCCTAAAGATTCCACTCCAAAACTATTAGATCTAATATCTGAATTCAGCAAAGTTGCAGGATACAAAATTAATACACAGAAATCTGTTGCATTCCTATACACTAACGATGTACTAGCAGAAAATCAGGAAAACAATTCCATTCACAATCGCATAAAAAAGAATAAAATACAAAGGAATAAACTTAACCAAGGAAGTGAAACACCTATACCCTGAAACTACAAGACACTCTTAAGAGAAATTAAAGAGGACACTAATAAATGGAAATTCATCCAATGCTCTTGGCTAGGAAGATATAATACTGTCAAAAATGGCTATCCTGCCTAAAGCAATCTACAGATTCAATGCAATCCCTATCAAAATACCAACAGCATTCTTCAATGAACTAATGCATATAGTTCTAAAATTCATATGGAAACACAAAAGACCCGGAATAGCTAAAGCAATCCTGAGAAGGAAGAATAAATCAGGGGGGATTATGCTCCCTGACTTCAAGCTCTACTACAAAGCTACCATAATCAAGACAATTTGGTACTGGCACAAGAACAGACCCACAGACCAGTGGAAAAGAATAGATAGAGCTCAGATATAAACCCAAGCATATATGGTCAATTAATATACAATAAAGGAGCCATGGATATACAATGGGGAAATGACAGCCTCTTCAACAGCTGCTTTTGGCAAAACTAGACAGCTACTTGTCAGAGAACGACACTGGATTACTGTCTAACCCCATACACAAAAGTACACTCAAAGTGGATTAAAAACCTGAATGTAATTCATGAAACCATAAAACTCTTAGAGAAAAACATAGGCAAAAGTCTCTTGGACATAAACATGAGCAACTTCTTCATGAACATGTCTCCCAGGCAAGGGAAACAAAAGCAAAAATGAATGAATAGGACTATATTAAACTAAAAAGCTTCAGTACAGCAAGGGATACCATCAGTAGAATAGAAAGATATCCTACAGTATGGGAGAATATATTCATAAAGACATATCCAATAAGGGGTTGATATCCAAATTATATAAAGAGCTCACGCACCTCAACAAACAAAAAGCAAATTAAAAAATGGGCAGAGGAGCTAAACAGAGACTTCTCCAAAGAAGAAATTCAGGTGGCCAACAGGCACATGAAAAGATGCTCTACATCACTAGTCATCAGAGAAATGCAAATTAAAACCACAATGAGATATCACCTCACACCAGTTAGGATGGCCACTATCCAAAAGACAAACAACAACAAATGTTGGCGAGGATGTGGAGAAAGGGGAATCCTCCTACACTGCTCTTGGGAATGTAAGTTAGTACAACCAATGTGGAAAGCAGTATGGAGGTTCCTCAAAATACTCAAAATAGAAATACCATTTGACCCAGGAATTCCACTCCTAAGATTTTACCCTAAGAATGTAGCAGCCCAGTTTGAAAAAGATATATGCACCCCTATGTTTATTGCAGCAGTATTTACAATAGCCAAGAAATCGTAGCAACATAAGTGTCCATCAGCAGATGAATGGATAAAGAGGATGTGGTATATATACACAATGGAATATTATTCAGTCATAAGAAGAAAACAAATCCTACCATTTGCAATGACATGGATGGCACTCGAGGTTATTATGCTCAGTGAAATAAGCCTGGTGGAGAAAGACAAGTACCAAATTATTCACTCATCTTTGGAGTATAAGAACAAAGAAAAAACTGAAGGAGGAAAACAGAAGCAGACTCACAGAACCCAAGAATGGACTAACAGTTACCAAAGGAAAGGGACTGGGGAAGACAGGTGGGAAGGGAGAGATAAGAAGGGAAAAGGGCTATTACAATTAGCACACATAATGTAGGGTGGGTAGGGGTGGGGTAGGGGGATACGGGGAAGCAGTATAACCCAGAGAAGACAAGTAATGATTCTATAACATCCTTCTATGCTGATGGACAGTGATGGCAATGGGGGTATGTGTTGGAGACTTGATAATAGGGGGAGTCTAATAACCAAAGTGTTGATCATGTAATTGTATATTAATAATAGCAAAATAAAAAATAATTAATTAAAAAATGCAGCCGTGAAACCATCTTGTCCAGGAGTTTTGTTCTTAGGTAGTTTTTTGATTACCAATTCAATTTCTTTGCTGGTAATTGGTCTATTCGGATTTTCTGTTTCTTCCTGGGTCAGCCTTGGAAGGTTGTATTTTTCTAGAAAGTTGTCTATTTCTTCTAGGTTATAGAGTTTGTTACCATATAATATTTCATAGTATTCTCTCATAATTCTTTTTATTTCTCTGGTGTCCATAGTGATTTTTGCTTTCTCATTTCTGATTCTTTTCATGTGTGTAGACTCTCTTTTTTTCTTGATAAGTCTGGCTAAGGGTCTATCTATTTTGCTTATTTCCTCGAACACCCAGCTCCTGCTTTCATTGATTCTTTCTATTTTATTCTTCTCAATTTTATTTATTTCTGCTTTAGTAGTTAATATGTCCCTCCTTCCATTGACTTTGGGCCTCATTTGTTCTTCCTTTTCTAATTTTATTAATGGTGAGTTTAGACTGTTCATTTGGGATCATTCTTCTTTCCTGAGGTAGGCCTGTATTGCAAAATATTTCCCTCTTAGCATGACCTTTGCTGCATCCCACAGATTTTGTGGTGTTGAATTATTGTTGTCATTAGTCTCCATATATTGCTTGATCTCTGTTTTTATTTGGTCATTGATCCATTGATTATTTGGGAGCATATTATTAAGCCTCCATGTGTTTGTGGGCATTTTCATTTTTTTTTATGAAATTTATTTCTAGTTTCATACTTTTGTGATCTGAGAAGCTGGTTGGTAGAATTTCAATCTTTCTGAATTTACTGGGCTCTTTTTGTGGCCTAGGATATGGTCTATTCTTGAAAATGTTCCATGTGCACTTGAGAAGAATATGTATTCTGTCGCTTTTGGATGGAGAGTTCTGTAGATGTCCTCTAGGTCCATCTGTTCTAATATGTTGTTCAGTGCCTCTGTCTCTTTATTTATTTTCTGTCTGGTTGATCTGTCCTTTGGGGTGAGTGGTGTGTGGAAGTCTCCCAAAATGAATGCATTGCATTCTATTTCCACCGTTAATTCTGTTAGTATATGTTTCACATAATGTAGGTGATCCTGTGTTGGGTGCACAGATATTTATAATAGTTATATCCTCTTGTTGGACTGACTCTTTTTTCATTATGTAATGTCCTTCTTTGTCTCTTGTGACTTTCTTTGTTTTGAGGTCTATTTTGTCTGATACAAGTACTGCAACTGCTGCCTTTTTCTCACTATTAGTTGCATGAAATATCTTTTTTCATCCCTTTACTTTCAGTCTGTGTATGCCTTTGGTTTTGAAATGAGTGTTCTGAAGGTAGCATATAGATGGATTTTGTTTTTTTATCCATTCAGTAAGTCCATGTCTTTTTATTGGTGCATTCAGACTATTTACATTTAGGGTGATTATCTACAGGTATGTAGTTATTGCCATTGCAGGCTTTAGATTCATGGTTACCAAAGGTTCAAGTGTAATTACTTTACTATCTAACAGTCTAATTTAACTCACTTTGTATGCTACTACAAACACAACCTAAAGTTTCTTTTTTTTTCCTCCTTTTCTTCCTCCTCCATTCTTTGTATGTTATGAATCATAGTCTTTACTCTTTGTCTAGTCCTTGGGTGACATCTATTTAGCCTTAGGCATATTTCCATCTAGAGAAGTCCCTTTAAGATACACTGTAGAGGTGGTGTGTGGGAGGTAAATTCTCTCAACTTTTGCTTATCTGAAAATTGTTTAATCCCTCCTTCAAATTCAAATGATAACCTTGCTGGGTAGAGTATTCTTGGTTCTAGGCCTTTCTGCTTCATTGGATTAAATATATAATGCCACTCCCTTCTGGTCTGTAAGGTTTCTGTTGAGAAGTCTACTGATAGCCTGATGGGTTTTCTTTTCTATGTGATCTTTTTCTCTCTCTAGCTGCTTTTAAAAGTCTGTCTTTATCCTTGATCTGTGCCATTTTAATTATTATATGTCTTGATGTTGTCTTCCTTGGGTCCCTTGTGGTGGAAGATCTGTGCACCTCCATGGCTTGAGAGACTATCTCCTTCCCCAGATTGGGGAAGTTTTCAGCAATTACCTCTTCAATGACACTTTCTATCGCTTTTTTCTCTCTCTTCTTCTTCTGGTACCCCTATAATGCGAATATTGTTCCATTTGGATTGGGCACATTGTTCTCTCAGTATTCTTTCATTCTTAGAGATCCTTTTTTCTTTCTGTGCCTCAGCTTTTTTGTATTCCTCTTCTCTAATTTCTACTCCATTTTCTGTCTCTTGTACTACATCTAGTCTGCTTTTAAATCCCTCCATTGTATGTTTCATTTCAGATATGGAATTTCTTAATGATTGAGTCTCTGACTTATATTCGTTCCTGAGTTCTTGAATATTTTTCTGTACCTCCATAAGCATTTTATAATTTTTATTTTGAACTCTCTTTCAGGGAGATTGGTGAGTTCAGTTTCATTTGGCCCTTTTCTGGGGTTTTTGAGATTTTAGTCTGAACCATGTTCTTTTGATGTTTCATATTTCTGTGTGGCGCCCACTAGTGCACAGAAACTCCAGTCTCTGGAGCTGCTCAGCCCCTAGAGTGTGGTTGGGGTTCGTGGGGGAACAGAGCTGGTGCCTGGGGGGAGGAAAGGTATGTTTCCTGATTCCAGTCTGTGTTGCCCGTCTCCAGTGTCAGAGCCAGTGGGCCAAGCACACACGTGTAAGCCTCTGTGCTCTGCGTCTCTAGCTGTTGCAGGTGGGGCCTCCCTCTGCCTGGCCTGACACCAGTGCAGTGACTGCTGGTTTGCCAGCAGGTGCCTGGAGGTCAGTAGGAAGGCTCGGCAGGGTATGTGTCACAGTGGGGTGCCTCGGAGCTGAGTAGGCAGCCAGGGGATGGAGCACCTGAAGCTCCTCAAAGTTCCCAACCAGCTGGGCAGAATGCACCCAGACAATCCTGTCCATCTCTCCCTTCTCCCGTGCAGCAAACCCCATGCAAACCCCACCCCTTCAGCAGCCCTCTCGCTGCTAGGAAGCCTCTCAGGCTGCCTGCCCTTCCTCTGACACAGAGCGGCTGTGTATGGATTCTGTCCTCCACAAATGGCTGGAAAGTTAGTCTCCCAGGCCCACCTGGGCTCCCCAATATCCAGAGCACCATACAATATAGGCTTCTGCACACAAAGCAGATCCCCAGCTCTAGGTGTTCTTCAGTCCCAGGCTTCCACCCCCTCCCCTGCTCTGTTTCTCTCCCTCCCGCTGGTGAGCTGGTGTGGGTGAAGGGCTTGGGTCCCACTGGATTAAGGCTTTTCGTATGTTACCCTGTTTCGTGAGGTCTGCTCTGTTAGTGAGGTCTGTATGCAGTCTGGGTCAGCCTTCTTTCCTGTTGCTGTTTTAGGGTTAGTTGTATTAATTAACTATATTTTTGTACTATTTGTGGTTTTGGGAGGAGTTCTCCGTGTCACCGCTCATGCCACCATCTTGAATCTCTCACCTATATTATTTTTAAATGAATTTTGGAGATGGTTTAGGGTGGTTAATTAACATATTTCAATATACATCTTTGAATAACATTAATAACTACATTATATGAGTTTTAACCTGCCCTGGAACATACCTGTTAATGCCTTTAATATTTTAAAAACTTACAATATTATAAACATTGTAAATATTTTATCTTCCTCCACATCATATGTGTATGCATGTGTGTGTGTATACATATATATATATGCACATATGTGTGCATCTGTGTGTATGTGTCTGCATGTATGCATACATGTATATGGATATGCATTTCTTTAAAAGAGTGGATTAACTTTTTTAGGAAAGTGGATCATAGAATTAATATTTAAATTTGAATTGATTTTCATTTAAAAATATGTTTTGATACCTTTACACGTCAGTAAATATGGATCTGCTTAATTCCTTTTGTAAATGTTAAAAGCTCATCATCTATAGAGTTTTATCTAAACATGCATATAGTGTATGTAATGCAGAATGTTAGATTCATCTTGCTTCTGTTGAAACTACAGTAACTGAACAAGTATGAAACAAATCTGAATTTCAGTAATAATTAGATAAATCTGTTTCATGATTGTGAAACCCCTTCCCACATAGAAAATATATAAAATGGTGATGAGGGTAGAAGAGAAGAGCTGTATCTCACTGAATTTTCTTCCTGTAGGCACAACAGGATGTTAACCTCTCACCTAATAGTTTTCAACCTAGGGGTAATTTTATTCCCCAAGGAGACATTTAGGGCTGTCGTGACTGAGGGTGTGTTACTGAAAACTAGTGGGTAGAGACCAGGAATACTGCTAACCATTCTGCTAACTACAGGAAAGAGTTATCAGTCAAATGTTATTAATGCTGAGGTTAAGAAACCCCAAGCCCACTTGGGACCACTTGGAAACCTTTAAAATATAGTTCATCGAGCTAGGAAATTCAGAAGACTGGTGCCAGATCCATGCCTAAGAAAACTAAAGTAGACATGTGTCATCAGATGTCCAGTGCCTAAGAAAGTAGCTTCAAGGCATCATCTATACAAATGATGCTTTTGCTAGGTCAAGGGAACATCCAAGTGCCTGTGAAAGTTTCCTAGGAGAAGTCATTCTGCTAATAGCTGTCAAGATATACTCAGGGTCTGGGGGAAAAGGCAATCTCTATCCTCCACCTTTCTCAACATGTCTATTTTCTAATGAAACACCAAGAAGCCCTCTACTCCCAGGATTCTTCATAACAGTAGTAATGGATCTCTACTAGGTAAAAATTCAGTCTACCTGTGCACCTTCACTAAAGCTCCTCCCAAGCAAGAGAGAGTCAATGCACTCTGCCTGTCCTCTTCTGTGTACATGTACTTGAAGGATAAGCTCTCTACAGTTTGCTTCCCCTTGGAACAGGTCCCCTAGTTACAGTCAGGCTCAATATGGGGAAGTACTACATGCTCTTTAATCTTTTTGCCAGGGACATATTGTTGAAATGCACAAAGAGAGCGCAAACTACCAAAGGAGATGGATCTATCTTAAATAAGACAAGGAAAGAAAGAAAGAAAAACAAAAGAAGGAAGGAAGGGAGGGAGGAAGAGATGTCCCTGGGACTCCAGTATGAAGTCTTCAGCATGAAGCTTTTTTCTGAAAGGAAAGGTAGAAAAACTTCAGAAACCAGAATTAATTTTTTTAAAAAAAGCATAAATTCAGCAACATAAATAAGACATGAAGCTGCCTTTGCCTTACAGATACATTAAAATCAGATAAGGAATGTCAAATAATTGTCTAAATACTTAAAGAAAAAAATTGCACTGAAATTCTGTAAAAAATGAAAGTCTTTATAAAACTTCTTAAAAAAAAGCAAAAGCTACTTCTGGAAATGAAAAACAAAATAAGTATAATTAGAAACTTAATATATAGGCTAAATGTCAGATTAAACATGCCTAAAAAGAAAATTATTTATTTGGAAGTTAATCTGAAGAAATTATCCCAGAGAAATAAAGAAATGGAAAATATGAAGTTGAAACACAAGGAAGACAGAATAATCTTAAAACCAAAACAAAAAGTATAAAGGCATTCTAAAGAGTCACGCAGTAACATGGTGAGAGTTAATACGTTAAGACAATCTTGCGTGAGAATTAACCAGAATTGATAAGACACTAACCTCAAAGGCAAGTTATTTTAAAAGTTCCATTTGTGATGAACAAAAAGAATCTTTAACATACCATAGTAAAAGTGTGGAACATCAAAGCAATACCCATAGTTTTCACAATAAAGTAAGTGTTATTTAGTAATAAATCCACCAAAAATATGTGTAAATCCTTTATGGTAAGGTATATAAACATAATTGAAGAGGTTTCAAAAATTTTAAATAAGTATATGTATATAAAGTTTATTATTTTATTACATTTGTTACCTTGGAAGAGCAATTTGTTTTATATTTCATGTAATTCCAATGAAAATCCAAAGAGGGTTTTTTGTGGAATTGACAAATTAATACTAAACCGTATATGGGAAAAAAACAAGATTAATCCATACCATTTTAAGAAACAGGTGTGGGGACTTGTTCTATTAGACAGCTACTTATTGACACTATAGTAATATGTTATTATATTGGTACTAGAGCAGATAAGTGGAAAAGAAAATCAAGCTCAAAAATAGATGCATGCATAGATGGACATTTCATGTAAAACCAAAGTCCCTGAATATCCATAGTCATTGACAGAGTTTTTCAATAAATGATCCTGGTACCTCTGCCTATCCTGATGGCATGAAAATGAAATTGGATCCCTGAATAACATCATGCAAAAAAATCAGATACACTGCTATCAAAAACCCATCAACCATTACCAGTGGGAATGTGGAGAAGACATTCATAAACATTACTTTGAGAATATTAAGTGTTATATAGTTTATTTTATTTTGCAAATATTCTGACAGTATCTATTTTAAAAAATGCACATTCTCTTCAGTCCAACAGTCTCACCCTTGTCACTCTGCTTCACCAAAAAAATCACTAGAACTCAAGAATCTTAGTAGAAGTTGTTTACTGCAACACTTTGATAGTGAAAAAAATGAATGTAAATCAATAGTGGAATTTTGGAATGAATTGTATTATTATAGAATTTTGTTTAGACATGACAAACTAGTTTAAAATATCCCAGTTAACTCAGAAGGATTCCTGTTGTATTTGTTAAATAAGAAAAGCAAAATAAAAATACATTGAATTATTTCAAATATATTGAAAGTATTCAAAATACATTGAAATAAAAATTGTGATTTCATGTCTGTAAAAGAATATGAATTATAAAACTTTAAAATATGTTTGAAATTTGAAATAATGAAATTAAAATATAGAAAGATGCCAGTTAACTCCTTAATATTGGCCACTACGTGTGAATGTGGAAATAGAAAAACACAAGGAAAATGGGAAGCAAAAAAGTATTTTTAAAATTGTGCTCATTTTTTTTATTGCCATTTATATAAAATATACTATATAAGGTACATATTTTTGTATAAAGTGTTATGAAAGATGTCACCAAATATTCAGATTGGTAATCTTTGAGTGTGAAACCTTAGGTGATTGTCCTAATAACTTTTCTGTATCATTTTAAACCTTTTATTGTTGATGTAAATTAAGATAATCAGGAGAAGAGAAGCTATTTTCACAGTAATGTGAGGTGAGTAAGAATTATGCTTTTAAAAGAACATGTGATACTAGAAAGACTAGAATTGTAAGAAACTTGAAACTTAACTGAGTGCATTAAAGAGATTTTGGCCCCAAATTCCAGTCTTGTCATGTGATTAGCAAATGAGAGAGTAAGACTATCTCTAGATTAAGATCCTAATAAGAGGTTGTAAATCTTAAGAGGGTAATTTGTTTTTATTTGAAGAAGTTTCCAAGATAATGGTCACTGCTTTAAAATAATAAGAAAAAAAATAAGAAGGTTGAGTTGGTAAATGTTTAGTAGAGAACAAGATCTAGTTTGTGTTCCTGAAGATTACAACATTTTTAATGCTTATTAAGTACCACCATAGGTGGTATCTGAGAGAATTATATATCTCCGTTAATCATTTTAAGACACAATGAGCTTTCAACTGATGAAATGAGTTGCAATCAATTTATTTTGCCTAATATTATAAGGGCTTAATTTAATTTCAAGCCTATACCCTTGAGGGAGTAATGTCTAGAAACATTCTATATTTCAAAGTACTGTTACATCAAGCCTTCTTTCTCTTCCAACTGAAAAATCCCTACTGGATTATAAATCAGTTTTACTGGGGAAGCTTGAAAGTTCTATCAGCATAATAGGTGACTGCGACTGAGAATATAAAATTAGATGTCCCTTCTTCATTGGGAGAACTCTTCAGGACTGATTTTAAAATGCATTTTCACTTTATTGCTTTGCATTGGTGACAGTTACTGTGATTGCTATTTTACACTTGCCAATTCAATGTTGTGAATATCATATCAGTATTGTCCTTTGCAAAGAGGTTAGTTATCATAGTCTACTTTGGGAATCATCTGCTCTATTGTACTTTGGTTTCATGTAAAAAAAGTACTTTAGACATATATGTCTGGTATATGCCTAAACAATGATCCTAAACTTGTTGATAGTGTAGCATGGTAACCATGTTCTTGTCCCTAAGAGCTTCTCCTTTTTGATCTAGAGTTTTTTGCATCATTCTTGAATAAGAGTTGGTAAGGTAGGTGCTTGACATAGGTTTCTTTCTGCCAAAATGAAAAAGAATTACTTTCTCACATTTGTGTCTAAACACTCTTTGAATCCACATCTATAGCATGTCTCTTTTCTGATTATTCTGCAATGATGGGAGAAAGAAAATGTTTCTTTTGTCTTTGGAGGGAAATTCTTCTTTATTTTGAAAATGTTATATGTTCTAGATTTTTTTTTTCTTCCAAAATGGGCAAGGAGATGTTCTAGCAGCTGTGGCAATTTAGTTCAATTGGATCATTTATATCTGCAAACCTATGTACCATAAGATATAAAGGCAGCAGCGTGTGAACCCATTAAATGGTAAAATTCTGCTTCAGTGTTTGCTAAAACCTAGGAAACAGTAATTCTTTAAACTGAACTTTGAAGGATGATTCAACGTTTCTAGGTTAAGGGAAGGGGCACAGTATCACGTATTATAGCCATAATGATAATACTGTGTCAACAAGACAATAATCAACAGGTGGTACCTTTTAAGACAACATGTATGTTTTGCCAATCATTTTTATGCTAAAATGGAAGTGAAACTTCCTCTTCAGCAGAATATCACTTTTTAAAATTTTCGGTTTTTCTGTGGCCTCAGATTAGGAAATAGGTATCATTGTCCTGGGAGAGTGTCTTCTTAAAGACTTAACTCCTTGGAATACAAAGCTAGGTACAAGGAAGGAATATGAAAAGATTAATATAGTATCTTAGGAACTTTCTGAAAAGAAATGGTTTAAAGTCCCAATCCTTTCAAAGTAACTCAAACCTCACTGATGGACTGAGATATGGTTCCAGTTGTGTTGTATTTATAGAAAGTAGTAGTATGATCCCAAATGGAAACTTGTTATAAAGGAAGGGGTTTGGTCTAGTGATTCCATCTCAACACCAAATGTGAAAATTAGAAGAATGTTATTTCTGGCACAGTTTATATCCCGGGCTAGAAGCTCCCTCTAACCTCAGACATGCTGGCCTGGTGGTCTTATTTGGCCACAATACCTGAGAATGAAGTGTAATCAAAGGAATCCTAAACTTGGGAACCCAAGGATGTGGCACCCGTGAGAACTATGCAGGTATGTGCACAAAACATAAGTGATCCAGAACACACCCTGCTGTGTATGTAACACAAGAAGTAGTTACAAGAAAGCAAGGGCCCTTTTGATATAAAAGACTCCCTATCTCTTCTTTCATTCATGTACCAACTGTGACTAGCTCCTGAGGAGTCAGGAAGTTTTGAGAACTCATATACTATGATAAGATGAAAGGGGGCAACATTTGAGGCACAAAGAGGGAAGTCTTGGACCACATATTAATAAATTCATTGAGTGAGTAATTAAGTTTTAAAATAGGAAATGAAATAGTATATGTATTTGGTACCCTATATTCAGATTTTTTTAAGGAAAAAAAAGACACATTTAGAAAAATGTTGAGACCCAAGAAGATTATTATATCTGTTAAAGTTGTTTAAATGATTAAGTTGTAATTATTTAAGAAACTGGTTTATAGATAATAAACCTTTTCCCCACAATGTTAGATATTGTTTTACAGTATTCACTGAAAGAAAATATTGAAGTACTACCAGAATTAAACTCTTCCTTGAGCTAGGCCCATGTGTCACTTTCAGTAGAAAAGAAATTGATCCAACTTCCTGATATAGCACTAGTAATTAGTCCAGGTTCAAGCCATAATCTCTTCAATTTATGCATTTATTTTTATAGCATTCTTAATATGATGGTCTTTCTATTAATGCCTAATCAAAAATCAGAAGCTACTATGTGTGACTGATGTTTCAACCAAATGAATAATAGAATTATTAGAAAAAGTTGAAAATATGGACCAGGTGTTCTAATATGCAAATAAAATCACCTATCTGCTTTTTTAAATAATAAAAGGAAAAAATAACATTTTTCAGAAAGGATGGCAAAGAAAGCAAACAAGTTCCCTACTTGTTTTTCTTAACAAATGACAGCTACAGTTAACTGAAAACATTGTCTTTCCTTATGAGCCTCAGGTTTATTGTAAGGCAGTGCTCCAGGCAGCCACTATCCATAAATCACAGTTGGTAGTATAGATAGAAATAACTGCCTATCCCTAGATTAGGGAGATGATAGAGGTTCTGTATGGGTTATTTAACAATGTTTTCCTGATTATAAATATATTTCATGTTCACTGCAGTAGCATTAGAAAATGCAAACCTAAAAATTATTAAAAATAACATGTAATTGAAGAATTTGTATTTAAGAACTATTAATATTTTAGCAGAGTTGAACATTCACATTTTTAAAATGTTTGTATATATAAAATATGTTTTATAAAATTGAAACAATACCATTTGACCCACTATCATTTTCCTTTTCCAGTTAAAACTCAAAGCAGTTTTCCAAGTATTTTCTCACCAAATATTCTTCATAATCACCTTTGATGGTGATATATCCCATTGCATAGACATAATAGAATTCTACTGCTCTCTCTTACACTTATAATGTTTTCAATTCTCCTCTTAATAAAAATGACAAAGTCCTTTTAAATAAATGTATGTTGTATTTTAGCAAATTTGGTGGTGATGGTGAGGCAGAATATTATTATACTTTTGTAAATTTGCTCTGGCAAAGGTTTTGACAGATATTTCAGGATATGGTGAGGTAAGATATAAGCCCAGGGAGATTAAAAAAAGAGTAGGAAAAATCTAAACTGTCAGGCAGCATGGTGTGAACAGATTACACCTTGTTATAACTAGAACCAGAAACTTCAGACCTTGCTTTCCTTTCCCAGAGAAGCCAGTGTTCAAATGGGGCTGTATATCACTTCAAACTCTGGCTTGTCAGTGTGGAGTCCCAGGCACAGAGCATAAAATCTTTGTCAGGGCACCAATCTGTGATATGTATAATATCTTAGAAATATTTATTCCTTTCATTATGAAAAAACTGTAACTTTCCTATAGTATTTGTGAATGCTCTTCCTTTTTTTCTTTTCCTTTTTCTCCTTCTCTGTTTCACTCTCTATAATCATTTACAATAAGAAAGAAAGATCAGGAGAAGAAAGTATTTATTTGCTTTGGCTAGAGACTAGGGTATATACAATGGGATAGTTAAAAATAAATTATAAAAACAGAACACAGGAATATGAGTTTCTAAGTGTAAGAATAGGAACTGCTTTATAGATGATTTTATGAGAGCTGAGCATATCTGGCCAAAATACAACTTTAATTTCTGGAATAAATATTTTAAATAGATTTTTTAATTATGGAAACACTAAATATTTGGTGTGTTAAGTTTACTTACATATTACTGATAATTTAATAGTTCTTTGCCATGAATTGCTATATCCTTCCAAATAAACAAAAATGTAAGGTGGAAGATTCTATAACTGTGTCTTAAGGGAAACACATTTCCTTTAATAAAAGAGTTTGTTATCAAGACAATGTTTCATGATTTGGAAGCAGACATTAGTAAATGCCTTACAGACTTACAGGAACTAAATTTAACCAGGAAGAGTGAGAACCTATGGTCAGTAGATGGACCTTAATGAAATGATGTCCTTCTGTATCTGCCACACCTCATGAGTGTTGGTTTACGACATTTTGATTATAGTTATTGAATCATATTCATCAACATATAGAAATTGCTGATTATCTCCAGTAATAACTTGGTTGTGAAATAAAAGAATAATAAACCAAACACATTTTTCTCAGGCCTAAATTCAGTGTTATTTTCAAAATAAGAGTTTTAAACCAAAAATATAAACTGCAATTATATAAAAATAAAAACATTTAAGATTTAATTATAGTCTCATGATGATTTCAGAACGGGGAGCAAGAACTTAACAATGGTGCACAAGCTATCCATTACAACACAGGAAGAAAATGCTAGAAATTCTTTTTACATTTATTTCGAAGTCATCTATATTACTCTGCCTGTACTGCCATAACAAAATACCATAAACTGGGTGGCTGAAACAACAGAAATGTCTCACAATTCTGGAGGCTGGGAAGTCTGCCAAGGTGCCCGCCTTTTTGGTTCCTAGTGAGAGATCTTTTTCTGGCTTGTAGTCAGCTGTCTACTTGCTAAGTCCTCACATGGCAAACACAACAGAGAGAGGCACGTTATTCACTTGTAAGATCTTAAGTCAAAGAAGTGAAAGGTCAAAGACAAGGTTGATGATGTGGAAATATTTACTTATAGGTGTTCCAAAAGACACAGTGAAATGCCTTAGAGGAATAAAATCTAGAGAGAGTAGTCCAGAGTATGTATAAATCTTTGAGTGAATCTATGGAGGAAACTTCTAATTAAATGGACTAATGTTTCACTAAGTAATCAAGTTATAGATATATATAAACCGTGTTGGTAAAACTTGTCCTTAAAATCTATATTAGCTGGTGGCTGCAGCAGTACAGAACTTTCTAGAAGAGGTCAGTGGTGGCCTAAACCGATTATTCTTCTGAGATTGTTCTGGTCTAATTGACCAAGCTAGCTATATGTTAAAAACAGCAGCAAAGTCAAGCAACGTCAGTGTGTCAGGCCCCTCTGGAAGTAGTCTTCTGTGCTCTAAGGAAAAAAGCTCCAATTTCCAACTTTTCCTTGTATTAATGGATTTAATAACCCTTCATAAACTTGATTAGTCTTCACAAAAGAGATTTCAGTTTGGCTAAGACCACAGAGCAGCTTATAAAATTCAATTTTTAATTTGTACCATCTTTGTTCCAAAAAAGGATTTAAAATAGCTTAAAAAGGTAATAATAAAGTATATTGCTGAAATAATTGAGACAATAGAACAAAGAGTAAATAACAAAAGGTAAGTAAATACTGAAGTTTAGGTATATAAAACATATGCTTTAAGGACTTGTATAATTGCTAAGACTAGGCTACAGATTTGGCTATACTATTTTCTACAGTGTACAGTGTGTGTGTGTGTGTGTGTACATGCACATTAAAGTGTTCACATATACCAGTTATGATTTATGAAAAAGAGAACAGTAAGAGAGTCATAGGCTCCAGCTTTTTGTGATTTTATTAGAATTACATGGGAATATTTAAAGGTTTTAATGCCATGGCCTTTTGTGATGAATCTATCTTCTGTGATTTCTGTTCACAGAGAGTTTGCTGAAAGGCAGTCTAAGTGCATGATACATTCAGGTTGTCAAAGACCAAAGCAATCACTCCAAAATCAATTTCTGAGCACCAAAACATGTGAAGTTTATGAAGATTCAAAGGCCCTCTAATCTTTTGAATGTTCTCTGCAGCTAATCATACCAAGCTATATTTTTTAAATGACACTATTGACCCCTCACCCTAGTCAACTCAATTACTCCAGATTAAAGCATTTCTGACACTGCACATGGAATAGCTAATCTCACAGGTGCTCCTATGTGAAGTCAGACTTTCTGGCTGACTTCAATCATGGCTACTTGAACTGCTAGGGTAAGAAACTACCTTGGGCAGCTCAGATTTTTCAATGAGGCTGAATTAGAGCCATAATGACTAAAGTAAATCAATAAGATAAGTTGATTTAAAAAAAATACATGAAGGGGGAAAGAGATGGTGACATGAGAAGTGAGGCAGAACCTCCTCCCAAAATCAAATAAAATGTGAAAATAGAGAAAATACAACTAATCCTGAAAAAGCAACCCGAAGATGGCACAACAGACTGCCTACATCTGAGGAAAAAGAGAAGACCTCACAGAAAAGGTAAAAATAGCAAAGCCACAATCCCTCAGGACTCAAGCCTTCCCTCCACCCCTACCACAGGTGGGAGGAAGAGAAACGGAGAGGGGAGTGAGTAGAAGTGCAGGACTACTGAACACCCAGCCCTGGAGATCTACTCCAGGAACATGAACCCACATTACATGGTGCTCTGGAGATTAGTGGGGTTGGAAAGCAAAGATGGGCAGAATACTCAGAGATGAAATTCCAGCTGTTTGTGGAGAACAGTTATGCATACTAGCCCACCAAGACAAAAGAAAGGCAGGCAGTTTGAAGGACTTACCAACAGAGAGAGGGGAGCTAAAGGGGCAAAGATTACACAGAGCTCTCTGCCCAGGGGAAAGGGCAGATGGACAAAACAATCTGGCATGCTCAGAACAGCAGGGTGGGAACTCTCAGGATCTTCACACACTGCTTCCTGCAGCTGACAATGCAGCCCCGAGGTGCCCCAGTATAGTACACAGACTGCTACTACTTCCAACCACCAGGTGCCAGTCCAACTCACCTGCCACCCCAGACATCATGCCAGGACAACCAGATGGCACCCCCGTCTACTGCAGCTACTGGAGAGTAGCACAGAGACTCAACTCTGTGCACATGACCAACTGGACTTGGCAGTGAAGGCAAGTGTTAAAGCTGAGAGGGCAGGAAACCCTCCTAGCCGAGCTAATTCCTCCCAGCAGGTGCTGGTTCTGCTGGCCTGCAATGCCTGCCATTGCTATAGGCACATGGAAGCACCAGAGAGTCTACCTTCTTGACACTAGAGGGTGGCACCTACACAAAGTTATTATTCCATAGGAAACACTAAAATAAATGAAGCAGCAAAGGAATTGGGTCCAAACAAAATTACAAGAAAAAATGCCAGAGAGAGGGCTTAGTGAAACTGAAATCACCAATCTTCCTGATAAAGATTTCAAAAGTCATAAACATCCTCATGGAGCTACAGAAAAATATTCAAGATTTTGGGGAGGACTTCAATGAAGAGATATAAATTTTGAAAAACACAGTATCTGAAAAAAAACATACAATGGAGGGATTTAAAAGTAAATTAGATGAGGTAGGGGAGATGGTAAGTGAAATAGAAATTAGAGAACAGGAAAACAAAGAAGTTGAGGCAAGGAGAGAGAAAAGGATGTCTGGGAGTTAAATAATAATAAGGGAGCTGTGCAACTAGTCCAAATGGAATAGTATTTGCATTATAGGCTTCAAGGAGAAAAAGAGAGAGAAAAAGTGATGGACAGTTTCTTTGAGGAAATAATTACTGAAAACTTCCCAATCCGGGGAAGGAAATAGTCTCTCAGGTCATGGAAGTACACAGATCACACAACAAAAGGGACCCTAGGAAGACAACACCAAGACATATAACAATTAAAATGGCAAAGATCAAGGACAAGGAGAGAGCATTGAAAGCAGCCAGAGAGAGAAAACAGATCACTTACAAAGGAAACCCCATCAGGCTATCAGCAGATGTCTCAAAAGAAACCATACAGGCCAGAAGGGAGTGGCATGATATATTTAATGCAATGAGAAAAAGGGGCCTTCAATCAAGAATACTCTACCCAGCAAGATTATCACTTAAATTTGAGCAGAGATTAAACAATTTCCAGATAAGCAAAAGTTGAGAGAATTCACCACCTACAAACTGTCCCTACAGTGTATCTTAAAGGGACTGCTTTGATGGAAGTGTTCCTAAAGTTAAATAGCTGTCACCAGAGAAAATAAAACCACAGTAAAGGAAGTAGACCAAATAATTACTAAGCAAATACAAAATTAAATCAATTACTCACAAAGTTTGTCAAGAGATACATAAAGACTACAGAATATGACACTTAATATATGAAAAAGTGGAGGAGAAAAAAGGGGGAGAAAAAAAACTTTAGATTGTGTTTTAAATAGCATAGTAAGTGAGTTAAGATAGACTGTTAGTAAGGAAGCTGCCCTTGAACCCTTTGGTAACCACAAATCTATTGTAAATATCTCTGCACCCAATATAGAAGCACCTAAATCCTATGATGGCAATAAGTGCGTATCTATCAATAATCACTCTAAGTGTAAATGGACTGAATGCACCAAACAAAAGTCATAGACTTACAGAATGGATAAAAATAACAAAACCCATCTATATGTTGCCACCAAAAGACTCTCTTCAAAACCAAAGATATACACAGACTAAAAGTGAAGTGAAGAAGAAAGATACTTCATGCAAATAGTAAGGAGAAAAAAGCAGGAGTACCAGTACTTACATGAGACAAAATAGATTTCAAAAAAAATAAATAACAAGAGACAAAGAAAGACATTACATAATGATAAAGGGGTCAGTCCAACAAGAGGATATAACTATTGTAAATATCTCTGCACCCAATATAGAAGCACCTAAATATGTGAAACAAATACTAACAGAATTAAAGGGGGAAATAGTATGCAATGCATTCATTTTAGGAGACTTCAACACACCACTCACTCCAAAGGACAGATAGACGAGACAGAAAATAAGTAAGGAGACAGAGGCACTGAACAACACATTAGAACACACGGACCTAGCAGACATCTACAGAACTCTACACCCCAAATCAGCAGGATACACATTCTTCTCACGTGCACATGGAACATTCTCCAGAATAGATCATATCCTAGGCCACAAAAAGAGCCACAGTGAACTAAAAAAGATTGAAATTGTGCCAACCAGATTCTCAGACAAAAAAGGTAAGAAATTAGAAATAAATTGTGCAAAGAAAACAAAAAAGCTCACAAACACATGGAGGCTTAACAACATGCTCCTAAATAATCAATGGATAAATGACCAAATAAAAACAGAGATCAAGTAATATATGGAGACAAATGAAAACAAGAACTCAACAGTCAAAAAACCTGTGGTATGCAGCAAAGGCAGTTCTAAGAGGGAAGTATATGCAATACAGGCTTACCTCAAGAAAGAAGAACAATTCCAAATGACCCATCTAAACTCACAGTTAATGAAACTAGAAAAAGAAGAACAAATGAGGACCAGAGTCAGTAGAAGGAGGAACATAGTAAAGATCAGAGCAGAAATAAAATTGAGAAGAATAAAGCAATAGAAAGATTCAGTGAAACAAGGAGACGGTTCTCCGAGAAAATGAACAAAATAGATAACCCCCTAGCCAGACTTATCAAGAAAAAAAGAGAGTGTACCCACATAAACAGAATCAAAGGGAGAAATGAAAAAATTGCTATGGACACCACAGAAATACAAAGAATTATTAGAGAATATTTTGAAAAATTGTATGCCAACAAATTGGATAACCTAGAAGAAATGGACAACTTTTTAAAAAATACATTAGAAGACAGACCCAGGAAGAAACAGAAAATCTGAACAAACCAATTATCAGCAATTAAATTGAATTAGTAATCAAAAAACTACCTAAGAACAAAACCCTGGCCCACATGGCTTCATGGCTTAATTTTATCAAATATTCAAAGAAGAACTAAGACTCATCCTCCTTAAAGTATTCCCAAAAGTAGAAGAAGAGAGAATACTTCCAAACTCATTCTATGAGGTAAACGTCACCTAATACCAAAACAGACAAATACACCACAGGAAAAGAAAATAAATATCAACATCCCTGATGAACATAGATGTGAAAATCCTCAACAAAATATATTAGCAAACCAAATCCAATACTACATCAAACATATAATCCATCATGGTCAAATGGAATTTATTCCAGGGATGCAAGGATGGTACAATATTTGAAAATCAATCAAAATCTCACTCACATCAACAGAAAGGACAAAAATCAAATGATCATCTCAATAGATGCTGAAAAAGCATTTGACAAAATTTAACATCTATTCATGATAAACATTGTCAACAAAAAGGGTATAGAGGGTATATACTTCAGCATAATAAAGGCCAAATATGACAATCCTACAGCCAACTTTATACTTAACAGCGAGAAGCTCAAAGCTGTTCCTTCAAGATAAGGAATAAGACAAGGATGCCCACTCTCACAACTTTTATTCAGTATAGTACTGGAGATCCAATCCAAGGCAATCAGATAACAAAAAAAATAAAAGGCACCCAAATTGGTAAGGAAGAAGTTAAATTGTCAATGTTTACAGATGACATGATATTGTAAATAGAAAGCCCTACAGAATCCACCAAAACATTACTAGAATTAATAACAGAATTCAGCAAAGATGCAGGATACAAAATTAATCCATGGAAATCTGTTGCATTCCTATATACTAACAAGGAAATAGCAGAAAGAGAAATCAGGAAAACAACTCCTTTTACAATTGCATCATAAAGAATAAAATATCTAGGAATAAACCTAAGCAAGGAGGTGAAAGATGTATACCAGGAAAACTACAAGGCACTCAAGAGAAATTAAGGAAGACACCAATAAACAGAATAAGTACTGTCAAAATGGCCATCCTGCCTAAAGCAATCTACAGATTCAATGCAATCCGCATCAAAATACTAACAGCATTCTTCAACAACGTAGAAAAAATAGTTCTAAAATTCATATGGAACCAGAAAAGACCCCATATAATCAATGTAATTCTTAGAGAAAAGTACAAACCTGGGGTGATTACTCTCCCTGACTTCAAGCTCTACTACAAAGCCATAGTAATCAAAACAATTTGGTACTGGCACAAGAACAGACCCACAGATCAGTGAAACAGAATAGAAAGCCCAGATATAATCCATACATATATGGCCATTTAATATATGGCAAAGGATCCATGAATATACACTGTGGAAAAGACAGCCTCTTTAACAAATGGTATTGTCAATACTGGACAGCTACATGTAAGAGAATGAAACTGGACCACTTTCTAACTTCATACACAAAAGTAAACTCTAAATGGATCAAAAATATAAATATAAATAATGAAGTCATAAAACTCTTAGAAGAAAACATAGGCAAAAATCTGCAGAATATAAACATGAGCAACTTTTTCCTGAACACATCTCCTTAGGCAAAGGAAACAAAAGCAAAAATGAACAAATGGGACTACATCAAACTAAAAAGCTTTGGTACAGGAAACAACATGACCAGCAGGTCAAAATGGCACCAAACAATAAGGGAGAATATGTTTGTAAACAATTTATCTGATAAGGTGTTAACATACAAAATATATAAAGAACTCATATGCCTCAACATCCAAAAAACAAATAACCTGATTAAAAATGGGCAGAGGATCTGAACATACACTTCTTCAAAGAAATTCCAATGGTCAAGAGGCACATGAAAAGATGCTCCACATTGCTAATCAGCAGGGACATGCAAATTAAAACCACAATGAGATATCATCTCACACCAGTTAGGATGGCCTACATCAAAAAGACAAGAAAACAAATCTGGTGAAGATGTAGAGAAAGGGGAACCCTCCTACACTGTTGGTGAGAATTAGTTCAGTAAATTAGTTCAACCATTGTGGAAAGCAATAATGAGGTTCCTCAAAAAACTAAAAGTAGAAATATCATTTGACCCAGGAATTCCACTCCTAGGAATTTACCCAAAGAAAATAAGATCCTAATTCAAAAAGACATATGCATCCCTAAGTTTATCACAGCACTATTTACAATAACCAAGATATGGAAGCAACCTAAGTGTCCATCAGTAGATGAATGGATAAAGAAGAGGTACATATACACAATGGAATATTATTCAGCCATAAGAAGAAAACAAATCCTATCATTAGCAACAATATGGATAGAGCTGGAGGGTATTTTGCTCAGTGAAATAAGCCAGGCAGAGAAAGACAAATACCAAATGGTTTCCCTCATTGTGGAGTAGAACAACAAAGCAAAACTGAAGGAGCAGGGGCAATTCAAGATGGTGGCATGAGAGGTGCAATGGAGAGCTCCTCCCAAAACCAAAAAACAGTACAAACATATAGTTAATTAATACAACTAAACTTCAGACCACAACAAGAAAGAAGGCTGAACCAGACTGCATACAGACCTCACGAACAGAGCAGACCTCAAGAAACAGGGAAACTTAAGAAAACTTTGGTCCAGCGGGAGCCAAGCCCTTCCCCCAACCAAGTTCACTAGGGCGTGGAAGAGAAATGTAGCAGGGGAGGGGGTGGAAGCCTGGGACTGCTGAACACCTATCCCTGGAGATCTGCTTTGTGAGCAGAGGCCTATGGCATGTGGTGCTCTGGACATTGGGGAGCTCAGACAGGTGGAGTGCTTGAGAAACTGACATTCTGGGTGTTTGTGGAGGAGGGGATCCACATCCGGCAGCTCTGTGTCAGAGGAAAGGCAGGCAGTCTGAGAGGCTTCCTAGCAGTGGGAGGGCAGCTAAAGGGATGAGGTTTGGGTGGAGATTGCTGCATGGGAGAAGGGAGAGCTGAACAAGGTTAGGTTGTCTGGGTGTGCTTGCCCAGCTGGCTGGGAACTTTGAGGAGCTACAGGTGCTACATCCCACTGGCATCCTAATCAGCTCTGAGGCCCACACTGTGACATGCAGTTTGCTGCAACTTCCTTCTAGCCTGCCGGCACTGGTTTGCAAACTGGCAGTCACGGTACTGGCATCAGGCCAGCGTGAGGGAGGCCCCACCTACAACAGCTAGAGACGCAAAGCACAGAGGCTTACTCGTGTGTGCCTGGCCCACGGGCTCTGACACTGGAGAAAGGCACCACAGACGGGAATCAGGAAACAGATTTTTCCTTCCCCCAGGCACCAGCTCCACTCACCTACGAACCCCAACCTCACTTTAGGGGCTGAGAGCTTCAGAGACTGAAGTTTCTGCGCACTAGTGGGCACCACACAGAAATATGAAACAACAAAAGAATATGGTTCACACTAAAATCTCACAAACCACAAAAAGAGGGCCAAATGAAACCAAACTCACAAATATTCCTAAAAGAGAGTTCAAAATAAAAATTATAAACATGCTTATGGAGGTACAGAAAAATATTCAAGAACTCAGGAATGAATTTAAGTTGGAGATTCAAACATTAATAAATTCCATATCTGAAATGAAACATACAATGGAGGGATTAAAAAGCAGATTAGATGTAGTAGAAGAGATGGTAAATGGAATAGAAATTAGAGAAGAGGAATACAAAGAAGCTGAGGCACAGAGAGAAAAAAGAATCTCTAAGAATGAAAGAATATTGAGAGAACTGTGTGACCAATCCAAATGGAACAATATATGCATTATAGGGGTGCCAGAGGAAGAAGAGAGAGAAAAAGGGATAGAAAGTGTCATTGAAGAGGTAATTGCTGAAAACTTCCCCAATCTGGGAAGGAAATAGTCTTTTAAGCCATGGAGGCACACAGATTTCCCAACACAAGGGACCCAAAGAAGACAGCATCAAGACATATAATAATTAAAATGGCAAAGATCAAGGGTAAAGACAGACTTCTAAAAGTAGCTAGAGAGAGAAAAAAGATCACATACAAAGGAAAACCCATCAGGCTATCATCAGACTTCCCAACAGAAACCTTACAGGCCAGAAGGGAGTGGCATAATGTATTTAATGCAATGAAGCAGAAGGGCCTTAAATGAAGAATACTCTACCTGGCAAGGTTATCATTCAAATTTGAAGGAGGTATTAAATAATTTTCAGATAAGCAAAAACTGAGAGAATTTACCTCGCACAAACCACCTCTACAGTGCATTTTGGAGGGACTCCTATAGGTGGAATTATTCCTAAGGCTAAACAGATGTCACCCAAAGGAAGACAAATAGTACAGAATATAATTCATAACATACAAAGAATGGAGGAGGAAGAAAAAGGAGGAAAAAAAAAGAACCTTTAGGTGGTGTTTGTAATAGCATACGAAGTGAGTTAAATTAGACTGTTAGATAGTAGGGGAATTACCCTTGAAACTTTGGTTACCACAAATCTAAAGCCTGCAATGGCAATAAGTACGTACCTATCAATAATCACCCTAAATGTAAATGGTCTGAATGAACCAATCAAAAGACATAGAGTCACTGAATGGATAAAAAAAAAAAGACCCATCTATATGCTGCCTACAAGAGACACACTTCAAACCCAAAGACATACACAGAATGAAAGTAAAGGGATGGAAAAAGATATTTCATGCAACTAACAGGAACAAAAAAGCAGGAGTTGCAGTACTTGTATCAGACAAAATAGACCACAAAACAAAGAAAGACCCAAGAGACAAAGAAGGACATTACATGAGGACAAAAGGGTCATTCCAGAAAGAGGGTATAAGTATTATAAATATCTATGTACCCAACACAGGATCACCTACATATGTGAAACAAATACTAAAAGAATTAAAGGGGGAAATAGAATGCAATGCATTTATTATAGGAGACTTCAACACACCACTCACTCCAAAGGACAGATAACCAGACAGAAAATAATAAAGAGACAGAGGCATTGAACAGCATATTAGAACAGATGGACATAACGGACATCTACAGAACACTCCATCCAAAAGCAACAGGATACACATTCTTCTCAAGTGCACATGGAACATTTTCAAGAACAGACCATATATTAGGCCACAAAAAGAACCTCAGTAAATTAAAAAAGATTGAAATTGTACCAACCAGCTTCTAAGATCACAAAGGCATGAAACTAGAAATAAATTACATGAAGAAAATGAAAAAGCCCACAAACACATGGAGGCTTAATAACATGCTCCTTAATAATCAATAGATCAATGATCAAATAAAGACAGAGATCAAGCAATATATGGAGACAAATGACAACAATAATTCAACACCGCAAAATCTGTGGGACGCAGCAAAGGCCGTGCTAAGAGGGAAATATATTGCAATACAGGCCTACCTCAGGAAAGAAGAACAATCCCAAATGAACAGTCTAAACTCACAATTAATGAAACTAGGAAAGGAAGAATAAATGAGGCCCAAAGTCAGTAGAAGGAGGGACATAACAAAGATTAAAGCAGAAATAAATAAAATTGAGAGGAATAAAAGAATAGAAAGAATCAATGAAAGCAGGAGATGGTTCTTTGAGAAAATAAACAAAATAGATAAACCCCTAGCCACACTTATCAAGAAAAAAAGAGTGTCTACACACATAAACAGAATCAGAAATGAGAAAGAAAAATTCACTAAGGTCACCACAGATATACAAAGAATTATGAGAGAATACTATGAAAAGTATATGGTAACAAACTGGATAACCTAGAAGAAATGGACAACTTTCTAGAAAAATACAACCTTCCAAGGCTGACCCAGCCTAAAGCAATCTATAGATTCAATGCAATCTGTATCAAAATACCTATAGCATTCTTCAATGAACTAGAGCAAATAGTCCTAAAATTCATATGGAATGACAAAAGACCCTGAAAAACCAAAGCTATCCTGAGAAGGAAGAATAAAGCAGAGGGAATTATGCTCCCTGACTTCAAGCTCTACCACAAAGCCACAGTAATGAAGACAATTTGGTAGTGGCACAAGAACAGACCCATAGACTAGTGCAACAGAATAGAGAGCCCAGATATAAACCCAAGAATATATGGTCAATTAATATACGGTAAAGCAGTCATGGATATACAATGGGGAAATGACAGCCTCTTCAACAGCTGGTGTTGGAAAAACTGGACAGCTACATGTGAGAGAATGAAACTGGATTACTATCTAACCCCATACACAAAAGTACACTCAAAATGGATTAAGGACCTGAATGTAAGTCATGAAACCATAAAACTCTTAGAAAAAATATAGGCAAAAATCTCTTCGACATAAACATGAGCAACTTCTTCATGAACATATCTCCCCAGGCAAGGGAAACAAAAGCAAGAATGAACAAGTAGTACTATATTAAACTAAAAAGGTTCTGTACAGCAAAGGAGGCCATCAGTAGAACAAAAAGACATCCTACAGTATGGGAGAATATATTCATAAATGACATATCCGAGAAGGGGTTGACATCCAAATTATATAAAGAGCTCACGCACCTCAACAAACAAAAAGCAAATAAGTCAATTACAAAATGGGCAGAAGAGCTGAACAGACACTTCTCCAAAGAAGAAATTCAGATGGCCAACAGGCTCTTTAATACATGCTCCACATCACTAATCATCAGAGAAATGCAGATTAAAACCACAATGAGATATCACCTCACACCAGTTAGGATGGCCGCCATCCAAACAACAAACAACAACAAATGCTGCCGAGGATGTGGAGAAAGGGGAATGCTCCTACACTGCTGGTGGGAATGTAAATTAGTTCAACCATTGTGGAAAGCAGTATGGAGGCTCCTCAAAATACTCAAAATAGAAATACCATTTGACCCAGGAATTCCACTCCTAGGAATTTACCCTAAGAATGCAGCAGCCCAGTATGAAAAAGACATACGCACCTCTATGTTTATTACAGCACTATTTACAATACCCAAGAAATGGTAGCAACATAAGTGTCCATTAGTAGATGAATGGATAAAGAAGATGTGGTATATATACACAATGGAATATTATTCAGCCATAAGAAGAAAACAAATCCTACCATTTGCAGCAACATGGATGGAGCTAGAGGGTATTATGCTCAGTGAAATAAGCCAGGCAGAGAAAGACAAGTATGAAATGATTTCACTCATCTGTGGAGTATAAGAACAAAGAAAAACTGAAGGAACCAAACAGCAGCAGACTCACAGAACCCAAGAATGGGCTAGCGGTTACCAAAGGGAAAGGGACTGGGGAAGATCGGTGGGAAGGGAGGGATAAGAGGGAAAAAGGGCTATCAGAATTAGCACACATAATGTAGAGGGTGTGGGTGTGGGGTGGGGGGATTCAGCGAAGGCAGTATAACACAGAGAAGTATTGATTCTATAGCATCTTACTACACTGATGGACAGTGACTGTAATGGGGTATGTGGTAGGGACTTGATAATAGGGGGAGTCTAATAACCATAATGTTGCACATGTAATTGTATATTAATAAAAGCAAAACAAAAAAAAAGGAAAAATAAAACAGAAGGAGCAAAGCAGCAGAAGACTCACAGACTCCAAGAAGGGACTAGCCATTACCAAAGGGAAAGGGCATGGGGAGGATGGGTTGGAAGGAGGGAGAAGGGGATTAAGGGGCCCAATAATTAATCACAATATAGGTAGGTCATGGCAAAGGCAGTGCAGCACAGAGAAGACAAGTAATGCCTCTATAGCATCTTACTCTGCTGATAAACAGTGACTTCTATGGAGGGAGGGGTGGTGCAGACTTGATAATATGGGTGAATGTTGAAGCCACAATGTTGTTCATGTGAAACCTTCATAAGATTGTATATCAATAATACTTTAATTTAAAAAAATACATGAAGTAGGAGGAAAAGACTAATGTTGCTGATTTGTCCTTATCACATGCCTTGACAATTAAAGAAAAAAAGAATTAAACATACAATTTCAAATGTCATATAAAAAAACGAATTTGTTTTTGAGTCTATGTCTTAAAGTTTTATACCACAGAATTCCTCAATGATTATATGCTTTATCCTATATACCACAAGGATATATAAATGACCATAGGTGACATACCAGGGCACATAGACGGCCTTTAATAGATGCTTCTTCATTCATCTGTGTATGTCCTTTCCTAAGGAATATACTTACTACAGGAATATACTCGGTATGGGTGAATGTTGAAGGAATCTCTACTTCCTAGAGAAATCTCCCAATTACAGGATAAAGGCAATAATAGTATTCCTGATATATAATGTTTGTGGAAAAAACTCTTGATGATGAAACATACTGCATTTAGACTTTGGGACTAAGTATCACTGTCAGCCACTGGAAAAATAATGAACTTATTTTTTTAAATTTGCAACATCTACCTCTCTTTGGGTTCCTCTTGTCCTAATTCTCCAATTTTCCCTTTCTAATTATTCCCATCAGCTCAGCCCTTTTATTGTCCTTTCCTTATTCAAGCAAGAGAGGTATATTTAGTCATTTATATCAAAGTATAAATTAATTATAATGGAATCCCTCTCAGGATAATGGCAATTTCAGATAATGATAATTTAATTTATATGGCTGGTAGAGATATTTCACAACTGAGAGATATTATGGAAGAACAGAATATATAAAATTTTACTACTGATGGTAAGATTTACTGAGTCACTCTACCACATTCTTAAATATTTTTCAATAGTAACTAATTAAAAATTCACAGTAGCTCTGTGAAGTTAAGTCCTACTACTGTCCTTATATTACATATGGTAATATAAGGTAATTACATTATGGTAAACAAAGATTAAATAATTCTTCCCATCTTGGTTTTAAATAATTTTCTCTTATGTGGCTCAAGTTCTTCCATCTAGTATTTGAGCTCAGTGTAGTTTTGAAATAGCACTTACATGCTATACTATCTATATGAAGAACAGAAATGAAAAAATATATGTATAGTAATATCAGAAAGTACTTATTTTTCAAATGATAAATATTTATTAGAAAATTGAAATTATCTATACAGCCAGGTAATACTTAGCAATTATATAATTAGAAATAAATATGCATGTATATAAAGTAAACATATGAAGAAATATTTATTGTAGGGGTTAGAAAATGTGCAAATATTTAAAATAGAAAAGTAAAAATTACAAACAATTACAACTGTAGAAAGCTACTGCTAACATTTTGGTGAATTCCTTTCCAATCATTTACACATGTCAATGTGTTTATTTTCTTTTATTTATTATGTCAATTCTGATATTATGATAATATTAATTCCATTTTGCCATTCATATTTTGTTATTAAACACTGATCCAACTTCCTAAAATCCATTTTTTCTCTAAGGTCTGCTCAAATAAGTAAGAATGCTTTCTCCACAGTGTTACAATTGGTAATAATACTGCAGAGTATGATACTTCTATTTCCATTGTCACTGCCTTAAGGGAGACATTTGCTGAGCCCTCAACCCCAAAATAGGCAATTTTTAGAAATGGAAACTGAGTCTCAGCACCAAATAACACTTAGCATCAAAGAACAATGTCTACTACGCTCTAGGCCCTCTGCCAGTGCAGGTTGAATTAAACTCAAAGAGTACAATGAAAACTGAATAGTAGACATTAAGTCCTTAAAATTTTAACATTTGACTAAACCACAGCTGTAAGAGTTTGAAATAGCTATACTGGTAAAATCAAAATCAACTAAGAGGGCACATTTTTTTTATAGTACTAAGCTTAGTCAGTGGTGTCTTGTTGGGAATATTAACATCATCTGCCAGTCTACTGCTTTTGTTATTATATGTGTCCATTGATATTTACAGAGTATTCATGGATGGATTTCTTCAGCTTATGAGAATAAAATCCACATTTATTGCTTTTATGCTTCACTGAAAGGAATATACTAGGATTATTTCTAAGTACTTAATAACTTAATGGGTTTACGGGATATTGGATGTGGCCATTATCTACTTTGTATGTCCCTATGTTTTAAAAGATCTTCCCCTTGCATTCTCTGGAATTTGCAGAGGTTAGTTGACTTAAAATTTATGGATATTTTAAAATCAAGAATGTCATGCCTACTACCTCATGTTACCTGAGGGAGCATTTCACAACTATTGTTTCACCACACAGCCATTAAAAAATAAGTGGTATATATTAAACAACATTAGTAGCTGGACATGCCCAGGATTTAGTGTATAGGAGTATAAGGTAATAACTTAATTCAGTTCATCATTGGTATGTAACTCACCTTTCCACTAAGGTCAGCCTGAGGAAAAGAGGAGTGAGGATTATGGGTTTTGTTTTGTTTTGTTTTGTTTTTTCTGTTTCCAGGTAGTTTATCTCATATATTACTTTTAAGATATTAGAAAAGGAAAATGTAACAAAACTCTTTGCTATAGGCCCAGAAAACACATTTATGCTTTTATAAAGTGTTTTTTAAGCAATTCTTAGAAAACCATTTTAATGTAAATTTATGTTAAACACTAAAAATTATAAGAACTATCATTTTTATCATTTACTGTATTATTGATAAATGAGTTTCCTAAGTTTCATTTTTAAGACAAATTCTTGACAATGAATATAGAATTTAATGATTTAAGATAGAGGTATATCCTAATTCTGTTACTCTATGAAATAAATGTTAAGGTATATTTTGGTATAAACCTCTGCTATATGTTTTCAAGTATTACTTAAAATATTTTTTAAAACTAATAAATTTTGCCTTTATCTAATAAATGGTAGATACAATTATTTGCACACCCCTTGTTTAAATTTATTAGGTACTTTTAAAACTAATTTTTCTAGAGGTTACATATTTAACTAGAGAAAAATACAATTAGAGAATTTTATTACTTCTTTTGAGTTTGAGAAAAATTTTAGCCTCTCTACAACAAGGAAATAATAGTAAATTAATAAAACAGTGGGCTAGATTTTGTGATCTCTTTAATTCTTTTCTAGTCTAAAAGCTATAATTATAAATTGGTGAATTAGGGAAACAGTAGAAATTTTAATACATTTGTTTTTAGTATTCTGTCAGTTTCTAAAACTCAAACTTTAAATGACTTTTAGTCGCTTCAAAAGGTATTGTTAAAGGGTTTTTCTCTAATTAGTGTAGTTAATGCAAAGCAATAAAATACTACTCAGTATACAACCTACATTTATAAATCATACATCTGCCTGTCTAAATAAAAGGTGTCCATGGTTCCATTCAGCTACTTGGTTCCTAAGTAGCTGGATATAATTTACAGAGAAGAAGACAAAAAGTCTTTTAAATTTTACTTCTTGATTTAGAACTGGTGATGAGAGAGAAATATAGAGGTTCCACAACACTTAAGAAGATATAAACCATCGTGCTTGCTTAGCATTTATCAATTTTTAACCACTGCTACAAAGCTTCCAGCAATCAATTATTCCCCGGTTCAATGAGAGACTCAAAGCTATACCAGATAAATCAGAAATCAATTTTGCTGTCTTTTGGCTGATTTCTAAACGTGCTCCTTTTCATCACATTAAAATAAACAAGGCTAGAATTTTACTTGTTCTGTGACAAATATTTTTACAGCACAGAAGAAACACAAACATTTTAAATGAGAGGAAAGGATACTTTTAGAGTCATACAGGCTCCTTCCATTTCCCTTTCCTCAAATTAGCAGAGAAAGTAAAAGAGGAAGGATTTTGTTTTCCTTTTCTGCTTTGCATGCAACTGGGTTGTAATTGATGGGAACCTCATTCATTTCAGTTAAGCCATCATCTTTCTCCATCTCCTTTCTGTTGGATTGCTGTCATGTAATGCACAGAGGGATACTTAGTAGGGAACACTATTTAGCATCTTCCCCTTTGCCACAGGCACTGGGACTAAGTGATTATAAATCTCTCATTTTTCATTCTCTTATATTTTCAGTCCGTTTTAAATTTTTCTTACTTTCCATTCATACCTCTTTGGCCTCCAATTTACAATGTTTCTACACAATTCAATCACCAGAACACTGCACCACATTTCAGAAAACCTTCAGCCTGGTCAGGGAAGTAAAGGATATAGGATAGGATAATGGACTGGCAATGAGGTTGAGAAACTGTTTTAAAAGAAATAAAAGTAATGATTTTACTTTTAATGTTTAATTTGAAAATTGTGTAAATATTGCCTTAAGTATTTTGAACATACAGCTATTATAGATGTGGGCTCTATGTGGGCTCTAAATAAAGATATAAAATTGTGATTTCTATACATATCATACTGACCTAAGGGTAATGAATTTGCTTTTCAAAAGAATGGTTCCTTCAAAAGTTATTGATTGAACCTTAATATATTAATAAATTAAAAGTCAGTTAGGGAGTTGGAGGATCCAGGAGAAAAAGCAGACACTGGAAAAAGAATCTTGTAAGTGGAACCTAGAGGTAGGTGGAAAAGATGTTAATATAACTTTGAAAATGAGCAAAAATCCTAAGAATAAAGACAAAAGAAACTACACATCAGCAGTTTACTCTAGTTGATAAAGTTGTTTTCCACTTGAGTACAAGTTAACAATTCTACCACCACTGTAGATATATACTGGAATTGAACAATTAAGTAAAAGGATGGTGGATGTTGGAAGCCAGGTTTCTTATTATTGAAGCTAGAGGTGACAGATAAGCAAGGCAGAAAGCTAGAATGAGATTGTGGTAAAGGATAACCACAAGTAACTTTGGAAACAGCAGTTCATATTTACCCTATTATAAATACAAATGGTTAAATATAGAATATATATATATATATATATATATATATATACACAGATATATATGCATTTACATATATAGATATATATATATATATATATATATATATACACACATACATATAGGTTATTGTGCACACATATATTTCTTTGCTTTGTCAACTGAAAGGGCCTAGAGAAACATTCCTTGGAGAAATGTTTGAGTCTAAGACTAGGGCAGGACATACACAAGATGAACATGGAGCACCTTGTAGTACCTGAAATTAAGAATGTACTCAAAAAAAGAAAAAAACTCACATTGATGGGGTATGTCAGTGAAGCACAAAAGTCAATGAGATAGCTCACAATGGCAAGAGTTGGACCAATGTGAGCAACAGAATAGAGTATTAGCTTATAAGCCAAAATATAAAATAAATATCCGTAAGTCTGTAGTGATATAAATAAATGATTAAATTAATATATGGTGTAGAAGAGAAGTCTTCCATGCAGAATTCCAAATTATTTATGTTTATACTTTGCCCTCATAACTCCCCACTCCTGAAGTGTGGGATGTGCACAGACTTTCTTCCTAAGAGTACACTATTGAAAGGGGAAAATGAAAGAGTAACTTCACAATGCAGAACAGCTAACTATATTATACTAGCAATTATTTCTGTGAAGATCATTTGGCCCTGATATTTGAAAAGCTGGTCCAAAGAATAATCTTTCTAGGAGTTTCCATTTTTTCTACTTTCCAGTTTCATAGCTTCTGCTCATGTGATAGCCTCTTTGGTGTGAAGGTATGAAGGATTTCTTTTCTCAGTTTATGAGTAATAGGAATAGCAATGAATTAAAGCTAGTCAAGGCTCTGTCTTGTTCTAAATAGGTGATTTAAAATAAGGTCTTTCCTTCCTCTACAAGTGGCAGAAAATAAAAGTTCGAAAGTTTATTCTTTTAACTCTTCATCTGTATGGCATAAAGAATTTTTAATATGTAAGTTAATGAAAAAATGAATTATGATTATATATTATTATCATTGTTATATGAGAGTGACTTTACTACTTATGGGTTTGATGTGCTCAGTAGTTAGTGTCAAAAGGTGATGTACAGAATGTCTTCTTTAATTTCTTAGGAATAAATTTCATATAATTATCAATGCTTATTTTGCAATAATTTTGGTGTCATACTTATTGAATAAATTAAAACATTCAGGCAAGAAATGATTTCTCTATGCTTAATGTTTACAAATATATGCTTCTTTTTAACAAATATAATAAGCTATACTAGGAAACAATAGACATAAGCACAATTTTATACATAAAAAGTGATTTTGACATTAATGTCATTACTCAATGACATTATTTAATGCAATACCTATTTAATAACTTATTAATCAATGTAACATCCTGGAGATTTTATCAATTAAGTAAAACTGCATACAGATTTAAGTTATATTGTAGAAAAGTTACCATTTAAAATCTTGAAAGAAAATATAAATAAATTTTGTATTACAAATGAAAAAAACTGTACAAAGCAGCATTAATAATCCAAAGCCAAATCAAAAGGCTTTGGTATCCAATGATTTCTTTTGTTAATTGTATAACTTTTCTAAATTAATATTTTAAGTGACACAATTGTCAGTGTAGTGCAAGAATTGAAGTCTGTAATGATGCAAATCGATCTACTCTTCATACTGTTTTTCTTTAAAATGAGACTAAGGTGTATAGGACACCGTTTTATAAAAGGAGTCAGAAATGAGCAATTGACAATGGGCAATTGCTGGAAGTGATAATATGATATGTCTAAACAGAACGTTTATACAAAGCACTTCAATCTTTGTTTCAATAAATTTCATTTGTTGTGGAAAGACATATCTAGTAGCCATGATTATATTGTCACTCAGTTATTACCAATAAGAAATCTTTAGATACTTTAGAATAACATATATATTCATGAGCCAACAAGTTTTCTTTAGTGTCCTGAGGGTGCAGTTTACTTGCCCTTCTAATACAAAATGCCTCCCTGAGATATGTCTCAGTACATATAGACTATAATAAAATACAAGCACTTAGATTTAGAAACCTTACCTAAATTTAATAATTAAATGAGCTGGTAATAGTTTAAGTATTAAACTATTACTATGTCTTGACTAGCTCAGAAGAGTTATACAGCCTTTTAGGTGATCTGAATTTTAGTGTTCTAATGAATTCCAATTTCTACCTTTCCTCTGTTCATTCTGAACATACTCTTCAGGACTACTCTATCTCTGCTGTTTCTAATACTCCCAATCATTATGTTTAGTACTTATAGCTATCCAGTATTTAGACCTTTCTGACTTTCTACTCAAAGCACATTAAAATCAATTTGAGCAAACCCAAATTGTTCACTTCCTTACATTAACACAACCTCACTTAGTCTTTAATTATTATTGAAACAAGTGTTTTTGGGAAATGGGTGATTTGAGGTTAGGGCCCAGAAAAATATAATTTGATCCCCTGTAACTTACTTCTGTGCAAGAAAACTAAAAAGTGTTCAAATATTGGTGGGAAATTTTCAAAAGGACATAGGTCGAGTCTGCTTTTAGGTACCATTAAATAGGTTGGGGTTCTCAGTTATGCAGAAAAATACTAAAATTTTTTAATACATAGAGAAATATCAATTTAAAAATTTTAGAGAGCTGATGAAGCAATAAGATCCAAAGAAGCTAAGACTACAAGGAGGAGAGGGCCTCAGAAAATTGAAATAATCTCTGCAGTCACTTTTACCTTGGGAGTAATTTACTGACTCTGAGCAGAAGCAATCATCTGAGAATTCTTACTTAGCTCCAGTCAGATCCTTAGGTAGAGAATAGAGAACCAAAAGAATATTTTTCATAGACTTGGCAATTGTCAGGAATTTAGCTGGAATTTCTTGTAGGACATAGCCAGATGCTAAGGTAGTGCAGGAATGGAGATGAAGAACTTATGTGAGAAACCTCTAAGATGTAGAGTGATCTTTTAAGCAATGTCTTGAGTAAATTTAGAGTTTGGATTGGCCAAGAAGATACCGTAAAAGATACAAGGCTTTTAGTTGAAAACCCTGGTGGAGAGAAAGACAAAATAGATATTCCTAAGAAGATGGCACTCAACTTCAAACTAACACCATCCTTGATTGAAGTAATGTGATCAGATACATTTCTATATGTCAAGTACAGGAGATATCTCAAGTATGGGGGTCCCTAAAACTTATATGTAACAGTATCTTCTATTCAATAAATTGTGGAAGATCCACCAGAAATGATAATTAAAAAAACAAGAGAAACTGATCTATAGGCAATTTAGGTTTTTGAGTTGGTTGACAATATTGCGAAATAATTTTCATTAATATATCAAAGAATGAATGAAAATAGGACAAAATGGAATTATGAAAATCAACAAATAAATCTAATCTGTAAAACTCAGATGGACATTCAATAACAGTAAAAATAACATGTGAAATTTAAAATTCACTTAAAAGGGATAAAAAGCAGATTATAAACAAGAGAAGACTGGGTTTGTAAGGCTAGCATTACTAATACCAAACTCAGGCAAAGAAATTACAAGAAAAGATCAAAGAAAGAAAATATTCCTTATGAAAATTAAGTCCAATGATATATAAAAAATAATACATCAAGAAGTGGAATTCATCTCAAGAATAAAGGTTGGGAAAATATTCAAAAATCAATATAATTTGCAATATTAATAGAATGAAAATGAAAAACCATATGATCTTACTAATAAAAACGTGACAATAAATTGAATATCCATTCCTGTTAAAACTGTCAGCAAATTGGCAATAGCTTACACCATATTTAATGGTAAATGACTACATAGTTTTTCTTTAAGGTCAGGGACATAGGACATCTGCTCTCACCATTTCCAGTCAACATTGTAGTTCTAGCTAGTAAAATAATGCAAGAGAAAGACAAAAGAGCCTAAAGATTGGAAATAAAACTATCTTTATTCACAATATAATGATTTTCTATATAAAAATTTCTATAAAATATTAAAAAAGCTATTAGAACTAATAAGTGGGTTTAGCTATGTGGTAGGATATAACAGTATACAAACATCAGCTTTATTTCTATACATTAACAATAAACATTTCAAAATTAAACATTTAAAAATACTATATACAGTACCATCCTTAAATATGAACTCTAGGGATAAAGCTGGATGGATGTGGAAAAGTATAAAACATTAATATGAGAAATTAAAGAAGACCTAAACAGTGAGATATAACTGTTCATGGATTAAAAGTATAATATTGTTAAGAGAGAAAGATTATTCAAATTATCAGCACAATCCAACCTAAAGTTAAACTAAAAGACTAAATATAAATTTAAACACAGCACAAAAATCCATCAGGATGTCTATGGAAAAAAAGAAAATGCAATTGTTGGTGACAATATATATCAGTCAGAACTCTCAGATTCTGCTGAAAAACACTGAAAAATGTTTGGTAGTATCTAAGAAAGCAGAAAACAGGTATAATGTATGGCCCATCATTTCCATTCATAGGTATTTACACAACAGAAATGCATATGTCTTTTTTAAAAAGGCATTTAATAAAATGTTCATAACAGCACTATTTATCATACCTCAATGGAAATAATTGTCCATCAATAATATAATGGATACATGAATTGTTTTAAGTCTACATAGTAAGATAGAATATAGCAATAAAAGTTAACTGCTGCATGCAACATTATGAATCTCACAATATAGTGGGGAGCAATTGAAGCTAAAGAATACAATTTGTAGAATTACATTTATGTAAAATTTAAGATGAAATTATGCAACATTTAAAATTCAATAAGAAAGCAAATCTATGATGTTCAAGTGAGGAAAATGGTTAACCTTATGGGAGAATATTGGCCAGCAAAGAATGTGAGGGGGCTTCTGTGATTCTGATAATGATCTCTTTTTCATATGTGGGTGCTGGTTATACCTTTGGGTGTGTGTTACCTTTGTCAAATTTATCAGACTATCTCCTTATGTTCTGTGCATTTTTATGTATGTACATTATAAATCAATCTTGTTATTAAATGGACATTGGACCTATCTTAAAGAATTTATTGCTGCTAATTTTGTGATAAATAGGACATTAAAATACTAATGATGCTAATGGATTATAACACATTGCTAATAAAATAGCAAGTAAAAGAGTTTGAGTGATGTTCAGAGGAATAAGTAGTGTTCTTTATTAACAGGGAATGCCAACTAATAAGTATAGAATCCAGAAAGATTTAGAAAAATCACCATTCTGCAATAAGCAATAACATTATAGATTTAGACAAGGATCACCATTGGATGCTTAAACAAGGGGGTAAATTTTGCCATGAAACAGGATATTCCAATGGTATCAAATTATCCTATACAGATTGGCTATTAATTTTAAAATAGAAAATTGGAACTTTATAGTGAAGCATTCTGGAGGATGCCAACTAAACCAAGGGATCAATAATAGAAAAACTGTGATATGTATTTCTTGATGTGATGAATTTAAAATCATCTCCTTTGGGCCAAAATTATTTCACCTGATTTTAATAATGAGGAAACAATCAGAGTTAATCTATGGTTTGTGAGAATCTACAAAATACCTGGATTTGATTCTTCAAATATATCATTGCCATGAAAGTAAAAAAAAAAGACAAAAAGGAAAGAAAAAGGCAGAGAAAGTTTCCCAGATTAAAGAAAACGAAGATTTGACAATCAAATACAATGCATGAGGGTAGATTAAAATTTGAATGCCCCTGCTCACTCCAAAAAAGTTCTAATGACACTATCGGGATAATTGGTGAAGAGTAATTCACTCTATTAGATAAAATGATTGTATTAGTGTTGTACTTCTTGGGTATCTTAATAATGCTGTAGTTATGTAGGATAATCTTTTTGTTCTTAGGAGACAACAATGGAAATTTAGGAATGAAGTGCGATACATTTTGTTGTAACTTACTGTCAAATGGTTCCAAAACTAAGAGGTTTTGTATGCACGCATGTATATGTGCACGTGTGTGTGTGTGTGTGTGCGTGTGTGTGTGTGTGTGTGACAGAAACAGAGAGAGAGAGAGAGGCAGAAAAGGAGGAGAGAGAAATCAATAAAATGATAATTTCACCCCAATTTATATGGTATCAAATAAAATAAGCACTATTGAAAAGTAATACATCGTAATATTTTTTAAATGTTTACACCTTGTGTCTTATCCACTTAGGATTTTTGTTGTTAGGTCCACTTTACTTAAAAATAATATAGGAATGAGGAGTCTAAATCAAATATAACATCCATAGCAATATATAGGAAAAGAACATGCAAAGAAATCGGGACCTTTTACA
Source organism: Phataginus tricuspis (assembly GCA_029783875.1). Lineage (NCBI taxonomy): Eukaryota > Metazoa > Chordata > Mammalia > Pholidota > Manidae > Phataginus > Phataginus tricuspis. Next base: position 43,353,168 of record JAQQAC010020896.1, on the reverse strand, counting down.
TAAATTAACATAACCAATCATTAGTTCATTTATAATAAAGATAAAAATTTGGAGTAAAGAGTAAAAAAAAGAGCTAAAAGTTTGTACTTCTGGTTAATAATTTGACTGGATTTTTATAATCCGTAATGATATTTCCAGTTGGATATGACAGACAAAAATTTTAAGATTTTGATTATTTAACAATGATTTTCTTCCTTCCATTTGAATGACCAGAGGAGAAGAGATTGTTTCAAATGGTAAATTAGCCCACCTCTCTATTCTATTCCTTGAAAATTGTAAGAGTAATACACATTTTCCATGTGTTTCACAACCATATTTTTTATAACCATTTTTATTTTACCTTATTTATTTTATTTTGCTTTCATTAACGTACAATTACATTAACAACATTATGGTTACTAGACTCCCTCTATTTTCAAGTCTCCATCACATACCCCATTACAGTCACTGTCCATCAGCATAGTAAGATGCTATAGAATCATTACTTGTCTTCTCTGTGTTATACTGCCATCCCGTGTCCACCCCCCTCCATTATACGTGTTAATCATAATGCCCCTTTTTCCCCCTTATCCTTCCCTTCCCACCCATCCTCCAAATCCATGTCCCTTTGGTGACTGTTAGTTCATTCTTGGGTTCTGTGAGTCTGCTGCTGTTTTGTTGCTTCAGTTTTTCCTTTGTTCTTATATTCCACAGATGAGTGAAATCACTTGATACTTGTCTTTCTCTGCCTGGCTTATTTCACTGAGCATAATACCCTCTAGCTTCATCCATATTGTTGCAAATGTTAGGATTTGTTTTCTTCTTATGGATGAATAATATTCCACTGTGTATATGTACATCTTCTTTATCCATTCATCTACTGATGGACAAGTTAGGTTGTTTCCATTTCTTGGCTATTGTAAATAGTGCTGCGATAAACATAGGGGTGCATGTCTTTTTCAAACTGGGCTCCTGTATTCTTAGGGTAAATTCCTAGGAGTGGAATAGGAGTGGAATTCCTGGGTCAAATGGTATTTCTATTTTTAGTTTTTTGAGGAACCTCCATACTGCTTTCCACAATGGTTGAACTAATTTACATTCCCACAGGCAATGTAGAAGGGTTCTCCTTTTTCCACATCCTTGCCAACATTAGTTGTTGTCTTTTGGATGTTGGCTATCCTAACTGGTGTGTGGTGATATCTCATTGTGGTTTTAATTTGCATTTCTCTGATGATTAGTAATGTGGAGCATCTTTTCATGTGCCTGTTGGCCATCTGAATTTCTTTTTTGGAGAAGTGTCTGTTCAGCTCCTCTACCCATTTTTTAACTGGCTTTTTTGCTTTTTGTTTCTTCAGGTGTGTGAGCTCTTTATATAATTAGAATGTCAACCCCTTATCGGATATGTCATTTATGAATATATTCTCCCATACTGTAGGATGTCTTTTTGTTCTACTGATGGTGTCCTTTGCTGTACAGAAGTTTTTACTTTGATATAGTCCCACTTGTTCATTTGCTTTTGTTTCCCTTGCAGATGGAGATATGTTCATGAAGAAGTTGCTCATGTTTATGTCCAAGAGTTTTTTGTCTATATTTTCTTCTAAGACATTTATGGTTTCATGACTTACATTCAGGTCTTTGATCCATTTTGAGTTTATTTTTGTGTATGGGGTTAGACAATAATTTAATTTAATTTTCTTACATGTAGCTGTCCAGTTTTGCCTACACCAGCTGTTGAAGAGGCTGTCATTTCCCCATTGTATATCCATGGCTCCTTTATTGTATATTAATTGACCATATATGCCTTGGTTTATACCTGGGATCTCTAATCTGTTCCATTGGTCTATGGGTCTGTTCTTGTGCAAGTACCAAATTGTCTTGGTTACTGAGGCTTTGTAGTAGAGCTCGAAGTCAGGGAATGTAATTCCCCCTGCTTTATTTTTCCTTCTCAGGATTGCATTGGCTATTCGGGATCTTTTGTGGTTCCATATGAGTTTTAGAACTATTTGTTCTAGTTTGTTGAAGAATGCCATCGGTAATTTGATAGGGATTGCACTGAATCTGTAGATTGCTTTAGGCAGGATGGCCATTTTGACAATATTAATTCTTCCTATTCATGAGCACGGGATGTGTTTCCATTTATTGGTATCCTCTTTAGTTTCTCTAATGAGTGTCTTGTAGTTTTCAGAGTATAAGTCTTTCACTTCCTTGGTTAGGTTTATTCCTAGGTGTTTTATTCTTTTTGGTGCGATTGTGAATGGAATTATTTTCCTGATTTTTCTTTCTGCTAGTTCATTGTTAGTGTATAGGAATGCAACAGACTTCTGTGTATTCCTTTTGTATCCTGCAAATTTGCTGAATTCAAGTATTAGTTCTAGTAGTTTTGGAGTGTATTCCTTAGGGTTTTTTATGTACAATATCATGTCACCTGCAAATAGGGACAGTTTAACTTCTTTCCTGCCAATATGGATGCGTTTTATTTCTTTGTGTTGTCTGATTGCCTTGGCTAGGACCTCCAGAATTATGTGGAATAAAAGTGGGGAGAGTGGGCATCCTTGTCTTCTTCCCAATCTTAAAGGAAAAGCTTTCAGCTTCTTGCTGTTAAGTATAATGTTATCTGTGAGTTTGTCATATATGGCCTTTATTATGTTGAGGTACTTGCCCTCTATACCCCATTTGTTGAGAGTTTTTATCATGAAAGGATGTTGAATTTTGTCAAATGCTTTTTCAGCATCTGTGGAGATAATCATGTGGGTTTTGCCCTTCTTTTTGTTGACGTGGTGGATGATGTTGATGAAATTTTGAATGTTGTACTATGTTTGCATCCCTGGGATGAATACCACTTGATCATGATGGATGATCTTTTTGATGTATTTTTGAATTCGGTTTGCAAATATTTTGTTGAGTATTTTTGCATCTATGTTCATCAGGGATATTGGTCTGTAATTTTCTTTTTGGGGTGTCTTTGCCTGGTTTTGGTGTTAGAGTGATGTTGGCCTAGTAGAATGAGCTTGGGAGTATTCCCTCTTCTTCTACTTTTTGGAAAACTTTAATGAGGATGGGTATAAAGTCTTCACTAAATGTTTGATAAAATTCAGCAGTGAAACCATCTGATCCAGGAGTTTTGTTCTTAGGTAGTTTTCTGATTACCAATTCAATTTCCTTGCTGGTAATTGCTCTATTCAGATTTTCTATTTCTTCCTAGGTCAAACTTGGACGGTTGTATTTTTCTAGAAAGTTGTCCATTTCTTCTAGGTTTTCCAGTTTGTTACCATTTAATTTTTCATAGTATTCTCTCATAATTCTTTGTATTTCTGTGGTGTCCATAGTGATTTTCCCTTTCTCATTTCTGATTCCATTTATGTGTGTAACCTCTCTTTTTTTCTTGATAAATCTGGCTAGGTGTTTATCTATTTTGTTTATTTTCTCAAAGAACCAGCTGCTGATTTCATTGATTCTTTCTATTGTTTTATTCTTCTCGATTTTATTTATTTCCTCTCTAATCTTTATTATGTCCCTCCTTCTACTTACTTTGTGCCTCATTTGTTTTTCCTTTTATAGTTTTGTTAATGTGGGTTTAGACTGTACATTTGTTGTTGTTCTTCTCTCCGGAGGTAGGCCTGTTTTGCAATATACTTTCCTCTTAGCACAGCCTTCACTGCTTCCCACAGATTTTGCGGTGTTGAATTATTGTTGTCATTTGTCTCCATATATTGCTTGATCTCTGCTTTTTACTTGGTCATTGATCCATTGATTATTTAGGAGCATGTTAGTAAGCCTCCATGTGTTTGTGGACTTTTTCATTTTCTTTGTTTAATTTATTTCTAGTTTCATACCTTGGTGATTTGAGAAGCTGGTTGGTACAATTTCAATGTTTTTGAATTTACTGAGGTTCTTTTTGTGGCTTAGTATATGGTCTGTTCTTGAAAATGTTCCATGTGCACTTGAGAAGAATGTGTATCCTGTTGCTTTTGGATGGAGTGTTCTGTAGATGTCCGTCAGGTCTATTTGTTCTAATAATTTGTTCAGTGCCTCTGTCTCTTTATTTATTTTCTGTCTGGTTGATCTGTCCTTTGGAGTGAGTGGTGTGTTGAAGTCTTCTAGAATGAACGTATTGCATTCTATTTCCCCTTTTAATTCTTTTAGTATTTGTTTCACATATGTAGGTGATCCTGTGTTGGGTGCATAGGTATTTATAATAGTTATATCCTCTTGTTGGACTGACCCCTTTATCATTATGCAATGTCCTTCTTTGTCTCTTATTACTTTCCTTGTTTTGAAGTTTAATTTGTCTGATGCAAGTACTGCAACTCCTGCCTTTTTCTCACTGTTCGTTGCATGAGATATCTTTTTCCATTCCTTTACTTTCAGTCTGTGTATGTCTTTGGATTCAAAGTGAGTCTCTTCTAGGAAACATATAGATGGGTCTTTTTTTATCCATTGAGTGACTCTATGTCTTTTTATTGGTTCATTCAGACCATATACATTTAGGATGATTATCGATAGGTATGTACTTCTTGCCATTGCAGGCTTTAGGTTTGTGGTTACCAAAGGTTCAAGGGTAATTCCCTTACTATCTAACAGTGTAATTTAACTCACTTCATATGTTATTCCAAAGACAACCTAAAAGTTCTTTTTTTTCCTCCTCCATTCTTTATATGTTAGGTATCATGTTTTTCTGTGCTCTTTGTCTACCCGTTGGTTGACTTTGGGGGTTGTTGATTTGATTTTGCATCTGCTTGTAATTAATTCTTCTACTTTGCTGTGGTTTTATTTCCCCTGGTGATAGCTATTTAGCCTTAGGAATACAGCTATCTATAGAAGTCCCTCCAGAATATGCTGTAGAGTAGGTTTGTGGGAGGTAAATTCTCTCAGCTTTTGCTTATCTGAAAATTGTTTAATCTGTCCTTTAAAATTAAATGATAACTTTCCTGGGTAGAGTATTCTGGGTTTGAGGCCCTTCTGCTTCATTGAATTAAATATATCATGCCACTCCCTTCTGGCCTGTAAAGTTTCTGTTGAGAAATCTGATGATAGCCTGATGGGTTTTCCTTTATACATGATATTTTTCTCTCTCTTGCTGCTTTTAAAAGTCTGTCTTTATCCTTGATCTTTGCCATTTTAATTATTATATGTCTTAATTTTTGTCTTCCTCTAGTTCCTTGTGTTGGGAGATCTGTGCACCTCCATGGCCTGTGAGACTATCTCCTTCCCCAGACTGTGGAAGTTTTCAGCAATTACCTCTGCAATAACACTTTCTATCCCTTTTTTCTCTCTCTTCTTCTTCTGGTACCCCTCTAATGTGGATATTGTCCTGTTTGGATTGGTCACACAGTTCTCTCAATATTCTTTCTTTCTTAGAGATCCCTTTTTGTCTCTTTGCCTCAGCTTCTTTGTATTCCTCTTCTCTAATTTCTATTCTATTCTATTTACTGTCTCTTCTACTACATCGAATCTTTTTATATCCCTCCATTGCATGTTTCATTTCAGATATGGAATTTCTTATTGATTGAATCTCCATCTTAAGTTTGTCCCTGAATTCTTGAATATTTTTCTGTACCTCCATGCAAATGTTTATGATTTTTATTTTAAACTCTTTCTGGAAGATTGGTGAGTTCAGTTTCATTTGGCCCTTTTTGTGGGGTTTGTGAGATTTGTTCTGAACTAGGTTCCTTTGAAATTTCATAATTCTATGTGGTGCCCTCTAGTGCCCAGGAGCTCTGTTCTCTGGAGCTGCTCATCCCCTAGAGCGAGGTTGCAGGTCTTAGGGGAGAGATGCTGATGCCTGGGAGGAGGAGGAGCTATTTCCTGATTCCTGGCTGTAGTGCCTTTCTCCAGTATGAGAGGCAGTGGGCCAACTCCACAGGTGTAAGCATTTGTGCTTGGTGTCTGTAGCTGTTTTAGGCAGGGCCTCCCTCTGGCTGGCCTGATGCCTGTGCAGTGACTGACGGTTTGTGAGCAAGTGCTGGCTGGCCTGTCGGAAGGCACAGCAGGCTGCGTGTCATAGCGGTTGGCTATGGAGCTGAGTAGGCAGTCAGGGGGATGGTGCGCACGAAATTTATCAAAGTTCCCAAACTGCTGGGCAGAGTGCACCCAGACGAACTTGTCCACCTATCCCTTCTTCCGCTTAGCAAGCTCCGTGTAAACTCCGCCCCTTCAGCAAGCCTCTCGCTGCTAGGAAGCATGTTAGATTGCCCACCTTTCCTTTGTCCCAGAATGGCCAGATGTGGATCCCCGTCCTCCACAAATGGCCAGGATCTCAGACTCTCTGGCACTCCACCTCTCCCAGCTCCCCAATCCCACCAACCTCCAGAGCACCACATACTGTAGCTTTGTGCTCCAAAGCATACCTCCAGTGCTGGGTGTTATGCAATTCAAGTTTTCCACCCCCTCCCTGCTCCATTTCTCTTCTTCCTGTCAGTGAGCTGGGGTGGGGGAAGGGTTTGTGTACCGCCAGATCAAGGCTTTTGTACAATACCATTTCGTGAGGTCTGCTCTGTTCCTGAGATCTGTATGCAGTCTGGTGCAGCCTTCTTTCCTGTTGCTGTTTTAGGGTTAGTTGTAGTAACTATATTTTCACACTATATGAGAGGAATTCTCTCTCTCACCTCTCATGCCGCCATCTTGAATCCACACAACCATATTTTTAAAACAAATATTTGTTTCTTCAAGAAGACTTGATATAAGGAGACCTTTGAACAAACATTTTGTTATAGCTATGTATGCCAAATTTCTTTGTATTTTTCAAGTATGAGAGGGGTAATCAATGTCTGTTATTTCCTTATGCATTAAAATTATAGTGTGAAGTGAACTGCATCCTTTTCTAGTTAGCATTTATATTGGGCCAATCTCAGCTTTATCATTTGTATGCAATCATTTTCATGTTTCTTTTGCTCTTTCTTACATTCCTGAAAGGTCAGCAAGTATTACTGTCCTGCCTTGACTGGGGAAGTTACTAAAGTACACTGAGAAAAAGGATGGGTTGCAAATGATCAGCAAAAGCCATTAAGTTCAGCAACTCCAACACAAGGAACATGATTTTCATGCTCTCTGATTACATTTTATAATACAGTCTGTTAACCCTCTAGCCATTTCCCTTCCTTTTTATTGCTTCCAATAATCCATTCAGTTCAACTTTGCTGGCTTTATTGAACATTCACTTAGTGCCAGCAACATCCAACTTACCTGAGAGATACAAATAGCTCATAACATGGCACACAGGTTTTTGATTAATATATGAATGAATGAATAAAAAAAGCAATCCATGTGTATATAAATGGATACATAATCCATTTTCAAAAGGATATGGAATTTAGGTAAGGAAGAAAAGAACAAATAGAGACAACAATGAATACAAGCTCTAAGGCAATTTATTCATTAGACTATTATCTCCAAGGAAGTAAAGAGTGTGCATATTTTACTTGCAGTTTTATCTCTAGTGTCCAGCACAATATGGCACATTTTAAGTCCCCAGTAAATATTTGTTGAAAGAATAATTGCTATAAAAAATATAGCAAGGTAGTAATTTCTAGCTAAGTACTGCTTAATTTCAAAACACACAAGTCATCATTAATCTTTCAGTTAGGAATCACTCATAGAGCTGGATCTTAAAGTAGATGGAGAATATTCCTAATTTTTTATTATTGCTATTCTTCCAATATATGTTGGTCTAGCCATATAAGTGATCTCCCTGGTTATACCTTAGTCCCAAGAACATTCTCAAAACAGAACCCACAGTGACTCTTAGGTAGGTCAGATTATGCCATTGTGTCCAAAACAAGCTTCTCATTTTCCCTGGATTCCCGGTTAAAAGAGATCATTAACTTAAGTTCTTAAATTGGTTTTCAAGTCCTTCACTCTCTGCCTCCTGCAATTCTCCAATTTCCTTTCCCACTTATTTTGCTCCAGTTGTTCTAATCTCCTTGCAAGTTTTTAAAGATACCAAGAAAATTCCTGCCTTAGGGCCTTTAGATTTGCTATTCTATGGTCTTGAAACCCATATAGTCCACCCTTATTTTCTCCTAATTAATTCAAATGTCATTATTCCAGCAAGACCTTTGTTAAACATTTGTAAAATTTGAAAAGTCCTTACTGTGCCATTCACAATTTCTCTTACCTTATTTTTCTCCACAGCAAGGATTACCACTTACAAATATTTAACTAATTGGTTCATTCCCACTCTTCCCCAGTGGAATGAAATCTCTTTGAGGAAAGAGATTTTAGCTTTTTTATTTCAGTATTGTATACTTAGTATCTCAAATATTCTTGGGATATAGTGTGTGCCCAATAAATATGAAAATGAAAGAACAGGGATATATTAAATAATGAAAAGTAAAAAGCAAGCTAGTAATGAGGAAATGGAGGTAAATATAGAGCAGTGTAACTAAAGTAGGAATATCGTGCTCCCTGCTGAAAATAAAATTAAACACAGAGTGAAGTGAAAAAATATATGATATACTACCAAATGAGACAGTTTCATTTATACATAAGCATGGTGTCAAAATAATTCCTTGTATTTATGGCATAGAATGGAATGGTGAGGAAGCATCACAAAACACACATCTTGTCTTAAAAGCCCTCCTAGTGGCATTAGGTCTCTAACATGTAAAAAGACCTTGGAGATTATATTTTTCTATAAAAAGTAAAGACTAGAGGATAAACCAGGAAGAAAAACAGTGATACAAGATGTCATAGAAGAAATATGTGAGAGACCTTTGGAGAAGATACCAGGTAAAGAAAGAATATAAGGCTCAACCAAATCAAAATCTTCCATACTAAATTTTTACAAGTTATATTATTTATCATTTCACTACAGTTTCCAAAAATACAAATAGTTCAAAAATATATTATTATATTTTAAACATTTACAAATGAAATTCATGGAGTATCTTTTTTTCTTGTATCTCCACTGATTTACAACACTTAAAAAATCTATTTAAAGGAGTTCCAAAACTCGGATAGGAGAGGAAAAGATGACAGAGTAGGAAGGCAAGGTGGAAACCTCTCACATACACACCAAAGAAGCAAATAAAAATAACTCTAAAAATGACCTAAAGACTGCAGAACAGACCACCTATACTTGGTGAAGGGAAGACCACACGGAGGAGGGTAAAGTGGCAAAGCCACTATCAATTGGGACCCAAGCCCTTCCTCAATCCCAGCCCACAAGTGAGAGGGAGAGTAACAGAGCAAGTGGGGATAAGTGCTCAGGAACTCTGCACACCTGGCTTTGGAGGTCTGCTCTGAAAATATAAGTTGGGCTTTGGTGATTAACAGGGCTGGACACAGGATGTGCTGGAGACTCTGGGAGGGAGACTCCTACTGCCTTGTGGAGGACAGGCATGCTCCATTGGTCCCACTGACACCCAACACAGAAGCAGCAGTTTGAAATATTTACCACAGTGGGAAGCATGCCGGGGGTAAGGGGGATTGGTCAGAGCTCTTACCATAGGAGAAAGGGCAGTGGTCAATGATTACCCAGCCAACTTGTCAGAGACCAGTGGGAGCCAGCCCCAAAGGCTTTACCCCTCTTGCAAGCAGCTCAGCCCTGAAGCTTTCCCTTACACATTCACACACATGCCTGGCTGCCAACTCCTCAGGCAGAGCAGCACCACCATCACTGCCCAGGAGGCAGAGGGTGACCCTTGCACATGATACCAGTAGAAGGGCCACTTCACAACCCACAAAGGGCCAACCACTGCTGGCAGACAAGAAGAAAGGCAGCCCTACCCACAGCTAACCAGCAGCAACCATAGCTCACCACAATGGAGAACCAGGCACAGGTAAGCAAAGAGTGCTTCTGGGCTCCACAGGATGCCTTTCCATAAAGCTGTTATTCCATAGACTAAGAGGCATAGCTGATCTTTCTAATACAAAGGAGAAAACACAGAAACCCTGACAAAATGAGGAGGCAGAAGAATATGCTCCAAACAAAAGAACAGGGTAAGACAGCAGAAAGAGGGCTAAAAGAAATGGTATCACCAATCTTCTTGATAAAGATTCAAAGTAATAGACATAAAAATGTTCACTGACTTGTTGAAAACTATTGACAATCTCAGGGAAAACTTCATCAGAGATAGAAGAGTTGAAAAAGAGCCACTCAGAGCTGAAGAACACAGTAACTGAGATGAAAAATACAATGGAGGGAATGAACAATAGATTGCTGCAAGTACAGGTGACAATTTATGAGATGGAAATTAGAGAACAGGAAAACAAAGAAGCTGAGGAACAGAGAGAAAAGAGAATATCTAAGAATGAGAGGATGCTAAGAGAGCTGTGTGACGACCCCAAAATAAACAATATTTGCATAATAGGGTTTCAAGAACTAGAAGAGAGAGACAAAGGAGTAGAAAGTCTCTCTAAAGAAATAATACCTGAAAACCTCCTTAATCTGGGGAAGGAAACAGACACACAGTTCCTGGAAGCACAGAGAGCCCCTAACAAGAGGAACCCCAGGAAAACATCACCAAGACATATAATAATTAAAATGACAATATTAAAGATAAGGAGAGAGTATTAAAAGCAACCACAGAGAGAAAAAAGATTACTTATAAGTGAAATTCCATCATGCTAACTAAGCAGACTTCTAAGCAGACACTTTACAGGCCAGAGGGAGTGGCATGAAATATTTAATGTATTGAAACAGAAGGACCTTCAACCAAGAATCCTCTACCCAGAAAGATTATGACTCAGAATTGAAGAAGAGTTTAAAATTTCCCAGAAAAATGAAAGTTAAAAGAATTCACCACCACTAAATAAGCCTTGCAGGATATATTAAGGGAATTCTGTAGAAGGACACTATCTTAAGAGTAAATATTTTTCATCAGTATAAATAAACTCACAGTAAAGGTAAGAGACCAGTTACTTACTAAGCAAGTATGAGGTTAAAAAAGAAAAAGAAAAAAAAGAAAAAGTACTAAAATCAACAATATACAAAATAAGTCAAGGGATACACAAAAAAATGCAGATTATGACATTTAATACATAAAGTGTGGCGGACTAAGAAGATAAAAGCAGTAATTTTAGACTATATTTGAAATTGAATGACCTTCAAGATAATGTACACAGTTATATATATTTTTTAATATCTATGAACCTTAGGGTAACCACAAACCTAAAGCCTATAATAGACACAAGAAAATATTTTAAAAAAAGAAATCCAATAACAACACTAGAGAAAACCATCAAATAATAAGAGAAGAGTATAAGACAGGAAGAAAGGATCAGAGAGGAACTGCAAAAAAAAAAAAACCCACAAGAAAACAGCAAAATGACATTAAGTACGTACCTATCAATAATTACCTTAAGTGTAAATAGGCTGAAGGTACCAATCAAAAGACATAGGGTGACAGACTAAATAAAGAAACAAGACCCATCCATATGCTGCCTGCAATAGATTTATTTCAGACCTAAAGGCATATACAGAAGGAAAATGAAAGGCTGGAAAAAGTTATTTCATGCAAATAATAGGTAGAAAAAAGCAGGAGTAGCAGTACCTATATCAGAAAAAACAGATTTCAAAATAAAGAAAGTAACAAGAGATAAAGAAGGACATTACATAATGATAAAGGGATCAGTCCAACAAGAGGATATAACCATTATAAATATCTATGCACCCAACAGAGGAGCACCTAAATATGTAAAACAAATACTGACAGAAATAAAAGGAGAAATAGACTGCAACTCAATCATATTAGGGGAATTTAAAATCTAACTTACATCATTGGACAATCAATTATACAGAGAATAAATAAGGAAACAGAGACACTGAAAAACACACTAAATCAGATGGACTTAACAGATATTTACAGAACACTCCACCAAAAGCAGCAGGATACACATTTTTCTCAAGTGCATATGGAAAGTTCTCTAGAACAGATCACATATTAGGACACATAAAGAACCTCAGTAAATTTAAAAAGATTGATATTGTATCAAGCATCTTTTCAGATCATAATGGTTATGAAACTAGAAATCAATTACATGAAGAAAAAATTTTAAAAACCCACAATAATGCATAGGCTTAATAACATGTTTCTAAATAAACAGTGGATCAAGGAAAAAAATCAAAGAAGAAATCAAACAATCCATGGAGACAAGTGAAAATAGAAACACAACAGTTCAAAATATGCGGGATGCCTCAAAAGCAGTTCTAAGAGGGCAGTTCATAGGAATAGAGGCCTGCCTCAAGAACAGAAACAAACCCAAATAAGTAATCTAAATCACAACTAAAGAAACTACAAAGAGAAGAACAGAGAAACTGAAAGTTAATAGGAAGGATATAATAAAAAATAAGAGCAGAAATAAATAAAATACAAAAGAATAAAACAATAGAAAAAATCAGTGAAACCAAGAGTTGGTTTTACAAGAAGATAAACAAAATAGACAACCCCCAGCTAGACTTATCAAATCAAAAAGAGAGAGGACACATATAAACAAAATCAGAAACAAAAAAGAAGTTAAGACTGACACCACTGAAATTAAAAGAATTTTATTAAAATTCTATGAAAATTTTATGCCAATGAACTGGGCAACATAGAAGAAATGAAAAAATTTCCAAAACAAGTAAACTCCTCCAAGTATGATCCAGGAAGAAGCAGAAAATCTGAACAGACCTGTTGCCAGTAATGAAACTGAATTGGAAATAAAAAAACTCCCAGAAAACAAAATCCGTAACCAGATGGCTTCACAGCTGAATTCTACAAAACATTTAAAGAAGAGCTAATACCCATCCTTCTTAAAGTACTCCAAAATGTTAAAGAGGAAGAAATGCTTCCACACTCATTCCATGAGACCCACATCACTCTAATACCAAAACCAGACAAAGACACTACAAAAAAAGAAAATCATAGACCAATACCCCAGATGAACATAGACATAAAAATCATCAACAAAATATTAGCAAACCAAATTCAGAATTCAATATATCAAAAAGATTACCCATCACGACCAAGTAGGATTTACTCTGGAGATACAAGGATGGTTCAATATTCATAAGTCAATCAATGTGATACACCACATAACAAAAAAAGGATATAAACCATATGATCATCTCAATAGATGCTGAAAATGCATTTGAAATATTCAACATCTATTCATTACAAAAACTCTCAAAAATATGGGTATAGAGGAAACACATAACAAAGGATATATACTACAAACCCACAGCTAACATCATATTCAATGGAGAAAAGCTGAAAGCTTTTCCTTTAATGTCGAGAACAAGACAAGGCTGCCCACTCTCATCACTTTTTTTTTTGGTATCGTTAATGTACAATCACTTGAACAACATTATGGTTACTAGACCCCCTATTATCAAGTCCCCCCTCACATACCCCACTAGAGTCATTGTCCATCAGCATAGTAAGATGCTACAGAATCATTACTTGTCTTCTCTATAAATACTGCCTTTCCCATGTCCCACACCGCTGCATCACGTGTGCTAATCATAATGCCCATTTTCCCCCTTATCCCTCCCTTCCCACCCATCCTCCCCAGTCCCTTTCCCTTTGGTAACTGTTAGGCCATTCTTGGGTTCTGTGAGTCTGTTGCTGTTTTGTTCCTTCAGTTTTTCGTTTGTTCTTATACTCCACAGATGCCACTCTCACCACTTTTATTCAACACAGTACAGTAGGTCCTGTTCATGTCAATCAGACAAGATAAAGAGATGAAAGACATCTGAATTGGTAAGGAAAAAGTTATATTGTCACTTTTTTCAGATGAGATGATACTATATATAGAAAACCTAAAGACTCCCCCCAAAAAACTATTAGAACTAATAACTGGATTCAGCAAAGACGTATGATACAAAATTAATACACATAAATCTGTTGCATTCTTATTTACTAACAATGAAAAAGCAGGAAGAAAAATCAGGAGAACAATTCCATTTATAGTTGCATCAAAAAGATAAAATACCTAGGAACAAATCTAATCAAGGAAGCAAATGACCTGTACTCTGAAAACTCTGCCACTCATGAGAATAATGAAAGATACAAATAAATAGAAATCTATCCCATGCTCATGGATAGAAAAATTTAATATTGTCAAAATGGCCATCCTGTCCAAAGCAATTTACAGATTCAATGCAATCCCTATCAAAATACCAATGACATTTTTCAGTGAACTGGAGAAAATAATCCTAAAATTCATATGGAATCACAAAAGACCCCAAATAGTTAAAGTGATCTTGAGAGATAAGGAGGAAGCCAGGAGTATCACACTACCTATTTTCAAGCTACTACAAAGCTATAGTAATCAAAACAGTAAGGTACTGGCACAAGACCAGACCCATAGATTAATGGAACAGAATAGAGAGCCCAGAGACAAACCCATGCATATCTGGTCAATTATTATATTACAAAGGATTCATGAATATTCAGTGGGAAAAACACAGTCTCTTCATTAAAGTGTGTTGGGAAAACTACAAAACTACATGCAAGAGAATGAAACTGGATTATTGTCTAACTCCATATACAAAAGTAAACTCAAAACGAATTAAGGACATAAATATAAGACATGAAACCATAAACCTCATAACATAGGCAAAAATCTTATGACCATAAGCATGAGCAATTTTTTTTTTCTGGATACATCTACCTGGACAAGGGGAACAAAATAAAAAGTGGAAAGTGGACTACATCAAACTAAAAAGTTTCTGTACAGCAAAGGACACCATCAATAGAAAAGGTAATCTGCAATATGGAAGAATATATTCATAATTGATTTATCTGATAAGGGGTCAACATCCAAAATATATAAAGAACTTATATGTTTCAACAGCAAAAACAAAACTAATAATTCAATTAAAAAATGGCAGAGGACCTGAACAGACATTTTCCCAAAGAAATACAGATTGCCAACAGGCCCATGGGAAGATGCTCCACATCACTAATAATCAGGGAAATGCAAATGAAAACCACAATGAAGTTTCCCCTCACACCAGTTAGAATGGCCACTATCCAAAAGAAAAGAAATAACAAGTGTTGGGATGGGTGTGGAGAAAAGGGACCCCTCCTACACTGCTGATGGGAATGTGAGTTGGCGCAGCTGCTATGTAAAGACATATGGAGGTTCTTCAAAAAACTTAAAGACAAATACCACACGACCTAGTAAGTCCAATTCTAGGAATTTACCCAAAGAAAACAAAATACATGATTCAAAAATATATATGAATCTCTATGTTTATTGCCACCTTATTTACAATAGCCAACATATGGAAGCAACCAAAGAGTCCATTAGTGGATGACAGGATGAAGAATTGGTACACACATGCAATAGAATATTATTATAAAAAAGGAATAAATCCTTTCTTTTGTGATAGTATGGATGGACCTATAGGGTATCAGGCTATGTGAAATAAACCAGACAAAGAAAGACAAATGCCACATGATTTCACTTATTTGTGGAATCTTAAAACAAAACAAAATGAATAAAATAGCAGTAGATTCATAGGCACTGAGAAGTGACTAGTGGTTACTATGTGGGAGTGGTTGCATAGGGAGGGTGAGGGGGATGAAAGAGTACAAAAATTGTCAATTTTAATATAAGTTGGCCACAGAGATAGTACTACAACATGGAGAATAAAGCCACGGTTCTGTAACATCTTTCTATGTTGACAAATAATAACTGTACTAGTTGGGGTGAGGCTATAATAATGTGGGTAACTGTTGAATCACTGTGTTGTATACTTGAAACCAATATAAGATTGTATATCAAGTATAAAAAATAAATACAATTTGAAAAAGGGAGTTCCAAAACTTCCATTATTACATATCTGCAATAAGTTTCACTGAGTTTATATTAACTGCACTTCTGCATTGTAATTCTTTTCAATTAAATGTGTGGTTGGAGATGCTATGATATACCAAGAGATAGAATGGATGCACAGTTCAATAAATTTTAACACCATGTATCTTATTCTATATAAGCTTTCCTCTCAAAAATAACATTCTCTAAACTACTGAGCTTTTCATACAACTTCTGGTAGCAGCTTTTTCAGAGTATTGTGTTATATAATGATATTGGTATATATGTGAAATGAGTTTAGCCTGCCTGGACATTTACAAAAAACAAGGCATGCAGAGCAGTTAGTTGTATAGGATTACTCTAACAGTGCATATAACTAGCACTCTTGATCCTACTCACTAATTTGATAAGCAAAAAGATCCATATCGTTATACAAAATGTTCTGCAATTGTGAATCACAGAGAATGGACTAGAAGTCATGAAACTAAAGTAGTTACAAGTCTTAAAATAATGCAAGCAATAAATATGGAGTCTATATTCATATTCTGGGTAGGGGAACAGGAAAAGGACATGTAAATAGTTGAAGTCTCTATATTTATCATATACTTATTTTGCAATGTAGAGATATGTTACCATCCTATTAAAGCATAAGACTTATGAAGGCAAGGATTTTGTCTTATAGGTCCTTGTCCTTCCACAATACCTCTCTAGCACATTGCTCTTCAATTGTCATATACTAAGTGCTTTCCTTCTTCCTTTTTTTAATCCTAATTTTCCAGCCTAAATTCACTCTTCCTTGCCTCTTCTAAGTAATCTCATCATATCCAATAGTCCGTCTTTTTAGCACTATTCAAAATAGCCAAATCAGCACTATCCCAATCAGCATTATCCTGGGGTCTCTCTCTGTCCTCATCTTTGTTAATCTGCTTACAGAATTTGACATCACATTTTTAATTGTTTCATTTTTATAAAATTTTTCTCTCATGTTTACTGTGACACTTTACTTGTACTATCCTCATTATTAGAAGGATGGATCTAAGTGACCCTTTTTCTTTAATTCTTGACTTTCTCTTTTCCATATCTCACAAATTTTTATATGTCCCAGATTCCTACCACCTCCTTTTATCATCATTTCTATTCAAGTCTTCCCATATCTCTTCTTACTCTTTTATGTTCACTTCCTTTTTCTTTTTCTTTCCTTCTCTTTCTTTTCCTTTCCTTCCCTTCTACTTTTCCCCCTTGTCTCACCTTCCTCCTCTTCTGTTGTCTCTGTATACTATATTATTTTCCTAGTCTCCTTCAAGTAATCACTTCTAGACAGTTAAATTCCTTGATATTTATCCCTGTATTTTAACTCCTGACCTAATGTGTCAACTCCCTAACCATTGACACATTCACAGCCTAACAAGGACTGAACATATTCTCTCCCTCATAAAACTTCACTGGACTCTTCCATTGGTCTTAACATCATCATTGCCCCATCATTATTAAAATATTCCAAAATAAAGTCAGAGTCCTTTTTTTCCCTCTGACTCTTTGTGCAAATGTCATTTAAAACGTTTACATTCTACTTTTACTTCCTCCTTTACTTTCCTAACTTGATTTTTTCACCTTCATGCTTGATCCAAAATCATTTTACTTCCTACCACTGAACTTTATTAGGAAATCTCTCTACACGGAATTTCTCAAGGCCTCTCCTTTGACGAATAAGCCACATATTTAACTGTGATATTTAAGGCATTTTTACATGTAATCCCTGTATTACTGTAGTTCGATTTATGTGAAATGTCATTACATTTCCTATTATGATCCATCAGGCAGTATTTTGAAGGCAGAAAATGTTTTGTTTACTCTGTAGCCCATTTGATAAACATGGTCCAGTCAGGCTCCTAGAATCTAGTCAGTCTATGAAAGAACTCTTGCTTCCAGAAAAGCTCTCCCCCAAGGAGAACAACCATATTCTTGGATCATCATCATTCATCATTATCTTTAGCCCATGATTCATCAGAGAGAACTAAAAGGATGGGAAAAGTAATAGGGGAGAAAAAAAATACCCCTACTTTTATTTCTCTACCTTTTCTTAATTGGCCTTAATTTGTAGCAAGAGCCACTATTACCATTTCCAGCTAAGTGGTAATAGCTAAATAAGTAATAGCGAATAGCAGAATTACACTTTTATCTACTGTGCCTCTTCGTACCTGAGATGATGTTAAAATGAAGACTCTGTTTCAGTAACTCTGGGGTGGGGCTCAAATTCAACATTTCTAAACTATTCCCAGTGATGCTATGCTACTGGTGTATATAACAGACACTGCAACAAAGATCTACTGGAAGACAGTGGCGTGGGGATGGAGGCAAGGTAACCTTACAAAGTGAAAGCAGAAAAGAATAAAAATGAAAAAAAAATTGGCTTCAATTTTGCCAAGGTGCCAGTCAATATGTCCCAGCTGGTTCACAATATGTGAATATAAAATTAAAAGAAAGATTTAATCATTAAATGAATTCTACCATTCTATTTCCATATACTTCAGAGACAATCCACATATATTTATTGTCTCTTTACTAGCGAAAATTCATTTGCAGTCTCATAGTATTTTTATAACTTTTAATAATTTGCAGTGGTTATCCCTCCAATTTCCAGATGGTTCCTGAGACTCTCTTTTTCTCCTTCACAGGGATGCCGCATATTTTTTTCGATCTATTTATTTATTGATTTATTTATTTTTCTTTTGGTATCATTAATATACAATTACATGAGCAACATTGTGGTTACTAGATTTCCCCCATTATCAAGGCCCCACCACATACCCTCATTACAGTCACTGTCCATCAGCACAGTAAGATGCTATAGAGTCTCTACTAGTTTTTGTGCTATAATGCCTTCCCTGTGCTCCTGTCCCTACATTATGTGTGCTAATCGTAATGCCCCTTATTCCCTTTCTCCTGCCCCAGTCCTTTCCCTTTGGTAACTGTCAGCCCATTCTTGGGTTCTGTGAGTCTGCTGCTGTTTTGTGCCTTCAGTTTTTTCTTTGTTCTTATGTTCCACAGATGAGTGAAATCATTTGGTACTTGTCTTTCTCTGCCTGGCTCATTTCACTGAGCATAATACCCATCTATGTTGTTGCAAACGGTAGGATTTGTTTTCTTCTTATGACTGAATAATATTCCATTGTGTATATGTACCACCTCTTCTTTATCCATTCATCTACTTACAGACACTTAGGTTGCTTCCATTTCTTGGCTCTTGTAAATAGTGCTGCGATAAACATAGGGGTGCATATGTCTTTTTGAAACTGGGATCCTACATTCTTAGGGTAAATTCCTAGGAGTGAAATTCCTGGGTCAAATGGTAGGATGACTTTTTGTTCTGCTGATGGTGTCCTTTGCTGTACAGAAGCTTTTTAGCATAATGTAGTCTGATTTGTTCATTTTTTATTTTGTTTCCCTTGCTTGAGGAGATGTGTTCAGAAAAAAGTTGCTCATGCTTATACTCAAGAGATTTTTGCCTACGTTTTCTTCTAAGAGTTTTATGGTTTCATGACTTACATTCAGGTCTTTGATTCATTTTGAGTTTACTTTTGTGTATGAGGTTAGACAATAATCCAATTTCATTCTCTTGCATGTAGCTTTCCAGTTTTGCCAACACCAGCTGATGAATAGGCTGTCATTTCCCCATTGTACATTCATGGCTCCTTTATTATATATTAATTGACCATATATGCTTGGGTTTATATCTGGGCTCTCTAGTCTGTTCCACTGGTCTATGGGTCTGTTCTTGTCCCAGTACCAAATTGACTTGATTACTGTGGCTTTGTAGTAGAGCTTAAAGTCAGAGAGCATAATACTCATCCACTTTATTCTTCCTTCCCAGGACTGCTTTGGCTATTTGGGGTCTTTTGTGGTTCCATATGAATTTCAGAACTATTTGCTCTAGTTCATTGAAGAATGCTGTTGGTATTTTTATAGGGATTGCACTGAATCTGTAGATTGTTTTAGGCAGGGTGGCCATTTTGACAATATTAATTCTTCCTATCCATGAGCAAGGGATGTTTTTCCATTTATTTGTATTTTCTTTAATTTCTCTCATGAATGTCTTGTAGTTTTCAGAGTATAGGTCTTTCACTTCCTTGGTTAGGTTTATTCCTAGGTATTTTATTCTTTTTGATGCAATTGTGAATGGAATTGTTTTCCTGATTTGTCTTTCTGCTAGTTCGTTGTTAGTGTTTAGGAATGCAACAGACTTCTGTGCATTTATTTCATATCCTGCAAATTTGCTGAATTCAAATATTAGTTCTAGTAGTTTTGGAGTGTATTCCTTAGGGTTTTTTATGTACAATATCATGTCATCTGCAAATAGGGACAGTTTAACTTCTTTCTTGCCAATCTGGATGCCTTTTATTTCTTTGTGTTGTCTGATTGCTGTGGCTAGGACCTCCAGAACTATGTGGAATAAAAGTGGGGAGAGTGGGCATCCTTGTCTTGTTCCCAATCTTAAAGGAATTCTTTCAGCTTCTTGCTGTTAAGTATAATGTTGGCTGTGGGTTTGTCATATATGGCCTTTATTATGTTGAGGTTCTTGCCTCTATATCCATTTTGTTGAGAGTTTTTACTATGAATGGACGTTGAATTTTGTCAAATGCTTTTTCAGCACCTATGGAGATGATCATGTGTTTTCTGTCCTTTTTGTTGATGCGGTGGATGGTGTTGATGGATTTTCAAATGTTGTACCATCCTTGCATCCCTGGAATAAATCCTACTTGATTATGATGGATGATCTTTTTGGTGTATTTTTGAATTTGGTTTGCTAATATTTTGTTGAGTATTTTTGCATCTATGTTCATCAGGGATATTGGCCTGTAATTTTCTTTTTTTGTGGTGTCTTTGCCTCATTTTGGTTTTAGAGTGATGCTGGCCTTGTAGAATGAGTTTGGGAGTATTGCCTTCTCTTCTACTTTTTGGAAAACTTTAAGAAGGATGGATATTAGGTCTTCACTAAATGTTTGATAAAATTCAGCAGTGAAATCATCTTGTTCAGGATTTTTCTTCTTAGGTAGTTTTTTGATTACCAATTCAATATCCTTGATAGTAATTGGTCTATTCAGATTTTATGTTTCTTCCGGGGTCAGCCTTGGAAGGTTGTATTTTTCTAGAAAGTTGTCCATTTCTTCTAGGTTATCCAGTTGGTTACCATATAATTTTTCATAGTGTTCTCTCATAATTCTTTGTTTTTCTGTGTTGTCTGTAATGATTTTTCTGTTCTCTTTTCTGATTCTGTTTATGTGTGTAGACTCTCTTTTTTTCTTTATAAATATGGCTAGGGATTCATCTATTTTGTTTATTTTCTTGAAAAACTACTTTCTTTCTTTCTATTGTTTTATTCTTCTCAATTTTATTTATTTATGCTCTAATCTTTATTATGTCCCTCCTTCTACTCACTTTGGGCCTCATTTGTTGTTCTTTTGTAGTTTCATTAATTGTGAGTTTAGAGTGTTCATATGGGATTTTTTTTCTTTCCTTGGGTAGGCCTGTATTGTAATATACTTCCCTCTTAGCACAGCCTTTGCTGTGCCCCACAGATTTTGCGGTGTTGAATTATTGCTGCCATTTGTCTCCATTTATTGCTTGATCTCTGTTTTTATTTGATTATGGATCCATTGATTTTTTAGGGGCATCCTATGAATGCTGCATATTTTTAAGTCTTCATAATGTCCTTTTATTCTTGACCTCTGCATTTATGGCATCTCAAATTGAAGGGGGCATTGCCCACAAAGAAAAATAAACAAACAATGACTAATATAAACATCAGTTACTTATGATTGATGAGCTAGTATTCTGAATTTAATTGCAGAGGTCTTTGGTTAAAACAGGTGTCACTATATGAGTAAGGAGTACCTCCACCCACCTCTAATCTAATTTAAAACACAATTTTTGTGACCACCCAACCTCAAGTCTGATGTCATAAGGAAACTGTGGTTCTTAATTTCTTGTGGGAGAAAAGAAGAAGCAACAGAGGTGTGAGGCAGATGACCGTTCCCCTCACTTCGGAAGAGAATTCTAGAGAAAACATTATAGTTGCTTTCTTTAGAATTGTACAGGATCTATTAATGCATTGTCCTACTGCACACTAGCAAACACTGCTCAGTCTGCAGGAATCAGAAATTTGTCACAGAGCATAGGAATTGCATAGAAAAGGAGCAGAGTAAGTGTGGACTTCTAAGTTCAACCACTTCCCTCTCAAACTCTGGGTAACTCTGCCAAAGAAAATAGAAACTAAATAAAAGACCCTGAAGGAATTAAATACATTAAATTAGGCCCATGAAATCAAAATAGGTTTATGTCAAGCTCTTGGAATATTTGTTTTCATTATTATATTGCATTGCATTTTAGAAGTTATACATATATTCTGCGGTTTGTCAAAAATAACCTAATGGCATGTTTAGCTTCTCTTTATGTATAAAGTCTTTTTTTCCCCCATGAAATGATGTAGCATCATAACTAAGTAAATGAACATATACTACAACAGCTGATCCCATCATAATTATTATGTTGTTACTGCGGTAAAAATGACTTGTGGGCATGCTACTTATTGTATTGTCCAACATTGTAATATAAAGCAGATGGAGGTACAGTGGCCAGATATAATATTTGTATTGTTTTTGTAGAGATGACAATAGCGATTTCATTGTAAGAAAGGCAATCTGTGACGAGGAATAAGAGACAAAATGGTATTTGGTGTGTAAAACAGACCAGCCATACAACCTAAAACTAAATTAATGAAAAGCTAGTAGCTTCTTGAGGTCAGTTTTTGATGTGGGGTGTAGTCCATGTACAGTGGTACTGACTGGGTCTTTTAACAGTAACAATAGAGCTGAGCAAATAAAATACGTTACAAAAAATGTATACTTATGACCAATGGGTCCATGTATCACTTAACAAGTTTATACAACTAGCATTAAGAAGAACAGAATTCTTTTATAGGTGATTCCAAGAATCTTGGTTGTCTAGCACATTTTAAATTTTATAGTATGTGCCATAAAATTGGAAACACATAGTTTTGACATGTACATCATATTTATTTATATGTCCAATTAGGGTTCCTAGTAATTCAGATAAAAAAGCTCATGAATTATAATAGGATGATCATTCAGAAAACATAAAGTAAAATAATTTTCAAGCTAAAAGTGACTTTAGGGTTGCTATAATGTTATTTTAAAGATGAAAAATTAAAACCTATCAAGGTAAAGTAATTTTACTGGAAGTCATTCATTTTCAAGTTAAAATATTATGGCCTCAAGTTTCCAAGTATCACTTTCTATAACTCATTATTCCACTTTCTAATTCTTTTTCAGCAAACTAAAAACACACAATAAGTTTGCCTTTCATGAATCATTAGCCTCTCATGAATCACTGTATCTTTGTGAATTTTTTCCATTCACATAGTCTGACAATTTAGGTGGTGGTTTGAAAATGAATTACTACTGACATCTATGCTCTTCAGAATCCATGAAATAAGATTTGAATGCAAGTCATTAACAAAGAATCATTTATGGACTTGATAAAACAATACCCTGGATACAAAATTGTGTTGTTAACTATGTGCCTCTCTGAAGCGCTTTTCTTATTATTTTCCAAAGACCATTAAACCAAACTGATACTAACTTGAACTTTGACCCCATTTTCATAAGTCTGGGCTACATGAAGAGCCAATGCTTCCCATTTATTTCTCCCCTAATGAACCCCACTTCCATCTCCAGAGACAATGTTTCATCTGACCCTTTCTATTATATGGTTGAGCAAATGAAGACTACTAGATTACCCAGAGGAACAAAATAATCAGTTTAAGATTATTGTTCACTATTTATAAAATGTATTTGTGGGTATTAGAAGAGTTTTCCTGGGCAAGGTTTGTAGTAGAAATGAATCCTTGGATAATTCTGTATTCCTTCACATGGATGCCCTTTACCTGTAATCCATGATGACTTTTTATTTTAATATGCAGTAAAAAGTTACATAGTAAACTTAACACTCTTCAGACAAGATAATGTGCATGCCATTTAAGTTTATCACCTTGTCATAAAATTAATTTATGACAAAAGAGCCAAAAATACACAATAACAATAGTCTCTTCCATAAATGGTGCTGGGAAACCTGGCCAGCCACACGCAAAAGAATGAAAGTGGGCTCCCATCTTACACCATATACAAATATCAACTAAAAATGGATTAAAGATTTGAATGTAAGACCTGAAACCACAAAACTTCCAGAAGAAAACATAGGGACAACTCTTTGGTATTGGTCTTGACAATGATTTTTTGGAATTGATACTAAAAGCAAAGGCAACAAAAGCAAAAACAAACAAGTGAGACTATATCAAACTAAAACATCTGTGCACAGCACAGAAAACCATCCAAAAAAAAAAAAAAGGAAAGGCAAACTTACAGAATGGGAGAAAATATTTGCAAATCATATATCTGATAAGGGGTTAATATAAAATATATACAAATAACTCATAACTCAACAGCAAATATATAAGCAATCTGATTTAAAAATGGTCAGAGGAGCTGAAGAGACATTTTTCCAAAGAATTTATATGAATGGTCAACAGGTACATGAAAAGATGCTTGATATCATTAATCTTGAGAGAATGTAAATCAAAACCGCAATGAGATATCACTTCACAACTGTTAAAATGGCTGTCCTCAAAAAGATAAAGAGGTAAGTGTTGGCAAGATGTGGAGAAAGGGACTTGTGCACCACTGGTGATAATGTAAACGTGTACAGTTACTTTGGTAAACAATATGCAGGTTCCTGAAAAAAAATAAATTACTGTATGATCCAGTAATCCCAATTCTGTGTGTGTGTGTGTATATATAAAGGAAATGAAAGCAGGATAGTGAAGTGATATCTACATTCCGATGGTCACTGTAATATTACATATGATAGCTGAGATACAGAAACAATCTAAGTGTCCATCAGCGTGTAAATGGATAAAGAAGATGTATATAGTGTAATTGTTCAGCCATGAGAAAGAAGAAAATCCTGTTGTTCGTGACATGGATGGACCTTGAGGGCACTGTGCTAAGTGAAATAAATCAAAGACAAATACAGCTGTATCACTTACACGTGGACTCTTAAAAAAAAACAGTCAAGCTCATAGAATCAGGGAGTAAAAAACTGTTTGCCAGTAACTGGTAGGTGGACGAAATAGGGATTTGGTAAAAGAGTAGAAGCTTTCGGCTATATTATGGATAGGATCTGAGGATCTAAGGTAAAATATAGTGACTATCATTGGCAACACTGTGTTCTGTAATTGAAATGTGCTGAGAGTAAAACTTAAATGTTCCCATAAAACTAACTAAATAAATAGATGTGTTAATTAATCAGATGTTGGGAATCCTCTTGCAATATATACATATTATCAAATTACTGTGACGTACACTTCAAATATCTTAAAATTTTATTTGTCAAATATACCTCAATAAGCTGAAATTAAAAAAAATAAATAAATGGCTTAAAAGTACCCTGGATTTCATATAAACATTAGAAAAGGTCAGCATACCTCTATGGATTTTATACCATTAATTGAGGAGCCCAACCACACATTCATAAGATGATGTGAGGTACAGCACACAAGTAGTTTCCAGGGCCCAATCAGAGAAGTCAGACTTCTTAAGTATACTTGTTGCTCAAGAACCATGGCCTTAATAAATGAGTCAAATCCAATTCCTTATTTAGTCAAGCCCTAGGAAGCAACTTTCTGATTCTTTCTCATACCTTTTTTGCCTCTCCTCAAAAAAACCCTGATGAAAATTATACCCTCAGGGAGATAGCTACTAGAAATGATTGCTTATGGTGGCTTCAAGGCATAATGCTGGTTTTCCCACTAACAGAGGTGGCATTAACCTGGGTCATCCTGGGTTTGAAACAAACACAGTGCACAGATGTGTAGAGAATCACATACTATCTACACAAAATAGGGAAAGTTCTTTTCTTTAAGCTTTCAGGAAAAAAAGGTCAAAGTGGTCACTTGAGAATGGGGCTTTTGTGATTTTTCTGTCTGATTAAACTTTAAGTGGAGTGTCACCAGGCCAAGGAGCTTGAGGGCAAATGAGAAATTCAGTGTGCATTGTTACAGAACAGAGCTAAATCCCATCTAAAGAAAAGTGGTTTGGGAACTTGCTAATAGAAGAAACGTGGTCAGCTACAAATATCTCATAAAATACAGAATAAATTCTTTTTAAACTGACAAAGACTGGATAGTTTCAACTACTTTTCTGTATATAAATTACATTTAGGTGAAAGAGGAAGAGAGTAGAAAAAAATGAGAAGCAATTGCATTAATAAAATTCTTAGGGAATTCTGACTCCATAAAGATAAACATCAGTGCTCATTCTTTGACTTCAATCTAGCATTTGGTAGTAATGCTTGTTAATCTACAGAACAATATTGAAAAGAAAGAGAGAGAGAAAGAGGAAGAGAGAGAGGGATAGGGAGGGAGGGAGGGAAGAAGAAAGGAAGAGAGGGAGGGAGGAAAAAAGGTAGGATTTTTCTCCAGTTATCATCTCTATTCATTCTGCTGTTGCAATTCTAAATTCTAGGTAAGATGAATAACTTGCAGTTTAACAAATATGTGATGCTCTTTTCCTTGAGTCTTTGTTTAAGCCACTTCCTTTGCGTATAACACTCTTGTCCTTACCCATTCTCCTGAATGTCTTCTATTCTTCCTTTAGAACCTGGCCCAGATGTCTCTCTTCCTGGGGAAATCTTCCCTGATATACCACAAGATGGATTTATAGATCATCAAATGCAGCAACCAAAAAGAAACACTTAGCATAACATTGTATTTGTTTACTTGCTTTTATGTCTATTTAGTTAGCTGGGTGGGGGTATTATGATATATGTTATTAGCACTTAGCACAGTGCCTGGTGTATAGTAAGTGATCAATAATGGTTTTGATTATAAAGCTCATAAACATCCTCCTCATGATTATAACCACCATCATCTAAGCACAGACATGGCACAGAACATATGCCTATATGAGAACAAATCTATTGCTAATAACAATAAAACAATGTAGCCGTAATATATTTCTAAAGATGGATCCCTAAAATAATATCCACTTAAACATGATTAAACAGTGCATTAGTACAAGTAGAAAGAAATATAATTAAAGCCATGACCCATACTATTTTCAGACATACTAGCTGACAAAATAATGGGAGGCATGCTTCCCTTCTAATTCAAGCAAACTTTCAACCAAATCAAATGCCCTCAGCCCCTTTTCTCAGATCTAGATCTTCCAATAAATGTAATCCTTCTCAACCTCAGAACTCTCCTGGCTCACTCCCAACAAAATTTCAAACTCTGCTCCTTGATCATAACTTCTCCTGTCCTTTCCTACCAAGGACCTGACATGATAAAACTATCACCCCACACTAAATATATTGGATAGAAAATGATCTAAAAAAAAGAAAAGCTTATGTTTAAGGAACATCACCATTATGAGAAAAGCTTCTCAAATATCCCCTGAAATTTAAAAATCGCCCTCTTAAAAAGTGGCATTCATGGGGACAGGATGCTCTTGCTTAAAAAGTTACATATTGGGACCGATGTACCAGGTAAGGAGGAAGGAGAAGCTAAGATGCCAGGCATATGCCTATCATATGCCAGGCATTAAGTTAAAAATATCAGTAAATGTTCCAGATCATTTGGTTAGAAGGGTATTATAAGTCCCATTTAGAGGTAAAAATGTAGACACAGGTTTCTGAAATAAAAATGCTAGTGTTCACAGACAAGTGGCATAGTGTAATTTATTTCCTTAGCTATGAGTAATGATAAAAGATTAGGTAGGGCATCAACACTGGTCATTCCATTCTGAAGAAAAAAAAGATGCCTAAAGACATTAACTACATTTTTCTGAGTAGGCAAATATGTTTTAAATAATGGATATGTAAGAGGGAAGTTCTGCAATAAGGTGGAAAGCAAACATGTCATGAGAGTTCCAAATAAAATCTCTGCTTTGAAACATAGCCACGTTATGTTGAATAAATAAAAAACAGCAGTGTGTTTCTGTTCTTTGAAATAAATGTGGTTGTTTCTGTTAGTGGGTGTAAAGTAATAATATCACTGGGTGTTTAAGAGTCATCTTTTTTATATTTAAACTTGAAAATCTGAAATAACCCAAAAGTACAGTTCAGTAGTACTTCTCATCAAGTGGCTCAGTAACTAATCTAATATTTGAGAATTTAATTCCTGACGTTAGATAGCATATCCCAGTTTTTAATAGGATTTTAGTGGAATAAGTACATAAAGTAAAATTAAAGCTTTAGTACATAATGTTCCACAAGGCCTTCCTTAAATGTTACAGAAGGATGATCACATCATCGACAAATTAATCACCAAGTTACAACCACTGGTATTGTCTTTAATTAAGAGTTAGAATAGGGTGTCCAAAAATGGTCTTGGAGTTGTATCTGGCTTCTGAGTTGTGAGCCTCATTGCTAGAGAAAGGTTGTAGAACCATCTGTCTTTTATAGCAATGGTATACAGCTTCTTAAATATCAAAAGCAGATTTTTTTTCACATCAGTTCTGAAATTTCCTTTCTACAAAAACTTTAACCCTCAACTGATGAATTTGACATTTTTACTCTACTCCAAATCCCTATATCTACATATTTCGCCTAACTGTGTATTCCTAGATCACTTCAATTTTATTGGTATACTTCTATATTACTCTCTTTACATTGAATATTAATATTGCAGAATTAAAAAGCTGGTACTTCTTACTGGTTTTTCACAGTTACCATGGTTAAATTTTGCAGCTAAATTTATACTCATTTGTTTTCTCTGCTTCTGAACAGACCATTTAGAATTAAATGCTGCATAAATTCCTGAACTTGAGAGTATACTCTGGAGGATCTAAATCTTAGAAATATGCCAGTCTGCTCAGTTAATCAGTGTAACATGTCTGTGTCTCTATAGAGATGGATTAGTCTGGGTGTCCAGTCAGCCACACACTGCTGGGTATCTTGACTTCAACACTACTAATGTGTCTTTATCTAAGGTATATACTGCTCATGGATGGGATCTTTTCATCCTTATCCAATCCAGCTTTCATCACTCTCCTTTTTCAAATTTCTTTCAGTGCTTGACTTATGTTTTTCTCATAAAGGTTAGTTGTCGGTGGTGGTTTTGAATCTATGTATGTTCAAATGACTTAGAGATTATTTAACACCACTAATGCAGTTCATCTTTGACTAAATGACTGTATCAACCTACACTCTCCCAACCTAATAATTTAACTCCTATCCATTACTCAAGTCCAAGCTCCAGTATCTTCTCATTCTCAAACAACAAAACCCACAGCCATTTCATTTTACTCTGAAATTCCATATACTCATATTTTTCTTGCATTGGAAATTATTTTTTCCCACATATGTATTTTCTAGTTATAGTGCAATCTATAACACAAACTTATATAGTAATCTCCATAGCTGTTTTGATAACTTCAACATGATAATCACTGAAACAACTTAATCTTTTATCTTAATTAAGGCTTTCTCTTCCAACACATCTCCATCACTTAACTATCAATTCTTGGAAGAGACTTTTATTTCCCAGAAGACACAGAACAGTGGTTTGTTGTTAATAAAACAAGGCATTTAAAATTTTTGACTGTTGAACATTAATGAAAAAGCAATGAGATGTTTGGCACATCAAGCAGTTTATCTTATTCTAAGTTCTACAGATAGAAAATGAAACAAAAAAGAGAACTCTTTTGGGGGGAGCAGGGAAGCAAAACTTTCTGCTAGCAAATGTAAACTTCAGTCAATAAAGGTTACAAACCCAAACATTTTTGGGGGACACAAATATTTTAATAAAGGGTCCTAACTCAGTAAGTCCATCCTTTTAATTATTTCAATCCAATTCAGCCAATACTGAATAACTGTCTACCATGTTAATTGAACTGCTCTAGGCATTTTGAGAATGTAGAATTCAACAGTGAACAATTTCAGCTTTCAGCCTTCCTCTATTGAAATTTGGGGAGATAAGACAAGAACCTAAATAAGTATAAATCAGGAATATACTACAGGATATACTCTGGTAAGATTACAATGAAATAACTTTGTATATCAGGGCTTTTCTTATTTGTTTGTTTTTCTGTATCTTACAAGAAAGATTTTAATTCCAGCTAGATAAAATTTGAAAAGAAAAAGTATTATTTATACTGAGCATCAGAGAATGAGTAAAATACTGACAGACACAAATGGGGTAAAGGTCTTCTAAGTCAGATGGAAACTATTGAGCAAAGATCTTAAAATTCTATTTTCAGAAAAAAATGAGTGGGAAGCCATTTCTATCTTCAGTGGTCCTTGCTGTCAAATAGTTCTAAAAGCTTCCTAACCTTTGTCCAATATATCACTCCTCACTAACATCAATGATGCAGAAACTAACTCCCGCTCTACAGGATTAACAAGACTATGGTCTGAGGAGTCTTTCTTGGGAGGCTAAATGAAGAAATCAAAAGTAAAAAACCCACAATTCAACCTGCACTTCAATCCCACCTGCCCCCTTTATTTGATGAATGACTTCTAAAACTAGGGGACATTTGATCTGAAATTCTATAAGAAGTAGGAGATTAAACTGAAAAAATTTTTTAAAGTATTCTGAAGAGTAAAGTCACAGGTTCCTGATTTTGAAATAATATAATTGGTAAAGATGCTTAAATACCAACATAGGAAAATTTTAATTGGAGATATTCCTAAAGCATGTGTAAGTAGAAAAATCATATTAATAGTCAACATTTATCCTACCAAAGGGCAGATTACTTTTGACTAAATGTTATAATTAGATAGTTCTCTGCTATTTATGCTATCATGAATATACAATTTTTGCTGGAAAAGGCTCTGAACTGATTTAGTCCCACTGACTCATTTCACAGTGATTAAACAACTTTGACAATATTAGAGAGAATCATTTTGTTAATGGAAGAATAGATACTAGAACTCATGGATTTATCCTCTGCACTGGTATCCTTTCTTATAGCCCCAAGAAACGTGTTTTTATCACCTCCCATGTCCAGTAACCTCTGAAAAAAAAGTTTCCAAAGAATCAACTTAGTTTCCACAATAGTAATCCTTTGCTTAGATCATGTGAGTAATTGGACATTTATTGTCTCCTTTTTGCTCCACTACAGTTGATATGAAGATTAAATAAATTAATATGCACAAAACACTAAAATAGTGGATAGTATATAATAAATTCAATAAATATAAGAAACTTTCATTAGATATAAACGTTGACAAACGGGAGGATATGGTCAGAGGTGAATTTGGTGAATAACCTCTGGGACAAGTAGGTCAAAAGGAACAGAGAATACAAATTTCATACAGGTAAAGCTTAATAATTTGGAGTCTGTAACACTCAGGAAAGGATGGATTGGATTTTGCAAGGTCTGACAACAACGACTAGGGCCCTGAGCTCATTTTCAGTATTCTGGGTATTTCAGGAGCTTGAGATTAAAAAATAGAGGGTCTGCATCTAAAATGATAGGTGCTGAGATCTAAGGGAAGAGGAAGAGGCCATACTTCTCTCTGCATCATGAAAAAGTAAAAGTAGAAATAGCATAATGATTGGTATTGATTTAGCTGTACCACAAGATAAATTTCAAAATTTTCCAAGGACATAACTGATCCCTAGATCTGGGCATGTCACCAGTAGAAGGACATATGTATCCATGTACTTGTTAAGTACTGTGTAAGAAATGGAATAATTTTTACTTCTGAGTTTTTCAAATTTTAGTTATTAGAAATGTGAAATATCAAAATATAGCAACATCCTGGCATGGGAATCTGAAAGACAGCCAGTAACCATTGAAAATGCTTTTTGTTTTATACGTGAAAGTCCTAAAAATCAGTTTTTATATAACACCACTGTGTATTAACAGAAACATCTAACTAGGATTATGCAGAAAGTACACAAATACAAATTTTTTGAATAGTATTTAAATAGCACTGTTATTTCATTAATTATAAAAACATTTAAAATTATAAAAACAAAATTTAAGTGGGTATTATATCACTTTCTTCCATATAGTTTTTAATCCATTTGATTAGTTTAATTCTCCTTAAAAAAAAGCATATACTAATAATAAAATAACAATATATATGTAAATAAATCACAAAAAAAAGCAAATGTTAAGCTTCATCATTTGTGAAAGTAATTATTCTTTCCAAACTAAAAAATGTAAATTAGACTTATTCATTTTTACATTTCATTGAGATTCTTACACTAGAAAGGATATTTTCAAGTTTAATCAATTTTATGTCATATAAATAAAAATTTAAAACCATTTGAATGAATGATATCTAAATAATTCCAAGTAACTTGAACAGAATTCCAAGTAATGATATTGTAGCTCTGGGAGGAAGGAGAGTCCCTGCCTGAGGCAGGTTCCCTATGAATCCAATGAAACTGAAGGAGGACAAGGGGAAAGGCAAGTTGTGAGAGAGGATTTTATTGCTCACAGCCCCTGCTCTATCCATTCCCTATGGCCCTGGCACATGCTTGCTTCCCCTTGCCCACACCTTTCTGGAGGAACTCCATGGGTGGGTCCCTGGTCACTAGTGGCACCAGATCAATTATGTATCAGGAATGGAGGAAAGGAGAGAATGGTGGTTTTCTCTCTGCTCCTTGCCCCAGCACCGGCCCTGCAGAGAGCTATTGATATGAAAAGAGGACAGGAAATTCTGGGTCCAAACTCCTGTTTACCCCACAGATCTATACTTTACTCTGATAGAAGTAAATGAGTTTGTCTGACATAATAAAGCAACAAAAACAAAACAACTAAGACAACATCTATTAAACATTTTGTAACAGAGCTTTCCCTAATATACACCTGTGGAAGAGGTTCTATAATTATTCTGGTTTTAGAGCAGGAAATTGAGGCACATTTCTCATGAGTAAATTCTCCAGTGTCACACAACCAGTAATATCAGAGGCAAGATTTGGCTCTAGGTGGTATGGATCCAGAGCCCAACTTAACTACTTCATAAAGTCCAGCCTTCTAAAATGCTATTTCATGGGGATAATGTACTCAAACAACTATGTGTTTAGCCCTCACTCTTCTGAGCACCCTGATGTTATAAGAATTATAAAATGGCTCTCTGAAAGTCCTAATTTTGTTTCTGGAAGTAATTCAGTAATGAACAGGGTCATCTGTAATAGTGTTAAGCTCATTTTTTTAATCACCCTTTTTATGTCATTTTTAAATCCCCCATCTTTATATTTTTCCATGTCATAGACTCAATTATTTCTCAACTGAACTAAGTTGAGTGTTGTTTAACTATTTTTCTTTAGAATACATAAGTCAAAGCTCAACAGTGAATTAAGCATAGTATGTTAATGGGTGTTTGTATAAACTGTATATTAAAATGAAGACTTAGACTAATACATGGACTTGAGTAAAGTTAACACGCAGAATGTAAGTCAAAGAAAACACTAGTATGCTATTATGACTTTAGTCAAAAGTAAAAAATGGGTGATATTTGAGTTTAAATGTGACTGTCAAACCAGCCTGTGAAAGAAACCTCTGCATCCAGTTTGCTATCTTTGATTCAAATCAGAATAATGTAAGGAGAGTACCTTATATACTGTGTCTAAAATTTAAAGCTCATGTATAAATACATTATCCAAAACTATTTATTTTTGGATATATATATTGGATAAATACATTATCCGAAATTAGTGTATTTAGTTTTAAATAACACTATTCTTTGTAGCATGGAACATGAGCAAATGTAATGAAAACTCTTTAAAAGCTCACTTTGTATGTTGGCCTAATAAAACAAGTATCTGGTCAATAGGAGAGACACCCTGAAACAAGCTCAATCAAGTCCACAGAAAATAAGTAGACACTTCACATTTATCCATATTTAGGCTACTCTTCCTTTTAGCACCAGACTTTATTGTTGAGTACTTTGGGGAAAACATTCTACTGGAAATTGTATAAAATGAGCAAAAAATGTAAAATGTTTATCTAATTGTTTCATAGTTAAATTAGAGACCAACTCACAAAGTGACCTTTTAAAGAGTTTGCATTATATTTGTTCACATTCCATGTCACTAAGAATTTAGTGCTATTTAAAACTAAATACACTAATTTTGGATAATGTACAACAGGTGTCATTTTAAATATATCACATGGAATTCCAATTTTAGCCATAGTTTGTAAGGCACAATCCTTATATTATTCTATGAGACAATCAGATGAACAGTTTCCTTTTTTAAAACAGTAAATATATTTCTCCAACCAACTAAAAAGGAAACACTTGAAATTCAGGGAAAATAGTAGTGAAAATATCTATGTAATCTGGGGAAATTAACCTATTCTTTTATTACATGATATCTTTACTGACCACCTTTTCAATATAGTATTAGGCTGCAACCAAGAGTTCTTATAACCACCTCAAATTCTGGGTTCAAGTGTAACAAATAAAGAAGAAGAAAAATAAAGATACGCCAAAAGAATCTCATTCTGAATTTCTTTATATTATGCATTTCAAATTTCTTTAAAATCTTCTGTACTCCTGGGAATTCTCAAAGGTGACTACCTAATCAGAATATAAGCGAATGGAATATACTGGGAATGTGATGTTAATAGCACTTAGAAGAGAGTTGTAGTGATTCATTTTCCCTCCTCCTTGGTTTCAGTGAAATTACTTGTATGGCTAGAGGCCTTGTCGATAATCATAGTCACTAATATTATAAAAATGACAAGTCTGACAAGGAGCCTGAGTGTTCACAAATCACTAGCCAAAGCCTACATTCTCTGACATAGATGATAAGACAAAGTCCTAGGCAAGGACCAAGGGGATGATCCAGGTTTTGTAGGTTGTGCAACTTACACAATTTTGGAGGTGCTCATTAAATAAAACTACTAATTATGAATAAAAAATTAGGAACAAATGGACATGTTCATTTTTAATGATGAAAATATCAAAACAATTACAAATCTTAAAAGCTCATTACCTCAATCATATAAAATATATTGCCATTAGAACCCATAGTGAATGCCTCCTGGGTGTTGAACAAGTCTGTGTAAGTGAGAGACCCAAGTTATATCCCATAAAATCTGCCTGAAGGAGGGACTGTCCATTTCTTGAGGAAAGAGTTATTTCATCTATTTGGTAGAGAAGATTCTAAAACTATATCCTGATAGCATAATTTGGATTTGCATCTTGTCAAAATTGAAAAATTCCCTTGGGTTTAAAAAGTACATTTTATTGTAAAGAAAACTAGGAGAATTGAGCATTTAAGAAATAAGGGTAACTTCTTAATGATTTAAATGCATCTAAGTGGCAAATTTCAAGAAATGTACTATTCATTTTTCATGAAAGACTAAAATGCTTTATCTTTTGAAATAATAACTTGTTTTGTTTTTGTTTTGGTGGGTATTACTTTTTAATGCAAGGTTATACACAGCTCTGTTTTCTTAATGTTTCTGCATAATATATAAATCAAACAGTTGTACTTGATGCATATTTATGGAGGATTTTTTTTGCATTCTCTGATCTCAGGAGACATCACAAAATTAAGCATCTAGGTCTTTGAAATTCATTGGCTTTATGATGTGTACTATGAGAACAAAACTGAGTAGAAACTGTTTTCTTTATAGTTTCACCAGTTAATACTTTTTATAATGCTAAGCCAACATTTTTCTAAAGGTTCCAAATACAAACACGGTTCAACAAAATTGCCACTAAGTAGATACACCTGTTTTTAGGTTATTACATTTGTTCAGAAATGAATTATGAAGTCATTATCTATCAACCATCAGAAATAAAGAATTGTTCATAAAAGACATTAAAGGAAAATTATGTCTATGAAGACAGTTTTAATGGTAGAAAACCTAGCCGAAGACAATTTGGGAAAAATTACAAATATGTTAGTCAATAAAAAAAGATATATTACTTAAGTGAATAGGTTCTCAAGGAATAGATTTTTATATAGAGAGAAATGCTTCAAAAGAGATTTATGTTCCAGTTAAATCCAAAGTTAAATTTGTATGTCATATTCTAAAAGCTACTGTCAAGCTTGGGTTAACTATATTTTCTTAATCAACTTAACCATTTTATACAATACCCTGACTAATTTTTTCCTTTTGACTATGTTTAGACACAAATCATGAAGTTTTAAAATCCTTTAAGAAAAATTTTTACTAATAATTAAATAAAAAGTATAATTCTAGTGCTATTTCTCAATATTTATGGTAAAAACTATTGCAGTTAAAACTGGAAACAAACCAAAGTTATAATTTGGTTACCCAAAGTTTCAGTTATAATCTACCCAGGTTTTACTTTCAATGAACAGTTTGAACTTTTTGGGTAGCCAAAACTATTACCAAACTATTTCATTTTATCAGAAGGAAAGTCAGCAAATGTGAGATCTTCAGCCCTGTTTTTCAGTATTGTAAATAATGCTGGTATAATAAATAAGAGCCTAAAGTGAGAGAATGCAAGGAAAAAGCTGCGGCAAGTGAGAAAAGATTTACTTCCTGCATCAATTGTAAATTAGATAATCATATAACCATAGAATAAAAAAGCTGGAAGGGATTATAAGAGGCATTTTATTTTTGCCCGGGTTTTCCCAAAAGGAAAATTTTATATTTCCCTTTCCAAATTATTGAAATCAGAGGTTTTTTCTTTGCCTTCCCCACAACATGGAGGGAATTGTAAGACCACAGGGACCTCTATATGCAAGTATCTATCTCCTCAGGTACTAAGGGATACTGCACTATCTGTTAGTTTCCATTAAAGCAATCCTTCATGAACTCTTTATCCAATACTTTGCTAGATATTTAGAGAACTGACAAAGAAATCAAATTATATTTTGTGCCCTTGAGGAGCTTAAGTTCTCCTCAAGAGAATACGGTAAGCAAGGGAAAATTTTTTAAATACCTGACTCTAATTAATTACAAAACTATACATTAAAGTTGAATGTCTTTGTTCTGAAGCAACATTGAGTGTGTAGAGATTCTGGAATGAGGTGAAATCTATAAAGGACTTCCTTAAAAATTCTTTTTTCATTTGAAGTGATACCCACATTCTTCAGCAGGCAGAACAATAGTACCTCAAAGATGGTTTCCCACTTGATTTCCTGTTACCACGTTTTATTTTCTGTGCTCTTCTTGAATCCCCGATTATACTGCCTAATCATTGGAAAGAAATCTACTCTTACAGTTCTTCTACATGATGTCAATCCCATGAATAATGCTGAGCACTACTTAAGAAGTCAATAAATGCATACTGATTGATTGATTAAATAAAAACTCTGCAAAAGGAAAATTTAATTTTTAATTAAAAGCTAATAATTTAAGACTCAGGGAAATGCCTTTTTATGCAAGAATCATAGAAAGTTATAAAAATTCTATAAAAATCTCTGAAAAGGGTAATGGATTATTATATAATGGTTTAAGGGTAAAATAGCAAGTTAACTGTGATTTGAATGAATTCAAGGCTACTCTTAATAACCTATAAGTTGTTCTAATGCATTTTTTCAGGGGAAGAAGTAGTTGAAAAATATGAAAGAGGCTTAAGACTGTGTTAGTAAGTAATGGTTTGAATCAGATTCACAGACCATTTTCATGTCATACAGAGATTATAGTTCTTTAATTCCCCCATACCTTGTACATATAATGAGTATGTATTTACAGTTCTGTACTACTGAGAATCTAATCAATGACCAGGCTGGGAATTCAAGTCACAGTTAAAGCAAGCATGAACTACAAGGAGATGTCATTTATTAACTCAGAAATGGATCTGGGGACAGAAAAGGAAGTGCTATAAATCACAGGTTAGGCAATGATACAATTAGGAAAATATGCTTATAAGCTTATTGTTGGCTTACTTTTATGTCTCTCCCTTGAGGTCAGTGATTCCTCAAGACAGATGTATGTATTCTAGTGGGTTCTCAACATGATTTATTGTTGTGCTAAGTAAACATTTTAGAATTTTAATTCTATTCATTTTTATATTAAAAAAGAAATATTAATGTTACTGATATTTAATATATGGACCTTCCCCGCAGTACTCTACTCAGTCTATATATCAAATATAACAAATTTTAAAGTACATGAAGTATATAAGCAGGGCTTAGTCAAAGTTCTGTAATTCAGAAATTTCATAACAAGGCCACTACTCCTCACCAGATTTCCATGTATTGTGATTTATAAGTTTATATTTGCCAGCTTAAACTGATTTAGGGATTATATCATATAGTTTTGGCTAATCTGGCTTTCACTAAAAGGAACAGAGGCTTTAAAAGATGTTTACAAATAAATATCAAATTAAAGATAGTACTAATAACACAAACAAAAGCAAGGAGTAAAATGTCCTAAGTCATACTACTAACACAAATAAAAATACTGATAGCCATATTATGAGGTGAACTGAGATGATTTGATCTCTATTCTCTAAAGCCAACAAAGAATTTCAAATTAGAGAACACCATGTCTTGAGATATTAACTAAATATTATGGAAGCATTATGATTGTCAGTCTACAAATAAAAGTTCAGCATCAAAACATGAACTCAAACTCTACATTCTTTTCAATTATATTTAAAATCATGTAGCACTCAATTCAAACTTAGGGACAAAACTTTAGAGCCATCTTTAAGTTTATTTCTTAATAAAAGTAAAGCTGCATGTTATTGGTGAGTACATGGTTTCCTACTCTTTATAAAAATGATAAAACAGAGAGGAGATTGATTCAAGATAGCGACGTGAGAGGTGAGACAGAGAACTACTCCCAAAACCACATACAGTATGAAAACATAGTTAATACAACTAATCATGGAACAGCAACAGGAGGGAAGGTTGCCCCAGACTGCATAGAGACCTCATGAACAGAGCAGACTTCATGAAGCAGGGTAAAGTACCAAAGTCTTGATCTGGCGGGACCCAAGCCCTTCCCCCAGCCAAGCTTACTGGCAGGAGGAAGAGAAAAGGAGTGGGGAGGAGGTGGAAGCCTGGAACTGCTGAACAACCAGCCCTGGAGGTCTGGTTTGGAACACAATCCTACATTCTGTGGTGCTCTGGAGGTTGGTGGG
The DNA here is from genome assembly GCA_029783875.1 of Phataginus tricuspis. NCBI lineage: Eukaryota > Metazoa > Chordata > Mammalia > Pholidota > Manidae > Phataginus > Phataginus tricuspis. Next base: position 43,314,336 of record JAQQAC010020896.1, on the reverse strand, counting down.
GTTGGGGGTTGGGACAGGTGGAGTGCTTGAGAGACTGAGATTTCGGCATTTTGTGAAGGATAGGGATCCACATCCGGCCACTCTGGGACAAAGGAAAGGCAGGCGGTCTGAGAGGCATCCTAGCACCGAGAGGGCTGCTCAAGGGATGCAGTTTGCATGGATCTTGCTGCGCAGTAGAAGGGATAGGTGGAAAAGATTGTGAGGGTGTGCTCTGTCCAGCAGGCTGGGAACTCTGAGTAGCTTCAGGCACTCCATCCCTCTGGCTGGCTACTCAGCTCCGAGGCCCCCCACTATGACACGCAGCCTGCTGCACCTTCCTCCTGCCTGCTGGCACTGGCTTGTAAACTGGCAGTCACTGCGCTGGCGTCAGGCCAGCCAGAGGGAGGCCCCACCCACAAGAGCAAGAGATGCAAAGCACAGTGGATATGATACTGGAGATGGGTACTGCAGCCGGAATCAGGAAACAGCTCTTTCCACGCTCCAGGCACCAGTGCCACTCCCCTAAGAACCCCAACCTCACCCTAGGGGTGAGCAGCTCCAGAGAATAGAGCTTCTGGGCACAAGGGGGCGCCACATAGAAACATGAAATGTCAAAGGAGCCTGGTTCAGACCAAAATCTCACAAACCGCAGAAAAAGGGCCAAATGAAACTGAACTCATTAAACATCCTGAAAGAGAGTTCAAAATAAAAATCATAAACATGCGCATGGAGGTACAGAAAAATATTCAAGAACTCAGGAATGAATTTAAGAAGGAGATTAAATCATTAAGAAATTCCATATATGAAATGGAACATACAATGGAGGTAGATTGGATCTAAAAGTAGATTGGATGTAGTAGAAGAGATGTAAAATGGAATAGAAATTAGAGAAGAGGAATACAAAGAAGCTGAACAGAGAGAAAAAAGGATCTCTAAGAATGAAAGAATATTGAGAGAACTGTGTGACCAATGCAAACAGAACAGTATTCATATTATAGGGGTACAAGAAGAAGAAGAGAGAGAAAAGGGATAGAAAGTGTCACTGAGGAGGTAATTGCTGAATATTTCCCCAATATGGGGAAGGAGATAGTCTCTCAAGACTCAGAGATGCACAGATGACCCAACACAAGGGACCCAAGGAAGACAACACCAAGACATATAATAATTAAAATAGAAAAGATCAAGGATAAAGATAGACTTTTAAAAGCAGCGAGAGAGAGAAAAAAGATCACATACAAAGGAAAACCCATTAGGCTATCATCAGATTTCTCAACAGAAACCTTATGGGCCAAAAGGGAGTGGCACGATATATTTACTGCAATGTAACAGAAGGGCCTTGAACCAAGAATACTCTACCTGGCAAGGTTATCATTTAAATTTGAAGGAGGGATTAAACAATTTCCAGATAAGCAAAAACTGAGAGAATTTACCTCCCACAAACCACCTCTACAGTGCATTTTGGACAGACTGCTGTAGATGAAGTACTCCTAAGGCTAAATAGCTGTCACCAGGGGAAATAAAACCACAGCAAAGTAGAACAATTAATTACTAAGCAGATGCAAAATCAAATCAATTACCCCCAAAGTCAATCAAGGGATAGACAAAGAGTACAGAATATGATACCTAATATATAAAGAATGGAGGAGGAAGAAAAAGAAAGAAAAAAAAGAAAACCTTTAGGTTGTGTTAGTAATAGCATACTGAGTGAGTTAAATTAGACTGTTAGATAGTAAGAGAATTACCTTTGAACCTTTGGTAAGCACGAATCTAAAGCCTGCAGTGGCAATAAGTACAAACCTTTCGATAATCACCATAAATGTAAATGGTCTAAATGCACCAATCAAAAGACATAGAGTCACAGAATGGATAAAAAAACAAGATCCATCTATATTCTGCTTACAAGAGACTTACTTCAAACCCAAAGACATACACAGACTAAAAGTGAAGGGATGGAAAAAGATATTTCATACAATTAATAGGGAGAAAAAATCAGGAGTTGAAGTACTTATATTAGACAAAGTAGACTTCAAAACAAAGGAAGTCACAGGAGACAAAGAAGGCCATTACACAATGATAAAGGGTCAATCCAACAAGAAGATATAACCATTATTATAAATATATATGCACCCAACACAGGAGCACCTACATATGTGAAACAAATATTAACAGAATTAAAAGGGGAAACAGAATGCAATGCATTCATTCTAGAAGACTTCAACACTCCACTCACTCCAAAGGACAGATCAACCAGACAGAAAATAAGTAAGGAGACAGAGGCACTGAACAACACATTAGAACAGATGGACCTAAGAGACATCTACAGAACTATACACCCAAAAGCAGCAGAATATACATTCTTCTCACATGCACATGGAACATTTTCAAGAATAGATCATATATTAGGCCACAAAAACAGCCTCAGTAAATTCAAAAAGATTTAAATTGTACCAACCAGCTTCTCAGATCATAAAGGTATGAAACTAGAAATAAATTACACAAAGAAAACAAAAAAGCCCACAAACACATGGAACCTTACTAACATGCTCCTAAATAATCAATGGATCAATGACCAAGTAAAAAACAGAGATCAAGCAATATATGGAGACACAATGACAACAATAATTCAACACTGCAAAATCTGTGGGACACAGCAAAGGCGGTATTAAGAGGGAAATATATTGCAATACAGGCCTACCTCAGGAAAGAAGAACAATCCCAAATGAACAGTCTAAACTCACAATGAATGAAACTAGAAAAGGAAGAATAAATGAAGCCCAAAGTCAGTAGAAGGAGGGACATAATAAAGACTAAAGCAGAAAAAAGTAAAATTGAGAAGAATAAAACAATAGAAAACATCAATGAAAGCAGGAGCTGGTTCTTTGAGAAAACAAACAAAATAGGTAAACCCCTACACAGACTTTTAAAGAAAAAAAGAGAGTCTACACACATAAACCGAATCAGAAATGAGAAAGGAAAAGTCACTATGGACTCCACAGAAATACAAAGAATTATAAGAGAATTTTATGAAAATTATATGCTAAAAAACTAGATAACCTAGAAGAAATGGACAGCTTTATAGAAAAATACAACCTTCCAAGGCTAACCAAGAAGAAACAGAAAATCTGAATAGACCAATTACTAGCAAAGAAATTGAATTGGTAATCAAAAAACTACCTAAGAACAAAACTCCTGTACCAGATGGTTTCATAGAGAATTTTATCAGACATTTAGTGAAGACCCAATACCCATCCTTCTTAAAAGTTTTCCAAAAAGTAGAAGAGGAGGGAATACTCCCTAACTCATTCTCCAAGGCCAGCATCACTCTAATACCAAAACCAGGCAAAGACACCACAAAGAAAGAAAACTACAGACCAATATCCCTGATGAACATAGACGCAAAAATACTCAACAAAATATTAGCAAACTGAATTCAAAAGTACATCAAAAGGATCATCCATCATGATCAAGTAGGATTTATTCCAGGGATGCAAGGATGGTGCAACATTCGAATATCCATCAATGTCATCTACCACATCAACAAAAAGAAGGACTATAACTACATGATAATTCCCATAGATGCTGAAAAAGCATTTGACAAAATTCAACATCCACTCATGATAAAAACCCCTCAAAAAAATGGGTTTAGGGGGCAAGTACCTCAATATAATAAAGGCCATATATGACAAACCCACAGCCAACATTATACTTAATAGCGAGAAGCTGAAAGCTTTTCCTTTAAGATCAGGAACAAGACAAAGATGCCCACTCTCCCCACTTTTATTTCACATAGTTCTGGAGGTCCTAGCCATGGCAATCAGAAAATACAAAGAAATAAAAGACATCCAAATTGGCAAGGAAGAAGTTAAACTGTCCCTGTTTGCAGATGACATGATATTGTACATAAAAAACCCTAAAGAATCTACTCTAAGACTACTAGCTCTAATATATGAATTCAGCAAAATTGTGGGATACAAAGTTAATACACAGAAATCTGTGGTATTCCTATACACTAACAATGAACTAGCTTAAAAAGAAATCAGGAAAACAATTCTATTCACAATTGCATCAAAAAGAATAAAATACCTAGGAATAAACCTAACCCAGGAAGTGAAAGATCTGAAAACTACAAGACACTTATGAGAAAAATTAAAGAAGATACCAATAAATGGAAGCACATCCCGTGCACATGGATAGGAAGAATTGGTATTGTCAAAGTGACCATCCTGCCTAAAGCAATCTACAGAGTCAATGCAATCCCTATCAAAATACCAACAGCATTATTCAACTAACTAGAGAAAATAGTTCTAAAATTCATATTGAACCACAAAAGACCCTGAAGAGCCAAAGCAATCCTGAGAAGGAAAAATAAAGTCATGAGAATTATACTCCCTGACTTCAAGCTCTGCTACAAAGCCATAGTAGTCAAGACAATTTGGTAGTGGCACAAGAACAGACCCATAGACCAACAGAAAAGACTATAAAGCCCAGATATAAACCCAAGCATATATGGTCAATTGATATATGATAAAGGAGCCATGGATATACAAGGGGGAAATGACAGCCTCTTCAACAACTGGTGTTGGAAAAACTGGACAGCCACATGCAAGAGAATGAAACTGGATCACTGTCTAACCCCATACACAAAAGTAAACTCAAAATGGATCGAAGACCTGAAAGTAAGTCATGAAACCATAAAACTCTTAGAAGAAAACAGGCAAAAATCTCTTGAATATAAACAGGAACAATGTTTTCCTGATGCATCTGCTCAGGCAAGGGAAACAAAATCACAAATGAATAAATGGAACTACATCATGCTAAAAAGATTCTGTACAGCAAAGGACACTATCAGCAGGAGAAAAAGGCATCCTACAGTATGGGAGAATATATTTGTAAATGACATATCTGACAAGGGGTTAACATCCAAAATATTTTAAAAACTCATATGCCTCAACACCCGTAAAGGAAATAACCCTACTAAAAAATGGGCAGAGGATATGAACAGACAATTCTCCAAAGATGTTTAGATGGCCAACAGGCACATGAAAAGATGCTCCACATCACTAATTATCAGGGAAATGCAAATTAAAAACAATGAGATATCACCTCAACCCAGTTAGGATGGACAACATAGAAAAGAACAGGAATAACAAGTGTTGTCAAGGATGCAGAGAAAGGGGAACCCTCATACACTTCTGGTGGGAATGTAAACTAGATCAACCATTGTGGAAAGCAGTATGGAGGCTCCTCCAAAAATTCAAAATAGAAATACCATTTGAACCAGGAATTCCACTCCTAGGAATTTACCCTAAGAATGTAGAATCCCAGTTTGAAAAAGGCAGATGCACCCCTATGTTTATTGCAGCACTATTTACAATAGCCAAGACATGGAAGCAATCTAAGTGTCCATCAGTAGATGAATGGATAAAGAAGAGGTGGTACATATACACCATGGAATATTATTCAGCCATAAGAAGAAAACAAATCCTACCATTTGCAACAACATGGATGGAGCTAGAGGGTATTATGCTCAGTGAAATGAGCCAGGCAGAGAAAGACAAGTACCAAATGATTTCACTCATCTGTGGAGCATAAGAACAAAGGAAAAACTGAAGGAACAAAACAGCAGTAGACTCACAGATCCAAGAATGGACTAACAGTTGCTAAAGGGTAGGGACCCGGGAGGGTGTATGAGAAGGGAGTGTGAAGGGGAATAAGGGGCATTACGATTACCACACATAATGGGGGGGGGCACAAGGAAGGCCGTATAGCACAGAGAAGACAAGTATTGACTGTATATCATCTTACTATGCTCATTGACATTGACTGTAATGGGGTATGCGGTGGGGACTTGATAATGGGGGAATCTAGTAACCACAATATTGCTGATGTAATTTTATATTAATGATACCAAAAAGAAAAAAAAGTCATATAAGAAAATGATAAAACAATAAACAGAAAGTAATATGGCACAAATTAAAATAGACTTATTATTTAAAATAATATTAAAAGCATTGTTGAAGATTGACAAAATACTTTTGCTATAAAGTTATAAGAAATTAAAAGTAACATTGTATTTCAATATTTATATAAGAAATATAATGAAACATAACTTTTTTGATCTTCAAAAAATATACATATGAGAGATAGAACAAAGTAAAAACCAAAATAAAACAGAGATGAATTATAATCTAATCATATTAACAATCACCTTAAATGAAAACCGTCTAAACTCACCAGTCAAAACAAAGACTTTCAGGTGGAATAAAAAAGCAAGACCTGGAAGTCTATGCATGTGTGAGGGTCAGGAATTTATGGGAAATCTCTGTAACTTCTGCTTAATTTTTCTGGGATTTTAACACTGCTCAAAAAAATAATTAGAGCACTGAAAAAATTAGAGCCCTCCCCACTGCAAAAAGCAAGATTCAAATATATACTGTCTAAACGAAATCCAACTTAAATATTAAGGAGATAGGTTGGTTAAAAGTAAAAGGCTGAAAAATATGCTGCACAAACATTAATTAAAGAAAGTGGGAGTATTTATAACAAAAAGACTTCAGAGATAAGAATGTTATTATGGTTAAAAGGGGTGTTATATAATAATAAGACAAAACATTCCTAAATTGTGTGCAATTAACAACAGAGATTCAAAATAAATAAAGTAAAACTGAGAGAACTGAAAGGAGAATTTCTGATTTACTCTCCAATGTGACTAAACACATTTAAAGGTTTATAAAATGTGCATGAGACTTCAGACCTTCTAAATTCTCATTAACATTGCAAATTTCTATTTGATTTTTCCTAATCTAATGGGCATATAGTATAAACCTATACTTTGCATAACTCAGAAACCAATTTGGAAAGCTATTGGGTGATATGAACAGTTTTTGCTATATTCTCTTAATTTTCTTTACACAGTTTTGTACACTTTTGTTAAACTTATTTCTTAATAATATATTACTTTTGTTCACAGTCTGAATAGTACCTTACTCATTCTTTCATATATTTTAATTGATCATTGTCCTATACACATATTACATGTTGAACCTTTTTGTTAACATTTATTGAGTTTTATGCAATTCACAAAATTTACTTGTATATCGTGATGAATTTTACATAAAGGTAGACACAACTATGTAGCCTTCAACAAGATGAAGCTATAGAACATAACCAGCCTACCTTTAACCCTTCTTAGTATGTACTCATTAAAATAATCATATTTATTTTGCATGCTCTTGAATATAATAAAAAGAGAATTGTGTACTATATACTCTTTAGTCTATCGTTTTTAATTCTCCATTGCACCAGAGAGATGTTTTCATATTCTTATACATAGTAGAACCTATTATTTTTCATTGCCTTGTAATATTTCATTTTAAGAATTAAAAAAAAATACTTCAAACACACACACACAAAAGAGATTTAAAAAAATGGTTTCCAGAAGCCAGAACCTCCAGGAACTGGCAGTTATGGGAAATGGGGAGAGTTTGGTAAAAGGGTTCAAACTTTCAGCTGTAAGATGAATAAGGTCTGAGAATCTAATAGCACCATATTATATAACTGAAATTTGCTAAGGGAGTACAACTTAAATATTCTCATCAAAAAAACAACAAAAAAAAGATAAACATGTGAGGTGATGGATGTGCTAATTAACTACATGGGGGATGTATCCATCTGTCAAACCACCATAATGTATGCCTGAATTATCTTATGATATTGTCAATTACACCTCAATAAATTTGAAAAAAAACAGAAATGAAGAGACTGCATCAACTTATATTCTGATTAATCATGTATAAAAATTGCTTCATAATCAAACTATTGTGTTACTGTCTTTTTTTCCTCTCAATTGCACAGTTGTATGTCATTGATATTGATGGGCTTCTATGACATATTTTTATTTTTTTAATTTTTGTTAAGGGTTTTTTAATAGTTTAGTAAGAGATTTTAATTATAAAGTGGTGTTAAATTCCACCAAATTTTTTTCCCACTTTTATGTTTTTGTCTACATTATTTTTTAATAGGATGAATTACACTGACTATAGTTTTTTAATGATAAGTCATACTGGCATTTGGGAAATATATTTCACTTGGTTGTTATGTATTATCCTTTATGTGGTTTAATGGTTTGTGTCTATTTACAAAAGACACTTATAATTTTTTCTTGTAATGTCCTTATTAGCTATAATCAATACTATGCTATCCTTACAAATATACTGGTAAGAATGACATCTTTTTTCTATACCTGGTCTCTAGGGAAATTTGCATAGGGTTGATATTTTTTGTTCAATAGGTATTGAACTAATAAGTTTTTCTATTTCTTCTTGTATACTGTTTACTAAGTTGTGATTTTCAAGGAACTTGTCTGTTTTATCTAAATTGTCTTTTTGTACAAAAATTGTTTAGGGCATTATGCTAAGTGAAATAAGCCTGACAGAGAAATATAAATACTATATGATCTCACTTACATGTGGAACCTAAAAAAGATAAGGTGGAACTCATAGAAACAGAGTATAGGAGTGATGGTTACCAGGGGTTGGAGGTGAGGAAAAGGGACAGATATTGGTCAAAGGATACAAACTCATTTATAAGGCTTGAAATCAGTGTCCTAGAAAATTATGTTAATTTAACCACTTTGATTACTATAGTTAAAAATAATGTATACTTGAAATTTTCTAAGAATAGATCTTAAATGTTCTTAGCACACACTAAAACAGGTAATTGTGAGGTGATGGATGTGTTTAATTTGTGGTAATTATTTCACAATGTATACATATACTAAACCATTGTATTGTGCAGTTTAAATATATACAATTTTATTTGTCAAGTGTATCTTGATAAAGCTGGGAAAAGTTAAATAAAAACTTCATAGCTGTTATCTTTCAGACATCTATGTAATATATTATTTTTCATTGTTGATACTGTAATTTTTCTTTTTTCTTGATTTGTCTTGAAATGAGTTTATTAATAGTATTAATTATATGAAAGAAGTAATGATTAGCTATGTTGAGTTTTATAAAGTACTATATTTTCTTTCTCATTCCTTAATTTCTGCTTTTATCTTTAACATTTTCTTCTTTCTACTTTTTTGGAAGATTCTTTTTCCTAGTTTGAGGTTAAAATTACATCATTGATTTTTCAGCCCTATTTGTTTTCTACTGCATGCATTTATAGTTCTATATTAATTTCTAAGTACTAAATTAAACTTTCATGATACAGTTTTGATTCATTATCATTCAAATATATACTAATTTTCATTATTTCTTCAAAGATTCATAAGTTATTAAGAAGAGTATTACATGATTACCAAACAGTTGAGGATTTACTAATTTTTCATTTTGTGAGTGATTTCCAATGCAGACTAATTCCAGTGTGGTTAGTTCCAATGTGGACAGATAATATATTCTGTATGGTTTCAATCCTTGAAATTTGTTAAATCTTGATTTATGACCCATTATATGATCAATTTTGAAAAATTTTCCATGAGACATTGAAGACAATGTGGATTCTGAAAGTACTGGGCTTAGTATTCCCTATATTTCAATTAGATTAAGTTTCTTAAGTGAATTTTTCAAATCACCAATATCTCTTTTATATTTGTTCTATCATATTTATCATGTTATCTTAAGACCAACAATTTTTGTGAGTTTTTATCTGTCTGTAGGTCTGTCAGTTTTTATTAATCACATAAATAATTTGGATTGATATATCATTCTATTATATTGATTGTTTTATCCCTTTCATTTCTGATAATACATGCCCTAAAGATTACCAGATTTTTAAAATAAATATTTGTGTGATACCTCTTTACAAAATATATCATGTGATACATCAGTATTTTATTTTCAGTTTTTTTCCTATATATTGAAAATGTGACTCTTATTGGCAATACAGTTTTTCTTTTCTTTTTTATTCATGTCCATCAAATTTTCTTTTCTACATTTCCATATAATGGAGTAACTGATATATTTGGGCTTAAATCCACCAATTTGTTATTTATTTTCCAATTGTTCCATTTGTTCTTTATCTTTTACTTTCTCCTCTCTTGTCTTGGTTTTGATTAGTCAGTTATTGTTTTTCTTTTTTCCTTTATGAGGCTGTTCATCAATATCTTTTCTTATACTTTTAATTAACAGAGAGATGATAACATTCATACTTAATTTATTATAGACTACCTTACATTATTACTATTGAATTTTCCTGGACAATGCCATACCTCCCCAAACTTTACCTTTACCATTCCTTGTGGGTTTAGTACTTTTGTTTTTATATTTCCCAATATGTCATATATTTAAAAGCCTATAAAAGTTTAGATTTACCCTTATATTTGCACATTCTGTTTGTGAATGTGTGTGTTTTCTGCATAACAATGATTCATCTGTGAGTAATTTTCTTTTGCCTGAATATCCTCAAGTACTTTTCTGTTGTGGTTGTCATTAGTACAGGACTATTGCCTCAGAATTCTTCAGCTTCTGATTCTATTGGAAGTTTTTTATTTGCTTTTATTTATGAAAGATGGTTTGGCTGGTTATAAAAATGTATGTTCACAAGTATTTCAGCTCCTTCAAGAAAAAATTTCACTGGCTTTTGACTTATAAAATTTCTGTTGAAAAGTAACATTTCAGTTATTTGTTTCTAGTTTTTTTAAAGGTCATGAATTCCTCCTCCTACCCCCCAACCATAGCTGTTTCTTTGAAAATTTTTCATTTTTAATAATTTCTCATCCAGTTATCCTAAAAATATTGCTATCCTGTTCTCCCAGCTCCTATATAAACTGAAATACAATTAAATTAGGTTTATCTACCATGTTCTATAAGTATCACTTATTTTCTTCTTTATACTCTTCAATTATTGTATTTTTTTCATTTTTAGAATTTCCATTTGATTCTTTTTTAAAATACATATACTCAAATTTTCTAGTAAAATTCTTCCTTATTTCCTCTATTAATCCAATATTTGGAACTTCTTCAAACCTATTAGTCCAATATTTAGATCTCCTATTTGTGTCTGTTTCCTATTTTTTTCATGATTTTTCTTTAGTTATTTGGCCTGCTCATTTTATAATGTCTGGTAAGTTTTACTGAATGCAGACATTTATAACAATTGCAGGTTCTAGTGCTAATATTTCTTCTAAGGAGAACTTAATATTCTTTTGGCTTGAGTAAATGTCCCAGAAAATTGTGTTAATTAGTTTATTTTTAAGCTTTTTGAGGTATTGTTGCATTTTTCAGGTTTGACTTTACTCTGAGCTGTGTTTCTTTCCTCTTGGGCATGGCCCATATATCTATGCTCTTACTTCTCTGATTCATCTCTCATGGTTAAAGTTACAAACTTTGTGTGTTGTCAACTAAAGTCCTAGAAGCTTAGTAAGGGCCTCTAACTCGTCAGGTTTTGAACATCACTTCTCAGAATCAAAAAACTACAGGGACCTCTGCTCTGCTCTTTAGTTGTCCAGCTACTACATTTTCCTCAGTTTCCAGAAATTTCATAGTGAGTTAACACAGCTTACTGGTCTGTAAATATTTTGAAATGAAACAGCATCCATAAATAAACTCACATATCTGGGTTTCTCACTTCCTTCTAAAATTGTAGTCTCTTTAATAACCTCAAACATCAACTTCTGTGTCCCTGGTACTGAAAGGGTACTATCCTCTACTTTTGGCAAATGCCCTACTAGATAAAATAGAAAACATGTAATATATAGTAATTTTCTTTATCTTGTTTCTTAAATTAAAGGAAATGTAACTGATATTTCACTATTAAATTTTTATACTTCTTACAGATATTTCATAGGTATCCTGTATTAGACCTATTATTAGCTTGCTAAGCAATTAATTCATGATAGAGTATAGAATTTATGTATTTTCCTTCTCTATTGACATGATTATGGGCTTTTTCTATTTAATCACTTATCAAGAAGAATCTTGTTTGTATGTACCTAATTGTGAACTATCCTAACATTTTTCAAGTTAATCCTACCTTTTCAGATTAGGTTTTTTTTTTTTGGTTGTTTGTTTTTATATGGTCTGCTAATTGTGATTGTCTGTTATTTTAGATTTAGCATTTCATACTTCTGATCAAGACTGCCCTAGAAGTTTTTGGTTTCTATCCTTGTCCAATTTTTGTGTCAAGATTTAATTAGCCAAAAAGATGGAGAATTATTCATTATTTTTTGTAAGCAAAAGATAATTTTTTCCATGATTGCAAAAATGTTACATTAACTTTATTTGATTCACTTTTATACCTTCTTTCAACCTTATATCATTATATTTTAGCTATCTCCCTTGCAAGAAGCAAATACATCAATATTTTGAATAAGATCCTCTATCTATTGATGAAAGAGTTTGATGAATTTAAATTTATTGGCTTCTCTGACATACTTAAGAGTTAGTTATACAACATTATTTTGTATCTATATTTAACAAAATTTTCTTAACTTCTTACATTTCCTCCCTTAACCATGTGGAATTTGTTAAATTTTCTTTATTTCAATTTATCCTTTATTACTTTGGATGCAGTGCATTTTATTCCTATTCTTTAGTAAATACTTATTTATATGCACTTTATGACTCACAAAATGTCTTCATGTTCCTCTACATTTCCAGCCTGACTTGTAGTTAGATTGGAGCCATTTGAGAACACTAACTAATGGACAGTGAGAAGTGATTAGTTTCCTTCCAAGATGAGGCAATTAAAAGCCAGCATACTTCTCTTTGTCTGCTGCAATTACCTTGCAGGATACATACTCTAAATGTATGGATTCAAGAGACAGGAGAGCTGCTTAACTCTAACTTCCATTAGACTTTGCATAAATTATAAATTCTCATTATTAAGCCACTGATATATCTGGGATTCTCTGTAGCATCACTTAACATAAGTACTCTGACTAAAATAAATACTTTTGCCAGCAAAGTCTAAATGTAATCATTATCTCTGTCCTTTTTCTAACATTAAAAGAGTTTTCCTAACTCTCCCTAAAAGTGGAATTCTCCCTAAAAGCATCCTCACATATTCTATGTTCTTATAACTATATTAGCACTTTATTTTCAACATATTGTTATTTATTAATTTTTTGTTTAATATTTAGTCACTAATATTTATTTAAATTATTCCATGTTTTAAAATCTTCCTTGCTCACCATTAATGCATTTATATCAGTCCTACCTGCTCGCCTTACTTTCCTTCTTGCTAATTAAAATTTTTAGCAGTTCTGAAGGAACAAAACAGCAGTAGACTCACAGACTCCAAGAAGGGACTAGTGGTTACCAAAGGGAAAGGGCTGTGGAGGGTGGGTAAGGAGGGAGGGAGAAGGGGATTAAGGCGCATTATAATTAGCACTCACAATGCAGGTAGGTCACATGGAAGGCAGTGTAGCATAGAGAAAACAAGTAATGACTCTATAGCATCTTACTATGCTGATGGACAGTGATTGCAGTGGAGTTGGGGGGGACTTGATAATATGGGTGAATGCTGAAACCACAATGTTGCTTATGTGAAACTTTTATAAGATTGTATATCAATAATACCTTAATTAAGAAAAAAGCCATTTAGCAGTTCTTCCGGCATTATTTAGTGAATTTAAACTTTTATTTCTTGTGCATTTTAAATGATCTTTGTTGAATTGAATGACTTAATACATGGAAAGTGTATATAAGTTTTAGAATTACATCTTCTGGTTTTTAGTCTTTTCTGTGTATTCCACATATGCCTTGAGCAAAAGAGGTTTCTGTACAGGACAGTGTTGGGGTTTCTTTAGCCAGGGTTCCATAAAATTCACTGGATTCAGATCAGTTTGTGAGTGACTCTGTGCTCATCTTTCCTTATTGCTTTGGTATTACAACTATTTGGTCCAGGATGCATACACAGCATTGACCATGGATTGTGATTTCAAAATGCTGAGTGTGTTCCACTCATATATCAGGGCAACCTGACTTTTTTTTTTTTTTGCTAAATCATCAAGCTCTGTGTGTTTTTCACAGTTCTAAGTTTTAGATGAGGTTGACAAGTACCAGGCCCCCTCTGAGCATGACGTCTATAGCTCTGGCTTCTATTAGAACACCAACCTTTAAGACATAGATCCTTTTTCCTGTGGACCACTCCCTCCCTTACTGTTAATAGCACCTGATGGTTTCCTTTGCAAGGACTTGTGCTCCAACATTGTGTGTTCATTGTTTGGTTGTCTTATTTTTAAAAACATTTTTCGTCTAGCATTTTAATGTTTTGAAAAAGGAAAGGGGATTCTTCGTAAGTTAAATATCACTACAGTTAATGTTTCTAGTATCATTTCTCAAATTAAAAAATCATAAGTTGTATTAATTTCCTAAAATTTACTTCCAGCATTAGTAGCCTAAAATTCTATTGTTTCTATTATCAGGCCTCCTTAATGCCTAAAAAGAGGTAACAATGTTTGATTACTATCCATCCTCTTTCCATTTATCTGTGTAGAAACAATGACATCAACACTAGGATATTTCCAAATAAAGGTTCATTCAAAGACAAGTTGTTAACTCTTAGGTGAGATTTTTGGAATTACTCTTAAAGAGGCAGGTACACAGACTGAGGACTTCTAGCACACATAGTGCTTCCTTGTTATTTCCAGGCTCATTTCGTCTGTAACTTTTTTCATTTGTTTCCAGGTTTGGTTTCCAGAGAGACGACAGTGAATTTATCAGTAAGTCAAACAAGAAGCTTTAGGAGGCTCCAGTTCTTTTTGGCTGAGGATGAATCTACTGGTGGCTTGTTTGGTCTTTTGTCAGTTTTATTTTTATTGCTTACTGTATAACTCTGATGATCTGGAAAGAACAGATTCTTTAAGTCAGCTCTGAGCCAGCAGGATGAACCTGCTTTCTTTCTTCTACTAAGTTTGAGCTGGAAGAAAACTGGGTTCCATTCTCCCAGAATGATCTGACTTAATAAGAAATCCTTTCACTTAAGGATATGTTTCCTGCTTCCGTGCTTGCCCTGAAACTTTAGTTTCTCTACTCCTAGCTACAAGATGACTATAAAATATAAAATACCCTCTTGTATAGGATTCTATCTATATTTTTCTCCCAACTTAAGGAAAAAATGGTGTTATATTAAAAAGATGGATTAGATGGATAGGTAGATGGATATCTGCTTTAGTAGAAGACATTTGTATCCCATATAATATGCTTGTGATAGTAGATAAAATAGGAAGGAACTGAGTGTGACAATGATAGAGCATGTTGTAGTTTTAAAGCTTTAACAAAGAATTATGATTACTCAATTTCATATTATTACTAAACTTTTCATTTTATATAGTTTTTCTCCAATTCCTTTATCATGTCCAATGGTGATATAAGCAACTGACCCAGAAATAGAATTCATATCTCATAGGAAGTGAAAACTGGTTATTAGCAAATTTCCACCACTTACCAAATCTATAAGCATTGCAGTTTCACCATCATTTTATTTTATATCTTCCCTTTCATTCTTTCCCACATCTTTGCTTGCGTTCTTGTTTTGCTTTCTTTTCTAAACAGAACTACAAACATTTACTCAACAACAACAAAACCCTCAGAGAAAAGGCTGCCAAAATCACTGTCAGAATTCCATATTATTGCAAAAGTTCAATAGCTTTGTTAGTTCCTCTGCTGGAAGCAGTCTGAAATAGGCAGACAGAAATTTTAGTTTGTAATGAACAGTGTGTCATAGTGAGAAGTGAAAAGCCATTTTGTTTTAGGCAAAAGGAAGTTGCTCTTAAATGGTGAAAGAGTCACTTAGCAGACTCTCAATTTCTAGCGAACAGCATGCTGCAGGTCTATATAAAACACTTAGAATTCAATGTCTTGTCTTCAAACATATGTGCTGCAGTTAAAGCCTATTACTCCATATTCTATATGGTGGGATAAAGTGCCATTCCTCAGGAATAAAGCAGGAAATACAGTTGGTGGAAAGCAAACTTTCATAGGGAGAAAGTTCAAAAAACAATAAATGTCAAAAGATGTAACAATTGTGATTTTTTATTTGGAACAAATCCCTTTGGCATTTATCCAACTGCCTGAGCACAATGTGTAGATTAATTTAATTATCATATTCCAGGATGTATGGATTTCAGTGAAGTTACATAATAGTAACCTAGACCAGTTATAGTACAAGGCATGGTGGAAATAGAGTTGTATGCTATTAGATATCCTACCCAAACCCCACTCACATGAAAGCTGTTTTATTTTTTTATAAAAATGTTTTTAGCTTCTCCTGACAGAGTTAATCATTTCCTCCACTGTATTACTATAATAATTTTCTCTTAATGTCTACAAATATTTTCATCATTTCACTTAAAATTTTTTTTTAAGTTGTGTTGGTATAAAACTTAAAAAGTCAATTTTCCTTGTCTCTCCAGCAAAGGAAAACAAAAACAAAAATAAGCAAATGGGACTACATCATTCTAAAAAGCATCTTCACAGCAAGGAAACCATCAACAAAATGAAAAGACAACCTAGTGTATGGGAGAATATATTTGCAAACAATGTATCTGGTAAGGGGTTAACATCCAAATATATAAAGAACTCATATAACTTAACACCAAAAAAAAAAAGCATAAATAATCCAACTTAAAAATGGAGAAAGGACCTGAATAGACATTTTCCAAACAAGACATACAGATGGCCAACAGACATGAAGAAATGCTCGATCTCACTAATCATGAAGGAAATGCAAATCAAAACTACAATGAGATATCAACTCACACCAGTCAGAAGAGCTAGTATAAAGAATACAAGAAAACAAATGTTGGTGAGGATGTGGTGAAAAGGGAACTCTCCTACACTGTTGATGGGAATGTAAATTGGTGCAGCCACTATAGAAAGCAATATGGAGGTTCCTCAAAAAACTAAAAATAGAAATTCCACATGACCCAGTAATCCCACTTCTAGGACTTTATCCAAAGAAAACAAAATCCCTGATTTGAAAAGATACAGGCACCCCTATGTTTACTGACACATCATTTACAATAGCCAAGATATGAAACCAGTGTCCATCAATAGATGAATGGATAAATAAGATGTGGTACATATATACAATGTAGTATTATTCAGCCATAAAAGAGAAACTTTGTCATTTGCAACAACTTGACGGAGAGAGGACATTATGCTAAGTGAAATTCATTAGAGAATAATACCATATTGTTTCATTTATCTGTGGAATCTGAAAAACAGAAGAAATGAACAAAAAAAACAGAAATAGACTCATAAACACAGAACAGTGGTTACCATGATGAGTAGGGTGAGTGAAATAGGTAAAGGGGATAAAGAGGCACAAACTTGAAATTATAAAATAATTCAGTCACAGGGATGTAAGTATGGCATAGTGAATATAGCTCATAATATTATAATCTTTATATGGTGACAGATGGTATACACTTATCATGGTGAGCATTTAATGTACATAATTGATGAATTGTATTTCATCTGAAACCAGTATAATATTGTATATAAACTACATTTCAATAAAAAAGGTCAATTGTCCTGCCACATTTTAAAATTGGTAACGGCAGTCCTACTTTACTTCCCTTCCTACATTTTTATTCCCTAGAGGCAACCATTTAAATTTTCAGTAGTATGTTCAGGAATATATCTTAATATTTTTAAACAACATGATTATGTAGATATTTACTGAATTTAAATTTCAGGTAGTATCGTCTCCCTAAAATAGAAAATTAGAGTTTAGTTACCATATCTTCTAACACATTACACACAAGTGTTTTTTGCTTTTCTAATTCAGAAATCTACTATAATTCTGCTTATAACATTAATCATCATTTATAATGTTTTGACATGTAACTTTTGTCTACAGTTGTATGATGTAAAATATTTTGATTACATTTCACTCTTGTATACCATTTTGTCTTTTCTGGAGTTAATAATTATCTTTCATTTTTCTAGTTCTCTATGTGACTCCTGCAGAAAGTATAAATCTCCTTTTTATCTATTTAAACCTATCAAGTATTCTAACAGTTTCATTGTTTTCTTAGAGATAGTCTTCTCATGCCTAGGTTCTGATCTCGTCTGAACTATTTGTTCTCTAGGCTTGAGGTAGGGCCATATTCCTGAAATCTCCCAATATCCTTCTTTCCTGGGAAGTACTTTATTACTCCGTGGTGTTGAGACACTCATCTATTCTTTTTCCTCTCCCTATTCTTCTAGTATAGCATATCTTCCAGGAACTCTCGAAAAACAATGCATGGGATACTTTTTTTTGAGAATGTATAAGTCTCAATTATTTTTCTCTTAACTTTGTATTTGAAAGATAATTGCAATGGTAACAGATTTCTAGTTGGAAAATACGAAGGCATTATTCCATTTTGTCCGGTTTTCAGTATTATTTATTACTAAGAAATTTGATACTGCACATATTTCAAAACCTATGCATGTAATTTGATTTTTTTTTCTGTGTAAGCTTTTAGAATCTATTTGTGCCCAATATTCTGCTATTCAATGATAGTATATATACCTGATTTGGATGTTCTCCACTGTGATGAATACTTGTAGGTTATTTCTATCTAGAAAATCAAATTTTTTCTTTTTCTTTTTTTATCATTTTATTATTACAGAGTGTCTCACTTAAAAATAATCATTGTCTTCAAATCCATTCCATCTGATATAAATATAGTCATTTTAATTTTCTTATGATTCTTGTTTTCCTAGTTTACCATTTCTAATCCCACCCTTTAACTTCTCTGAGTTTTTGTATTTAAAGTACATTTTCTTGTAGATAACACTTGTTGCACGTACCTACTTTTGCAATCCCTGCTTTTTATTTTGAGTATTTAACAAGTTGTGTTTAATGTAATTATTGATGTAGTTGGGCATAAATATAATAGTTTGCTATTTGTTATTCTATTTGTCCTTGATCTCTACCACCATCTTTTAGATTTATTGAGCATTTTTTGTACTCTATTATATCTTCTCCATTGGCTTATTGATTACAGTTTTTCTCTTTTATTATTTTTATAGTGATATATCTAGAGTTCATAATATCCATCTTTAACTTGTCATAACCTATCTTTAAATATTATATCCCTTTACACCTATAAAAATTTTTTCAATTTTGAACATTTTAATATTATTTCTTTGCTGAGTAGCCCCTCTGTTTCCTCAGATATTTGTTCTGTATTCTTACTATTCAGATGATGAACCTCCTGGGCCTATCTTCTAGGAATACTATAACTGCTTTCTTATTTTTTAAGTTATGTCTCAGTGAGTATGAGTTTTAATTAGTGGAAGAGTTTCTCTTTTCTTTCAACATTTTCCTTTTTATTGTGTTCAATGCTGTCTTACTTTTAATTTCAAAGGCAATTTTAAAGCTTAAATGTGTTTTTATCATAGAAATATTTTTACTTATATATACATATATGCTCTTTAATGGTATTTATTACAATGTCATTGGTTTATTTTGTTTATATTGTCTTCTGTTTTTTGAATTGTCTGTTTCATCTGGTATTTTATGTCTCTCTCTATTGTATTTTCTTTTATTTATGTTAAGAAACTGTACAGAAGGTCCCCCCCAACTTTCCCTACTGTTCTACGAGGACAGCTGTCCATTGCTTCACCCCAAATATACCTGGCCTTGTATGGAGCCAAATCTCTGGCCTTGAAACACCTGAAAACACAGCATGTTGTACCCATGAGAAAGGAGCTAGATAAGGGCCTTGAAGGCCAGACACCTGGCCATGAAGGCCACATGCATGTGTATCTTCAACACTTATGTAACCATGAATTAACAGTATAGCAGTATAAGAAGTACAGCTTTATGCACAATAAAGTGACCTCTTTTGAGCACCCTCGATGATGGCTCCCGCTGCCTTCTTTGCTCTTCCATTGCCCCAAAATCTAAATGGCAACCCCGGAACCCAACAGAAATATGCTCAAATGGATAGGCTCTAGAAAATGGTGAAAAAAAATCTCTGCAGTTATCATTGGTGTTGGTTACCTTGTTAACTAGTGAACTTCCCTACAGGGTGAAGTGCTTGGGTCATTATGACTTTTCCTTTGAACTGTTAATTTCTGTACCATTTTAAAAGTTTGATGGCAATAAGAAATCTTTGATTAACATATTGTTCTCATTATAAAATTTTCCTTTACTCATGCTTGGGGTCCCTCAGTACCTACTTAAACTTTCCAGAGAATAAATCTTTAGGTTTCCCTTGGGATCTTGAGATCTCACTCCTACAAACTTGCAACCAATTCTTTTATTTTCATGTTCTCAGAATAATGTCATTTTTTCATATATATTTCATCCTTCCAATGTCTGAGCCTTTTTGAGGTTCCATGATGCATATAGTCTTGCCTATGTGCTTCCCCTACTGCTGGCATCATTTTCCATTTTCTCTAACTGCTCAGTCTGTTACTACTCTGATATATGATTTGCAAATTCCAAAATAGTTATTCTGGCATTTCTTTTTTAATTTCTTTTATCTTTAAATATATCCTCTTTTTATATCTGTGATAAAATTATATTTAAAGAAATTGTACGTTTTTTTTCATTTAAGAGATCAGCTTTCATACCCATTCTAAGGTTTAATGAGTAACTGAGTGACTGTGTTAATTGGCTACTAGATATTTAGCATTCTGGACTCTCACTTCGAGAAACTTATGTCCCATCTAGAGTGACATAGTTAATGTTTAAAAAAGTACAGAGAAATTCACTATATATTAATGGGATAAAGAATATAATTGCAATTGAGAAAGAAGGAAATCAATGTGGTCTAAATATTTAGAGAAGTCAGAGAAAAGAATGTAGATCTTATACTGACTCTTAAGAAATGAAACATATTTGGTGTTTGCTAGATTGAAGAATAAATCAGTAATAATAGTGAAGAACATTTATAGAATGCTTACTTACAGCCAGGAAATATACTAACACTTTGCACAGACTATTTCATCTAATACTCAAAATAAATATTTGGGCTAGTTACAATTATTTTCTCCATTTTTATAAATGAAAAAAACTGACTTGGTGATGTACTTGACTTGCCTAATGTCAGTTAATCAATAACTGAATAAGGATATAGGCCCCAAAGTATGATTTCAAAACTTATGCTCTCAAACAGTAGGTTACACTGATATTTGCATAGATACAGCTTAAATGCAACAATGTATTTGAATTCAATGTAAGCATTTTCAGGGGTGGTTTTAGAAAGTCAAATATAATTTTAATTCTGACAGACAATGGCAATGATATACAGACTGATAAAATATCCTGATTAAAGACACTTAAATTTCTCTTGTTAAAAATTAGTCTATTTGAGACTGGGGGAAAAACTGCAGCTTTAAGCTGAAGATAAACAAATCAACAAAGCAAAAAGCTGACATGAGCTGCAGGAACTTAGACCTCTTGGTTAATGTAATCAACAAATCTGAACATGAAACTGCCATGGAACATTACTGATATTATTCCAAATAAAAAAATTCCCTGTAAAAACTCAGCAAATATAAATAAACAATCAAAGAAGAACACACACAATTAGAAATGAATCTGTAGATAGATCCTATTTCCAATAATATCTTTCCCTAAATATAAATGCATTAAGATTCCACTATGACACAACTGGCTATACTGTGTCCCCTTTGAAATACAGCAACATAATGCATTAGAAGCCTGATTCAACAAAGCTAGTCAATTAGGCATGAAATGATGACTGCTTTCATTAATTAGTAGTAAATAGCTTCCATGGTGCTAGGAAGTATTCTTCATTTATAGTGATAAAATAATTTCTGGGTAAATTTATCAAGTATAGCTCTCCATTATATTTGTACATCAATTTACTGATTTTTAACATATAAATGTTTAAGAAAATAAAATTTCTGAGCTTAATGGAGGAAAGATTGGTTCAGATTGGAGTCAGGAATCCTAAGTTCAAATCCCAACTCTACCACCAACCCTATCCCTGGGGCAACTGACTTCTCTATGGATCTCAGTTTCTTTGATCACTAAAGAAGGGGGTAACTCTAGATATGTAAGGTATTTTCTGACCTAATATGGTATAAGCCCAAAATATAGGTTCAGATATTTCTATTTCAACAGCGGTTTTCAAATCCATGTGTCCCCCTGGGATACATGCTACAGTTCTAAATCCTGTTATTTTAATTCTGTCCTTGAGTAATGATGTACTCATCAAAAATTAATTAATTAATTAGAAAAAACTGTCAGAAATGAAGTCCATTCAAGAAACACAAGGGGTAAATAGTAGTGTTCCACATGAATTTCTGTTCCTGGGCCTCTTAAATGAATTTCAAATAGTGATGTATATGTCCTGTCCATTTAAGGTGATTTCTAACATTTTTATATTAGGTTTAACTGGAAAGGTGGTAATTTCTATCATTTTGCAAAATACTTTAAATATCATTGTTATCATTATCAATATTATTATTATGACTATCTGGCTATAATTTAATTTATTCAATTTATGAAAAACAATCACCACCATATATTCATTTGGCCTGGCTGTTCTCCTGATCAAATGATCTACCAAATGAGTTTCCTGTCTGTCAGAAAACGGTCTGACTTAATCGCATTTTACATTTTACAGTGGCTCCATTTCAAAACAATCATGCTAATACAAGTCCCATGACATCTCACTTTTGAATTCAAAGTCTATGATATATATAGACAGATAAATGAAAGATAAACAGATGGATGGATGGATAGATAGACAGATAGATAACGATCAGGCCGACAGGTAGATGTGGCACAGGGAACTCTGTAAAGAGCTTGTTACTGATTCTCCAGGTTTGTTTCTTTTTTTGTTTTGTTTTGTTTTGTTTTTGATAAGGTAATTTTGCTTTGCTGCCAATATACCCTCCCTCAGCAGCTACACATTTTTTTAATTATCCTATTTGTTGGTGTCCATATACATGGGGGGGATTAGTAGGATTCTGGATAGTTGATCTATTTGCCTTTCCTTGGTAACCTGGAAGAAAGGCAATTGTGCAGTGTGGGGATAAGCAAGAAGCTTCAGAATCTTCAGTAGATAGGGACTTAACTACAGGACACTCAATCAGATCATTTTTTAGACAGAAGTACATCAGGAAAATGAAGATCTTACACACAACTCTTTTAAAATGATTTGTACTATGTATTTTCTGTAAAGTCTTTGTTTTTCTCAAGAATAAGCACACCTGGGGTTGAAGCATCTGTTAGCATGATTCATTCTTCATCCTAACACAATTACTTTGCCTGGTGATAAGGTCAAGAATTATAAAGTGAATATAAATAAAAGAGTTTATTCAAGAGTTTCTTAATGAATCAACACAATCCCTTTAGTCTATCAGGTCAGGAGGAGTAGACACAGCATTTGTCTACTGTGATGTGATTCAGCTGAATTTGATTAACTTCTGGAAGGGAACTGTCAGCGTCTCTGTGAAACTAATCTGAAACACCCCATTTTCTTAAATGTGTTTAATTGGGTATGGGGCCTCAGGGCATATTTTTATCAGACTTCTAGAGCTTCACAGCTAATGCCCTGTTCTGATGTTTCAAAATCTGTCTTTCCTATACTATTTGATCTTTTATGTGCCTAAGCAGCAGTTTAGAAGTCATGAGCACACATAAAACTAGCAGCCACAAGTCACACCAATATTTCATTAAGTCTATATTTATTTAAGTTAGCATGGAAAGATTTATATTCAGAGCCGTGTGTGAGTGTGTGTGTGTGTGTGTGTGAGTGTGTGTGTGTGTGTGGTGTGGGGAAGAGAGAAAAGAAAAAGAAGGGGAGAGAAAAACAAAGAGGAACTTGAATTTTTTTTTAAAAGCCATCTTACTGGTTCATGGCTCAGAGTTATTACAGTGATTTTTTTGATCCCTGATCTCTTTACCCTGATGTTCATTCCCTTACTTCCCATTTCTCTCTCTTTTTCATATATTGATAGATAAAGACACAGAAACATTAGCATATACCTATAAAATATAAGCAAATGACATTTCAGAAATATTAATAGACACTTTAAATGATAATAAAACTAAACAGAGTATTTGGATTATTTTAACTGGATGTTCAGTATAAATCCACTTGGGTCTCAGAAAGCATTATATAACACATTATTTGCATTAAAAAATAAAAGAAATTTATCACAAAAATATATTTAACAATCAATGTGAGTAGAGATTTATAAGCCATGGAAATTTGAAAATGTGCAAAGATACAGATTTATGAATTCAAAACTCAAATACTAACACAATTTTCAAGGCTCATACTAGAGAGGAGATGGAGGCAGAATCTCTACCCAGGTATGCAGAGCTTTAATGTAGAGGAAAGGGATTATACACACCATACACAATAGGACTGCAGTCTTAGCACAATGATGATGAAATATAATGTCCTTACCTAGGATCCTGAGAAGTGAACGTACACCAGTGAAAGAGGATAGTAGCAAGTGGGTAGGTGTGGTGAAAGGCAGAAAGATTATCTCAGATCTCAAACCAATTCACAATAAGCTAACTTGTTTTTAATATTGTTATTAAAATTATCAAGCCCTTACTGGAATGTAAGTTAATTTTATACAGTCAGTGGTGAGTTTATTGAGAAAAAAACTAATAAGTTTTGTATGTTCAGAGTAAGGGTAAAAGGTCAAATGCATCTCTTTTGTTTGAATGTCATGCTAAGAGGTTTGGAATCAACTTCACTTGAGTTCTACCTTCAAAATATTTTGCCCTATCAAAACAAAAAAAACCCAATATCTTTATTTATATTTGTCAGGATTCTCCAGAGAAAGAGAACAACCAGGACATGTGTGTGTGGTATGTGTAAATATATATAAAGAGAGAGATTTTAAAGATTTAGCTTAAGTGATTGGGGAGGCTTGGTTGAGTCCAAGATCTGATGGAGTGGCCGGTAGGCTGGAGGCTCAGAAAATAGTTACAGTTAGAGTCCAAAGTCCTGCTGTAGAGTCAAGAAGAGTCAATGTTGAAGATGAAATCTAAACGCAATCTTTTGGCAAAATACCCTTTTGCTCAGAGGAAGTAAACGTTTTGCTCTATTCAGACTTCAACTGATTGAATGAGATCCACCCACATATGGAAGGTAATCTGCTATATTCAAAGTCTAAAGATTTAAATGTAAATCTCATCCAAAAATACCTTAACAATAACACCCAGAATAATATTTGATCAAATATATGGCCCAGACAAGTTGCCACATAAAATTTACCGTCACAGTGTATTATCCAGAGACTTATAATATTAATAATTTAATGTTTTTCCTTTAACTTTTTATCATTGTTACTTCATTATTTTTAAAAGAAGATTTTATATCACTAAAATAAAATGGCAATTCAATATCAGCAGCCATGAATAAAATAAAATAACAAATAACACAATGAAAATAAAATAATATCTTCTGTAGTCTGCTTAAAGTTCTGAAACTGAAGTCTCCTCTCAGTCTATTAAAAAATAAGATAAATTAGAAAATTTTAGAGAGGTATTAATGGCATACTGGTACCAAGGTAAGACTTTCTTCTTAAGTAAATCAATTCATTTTTTCCTTAGGATTAAAAAGTAATTAACAAAAGTTACAGTTACAGTTTCTCCCTGCAGGCATCTGTCCCTCTCTACTCCCCATATTTTAGGTTGATTGTCCTGTGACCTCTTTTCACTGATAATTTCAAGAAAAGTTATTAATTTAATTTATTTATAATTTGTATAGCTAATTCTTGGTTGTAAAATTTGGAGTGACACTTTCAGTTCTCTGCATCTCTGAACTAAAACTGCATGGTTTCTAATTATTTTTTTGTAAACAACAGAATTAATTTTGGACTGGTATCCAGTTGTCCACAGCTAAAACTAGTCATGCAAATAAAAAAATATTAAAGGGTTAATCAAACTTTACTGTTCTAATATGCTAGAAATATTAAAAACCAACCTATTTTCACATAATAAATATTATTTCACATCATAATAAATATCTAAATTAAACAATCAAATACATTGGTTTTACCAAAACTTTGGTCTTTCACATTTGAATTACATCTAAGGCTTCCTAACTGGCTTATTAATGTGAAACTAACTGGAGCTGGGGTTGGGGTTTGACAGAAGACTGGAAGAGGAATGATAAGAGAGTACCTGAGTATGAGGGAGGAAAAAAAAAACACCAAAAAAGGTAGCTAAAGTTATCAAAATAGTGATGTTTGATCTTAAAATGACCTTTCCAAATTGTATTCTGCCTAACAGTTTTCTGACCTAAAAACTGCCTAAAAACTCTTTTTTATGCATAGTAAAGATATACATATATCTGCTGTCTCCAACGTGACAAGGATCTGTAAGAATTGCTACTAGTTTCCCTTTCTCTGCTATTCCTGGAAAATATTTTTCCATCACAGTAATAAAATAATAATAGTAATAATAACAAGTTTGCATTCTTGCTAACATTTAACTTCCTGCCAACAAAACAAATTCATTTCAGGAAGGGAAATACAGATTTGTATAGAGGCATTTTGAGAAATTTATCCAAAAAATTAACATATGGAAAGTAAGCAATAGATGAATAAATGGTCTTAATTATGCATGAAATGCTGAAAATTTTAGTATAACTGGAGTTTGAATGTGTGTCTGGAGATGAAACTGAGAATGTGTCAGGCCAGATAACTAAGGGCTTTGTAAACCAGGCCAAATAATTTGGGTCTTCTAGGCAAAAAGGAGCTGGCAAATAGTTTGAACTGTTATAATATAATTTAATTTTTAGAAAGGTAATACTAGAAGTGACATACATAAAGACCTGGACCAAGGGGCAGACCCACAATTAGAGAGCATATTGCAGAGCTCTTGGTAAGAGAGCCTAAAAGCCAAAAGTAGGAATCATTAGTATATATGAATAAGGAGAACCAGATTCAGAAGATAATTTTATTATATGATCAATAAAATTTGGTTCCTGATTAAACATAGAGGAGTGAGCTTTGAAAATTTGGTAGATGATGAAACCTAAAGTTAACTAATGTCAAAACAGAAGATGAAGCTTGAAGAGCAGATTTTATGAAATTTAAATCTATTTATTTCTAGTTACAATTTAGCAGCTCTTATAAATGACCATATTATTGTTTTCAGGCACATTCCTTTGACTTTATCTTGCAAGTCTTTCATTTTGTTGTTGCTGTGGTCGTTTATGCTATTCCATTTGTTTCCAAGAGCTATTTATGATTGATTGTTTGTTCCTTTTGCATAACACTCCATGCTTGTTTAGGTCTATGCAAACTATATTCTTAACTTACTACAGATATTTAATGTGATAATATATCAAGTTTCTTCTGAACGAATAGTATGCCTTGTTCTCTGGGTATTCTTTCTCACACTTTGTTTTATATTTTTATATTTAAATTTTTTCATTTATATTTAAGCTTATATTGTAAATTTATAATTGAAAATAGTGTTTATATTTTATATCCATTGGAAACTTTCCTCACAACATATGTGGATTCTCAACTTATCTTTATATTTAAGAATTAAATATTCAAAGGTGATAAGATTTGCTCATGAAAGCCAGTTTGAATGACTCACTGTGTTCACCAAAAAGGGATAAAAAAGACAGTGGATACCCTTTTTAAGGTCTATGCCAATATTTGGAAATACTTTCTCTGATTTAGTTTTTTTTTTTTTCCTAATTCAGTTTCTCAAAACAAGAATTGTCCAGCCATGTGCTGAAGGTACATTTCCTCAATATAGACATTCTAAGACAAGCCAGAAGGAACTGTGGTTCAAAATATCTTTCTTGGTGCCTCTTTATAGTCATGCAGTTCAACATTTAATGCACTTGGTAACCCCATAATCTAAGACTCATTAGGGATCTTAAGAATAAATCTGTTTACTTTTTACTAATAGTCCCATTAGCAAAGGATTTAAATTAGAGGCTATTTTTAAAAAATCATTTATCATTTCTCCTCCATTCCCTTTCATTTTCCAAATATTTTCTCTTTATTGACTTCTACTGCCTACTCCATTGTTATCAATGTCCTTGTGGATCTTTGTATTTCCTATTTATTTTCTATCATTTGAATGGAATCTAGGGAGAAGGAATATAATACATGTGGTTAAACTGTGTTCACTTATTCCAAATATGCAATTTAATTTAGAAAATTCATTTACTTACTAATTAAAATCCCAATTCAGCCTTTAAAACGAGATTAGAGCATTTGCCCTACCTGTCTCAGAGGGCATCAAACAATTACGATGATTACAAATGTACGATTATGAAGGTATTATTAGACATTCAAGTTGGTATTATCATGAAACTATAAACAAATCCTTCATTTTTCAGCAGATGTGACTTAAGCTGTATCCTCAATTTGTGAAAAGCATAGATCATATCAGCATAAAGTGTTTATGGGTTTTCATAGAAGATACATGGTCTACAAAGCACCCACAGAAAGTTTTCCATTGGAGATATAATACAGTGTGTGACTATCCCCAGAGTTTATGAAGTAAATTTTTCAGAGCCTTGTGCATAGAAAGGATAAAAAGGTTATCAATGATTTTATTACTTGGCTGTCATTTTCCAATTCCATAGTGTTCCTTTTTCTCATAATTTGTGTTCAGATTCTCAAAAAAGTCAGGATTCAAAACTTAACGGAGGGATTCTGGGAAGATGGTGGTGTGAGCAGGGCAGCGGAAATATCCTCAAAACCATATATATTTGTGAAAATACAACAAATACAACTATTCCTAAAAGAGAGACCAGAAGATACAGTACAACAGCCAGGCTACAGCTACATCTGTGAAAACTCAGTGCCCCATTAAACGGGTAAAATACAAAGCCGCGACCCGGCGGGACCCAAGCACTCCCCCACCCCAGCGCACTGGCAGAAGGAAAAAAATTAGAGTGAGGAGGGAGTGGAAGAACAGGCTGGCTAAATAACCAGCCCTGGTGATCCGCACCAGGAGCACAGACACACATCACATAGTGTATTGGAGATTAGAGAAACAGAAGGGCAGGATCCAAGATGGAGCCTGCAAGTCGGTCCCATCAGCCAGCAACCCTGGGACAAAAGAAAAGCGGGTGCTTTTTTAAAAGTCTTAAAGAGACAAGGGCCCAACAGCAGAATAAAATCGTCCCAGCTCACTCAACCCAGCAGGCTGGGAACCTGGAGGAATTTCAGACCCCCTAACAGGCTGCCGGGTCCTATCATGGAGATAAGCAGCCTGCCAATCGTTACCCCCAGCTGGCACCACAAAGGGTCCTGCGGATCTGCCACAGCTGCGGAGCAGCGGGAGAGCGGCTCCGCCCACAGCAACCACACAAAATCTCCTCCCGGCGAGTAAGCAGCTAAACAGGAAAGGCCACAGAATCTGGACCAAGGCCTGGAAGGCACCAAGGGGAACAGAACATACCCTGTGTGACTGCAAACCCCCGCAGTGCTATAGGCTAGGCTGAGGGCAGCCCCCCACACGCAGGCAGCTCAGGGGATTATCCCAGGGACTGCATCGTGGTGTGCAGATACACAGCTCAGGCTCCAGAGAAGGACAAGGAGAACAGCAAACAGGAAGGGACTTTGTTCTCCCAGCTGACACATGTGGCACCTTCTAGTGACCACCTTTATCGCCATGAAAAGACAGAGGAATATGTTTCAGACAAAGAACACACAGACAACCCCAGAGAGCAGGCCTGATGGGATAGACTTAAACAATCTTCCTGTAAAAGAATTCAGAATAAAAGTCATAACCATGCTGATGGATATACAGAGAAATATGCAAGAGCTAAGGGAGGAAGTTAGGAGAGACAATGCAGAAATGAGACAAGCTATTGAAGGGCTGAAGAACAGACTGGATGAGGTGCAAGTGACTGTTAATGAAGTAGAATTCAGAGAACAGGAGTACAGAGAAGCTGAGGCAGAGAGAGATAAAAGGATCTCTAGGAATGAAAGAATATTAAGAGAACTGTGTGACCATTCCAAATGGAACAACATTATAGGAGTGCCAGAAGAAGAAGAGAGGGAAAAAAGGATAGAAAGTGTCTTTGAAGAAATAATTGCTGAAAATTTCCCCAAGCTGGAGAAGGAAATAGTTTCTCAGTCCACGGAAGCCCACAGATCTCCCAACACCAGGGACCCAAGGAGGACACCAAGATAGTAATAATTAAAATGGCAAAGATCAAAGACAAGGACAGAGTATGAAAGGCAGCCAGAGAGAGAAAAAAGATCACCTACAAAGGAAAACCCATCAGACTATCATCAGACTTCTCAAGAGAAACCTTACAGGCCAGAAGAGAATGGCATGATATATTTAACATAATGAAACAGAAGGGCCTTGAACCAAGAATACTGTATCCAGCACGATTATCATTTAAATTTGAGGGAGGGATTAAACAATTCCCAGAAAAGTGAAAGTTGAGGGATTTTGCCTCCCACAAACCACCTCTACAGGATATCTTAAAGGGACTGCTCTAGATAGAAGCACTCCTAAGGCTAAAAAGATGTCACCAGAGAAAATAAAATCATAGCATAGAAAGCAGAACATCCAAATACTAACTAAAGGCAAAAAATAAAACCAACTATCCACAAAAACAGTCAAAAGATGTGTAAAAGAGTACAGAATAAAACACCTAGCATATAAAGAATGGAGGAGGAGGAATAAGAA
This sequence comes from Phataginus tricuspis, assembly GCA_029783875.1. NCBI lineage: Eukaryota > Metazoa > Chordata > Mammalia > Pholidota > Manidae > Phataginus > Phataginus tricuspis. The sequence goes on along the minus strand of JAQQAC010020896.1, from coordinate 43,283,784 downwards.
GGTAGGGAAATAAAGAATCATGAGACTGTGTTTATAATAGCTTAACAAGAGAGTTATGTTAGACTCTTAGATAGTAAAGAAGCTACCCTTGAACCTTTGGTAACCATGAATCTGAAGCCGGCAATGGCAATAAGTACATATCTATCAATAATTACGCTATATGTAAATGGACTGAATGCACCAATGAAAAGACACAGAGTAATAGAATGGATAAAAAACCAAGACCCATCTATATGCTGCCTATAGGAGACACACTTTAAACCCAAAGACATACACAGACTAAAAGTGAAAGAATGGAAAAAGATACTTCACAAAAACAGCAAGGAGAAAAAGCAGGTGTTGCAGTATTTCTATCAGACAAAATAGAATTCAAAAATAGAAAGTAGCAAGAGTTAAAGAAGGACCTTAAATAATGATTAAGTGGTCAGTCCAACAAGAGGATATAACCATTCTAAATATATATGTACCCAACACAGGAGCGCCAACATATGTGAAAGAAATATTAACAGAATTAAAGGAGGAAATAGAAAGCAATGCATTCATTTTAGGAGGCTTCAACACACCACTCACTCCAAAGGACAGATCAACCAGACAGAAAATAAGTAAAGACACAGAGGCACTGAACAACACACTAGAACAGATGGACCTAGCAGATATATACAGAACTCTACACCTAAAAGCAGCAGGATACACATTCTTCTCAAGTGCACATGGAACATTTTCCAGAATAGACAACACACTAGGCCACAAAAAGAACCTCAGTAAATTCAAAAATATTGTAATTTTACCAACCAACTTTTCAGATCACAAAGGTAAAAACTAGAAATAAATTGTACAAAGTAAACAAAAAGACTCACAAATATATGGAGGCTCAACAACATGCTCCTAAATAATCCAATGGATCAGTGACCAAATTAAAACAGAGATCAAACAATATATGGAGACAAATGACAACACAAAGCCACAACTTCTGCGGGATGCAGCAAAGGCAGTTCTAAGAGGAAACTATATTGCAATCCAGGCCTATTTAAAGAAGGAAGAACAATCCCAAATGAATAGTCTAAAGTCATTTTATTGAAATTGGAAAAAGAAGAAGAAATAAGGCCCAAAGTCAGCAGAAGGAGGGACATAATAAAGATCAGAGAAGAAATAAATAAAATTGAGAAGAATAAAACAATAGAAAAAAATCAATGAAACCAAGAGCTGGTTCTTCGAAAAAATGAACAAATAGATAAACCCATAGCCAGACTTATTAAGAGAAAAAAATAATCTATACACATAAACAGAATCAGAAATGAGAAAGTAAAAATCATGATGGACCCCACAGTAATACAAAGAATTATTAGAGAATACTATGAAAATCTATATGCTAAAAAGCTGGAAAACCTAGAAGAAATGGACAACTTCTTAGAAAAATACATCTTTCCAGGACTGACCAAGCAAGAAATGGAAAACCTAAACAGACCAATTACCAGCAATGAAAATGAATCGGTAATCAGAAAACTACTCCAGAATAAAAACCCTGGGCCAGATAGATTCACCTCTGAGTTTTATCAGACATATAGAGAAGAAATAATACCCATTCTCCTTAAAGTTTTCCAAACAATAGAAAACGAGGGAATATTTCCAAACTCATTCTATGAAGCCAGCATCACTGTAATACCAAAACCAGGCAAAGACCCCACCAAAAAAGAAAATTACAGACCAATATCCCTGATGAATATAGAGGCAAAAATACTCAACAAAATATTAGCAAACTGAATTCAAAAATACATCAAGAGGATCATACACCATGATCAAATGGGATTCATCTCAGGGATGCAAGGATGGTACAACATTCGAAAATCCATCAACATCACCCACCACATCAACAAAAAGAAGAATAAAAACAACATGATCATCTCCATAGATGCGGAAAAAGCATTTGACAAAATTCAACATCCACTCATGATAAAAACTCTCAACAAAATGGGTATAGAGGGCAAGTACCTCAACATCATAAAGGCTATATATGACAAACCCACAGCCAACATCATACTTAACAGCGAGAAGCTGAAAGCTTTTCATCTAAGATTGGGAACAAGACAGGGATGCCCACTCTCTCCACTGTTATCCAACATAGTACTGGAGATCCTAGCCATGGCAATCAGACAAAACAAAGAAATACAAGAGATCCAGATTGGTAAAGAAGAAGTCAAATTGTCCCTGTTTGCAGATGACATGATATTGCAAAGACTACACTCCAAAACTACTAGAACTAATATCTGAATTCAGCAAAGTGGCAGGATACAAAATTAATACACAGAAATCTGTTGCTTTCCTATACACTAATAATGAGCTAACAGAAATAGAAATGAGGAAAACAATTCCATTCACAATTGCATCAAAAATAATAAAATACCTAGGAATAAACCTAACGAAGGAAGTGAAAGACCTATACTCTGAGAACTACAAGACACTCCTAAGAGAAATTAAAGAGGACACTAATAAACGGAAATTCATCCCATGCTCTTGGCTAGGAAGAATAAATATTGTCAAAATGGCTATACTACCTAAAGCAATCTATAGATTCAACGCAATCCCTATCAAAATACCAACAGTATTCTTCAATGAACTGGAAAAATTAATTCTAAAATTCATATGGAACCACAAAAGACCCCAAACAGCCAAAGGAATCCTGAGAAGGAAGAATAAAACAGGGGGAATTATGCTCCCAGACTTCAAGCTCTACTACAAAGCCACAGTAATCAAGACAATTTGGTACTGGCACAAGAACAGACCCATAGACCAATGGCACAGACTAGACAGCCCTGATATAAACCCAACTATATATATTAATATATGATAAAGGAGCCATGGACATACAATGGGGAAATGACAGCCTCTTCAACAACTGGTGTTGGCAAAACTGGACAGCTACATACAAGAGAATGAAACTGGATTATTGTTTAATCCCATAAACAAAAGTAAACTCGAAATGGTTCAAGGACCTGAATGTAAGTCATGAAATCATAAAACCCTTAAAAGACAACATTGGCAAAAATCTCCTGAATATAAGCATGAGCGACTTCTTCCTGAATGCATGTACTCGAGCAAGGGAAACAAAAGCAAAAATGAACTCATGGGACTACATCAAAATATAAAGTTTCTGTACCACAAAGGACACCATCAACAGAACAAAAAGGCATCCTACAGTATGGGAGAATATATTTGTAAATGACATATCCAACAAGGGGTTAACATCCAAAATATATAAAGAACTTACACGCCTCTACATCCAAAAAAGCAAATAACCCAATTAAAAAATGGGCAGAGGATATGAAGAGAGAGTTCTCCAAAGAAGAAATTCAGATGGCCAACAGACACATGAAAAGATGATCCACATCACTAATCATCAGGGAAATGCAAATTAAAAGCACAATGAGATATCACCTCACACCAGTGAGGATGGCCACCATCCAAAAGACTCAGAACAACAAATGCTGGTGAGGATGCAGAGAAAGGGGAACCCTCCTACTGCTGGTAGGAATGTAAGCTAGTTCAACCATTGTGGAAAGCAATATGGAGGTTCCTCAAAAACCTAAAAATATAAATACCATTTGACCCTGGAATCCCACTCATTGGAATTTACCCAAAGAATACTTCTCAGATTTAAAAAGACATATGCACCCCTATGTTTATTGCAGCACTTTTTACAATAGCCAAGATATGGAAGCAACCTAAGTGTCCCTCAGTAGATGAATGGATAAAGAAGAGGTGGTACATATACACAATGGAATACTATTCATCCATTAGTAGGAAACAAATCCTGCCATTTGCAACAATATGGATGGAGCTGGAGGATATTTTGCTCAGTGAAATAAGCCAGGCAGAGAAAGAGAAGTGCCAAATGTTTCCCTCATTTGTGGAGTATAACAACGAAGCAAAACTGAAGGAACAAAATAGTAGCAGACTCAGAGACTCCAACTAGTGGTTACCAAAGGGGTGGGGTGTGGGAGCGTGGGTATGGAGGGTGGGAGAAGGGGATTGTGGGGTATTATGTTTAGTACACATGGTGTGGGGGATCACGGGGAAAACAGTGTAGCACAGAGAAGGCAAACTGAATCTGTGGCATCTTACTACACTGATGGGCAGTGACTGAATTGGGGTATGAATGGGGACTTGATAATATGGGTAAATGTAGTAACCACATTGTTTTTTCATGTGAAACCTTCATAATAGTATATATCAATAATACCTTAATAAAAATATATAAATAAATAAAATAAGTAAAGTTATTGGTAGGGGAGATGGATTCAAGATGCTGGCATGAGAGGTGAGACAGAGAACTCCTCCCAAAACTACATATAATACAAAAATATAGTTAATACAACTAATCCTAAAAGAGCAGCAGGAAAGAAGGCTGCCCCACCTGGAGAACAGAGAAGACATCACGAAATAGGGTAAATTGCCAAAGTCTTAATCTGATACAACCAAGCCCTTCCCCACCCCAGCTCACCTGTGGGAGGAAGAGAAACGGAGCTGGGAAGGGGTGGAAGCCTAGGACTGCCGAACACCCAGCTCTGGAGATCTGCTTTGGTAGCACAAACCTACATTGCATGGTGCTCTCGAGATTAGTGGGGTTGGAAAGCCAAGAAAGGTGGAATAGACAGGGATCCACATCCAGGCCACTCAGAGACAAAGGAAAGTTGGGTGGTCTGAGAGGCTTCCTAGCAGTGAGAGGGATTCTGAAGGGGTGGGCTTTGCGTGGAGCTTGCGGGTGGGTGAAGGGAGAGGTGGACAAGATTGTCTGGGCGCCCTCTGCCCAGCAGGTTGGGAACTTTCAGGAGATTCAGGCACTCCATCCTCCTGGCTGGTTACTCAGCTCCAGGGCCCTCCACTGTGATATGCAGCAGCCTTCCAGGTCCTGGCCTTCCGGTACTGGCTCACAAACCGGCAGTCACTGCTCTGGCATCAAGCCAGACAGTGGGAGGCCCCGCCTATGACAGCTACAGACACAAAGCACAGAGGCTTAACACCTCTGTGCTCGGCCCATTGGCTCTGACACTAGAGACAGACACTGCAGCCAGGAAGCAGGAAATAGCTCTTTCCTCTCTCCAGGCACCAGCGCTGCTACCCTTCAAACAGCTACCTCACTCCAGAGGCTAACCAGCTCCAGAGACTAGAGTTTCTGGGCAATAGAGGGCACCACATAGAAATGTGAAACAACAAAGGAACGTGGTTCAGACCCAAATCACACAAACCCCAGAAAAAGGTCCAAATGAAACTGAACTCACTAATCTTCCTGAAAGAGAATTCAAAATAAAAATCACAAACATGCTCATGGAGGTATAGAAAAATATTCAAGAACTCAGGGATGAATTTAGGATGGAGATTCAATCATTAAGAAAATCCATATCTAAAATGAAACATACAATGGAGGGCTTTAAAAGTAGATTGGATGTAGTAGAAGAGACGGTAAATGGAACAGAAATTAGAAGAGGAATATAAAGAAGCTGCAGCACAGAGAGGAAATAGGATCTCTAAGAATGAAATAATGTTGAGAGAACTGTGTGACCAATGCAAACGGAACAACGTTCGCATTATAGGGGTACCAGAAGAAGAAGAGAGAGAAAAGGGGATATAAAGTGTCTTTGAGGAGGTAATTACAGTCCAATATCCCTGATGAACATAGATGCAAAAATACTCAACAACATAATAGCAAACCCAATTCAAAAATACATCAAAAAGATCATCCATCATGATCAAGTAGGATTTATTCCAGGGATGTAAGGATGGTACAATATTCGAAAGTCCATCACGTTCATCTACCATATCAACAAAAAGAAGGACAAAAACCACATGATCATCACCACAGATGCTGGAAAAAATTTGACAAAATTCAACATCCATTCATGATAAAATCTCTCAACAAAACGGGTTTAGAGGGCAAGTACCTCAACATAATAAAGGCCACTGATGACAAACCCACGGCCAACATTATACTTAACAGCAAGAAGCTGAAAGCTTTTCCTTTACGATTGGGAACAAGATAAGGATGCCCACTCTCCCACTTTTATTCAACATAGTTCTGGAGGTCCTAGCCACAGCAATCAGAAAACACAAAGAAATAAAAGGCATCCAGATTGGCAAGGTAGGAGTTAAACTGTCACTGCAGATGACATAATATTGTACATAAAAAACTCTAAAGAATCCACTCCAAAACTACTAGATCTAACATCTGAATTCAGCAAAGTTGTAGGATACAAAATTAAAACACAGAAATCTGTTGCATTTCTATACACTAACGATGAACTAGCAGAAAGAGAAATCAGGAAAACAATTCCATTCACAACTGCATCAAAAAGAATAAAATATCTAGGAGTAAACTTTACCAAGGAAGTGAAAGACCTATACTCTGTAAACTACAAGACACTGGTGAGAGAAATTAAAGAAGATACCAATAAATGGAAATACATTCCATGCTCATGGATAGGAAGAATTAATATTGTCAAAATGGCCATCCTGCCTAAAGCAAACTACAGATTCAATGCAATCCCTATCAAAATACCAACAGCATTCTTCAAACGAACTAGAGCAAATAGTTCTGAAATTCATATGCAACCACAAAAGACCCTAAATAGCCAAAGCAATCCTGAGAGGGAAGAATAAAGCAGGGGGAATTATGCTCCCCGACTTCAAGCTTTACTATTAAGCCACAGTAATCAAGACCATTTGGTATTGGCACAAGAACAGACCCATAGACCAATGGAACAGACTGGAGAACCCAGATATAAACCCAAGCATATATGGTCAATTGATATTCAATAAAGGAACCATGGATATACAATGGGGAAATGAAAGCCTCTTCAACAACTGGTGTTGGCAAAACTGGACAGCTACATGCAAGAGAATTGGATTATTGGATTATACAATGCAAGAAACTGGATTATTGTCTAACCCCATACAAAAAAGTAAACTCAAAATGGATTGAAGACCTGAATGTAAGTCATGAAACCATAAAACTCTTGGAAGGTCCCATAGGCAAATACCTCTTGAATATAAAAATGATCAACTTTTTCCTGACCACATCTCCTCAGGCAAGGGTAACAAAATAAAAAATGAACAAATGGGACTACAACATGCTAAAAAGCTTCTGTACAGCAAAGGACACCATCAGCAGAACAAAATGTGTCCTACATTACAGGAGAATATCCAAAATATGTAAAGAACTCATTTGCGACAACATCCAAAAAGCAAATAACTGTATTAAAATATGGGCAGAGGATATGAACAGACAATTCTCCAAAGAAGAAATTAAGATGGCCAACAGGCACATAAAAAGATTCTCCATATCACTATTTATCAGGGAAATGCAAATCACCTCACACCAGTTAGCATGGCCAACATAGAAAAGAATAGGAATAACAAATGCTGGTGAGGATGCGGAGAAATGGGAACCCTCCTATACTGCCAGTGGGAATGTATACTAGTTCAATCATTGTGGAAAGCAATATGGAGGTTCCTCAAAAAACTAAAAATAGAAATACCATTTGACCCAGGATTTGCACTCCTAGGAATTTACCCTAAGAATGTAGGATCCCAGTTTCAAAAAGACATATGCACCCCTATGTTTATCACAGCACTATTTTCAATAGCCAGGAAATGGAAGCAACCTAAGTGTCCATCAGTAGATAAATGGATAAAGAAGATGTGGTACATATACACAATGGAATGTTATTCAGCCATAAGAAGATAACAAATCCTACCATTCGCAACAACATGGATGGAGCTAGAGGGTATTATGCTCATTGAAATAAGCCAGCTGGAGAATGACAAGTACCAAATGATGTCACTCATCTGTGGAGCATAAGAACAAAGGAAAAACTGAGCGAACAAAACAGCAGCAGACTCAGAGAACCCAAGAATGGACTAACAGTTGCCAGAGGGCAAGGGACAGGGGAGGGTGGGTATGAAGGGAGGGAGAAGGGGAATAAGGGGCATTACAATTAGCACACATAATGTAGTGGGAGGCACAGGCAAGGCAGTATAGCACAGAGAAGACAAGTAGTGATTCTACAGCATCTTACTATGCTGATGGACAGTGACTGTAATGGGGTACATGGTGGGCCCTGATAATGAGGGGAGTTTAGTAACCACAGTGTTGCTTATGCAATTGTATATTAATGAAACAAAAAAAAAGTCGTTGGTAGATGAAATAAGCGGAACATGGGTGATGATTACAATTCACTGTAAGATTAAAAAATCAGGGCTTTAATATATTTCATATAATTAAATCAAATCCAGGCTGTGTCAAATTATGTTTGGTCATCTTTAAAGCCAGACTCTGAGATAGTTAACTTTTATAGCAACAATGTGCAATTTAAAGATAATAAAAATATGCTAAAGAAGTGTTGGTTACCTGTTGATGTGTGATGAAATGTAACTCAATCAGAGAGATGTTTAATGTGAAATAACAATTTCATCATCCATTTAGGTAACTTTTCCATGAATAGTAGACAGCCAAATGGAATCCTCTGTTTTTCAAAGGTCATCCTGAGATGTTATCTGCCCAAATAAGCCCCTAATTTCCAGATAATCATGCAAACAACAAGGTAAGGTATTAAAATATTAATATACTGATGGAAGCATATGGTATCATTCTATCATTCAGTAAAGCATTATATGTGTATTAAGTGACTACTCACTTTGTTCTGTTTTGTCAATTTCTACATACATTTGGAAGTTTCATATTTGCATTAGTCTGCCAACCTTGCCATCAGGCTTGGTTTCTGATGAAAGCTGTCCTGGCATGCAGCATCTGCCTTCTTGTATCCTCACATGGCCTTTTTCTGTTGTGTGCAAGAGGAATAGAGAACTGTGTGGTGTCTCTTTCTCTTCTTATAAGAACACCTGTCCCATCAGATTTGGACCCTACACTTATGGCTTCATTTAGTCTTAATTACTTTCCCAAAGGTCCTATCGCCAAATACCATTATATTGAGGTTTAGTTTCAACATGAATTCTGGAGGATGGGGCACAATATAGTCCACAGCAATACTATACAACTAAGGGACTTCCTGTTTGGTAATCACAGGAAATATTCAAGAAACATCTTAAGTTAGAACTAGAACTTAGTAAGTTGTTTTCATGTAGATAAATTTTGGAAAAGACAGTATTCAAAAGTCATTTTGAAATTTAAAATACTGAAAACATAAGTGTTAATTTTTAATGTATAATATGAAGACTTGAGTTTATGTTACATTCATATCTCTATGAGAGAGGGGGCATGGCTCTACTTTTATTTCTAACAGTGAATAAAAAATTCCCATCTATAATATTTATGTAACTTGAGCAATACAACAAGGTAGGTGTAAAGCCAGAATCTTAGCTACTTAACAGTGTTAATAAGAGTGATCTGCAATTGTGCCACTAATTTTCAATAAGGTAGGTTGTAGAATTTAAAGAAATCCAACTTAATTAGAAGAGTTGGAAAAAAGAAAGATGGTATATAACTAATCTTATTAATAGCAATGTTAATGATGTTGGGAGAATACTTTTATCTCCATAAGTAATAGTGCATCCCTCCCACTTAGAAAAGTATGAGACATTTCAACACCCTCTTTTCTTTTTCTTTTTTTTTAAATTAAAGTATCATTAATATGCAATCTTATGTTGGTTTCAAATGTACATCATTGGTTCAAAAGTCCCTGTGATCAACTTATATTGTGAATGCAAATTATTCTGTCCCTCTATCCTCCATTCCCCTGGTGCACCTACGCCAACCCCTCCCCCTTTCTAACCACTAGTCACTTTTCAGTGTCTATGAGTCTACTGCTGTTTTGTTCCTTCTGTTTTGCTTTGTTTTTATATTCCACAAATAAGTTAAATCATATGGTATTTGTCTTTCTCCACCTGAACAGCCTCTTTTCTTAGATTCATAATGGGGAAGAAATGGACATATCAGTTGGGTGGATAAAAAATAGGACTGGGATGGAACCAGGCTTAATTATTTTTAATTAATGCACCAGTAAATAAATCTTATTGGAACCAAAGCAAAAATCAGTATTGATTAAGAACTATGCAAGGAAAATAAGTTGCCAGTTAAAAAACAGTGTTTGACTTCATATCACTAAGCAAATAATTGCTTAAGTCTACATATGTTTATGGTAATTCAAAAAGTCATTTACATGTTACATTATAAAATATCAAAGACAGATAGAATGCTTTGGATTTCATTTTTCCTCACAAAGGCCATTATACTAACTCAGAAATCAAGCATTTCCATGAAAATCCTTTGCAAAAATACAATATGATTACTGGATTAACATTTATTTTCAGCATAGCCTATACATTGAGCATATGGCAGACTTATCACTACTGAGAATCTGATAAAGGATAGCACAGTTTAAAAGAGGTATTATCACACAGAGGAGTTTTTGCATAACACATGTATGGTTTGTGTATTTTGCAGGAAATCGAGACATGTTCATAAAAATCAATGTCCCATCATTTGGGAATCTTACAGTATATACAAAATGGAGTGCCAATGACATGTTTGGCTCAGAAAGTGGCAGATTAGGCTTTGGACACTTCTACTTCTACCTCTTGGCACCAAAGCCCCACATTAGATAAAGTAAATGTTGCTTCATATTTTACACCTAAGATCCTGTAAATCAGCAACTTGAAATACTAAGAATTTTTCTCCAAATATCCATACCCTAGAGTCTATACTTTATACTGTGCAGGCCCCAGACTTTCAATATCTCTGCCTTGCTAAAACTAGCTGCTGGTCCTATAATCTGTTTTACTGACACAGTCAGAGAGCCCTGGGAGTAATCAAAACATTAATTGTTTAACAGGGTCTTGTAACATGAGGACCCTGACTCTCCTGAAATGTAACCTTTTCATAGAACTGGTTGCTGTAAACAGGGTATTTAGTTATCCATGTCTTGCATTGTTCTTAAGGGGTAGAAATTATTAATGATTTTAACTTCTGATAATAGCATAATTTTGCTTTAAGCATTTTTAAGACTAAAATTAAATTCCTAAATCTTTTGTGTAAGGAAAAAAATAGTACTTTGGATTAAGTTATATTGTAGGCATTCTTCCTATGTTTTGAAGTAGTTTTGGCCCAGTGATGCCCAATACAGCATCTGCTAGAACATTTTTTAAAAGTATCACATAAACATGTAGAACTCTATAAGACATCTATAATTAACTCTATGTAGGTGTCCATGCTCTGAAACATTAGAAGGGTTCTGACAAAAGCTCAGTAATATCCATTTGTTAGCCTCTTTCTTTAAACTACTTGTGTGTTTTATAAATCCAATTCCCACCTACAAAAACCATGATTGACAGAAAACTGTATTGTTTGCAGATGAAAATAAACTATAGAAAAGGAGTGTATTTGGATGAATTATAGAAAGTACAAGATATTATAATCATTTTACTAACTTTTTTTGTCTTATTACTTCTTTTCTCCACCTCTACGTCATTCTCTTCCTATGTATTTTGCTCCAGGGTATTTTTCTGGCCAGGAAATTTCTTTTATTTATTTTTATATTTTCCTTCCTTCTATGGTCTATAACAAGTTACAATTCAACATATACTTACAAATTCTTCCTTTTTTTTCTCTCATAGTACATAATAGGTAGTCTAACTGATTTCAAGAAATCAAGCTTTTCTATAAAACTTCCTGTGTTGAAACACTAGCTCTACTACTTATTATCAACTTGTCTTCAGGCAATTCAAACTTTCTTTGCCTCATTTTCTTCATTTTTAAAATGGGAAGGAAGCTGTTAGAATTCATGAATGAGATAGTACAATACATATATAATGCTTAATAGAGGGCTTGGCACATAGCAAATACTCAGTAAGATTAGGTTTTTTATACTTTCAATATAAAGATAATCTCTACCTCATAGAGCTATGATAATTATGTGAGATATTTATATAGAACTTAGAACTCAGTAAATAGTAAGAATGACAATACTTCATTTTTTTTTAATTTCAGAGTTTTCACACATATTTTATGTTAAACAATTTTCTTAATAAGATAGCTCTTCATAAATAGCTTTTAATTTGTATTCTGAGCATGTGGAAATCAAAAAGAAAAGATGCCCTTACCTTTTTTATACTATCTATACATATTTCTGAGATTTTTATAATGATGCTAATAAATATTACACTGTAGAGTTCAGTGAAATTATAAATATAGACTCAGTTGCCCTGGCAATTAAGTCAGGAATAAAGGTCTCAGTTTCTATCGTGGTTGTCACTATGTTTCAAGACATCTGTAATTGTCTTAACCAGAATCTACTAATAAATATCTTTCAAAGATATAGGCTCTTTCTTTTCTATTTTTTATCACTTTTATATATAAGGTAGCCATGCAATTTTTTTGTAAAAACAGTCCAATATCAATAACATTATTTAAAAACATTTAAATGAATCTAGTCTACTCAATTTGCAGTTAAGAAAATTGAAACTGACAGAGATAAGGAAACTTAACCAAAAGAAGATACAGAGAGCTGTTCCAAACAAAAAATGTAATTTAATGTTGGTGTTGGCAGGGTTTCACTTTCCCATTCCTTGGAAACATAAGGATATAGGCTTACTAGACTTTTAATTTATGTTTACCTATTTTCAGCCCCGAATATCTTTTAAAATACCTTCATTCATTTATAGCAGGTATTTCATCCTAAGGATTATTAATATTTGGGGTAGTATATTCTGTACAGTGTTAGGGGGAAGGAGGGCTACCTTATGCATTATAGGGTATTGAAAAGCATGCCGAGGATCTCTACCCAATAGATGACAAGCAAGCACATCTCCCATAAACAGTGGGATAATAAAAGATGACCCCATATATTTAGTTCCCTGGGGACTAAAATCAATCCAACTGAAGGCCACTAATTTATAGATTAGTTTTAACCAGTCTGCACCTTAGCCAGACTGCTTTGTTCCATCTTCCACTTTATTTCAAGATAATATTCTTGGCCATTTTTAAACTTAAGTTGAGTTTTAACAAAATTCCAGTAATGTTTTCCTCTAACTTTCCTATATTCAAACTTTTCCTAATTTCTCACCTTTAATAATGAGCAAGATGAGAGAGGAAATCATATTTGTTCATTTGTTAGAATGATTAAAATAAGAGTATGCACACATTGGTGTCCCTAGATTCAAATTAAATAAATTGGATTTATATCAGTTGGTTTGGTTGGTCATATTGCTTGGTTATATGATTTAGTCACATAATAGTGTTAGAAGGCATGGAGGGAGTGAAAAGTATTTCTTATTGTTGTCTGGCAATATAATTGGACTGGGCAGTGGCCAGAACCTAATGATTCAGCAGATAGTAGACAAACCCAAAACAAAAAGACAGGATGCATTGGTCATGGTCTAGATAGAGTAACAGATACCACCCTAAAGATCAAGCAGAAAGATATTCAGTATGAGGAATTGGTAACAAAGTATTAGAAGAACATTTTCAACATTTGATAAAACCACAACTTCTGATTAATCAATTATTTGATTAGACTACTATGTTCCATGTCAGTAAGTCCACAACTATATTTATTTTATTTTAATATGAATTATTTGTCCAGAAGAGAAAATGTAAAGGATATCATTCATTGAATTTATTTGTGACATTCAGTAAAAGTCCTTGGATGGTAGTGCTGGCAAAAGTATCTATGGCAGAAAAGGCAAATCCATATCAAGAATTAGTGTCTATATCAGTATAAGATTGAATTTATACCTCCTTTATGGTCCAAGGAGTCTGATATAATAAGGTACCTTCAAGTGCCTGAGCGGTCCCTATTGAGATTAGGGATATATTATGATTGTTTTCTGCAGTTGGTAGGGTAAACACTCAGCAGTGGCAAGAAATGAATTAGCCTCACTGAGGGGAAGCCCATGTTGCTTACTTCAAGCATAATTTCGTCATCCTCACTGCCATGGAGACTTTGTAGATGGGCTCACTGAGCAAGATCCTAGGTATCTAAGAAGAGGCTAACATACAAACAGGGTAGGTCATCTTGTCTACTGACTTTTAAGACCTTCCTCAGTCATGGGTGTTGTCTAGATAAGAGTCCATGAGATACGGATATTCTGTATTTTATGTCCACTATGAAACACTGATTCATGTGTCTCTTCTTCAAATTTCTTTAGCATTTTCTGATGATGTTCTTTACGTATTTTTGACTGCTTAGCCAAACCCCAGGAACCACTGTCCAAATCAATATAAACCTATACTTATAACCAACCTTCTACCAAAACAAAGTGAACAACAAGATACAGTGGTTGAATATCAGTCCACTTGAAGGATTTTCTTTCACCATCTTTTAGTGCCATCTCAAATTGCTATAGTAATGTGAAAATAATGTCCGTCCATATTGTGTCAGAATATCATGAAGAACCATGAATAAACCTTGTCCAAGTATTTTCATTTTCAGTGCTATAGTTATAGGAAACTCAGTGTGAACCTATAGATGTACATTAAGAGAAATAAATCAATGTAGCAAGAGTAAGTACCTTAGAATGCTTGAGTTTTCTAGTCATGTGATTCACAGTGTCTTAGTTATTTGTCTGAATACAATTCAATATGTCCTATTTTAATTTGTTTAGGGATTATGACACTGCATACTCTTTTTTTGCTGCTTGGCAAATCAGATCACATCAGGTTCATAGTGTGACAACTGGAATGCATAGTGCTTAACGTTTCCTAGTGAAGCATTCAGTCTCTACAAGGGCCCAGGAGTAAACTATCAAAAGATAAATCATATCTGGGAACATGGCTTTCCTAAAATCTCTTAGGGGTTGGCATTGTGATTATATTTTGCAGTTTGCTAACGGCTCCATAAATAATCCCTGTCTGCTACAAACACTTCAGTACCTTCTTATTTACTGTATCAGAAGGTCCAAGGAATAGAGGAGTTTGTATGTAGCTTGTTTCTGCTTGCAGAGCATTTGTTTGCTTTGAGTCTCATTTAAACTGGCATTTCAATAGAGAACTTGGAGTGAAATACTCAAATGGGTAAACACTGCCTTCAAAACAAAAAAAGGAAGAATATGGTACCCAGTGTTTGTGTATGTATATGGGGGATAATGGTAGTAAAAAATGTATTGACTTTTCTCTGTCTTTTAAGGGAATATTCTGACAAGCTCTAGACCATTGGGACATAATACAAAAAGAAACCTAGAAATTCAAAGCATTCCTCTTTAAGAAGACATAGCTTTCCTTCATTAAATCACTACATGTGTAAACTACCTACTGTCTGTGAAATGGCTCAACTCTACTCACCAATCTAGAGTCTTCCTGATTACATGGGCCATGTAATACTTTACCAGCTGCCCATCAATTTCATTGCTATGACCAACTACCATCAACAATCTTCACATATTAAAACACTTGTTTAGTGTTCCAGCCCTACCCTCATTAGAATAACTATGTCTGCCTCTTTGCCCCAGCCAGTCCAAGATCCCACCATGCCATTTGAAAATGGGGAGCTGATTTTAATGGCCACATTTCCTAAATTCAGATACACAGAAGACAGACATCACAAAAATATTGGTGTGCCAGTTTTCTCACTGATGCATTTTATAATGTTGGATTGAAGAGAAAGAGTCTAAGCACTTGGGGCACCTAGTTGGGGTGATTTATATCTTTAAATCATCTATTTAATGTTAGAGAATTCCTGTTATCTCAGCCTTATTGAATATAGGACAATTCTGGTTCCAGACTTCTGGCAATCAATTGAGCTACTCTAAAAAGCACATTACTTCCAACTTTGGGTAAAAACACCAACATCAACAAATAAAGTCTGATTCAATGTGATACTCTATCTTCATTGGCCTAGATCGGAGATCAGCAAACTTTTCTGAAGGACCTAATAGTAAGTATTTTAGGCTTCATGGCAAAAAGGATTCTGTTGCAATAATTCAATACTGCCATTGTTCACAAACACAGCCTTGACATATATACATAAATGAATGCATGACTGTGTCCCAATAAAACTTTATTTACAAAGACAGAGAGGTCTACATAATTCAGTTTTATAAGTCCTGGTCTAGCATTGTAAAAATTCACTTTCTGATATATTTATCAACTTCTGCTGAAATAAAGTAGCAATTAAAAATATTTTGGGATATCAGTTATTTCTTCTTGGATCAGACTCTATATTTGTCTCCCTAGACCAAGCATAATGCAATATAACCCTAATTCTGAACCTGGGTCAATAAAAGTAGTAAGGCGAGTCTTGATGCAAATGTAAATGCCTTTGAAAGGTGAATTCACAGCTGATGTCACTATAGGGCCTTCACACAAAGGAAGTCCAGTCTCCTCATACAGGGGAGGTGAACTGAGTTCCCTCACTGTGGAGGTTCAAGAGGCTTTGGATGTGTAAGCTCTGAAATTCATCTGACTCTTCACATATACATTACAATTCTTAGAATGTTATTTCTTTCCCATCAACTTCCTAATTTCCAATAAGAGCAAGAAGTTTATGAATCAACTTAGATTTTAATTCTCCCTTATGCAAAATCAAATTTTGGCCTTGAATTTTAGCTGCAATAATAATACAATAAGACAAGAGAT
This sequence comes from Phataginus tricuspis, assembly GCA_029783875.1. Classification (NCBI taxonomy): domain Eukaryota; kingdom Metazoa; phylum Chordata; class Mammalia; order Pholidota; family Manidae; genus Phataginus; species Phataginus tricuspis. Next base: position 43,267,205 of record JAQQAC010020896.1, on the reverse strand, counting down.
ACTTGTAGCATAATCATGGAAGGTTAGTGGCCCTCATTCTGTGACTTAAAGCCTGTGCTTCTCCTTTTCTCCCCTAAACTTAATCAACAATTGTTAGTAAGCTTGAGTCTTTGTAACTATTTTTCCCACCAAAAAAGTCAAATGCAACAACAAACTGGTGTCACAACACCTTGTCTTCATTGGCCCCCCCATCCCAAGCAAAAATAGATAAGGAGTAAAATTACTTTCTGTTACTGCATACATTTTCCCTTGGCAATGAGGCTATTATCATGTTCAAGCCTAGTCAAGTCAGAGAACCCACCCAGACTGTCATCTTCAAAGATCGATTTCCTGGGACTACTTCCTACAGTAAGTACAGTATCAATCAGGGGCAAATTGAGAAATGAGAAACTTTCTAGATATTCCAAACAGAGAGATTTAGTAAATGAAATTGGCTGTAAGTATGTCATAAAAGAAAGAATAAAAGAAAAATGGGGCAATTCGTGAACAACACTTAAAAGGAAAAGTGAAACTTAGGAAGGAGATCATTTTAGCTTATTGCATAGCCATTGCTCAAACTACTGGAGAGGAAAAGAGCAACAAGTGTTTGAATCTTGAAATGGAACTGTCACTTCAGAAATAAAATTGACTCTTTTTCTTCCTGACATGTCTCATCTTAACAAGCTTCATAGAAGGCCAACTGTCAATGAATTTGGGGATATAGTCTGTAAGCTTCCAGCCCCTGTAATACCCTGCATCACTTCTGTCCACTAATTTGAACAGAGAAAAAAATACATGAAAGAGGGGCTGTAGTCAAACGAAAAATATTCACAAATAGGTAAATAGCTAAGTGACTAGACTCATATAGAGGTAAGCATTGCATGAATGTTTTGGAGGGATAATATGTAAGTTTCCTGGAAGTCTAACAGGCCATTACTCAGAAATTCTGCTTTGGGTGAATAGCATGGCGGTGATAGTCTATAATAGAGGGGATCATGCATCATGATAAGCAATGCCCAGTAACCTTGAACCTCAACAAAAACATCCAGAAGGACTGAATTTAAAGAGAACAGAATTTTGATTTGTACAAAGACCTAGACAAGTAAAAGATAATATCTTTAAGGAGCAAGTCATGAATTCTTTATTTTTTTTAAATAACAAAAATTCCTTTGATTATAATTTATAAATATATTGACTTGTGAATAAAGAAAGGCTGACAAAACTTGCAGTCAGTTTAGAACTTTGTTTCTAAGTTCTGAGGTGTGTGTGTGGAGAAGACACTGTACAATGTCTTAATTGGATTGCATTTGTTTGAATTAAGTTCTTCATGGTACATACAACTTATAGGTTAACACAGCTGTCTCTCCCCATGAAGGAACATTTGTGATGATACTGCTATTGACTACACCATCAAATTCCCATAAAGAGAAAAATGTATGGATCAAGAACACTTCAACACAATGAAAAGGTGATGAGAAAGTTTTAACAATACAGCAGTAACACTAAATTCCAATCTGTTCTCTGAGTGAGGATTGCTTATGGAACATCATCAACCTGGGTTGAGGTTTATTTTACTTTTTAATATTATATCTAAGAAGTTAATTCTATTTTGTTAAGCTCTTCATGAGAGAGTAAACATCCATGAGATTTAAAATTGTATCCAGCTATTTACTAGCCATTCACTCTTTGATAATTGGAAGCACTTCCTTCCTTTAATTTTCCTCTTGCTGCAACTTCTAACAAGATTATTCTCATGGTTAAGAAGCTTTTTACATGATATAACTGTAAGGTGAGGTTCCCTATACAACAATGTATGTTTTTCCAGTCATTCTTTAAAATCACTGGAATTTTAGGCGTAAATATTATGTCATAACTGTCTTTAAAACATATATTTAGCAGTATTTGTGTATACTTATGAGACAGGGACTGTGCGTTTACACAGAGTAGGGTGAGGGCCTCTGGTAAAAGACCCCTATTGAAACTCCATATTAAACAATAAAGCAAAGTCAGAGTCACATTAATTCTCTAAAGTAATATAAGCATTATTCTGTGAGATTAATTAAAACTAAAAAGCCAGGAGTAACTTGGCCTGAAATGTTTGAATATCCCCCAGATAAGAAAATACCTTGGCATAGCCCATGTCTTCATTGTGTCAATTAAATGGGGCTACTGTAAAATTTACTTTACCCTGCTAAAAGACCCACCTTATTTCCTTTAATTTTACCCAGATGCTGCTTTTCTTCCTCCAGCCCTAAATCAAATGATTTGCAACCTAGGCAAGTAATAATGGCAAGCAAGCCCAGTCACAAACAACATAGTAAAACCAGGAAAGATTCCATCTTAAAGGTAAGATTGCATTTTAAAACCCAAGAAGTCAAAAAATAGGTTTCTTAAGGTAACAGACAATAAAACAACTCAGCCCACCTTGGGTGCAGGACAGGCAGTCTTGATTGATATGCTCCCAAACCAATAAGCTGCTATTCTGGGAAAGAATCAAAGCAGTAAATTTCTTGTGTTAAGTTAACTCTGCAAAATAATCTGGAAGACTGATAAGAAACTTGGTGTCTCTTCAAAGATAAGCATTTGGGGACAATTTAGCAGGTTTGCATTCCTAGCCCTTTGTCTCTCAACTGCCTATAAATCCCCTAGACAACGCACCACCATGGACTCTCTTGTCTCCTCCTGGTGTGAGCCAGTAGTTCTGTCTTCTCACTTTATCTCTAAGTAAAAGCCTCTCACTTGCTCTCCTACAGTGTTTGCGATGTTCATTCTTTGACTCAGTGAACAAGAACCCCAGCAGCACCTAGGCCAAGATACCAGGAAGTGGGATACAAAGGTTACAATTTGAGTAATTTGAATACCACCCTGACTTTTGTTCCTTTCATAGTTTGGAATATACATTGCTTTGAAGTTAAAAATAAATAGCTTTTAAAGTTCATTTGAAGCTGGTTAATAGGAATAAGGGATATTTCTCATGCTTTTTCAATAATTATTCAGCATTCTTGATGTTATTTTTCCTAGACATGTGCTTCAATGAATGACCCATTCAAATATGATGATAAAAAGAAAATAATTATTAATATCTTAGAGCCAATATATCAGCTTTTAAGGAAAAAACAATTGATGAAATAGAAACTATACAAGCTTAAAATATATTTTAAGTTTTTTTTTTCCTGTGGTACTCAAAATTGCTCAAATGAGCATCATTTGTTTTCCAGCATCCCTTTGAGATAGTGTATAAAAATAACCTTAAAAACATGATGCCATTGTTTTCCATGAAGATTATAATCAACCAGGGACTGCAGTAAAACATTATAGAAATAGAGAAGAAAAAAATAGAACTGGTTTCTGCTTCTAAACTGAAATAGTTAACTTACTCTTTCTGTGTTTCAGATTTTTCGTAAGTAAAAGAGGGTGAACATATTCATTTCATCTGTTTCTCTGGATGTACTGATAATCAAATGAGTCACATAAAGTTCTTGTGAAAGTT